>OX438784.1:10291724-11491724 GCA_949316455.1 Acleris holmiana
GTCCAAATAGTAGACAAACATTTTATATGCTTAGCTAAATCTGCTCAGCTTGTTCTTGCCTACAAAGCTAGCGGTCTCGGGTTCGATTCCCTGTATGGGCAAATATTTGGGTGATGAGCACGAGTATTTATTCTCGAGTCTTGGATGTTTTGTACTCATGAGCTTAGTTTGGGACAAGCTCAATTTGTGTAAGATTGTGTAATTAAATTTATTTATTTTATGTGTGCATTCGTATGTGTAAACACCTATGTATATAGGTAATGTAGTTAAGGTAAGTAATGTTTATTAGGAATAATTTTAGTTGCAACATTTGTAACTGTCAAATGAAAAGTCAAAAGTTAACTTTAGAACTGCACGAGTACGTTATTCATTTCTTTCTCTTTTTGTCTCAAAGACGTTTTCTAGAATTTTCATGATATCCTAAAAGAATAAAATAATGCAAAAGTTTTGTATGAATGGATATATGGGTGTTTGTTTCTCTTTCACGCTGCAACAGCTGGACGGATTTGGATGAAATTTGGAAAGAAGATAGCTTATATAGCTTATAGCTAACCCTAATAAATTTTTTAAAGCTCCCAAGGGAATAACGATGATTAAAATGTATGCGGACGAAGTTGATTATACGTTGTGAAATATTGTGTTAAGTATTAGCTTTATCACTACACAGACAAACAAAGTCATTTAGAGTCAGTTAATGAATGACGATTAAGTCGTTCCATACTCACAATTTTTCATGCATAAGTTTGAAAAAGGAACTAGTTAATTGTTTTTAAAATGTCTCGTCTGATGGAGAGACAGCAGCTCTCATATCAAATACAGATTTAATGATATAATTAACACGTAAAGCGACTTTGTTTTATACTACGTAAGGAAACCAAAAAGAAGATCATATATAGGTTTTCCGTTTATCCTTTGCGCTAATCCGGGACATGAATTATCGGTGTGCTTAATCTTATCCAAATACGTGGCTAAAAAACAAACATCCAAACATACTTACACACTTTCGTATTTATAACATTAACCGCTTGTGTCACAATTGCCAAATAAGCATATCTATCAAATAAATTTAGCCCTTTCCTTTTCTTACACTTGAAAATAGACAAAGAGACGGCCATCTTTATTTGACAGATTAATTTACTAGTCTATTGTGGAACAGGCCTAAAACTAAGCATTTAACGCTATCGACGTGTATATGCATTCACTCTCATACAAGTTTGTTCCTAGGCCACGCCCCCTGGCAGTGAATGCGTTAGAAATAGAAATAGGAATAGAAAATATTAAGTTACGTTAAGCACATGTATCTGCTTACCTAATGTAATTTAAATGTAACCCATCCGTGTCAGTGACAGTCGCATTCCAGTACCAATGACAGCTTAGACACATTCCATTTTCAAAATAAAAATAAAATAAAACGGAACGCAAAAACAATCGCTGTTTTTTTTTAAAGTACAATCGTCATCGCAGCTGACTGGCACGAGCGAGCGCACGAGCCATACGCATCCGTCTTAATTGTTGCCATGTCGAAAAAATATAAAAAAACAAGGGATAAAAAGTGAATTTGGCAAGGAAGGTAAAAAGACAGGAAGAGGCGCGCTGCGGCCACTTCCGCGGTTTCTGAGCTGCGGGTAGGTTAGTGTGGATGTTACTTTTATTATCATCACAGGGTTTTTGGTTATCTTGGTTTGGTTTGGTGGTAGAGTTTGTTTGTTTGTTTGCTTCTTTGAACGCGATAATCTCAGCAACTACTGAAACGATTTAGATGAAATTTGGTATGGCGATAACTAAGGTCCCGGGAAAGGACATAGGATACTTATTATCCCGCAAAATTGAACAAGTCACGAGGGAATAGCGATAACCAAAGTATTTGACATAATATAGACGACACTATCAATTGTGATTTTATAGTGTCGTCTACATACACATAGGGGGAGGAGCGGAAAACTAATTCTACGCGTACAAAGTCGCGGGCGTCTTCTAGAGTTTGGCAAATGAAAGATGAGAATGAAAAATTCACTTACGCGGCAACACTATATGTCATTCATTACCATAGGTTTTGACAATCAGAGTTGCCGCGTAAGTGAATTTTTCTTTCTCATCTGTCATTTGCCAGATTATAGTTATACGTAAGCCTTTGAGTTGTGGAAAAGAGCCCGCCACAACCTATAACAGTCTTTCGTTTATATTGACGACACGTTGGCCTAGTTGGGAATGACCCGAAGCCAGCAGTCCTGGGTTCTAATCCTGGTAAGGGCAGATATTTGTGTGATGAGCGCGAATATTTGTTGTTGTCTAGTACCCATAGTACAAGCCTATTAATTACTAGCCTGGAGCTTAGTTTGGTACTAGGTCAATTTGTGTGAGATTGTCTCCAGATATTTTGATTTTTATTTAAATACTAAAATCCTTAATTGTAATATTATAAATTCAAAATTATTTTATTTGTTCCGACTCCATGGTTAATCAATCGCTTTGAATTGTATTTTTTATCTCAGAAATGTTTCCCGAGGTGAGAGCGATAATTAACTTGTGCCTGAGCAGAGTCACGGGCAAAAGCTAGTTACAAGTAAATTCATAAATAAAGAGCGGTTGGTTTAAAAGTAAACTAAAGCAATAAAATCGATCCGAAAATCGTATCATACTTGCGGAATCGTGGAAATAAAAGACACATTACAGTTTTTCAGTTAAGTAGTATGTTTCACGTTCAAAAGTTTAAAGAAGGCGGTTCAAAGAAGCATAATTTCAAAAATAACCACGAAGTTTCTTGCGTATCCATATTATTCTTGCCATGCCATAGAGCAAGGACCATTTTTTTTCTTAATTTGATCAGCAATTGTTGGTACCATAATGCCGCGTTCCAAAAAAGGGAAATTTAAAAAAACGACGCGTGCTCAGACTCTCGTTTTTTACGGAAATAAACCATTAGAAAGGTGTTTTTTACTTTTCACGAAGGTATGTAATTAATTTTGCGATTCGCAGCATGTGGTTGATAGTTCGGACAGATGCGGGAGGCTTTGGGTTTTAGCCAAACTGCCTAATTTTCGGTCTAAAAAACTTATTATCGCAAACATTGTCTGTGGTTGCACATTTTATAGTTATTTACATAATTATTGCAAAAAAAAACTTATCCTTCTAAGACCCAATGAAAAATTCAGCATGTAGTCACTACGGCCTGTAGTCCTACCAGTAGTACTATTGTTTTATACTCATTCATACCCAAGTACTTAATTTTTTTTTTAAAGTTATTGTGCTTGTGTAGTCATAGCGTACCACGGTCTTACCAGTAGGATTTCTAGTAAGTCCTACTGGTAGGACCGTGGTACGCTATGACTACACAACTGTCGAAGGAGCTGGGTCTGAATGACAAAGTTAGTAAGTATGGGTAGGACCTTGGGCCTTAGAAGGTTATAGACATAGACATTCTTTATTGATAATAATTGAATTAAAACTCATACTTAACTTATTTTCTATATGAATTACTTCAGAAAATACATTATTATTATTTATACTCTTTTAATTGTAAAAAACATGATAGCTATGGAAGCATTGCTGGACCAACAACTTTTTAAGTTTACCCATAAATGTTTTTACGCTAGAAGAAGAAGAAGAAGAAAAAATACATTCATTTATTCACCAACCATAAGACACACATACATATAAAAAAAGACTTAAAAGATTAAAGACAATTTAGGCACTTAGAAGTGTGTCCTCACGGCAGCAAAATGCTGAGGTGTCAGACACCTACAGCGCTGATGTTCAGCCAGCACCGACGGTGACTCACGGGACGCGGTACTAACATACAATACAATACGTGTAAACTACTTATATAATTTTAGCGGTAAAGTATAAATAACAAATCAAATAATAAACTAATAAAACGCGTACATACTGATATACAGCCTTGATATAAAAAAATAAAAATAAAAGGGTAATTTTAAAAGCAACAGGTTGAAATATTACCGTTTGTAAGTGCTGGATGAGGGTTAGGATTTCTGGAGTGTCAACAAATAGCCCTTAAGCTTGCGCTTAAAGGTGTACCTGCTAGAAGCGTCAGTTAGACTTCGGCTACATTGTAAATGTTGGGTTGGGTCCCATTCCTATTTACCATCAATCGTCCGGCCAGTTTTCATTTACTTCTGGGGCGATGCAGCAAGTTTGTTGCCGTTTCTCGTAATTCGGCATATATGTGGTTAGAATTAAATCAATATGGACTATTATGTATTAATATTAATATGCTCTAGCAGCCAAGCGTCAAGAGAAGCAGAGATCAAAATGAGTCATGCAGCTTTCAACAAAGCCATTACATTATATCATACATTAACGTCGTTAGTATTATTGAAGAACGAAATATAATAATATTTATTACGTACCTATAGGTACAGTCATAAATAATTATGATGTTTTTTTTATTTAAAACTATTCTAACAGCAGATAAATAAGGTAACTTCGGATGAATATGACATTTGCGACGGTCAAAATGCATTTTTTTTACATGTAATGGTATGTTCGGGTAAAATTTTGCAAGGAAGATTTGAACCGGGGACCGATTGAGCTGTAATTTGGTATACCTACGTAACTTCCATGAGAATACAGTTACATGGCACTATCGAGCTGGTCTGATGATCTAGTCGGAAGGTGGCGACAGGATCTCCGCTATACTTAACTTAGACCCAGCGTGTTGCGACTCATTCGATTGATTTTGAAAAGCAATAATGTTTTTGCAAAAGAAATACGGTCGGCAACAAAAGTTTGTCCGAAAAATGTAATTTTTCAGCGGTTTAAATATTGGAAAAGGACATAAGTGACATACATAGCTGATCGATAGTTTTGATGTAATTCGCACATTGACCAAACTCAGGCAAAAAAACAGGTGACTTTTAAAAGATTTCAGTATTTACTTAACTAAAATTTTTGAGTAGAATTTAGTAGTAGGTAGTACCATTTTTTGACTGTTTGTTTTTCATGTGATAAGGCTGTATAGTTAAACAGCCCTAGCCCTATCCCTATTTAATAGTTATTAAATAGGTAAAAAACACCGAAAAAATTGCGGACCTAATTTAGAGTAGATAACTTATAAAGGGCTCAACCGATCACACTACTAAGGCTCGTATTAATATATCCGTTTCGAGATACGTGAAAATTTACAGATTTCTATGGTTTGACGTTTACTTTGACGTATCTTGAGATGGATCTTTAAACCGAGACGAGTTTATTAATACGGACCTAAGATACACCGCGGTTAAGTTAGCTTTAAAAAACCCGTCCGTATCGGTCTATCCGTTTGGGAGCTACGATGCCACAGACAGACACGTAGATACGCACGTTTAACTTATAGCACCCCTCTGTCTGCGTGGGGGTTAATAATCCAAAATAGTTTTATACACTTACACCTAGGATCAACACTCATAGTTTTAAAGTACTAATATCTTCTTCATAAATGAAAGAAGAAACTGACAGAGTGACTCATTGACTGACTCAAGTATCAACGGAAGCCTTTCGTTTCGTCAAAATCTTTTTTCAAACTGATTCATTTCCCAAACATCATTTGACCAAACTGCTTTCTTCCGAAACTGTAAATATTTCAGAATTTATTTCAGGACCATTATGTAGAACCGTATAGGTTAGGTGAGGTTAGTTTTATAAGAATCCTTGAATATTTACGGTTTCTGAAATAATTTGGGAAATTAATCAGTTTGGCAAAAAGTTTTTTGGTTTTACGACGGTATCAACGCACAGCCCAAACTGCTGGGTTCAGAGATTTCAAATTTGGCACGTGGGTTCCTTATGAGGCCTAGGGGTGCACTAAGAAAGGATTTTTGGAAATTCATCCCCTAACGGGTTAAAATAGGAGTGGCGGGAAACTAATTCCACGCGTACGAAGTCGCAGGCGTTTTCTAGTACGTAATAAAGAGAAAATATTTGTATATTTGTATTTTTTTTGTGACCATTAACTCAAAAACTACTATGCTGATTTTGAAAATTATTTCACCAGTGGTATGCTATAGGTATTATCACTGTGTAACATTATGTATATAGGTTGTTTTATTCTTCTACGCGGGTGGAAGTCGCAGGCAACAGCTAGTACCTAATTTCTAAAATTATTATTAAGCCAAGTTTAGGTTCGCAATAAAAATTGCAGAAGTCGATTGCTGTCCTACTTTAATTTCAGTTGTAGAGCAAGAAGCACAATTAGTTGATTTTTCTAACTTTAAAAGTTTGAGTAAGACAACAATAAACTTGTGCAATTTTTATTGCTAGTCTGAACCTGGCTTTAGATACGCGGTTAGTCTAGCTAGTAGTGGCCCCTGCCTACCTACCACCAACTAGGCTAACTACTGTTAGTCGGATAAAATATAGATTGGGAACATCACTAATTTCATAACGCATCCCTATTGCGTTTGACAGATACAACGCTCTCGGTGTCTCTGGAAGTTTCTCTTGGCGGCATTGTGCGCTTGGTAGATTAACGTTTGTTCTTTTCGGAATATAATTATAGTCTTGTTAACCAATTTGTTTACTACGAATCTAAGAATAATCTAAGCTAGCAGTGGGATGAGTCGTCCTTCCTGTTATGAGAATAAGAGCTATCATAACGTTAACAATATGATAAGGATACTGTTTAAAACAAAGTAAAAGATGCAGAGGTGCTGCAGCTGCACTAATCAGTAACGAATTACTGGATTCATTTCCTACAAGGGAACTATAATATAAATTGGTTAAAAAGTATAAACATAAACACCTAAAAGGAATATAAATTTTACTTTTAAAATGTAACAAAATAGACAAAAATATAGCAGGGATGTACAAAGGCGAACTTATCCTTTTAAAGGAACTCTTCCTAACCTTTGAGCGATTGAGAATCAATGAATGAGAACGAAGAGCCAAATAAATACTTATTAATATAGTAATAATAAATACTAAAGAAAATTATGGTATAATATACCCAAATTGAAATTGCTTAGTTACGGAAAATGTGTACATTTAAATAAATATAAGTAAAATATATACATAATAAGCAGGAAAAGTGTTAAGAACAAAAGTGTCAAGTCAAAACTTCTTCGCTCTGGCTAAAAACTCACATTAGCTCAAATTTATTTATATATTTGGATGCCGCTGAGTCAGGCGCGTGGAATTTGAATCAGCGTCAAACTAAAGGTCTGAATAACATGTTTATAATCTTGTGTAAGTAATTACTAGTAATAAAACCATAACATAACTGCGAATAAAACGAGCAAAATTATTAAAACAACTGACTAACGCAGCGAGACCGCGGCCGGCGGAAGCATAGCACATGCCGCGGATAAAAAACATCAAAATTGTCGATGGCAAACCATAGTTATTCAAACATTTTTTTGTTCGCGCGCTTTTTAGCGATTTTTTGTGCGATCTGCATATACCTTGTTTTTACAGTGACCAGATGGCGTATGCATACGACATTTTTTTTGCTGGTAGTGCGATTTTTAGTGGTTTATCTCGACTTTTTTATAAGCAGATGTTTTGAATATAATCCGGCTGTTAAAAACTGAATGGTTTAAAACACTTACGGTTGGAATTAAATGAATACTTTACCGTAAACACATATACAATATTCCTATTAATGTTATAAATAGGTTTTTATTACTTTAATTCCAGGGTTATAAAATCGAAAGATAACGACTTCATATGTCTATTGTGAAATTTGATCTCATTGTAGTAAATACTAATGAAAACTATAACTTTATTATTTAAAAAATCGGAGCTATTTATTAAAATTAACATTTCCTCTATACAATTATTGCCGCAATAAACTCTTAATTACCCCTTTTACATCATTACATACAAGAATGCCAATACGAATAGAAAGGAAAACCTATGTTGCATGCTAGTATTAATTTTATTGCCTTATGTTCGTGTCTTAGCTTTTTTTTTGTCATTTTTCAGTCGATATCAACAATTAACGTGAAATGTCTTTATGTTAATATTTCGTCTTAATACATTAGAAATTCTAGTGGCACGAGGGATGAATCCATGCCTATCACTTTGTGACTTCTTGTAGACTAAATGGCTAAACGGATTTTGAAAGCTACGTTTTTTCGCTTTCTTAATAATTCATGGAGTGACAGGAGGATGTACTATCAATGTAAAATGTGCTTAAGTAGTTTGTAAACTACAATTTCCCACTAAATTTCCAGTTTAGACTACTAAATCCTGACGTTACAGGAGACAAATGGAGTGCCTATAGGAAATCCTACTTTAAAGTAGGGTAATTCCTTTGACGGCTGCATTTCTTAATTTCAAACACTTAAGATACTCGCGAGGAAGTAAGTAAAGTTGGTAAATTATTTATTCCCAAGAACATGGGTATGTACCACGATGGTACAAGATTTAAGGAGTTCCAACATAGGTATTCTGCCGTTAAACGGCGTGTAAATGTCCAGGGATTAAACCAATAATGCACCTTAATCAAATTGTCCTGGAAATAATGAGAATTTTCAATTAATTTGTATTTTATTATTATTGGAGTATTACAGAATAAAAATAATAATTATTAAAGACTGAAATAAAAAACAATGCATACAAAGCACTAAGTACGTGTATTTATCACATATCCTTATCTATGAGGTGATCACTAACCTAGTAAAAAAAATCTTGAAATTAAATGAAATAGCCTACTTTTGAAGTTCGAGTTCAATCGAGATACTTTTAGCTTTTAGTAGGGCACATATTGCTATTTTTTCCTGTACTAGAAAACACATCACAATTTGGAAAGCATATAGATTAATGATCGTCGTCGCAAGGCTTGCATCGATGAACCTATTTATGATACAAGGGTAACTTGAACTTGTTTATGTTAGCTGTCACAGAGAGCACCCTAGATCGACTCAACAGATCAGTGTATGTTCAGGGTCCAAGAATTGTCTGCAGCACGACAACACAACTTGCTAGGCGATTGTCGCGTGCGAGAGTCATTTAAGGGGCTATTACACGGCCCAATCACCACGCTTCTAATCTCAACTAACCCGATCGTTTAGTTCCCGACCAATCAGACGGAATTCGCGGAAACATTAGCCCCAGCGTATCATGCGTTTAATAAAATAAAATATAATTGCTATTCAAAAACAAATAATTCATGGCCCCGCGGCGAAGGGCACAATCAAAAGCTTTTCGATTTGAATAAATCAATCCTTATAGAAATGCATTCTTATACAGGCGATGTCGGGTTCACTCAGGATTCCGACAGATTGGGTTTTATTTAAAGATCTCTGTTATGTATGACATTAGATGATCGGTTCTTTAACGACTGTAGTACCGATTATATACAAGACCATGTGAAGGCTTCATTTAGCCGTGGTGTTTCTGATGGATGATGATTATAATGATTAGGAACTATAGATAATAGGACAATTATTAAAAAGGAATGGAAATGTATATCGCTAATACTCGCTAATAGGTTCTGAACAAATAATTTTTCACGTCTTTTACGGGCCTATAAATAATTTATATGACTATAATTAGAATCGTTTTTGTGGCATCTGGCGGTCACGCTTTTAATAAATTTATATGGTATATATTAATAAACATCGTAATAAATAAAGAATAAGTAAAATGAAATAGTAAAGTTTGAATTTGTCTGTTTTATTTAACCTTTACCTTTCTCCTAATGTTCAACACTCCTCCTTTAGTTTTTCAGCAGCAGACAAACAATCTGGAGAGAATGTAAGGTAAGTATCAAGCAAACTTCAATGTCATAAAGTTCCTTACAGATTTTTCCATACCCGGTTGTTTTTTAGGCGATACAAAGCTTTTTTATATTCCTTGTTCACCCACTCAAAAAGAAGTGCCGATGACTTCAAACCGGCTGCACTCCAGTCTCTCTCCACCCTGTATCCTGCACTTTTTCGTAGCATTTTAGAGGTCGACTTTTTGAAGAGTTTTTTCTTTAGATCGATGCCAATTATGTACATTTTTGCCAACGCGGCCCGTTTGACGCGAGAGCTCGGCTCATACTTAGCTGGATGGATTCCATCAAATAAAAATCAGGAGGAACCCTTTTTGCGGCAGTTTTTGTCGGTATATTGATGAGAGCTCCAGATTTTGAAGGAATTCCGCTGAGGGCGAAGGGACGAGACCTTTTGTTGACGCGGTATGCAGTCTGGCTGAAACGACTATGTGGATGACAGACTTATTCGATATTTGACATCTCACCACCGATTCATCACCGAAATTATTATTTTTCGTTTATATACATATAGGAACTATAAGTTCTAAACACAATTAAACAATTTTAGTAGAAACCCTAAACTACAACCAAAAGCGATTTGCATTTAAATTTACCCCTCGAAGTAACAAATATAAATTCAAAATCAACCACAAAATAATGAACTTTTTTCTACAAGCACGGACACTTGCAAACAATACCAATATTTACCAAGTGGCCAGTCCTTGCTTGTCAAGTCAAATCCTAAACCCCGTTTAAACACTCCGAGCACATTTGCCGCCAATTCTGTGACAATGGCCGTCACCTGTCAAAACAAGTCCGCCACAGGTGACACTGCACCTGACTGCAGCGCACACTACTGTGGAATAATTAACAATTAGGTTCCTTAGCCTAGCCGATGAACACCTCGAAAACTAAAACTACCCGTCTCTCTCTCACAATGGCTATAAATATAGATTAGAATGCGATAGTACATGTAATTAAATTGTTTTATTAAGGAGCATTTAAAAATGGAATGTTTTATGAAGTTGTCGAGTGGCCAGTTCGATTGATTATGAGCCATCATTCATGCTGTCTTTAGTAATTAATATTATAATATTGTATTTTAGCGGAAAGTAAAAAGGCGGGGCACATTTAGTTTGTTTTATGATGTATTTTGTGCAAGTTGGTATTAATATAGACGCCGTGGAATGGAATCAATACATGCATACGCTATTAAACATAATTGTAATTACATTCGGTCGATGAAAATGATGAACTTCAACATTTAAGGTAGTACGATCTATAAATCATTTTGTACTTCAAAATTCGCTTTGCTATGGTGTGATTCGGTAAAAACTGTCCTACTTAGTTAAGGTAATTTACATTAAGATTTCCTTACCATTCCATGTTCTAACTTAAGTGGTACCTACCCTTTACTTTGCAAATATTGTATTTGCAAAAGGTTTTAGCGTTATATTTGCGTAAGTGCCAAATAATTGTATTAAATCAATGATGTAAAGCGATGCGGGGTTGCAGGGTTAAAAGGAAGGGTTAAACCCAAGTAGATAAACGGATTGTGGCCGTTAACAACACAAATAAAGCCTTTTATCTGATAATAATGTGAAGCTGCGATATAATAGTCCATTGTTGACATAATGCTTCATTATAAAGAGTACCTACATCATTGTTACGCAAAAATAAGGGACATGAAATGAGCAAAGTATCCTGAAAACCAAAAAGTTTATATTAAAGTCATGTTTACTTCTTTATTCAAAAACCGGTCAGTGCGAGTTGGGGTCGCGCTCCGAGGGTTCCGTATTTAATATGGTTCGCTATCAGATCTATTTGGCAATTTGAGTATTTAGTAATCAGTACAGCTTGCGCCCTCTGTCGTCAAACAGCTAAATTACATTCGTTAACAATCATGTTGTTTTGGTTCATATTGAAATTTTGCCATGTAAAGCGTTAGATTCAAAATTAAGTTTAGTTAGTATTGTAGATAATACCTACTTTATTTCCATATCTGTTGTCGAAAAAGTATAATTAGCAAATTTTGTAAATATCTCAAAGATTGTTCATTTTGATAACTTCGATACTTCTCCTATAAAATATAGATAAATGTCTATTAGTCTGAATTATTTCACCATAAGGATTTTTTTACCATTTAGGTACGGACGCAGTGCATATACAAATTGTCTATGATTTTTATATTGCGAAGTTTTATTCATATCCAATATTAATAAAATTAGGCAAGAAGAAGTAATAAAAGTAGGCAAGTACACATACGTCACGCCTTCATTCCCTGAATGGGGTAGGCAGAGCTACAGAACCAACAAGTCTACACAAACTCGTTGATAATTCTGTAACCACTTTTAGTACGTCCAGGCTAAGATATTTTACCAGTAATACAAGCCCGTATTCCCTTAGTCGCCTCTTACGACATCCACGGGAAGACATGGAGTGGCACTATTCTATTCTAACCCGGCCACCACACGGACAACTCAGGCAAGTATGTAAGCTAAATAGTAAAATGTAACCATCTAGCTACGATCAGAAGCAGCCCCGTCGATGCAATAAGCAGTTCTTTGAGTAATTATATACTCTTAAGGTAAGCAATAAAAAAAAGGTTCTTCACTCTCTATTTATGTTAAACTTGAAAGCGCAAGCGACTATTCATCCGAGTAGTAATAATTAGATTTCAAAACATCATGCAGCAAAACAGCAGCATAGAAAGCAACTTAATATTAGTAAAGGTGTTCCATCATTGTAAAAAGTGAAATCACGCAATTATAGTTCCAAAGACACCATAGAGCCTCCATAGTCACCCCTTTGAGGGCCACATGCTCCAATCAAACTTTTTTTTTATCCGCAATGTGCTCCTTTTCTCCAAAGCGCTCGTGCCAACTTTTTTTAAACACGGAAGACAGTTTCGAGCAAATACATTTGTCAGTTAACAAAAGGCACACTTCAAACTCAAGAAGTATCGTGTTTCTTAAAAAAAACAGCACATGCCGAAATCTGATTACGCCATATTTGATCAAAGGGTTGCCATTTACCGAACATTGCCAGCGCAAAAAACTATCGGCACGTACCTTTTTGCACCCGCGGTTTTTTAGGGAAAATTCATTTCGGCAGATGTCCACACTAAAGGGTTTGATAGGGTTTTAATAAAAAATGGCGGACGCATCTGTAAACAAAGGTTATGGATCGACTGTCAAAATTTGCTGTTTGTTGCTAAAGAGTTATTTAACGGTGGTAATTTGGAGCGTTTAAGTTTTTTTCTGTGTTGCTAATTAAGTGGGAGGTAAATGAGAAACGGAAGAGGATGTACGGTGCACACGGTGGCAGGAGATGCATTTTATCGCTAACTACTGTATGATATCACACCTTTGTTTTTTTATTACTTTTTCTGTTTTATGTTTACGAGTATCTGAATTACCTACCTAATCTACTCGTATGACAACTGAAATTCATTTCAACTTTCTTAAGACTGTAATATTTGATACAAAAGTAAAACCTGATCAGTTGGTTTCAGGTTCAATTTCATCAGCGGACGCATACGTTAATATTGAAATTCAGGGGTTAATGTCCGTTAAAGAGAATCGTAGGAACCCTAGAACGCTTAAATTCGTCTTTGTAGTAAGTTAGAAAATGGTTTTAGCATCTACCTAACTGTCCAGACGACCAAGTAGTTAAGTCCAAAAATATACGTAAGCGCACAATTTTCCTAACAAGGGAACATAATAATTATTTATGCAACAAGAGAGCAAAGTTGGTTTTTGCGAATGTTGATTTTGAATCCAGAGCAAGCGCAGGATTCAAAGACACGAGATGCCAATAACTTTGGTCTCGTGTTGCACAATGACATACGACCTCAGCAGCGAGACTACTTTACGGTGAAAAAAAACAACATGGTGAAAATTAAACGACATCTGCGATCACCTTTATATTGTGAGCAAAAATTAAATAGTTAAGTACTTTGTCTCAAGCCTGCAGCAAAATCGAATATTGCTCACTGTCTTTAAACAGCGAAACCTTCCTATTTGAGGTGCTGAGGTTTAACGACACGCTAGCCTAGTTGGGAGTGACCCTGCCTCCGAAGCCAGCGGTCCTGGGGTAAAATCCCGGTAAGGGCAGATATTTGTGTGATGAGCGCGAATATTTGTTCCTGAGTCTTGGATGTTTTCTATTTATATAAGTATTTATTTCTCTATAAACGTATGTTTATCGTTGTCTAGTACCCATATTACAAGTCTAGAGCTTAGTTTGGGACTAGTTCAATTTGTGTGACTTTGTCCTGTGATTTATTGTTATTATTATTATTATTAAACTTGGTTTCGTCAACTTCGACGAGGTGCCTCTCCAGGTACATCGTTGATACCGTCGTTATTGGTATTCGCAGGCTGGATGAGTAGAGCGAGTCTACCTTGAGTGATTGTCGATGGGGCTTCGTCTGCTGGAGCTTGCTCAGCTCCAGCGTCGGCGGTCGTAGTGGTTTTCGCTGTGAGGTCGGGTGGAGGAACAAAAAGTCCTTTTAAACCTTTTGACCCTAAATGGGCCGACGCCGCACCCCATTACTATTCGGGGCAGTAATCGGCCTCCAAACTTGATTTCATTAACATTATTTAAAAACTAATCAAGGCCCGGTGGCACAATGTTCAGTTTAAGTTAGTGTTCATTGAAATCTAAGTTAGGTCTTCACGACGACTGGCCACAGATTTTTATCACCATGTCTAGATCATCTATCGCGGTAGGAATATAAAAATGTTACAATAATATTTAAATTTTCTTTTTAATATATCTGTTGTAAATAGCATAAAAAAGGATACTTAATATAAAGTCCAGATAAGAAAGACCCCTCGTTCATGTTGTTGTAAGTTTCTACTTACTGGTGATGACCGTCGACCATTATTTTATAAATCTGCAATATACTAGCGACACCTCATGCGTCATCCTCTACGTAGGTACCTGAAATGGACACTTGACACTTAGCACAAAAGCAATTAAGGTTACAGGTTATACAGATTTAGGTACATTTACAGCTCTTATACAAAAAAATAATTTCCACACCACAAAAAGAATATTGTGGACGATGATTATTTGAATACTCAAAGAAACTAAAGTAACACTTAACACGGGCAATTAATTGCCCCCCATCATTAGCTGTCTAACTCTTATTTGGTGTAATAGAATGAGACGTCCGTACTGTTGCGCAGGATGTATCAAATGCGATCTGTCAAATAAATTTAGCCTTTTCCCTTTCTTACACTTGAAAATAGACAAAGAGGGCTATCTTTATTTCACAGATAAATTTACTTGTCGATTATGAAACAGGCCCTAAACGTAATATGCTTCGAAATTGCAAGCAACTACTCATTTTTATTTCTAATTTTAATTAATGGCTTTTACTCCTGTTACGAGTCAATGGATATCTGTCACATGCGAGGAGAAATGATCGGTAAAAAAGTATTTCCTCTTGAGAACTAAATAGAAGCACATGGGGTTAGCTCCACGCGCTTCTGTCAAATTCAGAACTCATTGCATCGTAAACTAAGGATAAATAAAAGTAAGTTAAATAAGGACAACCCTCGTTAAGATATAACTGACGCTAGAACCACTGGCCCCAAAGACGTGTCCTTCATAAATACAAGAGCCATCAAAAACTCGGTACGTTTGCGGGCACTCACCACCAGAACTAATAGAACCCTGCTGCTGCAAACATAAGCCAATCGCAACCTTATCCTTTGGTTAAAAAAGATATTATAACAACATTGTAGGTGTCCTTAGACGTCTTGAGTTTCTGGTGGTGCCTTACTACGGAATGTGACGTAAATTTTATCTGAAGCCTTGTACGGAGATGAAAAGGAAAGCCCTGGTTGACGAGGTTATGGGTTTTTGGCAAAATTGTGGATATAATGCGTGTTGTAAATAAAAAGACTCGCTAGTAAGAATGTCATGCAGGTTCATTTCCAACTCCGGCTAATCGATTAAAAAAACACCGGTAATATTCAGTCCAGATACATTATTTATGCTAGTTATAATACGATTATGTAGTTAATTTATTTACTCCTATAGTTATTTCCTATCCTAAAAAAAACATTGAATAGGTACTTAATAATATCACAGTATATTTTTGTGAGTTAGTTGTTGCATTAAGAATTAATATTCTACCAAATATTATCAAAATATTTGGAAATTCGATAGTATAAGTAGTAACCGATGGGACATCTCGCTGTAGTTCTGACATCTACGTGTGTAAATGGTATACGGGCGTTCCTTTTAACTGTGGTTAGTATAACCCCTACTGAGCACATTTAGGCAGCTTTTGTTAAAATTAAATTAAAAAAAAACCATACAAAATAATTTAACACGCAATGTATAACGAAAAATGCAATGAATTATAAACGAAAATAACACCTGACAGATGGACTTCGATGTACATTGCGGGTCGATAGTACGTTCAAAAATTAATAACGGTGTATACGTTAGCGTAATCAAAATAATTCTTTCTGTTAATGATTAGTAGAGTCTTAATCTATGTCCAGTTTTAATAAACGCCCGTATACCATTTACACACTGTATATCTCCTGCCACGTCATTCAAGAATGGAGGTCTTACTTTAGAATTATGGAAAAGATCATTTAATTACCCAAATCTTTTCTTTCTTGTTACACGACTACCTACTTTTAAGTAACGAATTTAGAAAAAGGCAGCTTATTAGCATTAATAGGTATATCCGGCTATAAATTCGATAAAGAAGTTATTCAAGTCACTACAATTTAATATTATGTTGTATACCGCCAAGAAATAGTACAAATTTGCAAGTTTAGTTACTTTTTATTCCAGTAATGTATGCTAGTTTTTTCGTAAATTGAAACAAAAATGCTAACTTTACGTGACGAATAAATGAAAAAGTTTATTCAATAATTCTGAATCGTTTTAAAATAATATTCAAGGCCTAACTACACTGCTCTAAATTCTGTGGTCTGGCGTAGGTTGTAGGCCGTTGATCTGAAAACGTTTTTTGTATCATGAAAAAAATTGTGTTTATTTCATATTTGTTGTCAAAACTGACATTAATTCTGAAAGTGACGCGATCGGATAGTCGTACCTTTAATATACAGTTCATTGATTCCTAAAGTTGTGTAAAATAAATAACCAGGGATCCTACACAGTAATAACGATATCGTCTTTGATGTGTTTCCGTATTGTCAACGTTTTGATAACTCTTATGTAATTTACAATAATGGCGACTGTGACACAAACGATTCTAAAACACGTCAAAGGGATATCGTTATAACGCAGTAGATTGGCCCTGGTTTAGTACTCCATCTAAGGTCTTCCCCTTGTTTTCCAAAGCATATTGCTCGATTAGGATAACATGAAAGATGAAAGGAAGACACATGCAAGCCAAAGCAGAGCAGATTGAAAAATTAGCAGAGATTTACTTACTTGGTTTGTTACACCTTGTATGTAACTTCCATGTCCTTTGTATAAACGAGAGACCAATACATCGAAATATACTCATACTTTCGTTAAAAGTCTTAAAGAATGGCGACGAATGCAGTAAATATGAGAAAAAAACTCCCAAGTCTGTCGCCCGGTCGCATAATTTTTTGCCATCAAAAAACGGACTTTTTGCTCCACCAAAAACCATACATTTTAAAGTGACAGCAGTATGTTACGCTGCAAATAATTCTATTGTTTTAAATCATTACGGGTAGAAAATTGGAGTGATGGGATCAGGGATACAGAAATTTTTGGAGTGGAATCTCGGACGAGGCCTTATATAGAACTAAGGACAATTAGGGCCAGGCTCTCGGGGTTCGATACAGAATGGACACTATATGGAGTCTTCGGTCCTGAATGGGTTAGAGTAGGTCGAATGGGTCGACGGGGTAACGCCTCGTGGGAATTTGCGATGAGCCGAAGGATGCATTCTGTGTCGATGTATACTTGTGTTGCCTGGATTTGTGACACGGAGATCTTTTGACGTCAATGCATTGTTTTCTAGGATATTGTCCAAGCCGCTTGTCATTACTCCGTTACACATTGTATAAGTCTTCCGCTCTGTGACTCTGTGGGTTTTTTATCCCTGACTTATGTGTGACCGAGACTTGAAGGTTAAATTTACTCAATGTACTGTACAGTAACCCAACGAAAATGTTAGGAACTTTAGTGCATTGTCACAATAAACTTCAAAGTTTATATCAAATGATAAGCATGACAGTGACAAGGTTCTAGTATTGATTTGTGTTTTTTCATGGCAAGAAGGCCAACGAGTTCACAGGTTACCTGATGGTAAGTAGGTCTGAAACCCATGGAGCCTATTGGTCTTAAAATATTGTGAAAATTAGTAGATTTGTGAAGCTAAAAAAATCCATACAAATTACGTTTTTCTTCAGTTAAACGATTTTAGATAATGATGCCGATGTTATGAAAAACTAGATCTGTGCATTTTCCTTTGCAAGGAAATATTTCTTAAAAAGAACCAAATAATGAAATAAAAAAAAAAGGTAACGTATATACCCAGCTTTTTATAATAACTACAACATATTCAAAAATCGTGGAAATCGTTATTACCCGGAGCTGAATTTGTATAGAACTATTTTTGACAGATTCGCAATTTAAGCGTCGGTTCACAATCCTATTTTTAATAATTCGATTTTTTCTATATCCGGCGAGGCAAAAGATGGCACGGTGAAGCCGTGAACATTTTCCTTATATTGGTGTAGATTTAACCTGTGAATGGGAATTTGTATCTAGCACCAAGAAAATAAAGTTCAAATACATTTGCTTTATTATGCCAATTACAATTTTGAAACAAAGAAACATGGACTTTATTCCCAATGTAGTTTAAATTAAATTGCCTTAATTATGTACATCCAAATGCACATCGAGACTTACGAGGTTAAAACCGTAACGTTGATAAATACGTAAAAGGTAAAATATAATTGAAATGTACTTTTGTATTGGCCGACTGGCCAATTATATGCATTAATGACGTATAAGTTATTTTTACCGCCTAAACTAACTAAATTATAGTTTGTGAAAACGAAAACAGTGAACTCGAATTCTACCATCATTTAATTTTAAATATTTTGCACATACAATAATCATTGACCATGCCTAGTTGATTAAATTTCACAACGTCATCTTCTTTTAACGCGTGCGGTGAGTATAGTTGCTGAATCATCTCAAGTATCAAGACTCGCCAGTTATTACAAAGTTGACATGTTTTGATCATTGACAGTTAAAAAAGAACGTTTATTATTGTCAATGCTACAATTATAAATGTAAATTAATCTTGCTTGACGCTACAATTTGACAGTTACATTGACATGTCCAAGTGCATTTCCTTATATTGGAAGGTACAGTCAATCCGAATATTTACGAAGATTTCCTGTTTTTTGTTTTACTGATACTATTGCATTGTTACTATTAAAAGTATTTAGGAATCATTTATGTTTCTTTCGATCTCCTTCCTACACGGAGAAATATAAATTCATATGGCCTTAACTGTCATAGCATCCATCTTAAAGCTTTTTAAGAAGCTGATGCCTGTATTGCTTTTTGTCTAAACGGTCTATACATATACAGGGTTATTGGTTAAAAGGTTGTAATAGAGCTCATTTGAAGCAAATTACGTCACGTAGTAAAAAAAATAAAGAAAAAAAATAGATTCTGAGATATTGATCAATTTAAATTGAATTTAGGTAATATTCCCTTATTAACGAGAAAGGAATAGCGACGATATAATGTTACAGAGACTCAGAAACTGAAAAGTTGACCGTACATGTAAAGGTTCCCACAAATCAACAGTCGGACCGAAAGGCCAAGAGGAGACGCAGCTATCTGTTAGAATGAGAGACGAATTTGCCTATTTTGTAAGTTAGTTTGTTAGTTAAACAACAAGATTTGTAAACAAGTATTTTTTGAATTGTTTACAATTAACTATACACAGTGTGAATTTATGTTCTCTAAAAACCAAATGTCGAATGTCACCTGATGATTATACGAAGGAGTAGAACCCTAATAAATAATGTAATATACAAATTGAAAGTATTTGGGTGCATATATTTATATTCTAAGATATTATTACGCAAAAACGTATTGTATAATGCATTATTTATGAAGGTATTACTCGTAAATAATGTTTAATTTTGTCTTCGCTGTTTGTTGACGTCCAAAACAGAATAATTTGGATATACAAGATGGCTGTTGTATCACTATGTAGAATGGTGCTAAAACTTTACTAGCGGCGTACCTAAGTGGTAGAACCCTTATTAACGGCTTTTTATAAACTTGATATTTGATCGGGTCAAATCTGGCAAGGAAGATTTGAACCACTTCCCGGGGACCGATGAAAATGAAATTTGGTATACCTACGTAACTTCGATGACAATGCAATAATATGACATCATCGAGCTGGGGGGGGGTGATTCTCTCAACACAGCGCTGCGTCGATCTCAAAGTTGAAGTTTTGTCCGGCAAGTTTAAGAAGTCTCGTCGGAGCGTACAAAACACATTTTAGCGCGTGCCTTCTTAATTAGGCAGCAGCCAGGTGAGTCGAGTTCAGTGTCGTATAAAGCTGCCTAATTAAGAAGGCACGCTAAAATGTGTTTTGTACGCTCCGACGGGACTTCTTAAATTTGCCGGATAGAACTTCACCTTTGAGATCGACGCAGCGCTGTGTTGAGAGAATCACCCCCCTGCTCTGATGATGGAGTCGAAAAGTGGTGACAGGCTTTGCTACACTTAAAGTAGAGCCACCGTGTCTGCACTTTGCAAAAAAGTGCAGTCGGCAGTAAAGACATGTCCCTAAAATGAAATTTCTGACAGAAACTTTTTAGCAATTACTTACGCTGCTGACTGCACTTACACGAGTTTTGACGCTGTCTGTCCTAACTGAATACTTCAAATGTCACGGCCGGCGTAAAGCGTGCATTTTACGAGCTGATAATGATCGTTATTAAGATTGTCAACGTTTTACGACCCTGTTTAATCATATGAGAGAACGCGAAACTTTCGCATAAAGTTGTTTAATTATTACTCAATTGTTAATAAAAAGTAAAGCTGTATGCACTGATTGTTGCTATTCGCGGCACTTCTTATCTTTTAAACCTCTTTAAAACAGCATAAATAATTGGGCACAAAAATAAACAAGTTAAATGTTATTTCAGAACTAGGTACTACACTACATATCGCCAAATAAAGGTTAGTTTAAAAAAAATCCTACTTAGTTGGAATTGAACACTGTAGCAACTGTAGCTAGCCGCTATAAGTAGTAATATATTTTGAATGTATTTTCCTTCGGTACGTTTTATTTTATCAAGCTTCACAATCTGGGCTTTTATTTTACATTGTCTTTACCCCTATTGTTATCGTATTGTTAAAGTTATGATAGTTCTTATTATCTTGACAATAAATGCAGCCGAGTTTCATTTTCAATAGAGGTATAAACTGAATAGAATAGAGGCATCTTAGAATGGCAAATTAAAAATAATACTACTAGCAGTTTCCCGCGACTCCGTCCGCGTAAAAGTCGTTTATCGCTGTTCTTTATTTTATATTTAGATAAAAAATACCCTTTGTCCTTTCCCGAGACTCAAAGTAACTCCACACCAAATTTCATCAAAATCGGTCTGCGGTTTATCCGTGAAAGCGTAACAAACAAACGGACAGACCAAGTTACTTTCTGTAATGTATGAAACGGAACGCACTTATGCGTTTGTTTGACACTCCCCCCTCTCTTCCTCTTTGGTCGGTTGGTTGTACCGTGTATATTGTGTGCGTAGATAAATAAATATTAATAATACAATTACTGTGTTATCAATAGCCGGAGTGGCTCACGATTATCCAGCGTCGGTCCTGTTTAGGTCAGGGCTAATTCGAAGTCATTAAACTTTCATATTCACGTTTATAATATTAGTGTAAATACATAATTAGCAGCAAAATTGAATAACTTATTGTGGTCATTGTTAATGAAATTTACAACGGAAATCGCCAGAGCAACTTCAACTCTGAACAGATAAAGATCA
Organism: Acleris holmiana; assembly: GCA_949316455.1. NCBI lineage: Eukaryota > Metazoa > Arthropoda > Insecta > Lepidoptera > Tortricidae > Acleris > Acleris holmiana. The sequence goes on from OX438784.1 coordinate 10,313,442, forward strand.
CGCCACAGCATAAACTTATCAACTGAATATCTAGCTCACTTAATTTCGTCACAACGTTAACGCCAATCATTAAAATACTCACGACAAAGACCACAAATCATTATAATAAGACAAGTGCAGATTGTAACGTATATAATTGGCACAGGTGATCGTCTAATAGTTACCTAAACGTTTTACCAAGTTAACTTTGCGGGTGATTCTGGGTAAATTTGTTCGGTTTCCCTTGTGACAGAGGTTATGTTGGGTGTGGGATGAAAAAGTGGTATAGTTAGGCTAGCACATGCCACAGTAGGCGAGGCGAGCCGCAATTACTTGAGCACATGTTTTGAGGCACGCGTCAGGACTAGCACAGAGGAGTGGAGAGGCTTTATAGACACACGATGCAACTTGCAAAATATTCAGGGAGTTGACGTTTGAAGCTCACTAATGGTTCTCATATGAGATTAAAAAATATAAACTTCTAAAAATACGTCAAAAGCGGCCATTTTCGTAAGTTTTAGTCAACAGAAGAGATTTAAAAATCGGCTGCAGGTCCTCCTCTCACTGCGTGATTCATTTTTTTTACAAGAGTAAAAAAAGGTTTCTGAGTGACAAAGATCAAGAGCAAGATCTTTGCAATTTAAATGTATACATGTACAGTCAATCATTTCATTTCTTAAGTTCTTTTGATTGAAATGAAATAAATAAATAAATAAAAAATCATTTGCCAAGCTATATCTTGCAACAAAATTTCATTTTGCAAGACGTAGGTACTTCCCGCAGCATTATTTTTAATTTACTTGTGGTCATACTCGAGCCTAACCAAACACATTTAACCCTATGTAATATTTAATCGAAGTTTGTAAAATTCCTTTGGTGAAATGTACGGACCCCGGGGATTCATCTATTTAATAATTATCAATACAATAATTTATTTGTCGACTCCACAGATGTCCCTGTAGACGGTAGCCTCGTCAAAATCAGTCGTGCACCTGTACTGTTCACCTGTAAGGTGCATTTTTCTGCGCGTTGCAATGGACAAGTACTAAGGGTTAATCGGGAATAATCATACGCTTCGAGCGAAGGGATTATAAATGGTTTATGCAACTGCCTTTATTATTTCAATGTTACTTTGACTTGCTGGAGCAGTCAAAATAACATTGAAATAAAACTTCATAAAGGCAGTTGCATAAACCATTTTATAATCCCATAAACCATTTGACAACCACATACTCACCTTTATTACTATAATTGGGGATCACCTAAAAAAAAAACAACTTGTTTTTATATTTTTATTCGAAAGAATAGACTTTTATAAGCAATTAAAAAAAATATCTGATTTTTTGGTTGCGTCATATAATTATAAAAAATAAAAACAGATTATTAAATCTGGGACGGATTAAGATGGACACTAACCTTAGTCTGTCACATAATTAAAAAAACAGTGACAGATGTGCCATCGACAGCTACCCTGTCATAAATGAAAACAAACAAGGCCATTTGCAACGTTAAAAGATGGCGGACGTGTGATTTGTTTTAGACTTTAATTTTTGGGTAATTAGGTGTTCAAAGTTCTTTTCTGATAGTGATTTGTACTTTTTATGCCTTTGTGTCGCACAGTGATTGAAGACTTGGACTTATTTCGTGTATCTGGCATCTTTCTTCTCGTTTCAAGTGGACTCGCAGTGGTGCAGAGGTTAAAACTATCTTGACCTCTGACCTACAAATCACCGTACAACGTTGCCCCCAATCTTCCTAGAGAAGATTGGATTGTGTTTTATTGCTATATTGATTTATAATTATATATACTTACTTGACACTGGCGAAATCACTTCACGTGGAAACGCCATATCCCCGCGGTAGTAGCTGTTCAAGTCGCCGCGGGGGCAAAGAAAGAAGAAGAAGAAGAAAACAAACAACAAAACCTTCGCTTGTGATTTTACGCCCGCTTCTTTCTCTAAGTTTTCGGAATTTTCTCTGGATTTCTTTTAATTTTTCGACTGCTTACCCACACCGGACCTTTGATATTGCCTGCTTCGACGATAACTCTTGCTTTGTACCCTGAACCTGAACTTGATAGCTGATACGACGACTTGAAACTGATACTGGAATTTGAAAACTGCAAAATATGAATAGAACCACTGATTTTGTTAGAGCGGACACATCAAATCTGCTAAAACTAGATACGATTATGCTTATGGAGTTTATGAACACTAGTGACAAGTATAACGTCGATGAAATTAGAGGTGCTAAAGCCTTAATGTAAGCTCAACCTAATCGCGTCTTTTCCTCAGTATATTTCTTTATTTTTGAGGTATTCAATTGCGAAAATGTATTTACGAGTTTCGTTTCTATTATTAGTAAGGAAAGTTCTGGAAAATATATTTTGCTTTTAAGGTCATCACGGCAGTCTTATGTAGAGAGTGCAGTTGGCTATGTTGAGGTGAAAAGAACTGAAAGTTTATGTGATGTACGAGCAAAAATCGTTCCTGAACATAAAATAAACAACAAGTACTACACTGTTACGGTCCATCTCAATGAAATAAACGATGTCATCACAGACACTTCATGTGATGGCTGTGCAGCTGCAGCTGGTAAGTTTTGTTGATAAATAACTGGCATCTATCTTGCATATCTCACTTGTGTTTTGTGAAAACTGAAAAATGATTTGATTTTATTTTCAAATATTTTATGGCATACAAAAAGTTCCTTACCCATATTCTAAATAAACCTGCCCTGCATTGATTTTATTTTGTGACTTTTCAGGTGGGTGTAAACATACACTTGTCTTTTTATTTTGGCTGCAAAAACGTAGTGCTGAACCATCACCTACAAGTGTGGAGTGTTATTGGGTGAAGCCAAATTTGAAGCGTGCTCGTGAGGAAGTTTTATCAATTAAACATTTAATCAAAAGCAAGGTTCCACAGAAGGGTCCAAAGGATGCGAGCATTCTCGAAAAATTCCGCAACGAAGCCTACAAACATGCTTGCAGAAACAGTTTGATCATGACTCATGATCAGAATATGCAAACTGAAAAATTGACAAATTACTGCATTTTTAATATGATGGTCAACTTTGTACAACAAGAAATAGATCATAGTTTTGAAAATTTCAAGTTATTTATTGACAGAACTGTATGTGGAAAAGAAAATAAAATTAGCCAAGCCACAATTAAACAGGCCAATTCAAAATTATGGCATTGCCTGAGACAAAGTCGCATTACTGGCTACAAACTACATGAAATTGTTCATTGCAAAACTCCAGCTGGGAGTCTAGTAGAGGCGATATTAGGGGGCTACAAGATACAGGAAACGAAGGCAATGATAAGGGGGAAAAATTTAGAGAAAAGTGTTCTAAAAAAAATTCAGGAAGAGACAAACGAAAAAATTGATGAGACCGGACTAATATTAATAAACGGACTTTTTGGGGCATCACCTGATGGCATTTGTAACAATTTTGTTATAGAGATTAAATGCCCCATTTCAGAAAAAACCAAAAAAAATTACATAAACAATGGGCAAATTTGTGATAAATTTAATGCCCAAGTTCAGTTAGAAATGTTAGCCACGGGGAAAAAAAAATGTTTATTTTGTGTTGCTGATCCAAATTTTGAAACCAATGGCAGGATAGAGAAGGTGATAGTCAACTTTGATGCAAAACATTTAAAAAAATTGATGGGTGCTGCAGAAAATTTCTGGGAAATGAATGTGTTTCCTATCATTTTGAATAGTGCCTTTACATAGGTTTTTAATATAAAATAAAACAATTTAACTAATCAAATAACTTTTATTATAGGATCCGGAAGGTTTATCAAGCCACATGCAATTGTTACTAATTCGTCCAAGTATTTCACATGTTTATTATCCACTTCAGTATGAGGTTTTAACATTCGAAACTCCCTTACTCTCCTTATAACCCTTTCAATGTGTACTCTCAAGCTTGCGATAACTTTAGTCTGAATTACCTCTTTTTTTGTTAACTGTTTATTTGTGAAAACAGAAGGAGGTCTTAGCAGTTTAATATTTTTTGAGCTCAATAAGGATTCTATTTCCTTGAACCCTCTGTCTGCCATAATGACAGCATTAGATGGAAGATTATCTATAAAGCCACTCTTCTCTGTTAACGCTTTATCAGATATTCTTCCACCATAACCCTCGGATATAAAGGATATAAATCCGGCGGGAGTGCAACCAATTAAATATTTAACGGTATTACAAGATTTATATTGTGACCAAGTCTGTGCTTGTCTAATGGGATCACTAGGTTTTTGAATTTGAATCTCAAAACAATCAATTATGCATTGTACATTAGAGTACCTTATTTTAAATACATGTGGTAGATTTTTTTTTATTTCTATTTGAGTTGGTAAATATATAAAATTTTGAAAATATGTAGCTAATAAAACAACATTCTTTTGAAATAACAATCTGATAGTAGATTGAGCCATTTCAAATTCTTCACTCATTCTTCCAAATGTGTCATTATTTTTTAACTTAAATAATGTCATCATAATGTGTAATGGCACACATGAATATTGTTGTGCAATAAAGTCTATTATCCACCAAAAGTTTTAAGGCACACCTATATACATTTTAGGCTTATTTTTGATCCTTTTCATAATGTGTTCCCTACCAGATTTCTCATCATAATTTACAACACTAAATGATGACGTAGATTCTAAATTTGATGTTCCTAAAACAGAAGCAGATTGACAGGAAGACTCATCACTATCAGGTAAATGTGACATCAGTGATGGCATAATTTTCTGTTTTTTCTTCGTGGTGCGAAAGTTGGTACTTTTTTCTTCAGTTGTTGGTTTGACCATCACATATTTATTTGCAACTGCTACTATGCTGTCACACTGCCCATCAACAGCAACATCAGCCTAAAACAAACATTTAGGGACTTAGTTACAATATATTCACTTTATTAATATTTCATCCATGTGGAACTCGTTTATCTTGATTCCCTCGGGATTTATCAAATTTCCTGAAGTAAAAAGTATCCTCTGTGACAATCCAGGTAATAAACTGTGTGCCAAATGTCATCTAAATCTGTTCATTGTGCTCATGTGATTGAGTAAGTAACATAAAAAACTATCTCATTTATAATAGTAGGGTTATGTTATGTCATGTTACATAATACAAAAAATTGTATCGAGCTGCCTGGCAGAACCGCCATGGATTTAACAAATATGTTTTAAATAAAATATAGAGACCTGTTTCCCGCTTTTTTCTGTAGAAGTGGGTTTGTTGCTTTAAATGGTATATTTTTTAGCGTTGCATTTAATTTCAGTCGTGGTTTTACACCAGATATCCATTTATATTCTAAGTCTTCTTCAACCTAAAAAAAAATCAAGAACAGAATTAGGCTACATACTAATTTATCTAATTTATAGGAGTCTGTATTTCACGCTGTTGAGAATGAGTGTAATTTGTACCCCAAATTCAAATCACATGAAATGCCTGCGGTCTTGCAGTCGCAGGGATGTGGATAAACAAATCACGCTTATACATTCACGAACATAACATTCGACAGTCGCGGACGACGGTACATCATAGGTCGCGGGCGAAGTGTGGTCAGGCAGACCGCAGCCTTAGGTGCAGTGCTCAAAGCAGTAATAATAATCAAAGTGGCAACACTGGCAACTTACGTTAATGTGGTCTTCGCAACAATAAAGACGTCGCTTCGGGCAGTTTCTGTCAGCCATTTCACACCAATTTTCCTTTAGTTCTTTCCTAATAGCGAAGAACCTCTTCTCAGGGGTTTTAATGTCATTATTGGTGCATGTTGGTAAAAATCACATTTTAGGTTCTCTCCATCGTTGGTCTTCCATGGTAAAAACAAATTGAATGCCACGAACAGAAGTTCAGTCCAGGGTACAAAGCAAGATTATCGTCGAAGCAGGCAATATCAAAGGTCCGGTGTGGGTAAGCAGTCGAAAAATTAAAAGAAATCCAGAGAAAATTCCGAAAACTTAGAGAAAGAAGCGGGCGTAAAATCACAAGCGAAGGTTATGTTGTTTGTTTTCATTTATGACAGGGTAGCTGTCGATGGCACATCTGTCACTGTTTTTTTAATTATGTGACGGACTAAGGTTAGTGTCCATCTTAATCCGTCCCAGATTTAATAATCTGTTTTTATTTTTTATAATTATATGACGCAACCAAAAAAATCAGATATTTTTTTTAATTGCTTATAAAAGTCTATTCTTTCGAATAAAAATATAAAAACAAGTAGTTTTTTTTCTAGGCGATCCCCAATTGGGTCAATCTAAAATTACATTGTTTCTTTGACTCTACATTAATACCCTGAGTGGTTGGAGCCCCGCCCCAAGGTTAATTTTAAGATTTTTGTGATGAGTTTTTTCTGTCCGAGAGGTGTCTATTTTGGAGATTTCGTGGCTAGTTGCAACCGCGAAAATGTTTTAATATTAAGTTATATATTATTATGTTAGTTAGACTGTAAGGTGTTTGTGAATATACCTATGTATGGGCCTCGTTGGCTGAAATAAAGTTATTTTATTCTATTCTAATACTAAAATCATACGAACCTTGTGACGACGTTGAGACATTTATATAATTACATACATACGTAAGGCAGAGCTACAGAAATACCAACAAGTCTAAAAAGACTTGTTTATAATTGTGTAACCACATTTTGCACAAGTAGGCTAAAATATTTACCAGTGTATTAGTGACTGAGCGCATAAGCGCATCGCCTAATGATAAGTACTTCAAGCCTTTATTTCCTTAATCGCTTCTTACGACATCCACGGGAAGACATGGAGTGGCACTATTCTAACCCGGCAACCACACGGGGGGAGGGGGTTATATGATTAGTTTTACCTTTTTATGTAATGGGTGTTTGGCAGTCGGGTGTAGCTAGGGGTTTAAGGGATAATAGCTGGGCGTCGTTCTGATCTTTTTTGATCACATTTACTATTATTCAAAGTTAAAGGGTTTTTTGAGACATTGTAATTTTTTTTTTTAGAAAAAACCTGACTGTGCCTACATATGTATTGAATTCACTTTTATTGTTTTACCTTTGCAATACCATATACATAACATCACGCCTTCATTCCCAGAAAGGGGTAGGCAGAGCTATAGAAATACCAACAACTCTAACCTCCTGAGGCCCACGTCAAATTTTACTAGTTCAAAAAAGAACCTTGTGTAAGTCAACTAAAGTCTAAAGTCACTTTGACAAATGTCCTAAATGTAGGCCGTTGGGTCTTACGAGGCTAAAAAGACGTATTTACAATTCGGTAGCCATATTTTGCACGCAGGTTGCAAGCCCATCGCCTAACAGTACTACAAGCCCTTATTCCCGCCTTTTACTACACCCACGAGAAGACATGGAGAGACACTATTCTAACCCGGCAACCATTGTTTAATTAATTTATTAACGCCTACTAATGCTAATCTGATTAATAATTGTTTTCCTGGATTTATAAAAAAAAAATTGTTTAGTGTCTCAAAATCTGCGCAACTTAGCATATGTGCTCTAAAATCATCAGAATGACCCCAACTATCATCCCTTAAAACCCCTACACCCTACTGCCAAACAGAGAACTATATAGTTCACTGCCATACACCCAGTAATCAGTATACCTACTTACTTTGTCTGCGAGTGTAGTGTTTGAAATTACACATGGCTGTCACTGGGATCATTCTACATTGAACGAATTGTATAATATAATATGTAGTGTTATCATTTGACGACGGTACGTCCCGCTACGGTGCTTGGTTAAAAAATGTGTGTGCTTACAAACTAAAGCATTTTCGTAAAATCTAAGATTTTTTGTACTATAACATAAAACATTAGGCTCAAAATCATTTGACACGCTCTATACTTTTAATAACAGAGACATCCATCACATATTAATATTATTAAGGCCAAAGTTACTTAGATCAATGCACGGAGATCCCTGTGACAGCTCATATAACCCTTATTATAAGTTTCTGCACGCGTTAGTACCTTGTCGCTTTAACGCATTTGACAGACTAGTGCTACAGTTCCAACATGACGTTAAAGTGACAAAGCACTAAAGTGTGCACCCACGGATTCACCTCGTTTTCGATGCTTCGCTTGCGGCGATACTACATTGACCGAATTATTAACATGTAGAACTGGTGACAACTGAATAGACAATTTATAGTATACTAGCGACCCGCCCTCGCTTCGCTCCGGATTAAAGTATTATACATATAAACCTTCCTCTTCAATCACTCTATCTATTACAAAAAACCGCACCAAAATCCGTTGCGTAGTTCTAAGCTTGTTACGTTTTCGTTTCGATAAAAAACTTTTATCAGGTTAATAAAGAGTAATTCATTTGTTTTGGTATTGAACCCTAATAGTGCGTGACCTGACTCGCACTTGACTGGTTTTCCAATTAGAATTTATCACGTTACCGGGGACCTTCCGCTCCAGTGTGTCAAAAGCGAGACGAGTCGCGTAGACGTTCTAAGAAGCGCCTTTATTCCACAGACAAACGAAACGCCTCGCTCAAATGTACTAGGGTATCAGAAATTCCGCGAGGTGTGTCATATATTTCGCACGATTTAATCTAAACCTTATTTTCCTCGAAGTAAAGTCTAAATTTACTTGGTGCATGGTTAATGATCATTTAAGTAGTGTTTACCGGTTGCGCAAACAATATTATCTCTTATCACAAGCAAATACAGATTATATTGGAATGTTCGGGATGTCCCCACTAAGCGGTATCGCTAGACTCGGATTAAAGCCAGACTTAACGTAAGTCAGCGGTACCAGGGCGACATGATGTTGTAAGAGTTCATCCGTCGCTGCCTAGATGGCGCTACGTGGCCCGCGTGCGTGACATGAAAATGACTATTTTTCGGAAAGCTCATACATAACACATAATTATTGTGATAGTCTATTAATTTTTGCCCCCTTTGGTAAAGCCCCCGTGTGGTTGCCGGGTTAGAATAGTGCCACTCCATGTCTTCCCGTGGATGTCGTAAGAGGCGACTAAGGGAATAAGGGCTTGTAGTACTGTTAGGCGATGGGCTTGCAACCTGTCACTAATACACTAGTAAACCTCTTAGCCTATTAGTGCAAAAGGTGGTTACAGAAATATCGGTAAGTCTTTAGAGTTGTTGGTATTTCTGTAGCTCTGCCTACCCCGCTCTGGGAATGAAGGCGTGATGTTATGTATGTATGTATGTATTAATTTTTGCAATTTGTTATTAAAATTATGATATATGTGTTTCCTACGTTAGATTAAGGCGTTTTATGTAGTTAAGGTAACGAAATAGGTATAGTACTCGTAGTTTTTCAATGTTTTCTGCCTTATTTTTCGATTTTTTGGCTTATCATGGTTAATTGGTTCTTGAATTAATTTGACTTCTCTGTTAGCTTCTAGAAAACTTAGTACCAATTTCAGCATACGATGGTAACTACTCAACAGACGATTAGAGCATTAACAGTTGTCAAAATGTATGAACTAACAGTCGATTAACATTGATTAAATTTAACATCGTACTTATGGTGAAATTGGTACTTAGCGAACGAAAGTAGCGGTAACGGGTTCCTTTCTTATAAATATAGTTTTCTAAATCCAAGCGATCATTTTAAAACATCAATAAACGTTGTTGAATTATTATCACTTCATCCTTTTTAGTTAAGACACATAATAAATAATGATACAAGTTTTTATGTTTTTATGGTCCTTGAAATTTCTAATACCTAACTTAAATGTGCAAAATTGTGGGTATTTCTGTAGCTCTGCCTACCCCACTCTGGGAATAAAGGGGTGATATTATGTATGTATGGGCATATGTTGTAACTTAAATACATAATTATGGGTACCAAAAATTATCTTTATAAAAAATATGTAAAACAATGGGAAAAGCCGAAAACACCATTTTATACTCCTAGGCTACAACATGGGTATTATTATATTAACAAGTGTTAAGCAAATATGTAATAAAACTCACCCCAGCAAAAAAAAAACGGTTATTTGCCCAAAATCATCAGCAGATGATTCTAGTCGTTAATCATTCGACGCGTGCGCTGATAACCATCGTCGGTTCAGTAGATCGACGCGAAAAGACTAACAGACACACCGTTATTAATGATTTATAGACGAAGGTGTGATATAAAACCTTTGTCTAAAAAACCTGAATAGATTTCGATTTGATTTAGCTGATTTGTTATGTTCATGTGCTTTGTTTGCATTTCTAAAAAACTAGAACAAGCAAATTACAATCAATACGTTCTCGTCATATGAATCTAGACCTTGTTGGTTGGTACGTCCATCTTCCATGTCAAAATGGAGCAACAGGTCACTTCATAGGTATACGAGTACGGTCAAGGGCATAAATATATTATACGCTCCCAAGACGTGAAAAATATCTATACACCTTTATACCACTGGCAATAAGGTGTCTACTTAAATTAGTCGCGATGGCTGTACAGATAATAATGCCCTTACGTTAGTTACACACAAATTAAAACCAAGGGAAAAAACCATGCGGTAGGTACGAAATCTTTAGCAATAAATAAAATTGCATAACTTTAAACGACGCCTAATCATCTTATTGATGATTGCTCTCTTTAGATTGTTTGTATGGCTCTGTAATCGCTCAAGGAATATCAATGTATTATACATTGATATCAGAAAAAAAACTTGAGTTCATATCGATCTGTTGCCGGATTCTGAAGATATTAGTAGGTATAGCATAAATATTACCTAAGCTATAATTGAAGCGAAGCTACGAGATCGGAAGTACCTACATAGTAAAACGCAGGTAAATATTTTCGAAAAAGATAATTTCACGTGAAATTTGACATAAAAATACCTTGCTATCTTTTGAAGCTTTTTATTTAATACGGAGAATTAGCTCCACTCATTAGTATGCCATATACAGCTTAAACTTTATCAGCAACTTAATAAAATCTCAAAAATTAAACCAATTTCAATTTTAACTGTATAGAAATAGAACAGGATGAAGATTCTTAAAATAACGTTAAAACATTTGCCGAAAATTCTAATTTATTAGAATTGCATATTAGAACATTAAATGACTGTCTGGTTAGAAACGCCATTTTTAAAACAACACCGAAGGGCCGCAAAAACTCTAAATGTGTTTCCGGGTGTGAAATGTGGCCAGCCCATTTGTTTAATATGATTTTACAAACTTAGCTTTGCGGATCAAATTGTCGCTGCTGTAGTTAGGTGAATAGTTTTCCTATGCAGGGTTGGTAGTTTTAAATTTGGCCACTTTTTGTATTAACTTTGTAAAACGCATTTGGAGGGAAAAAAACTTTTTTTTTCAATGTCTCACCGTTCCTTGTATAACGGTGTTTTTTTTTGCGGGATATCACGTGTATTGTGGAGGGACTCGTGAGAATTGCATCTTGATTTCTAATTAGGTTTTTGCGTGGCATAGCAGTGCCGTTGCGGTTGTCTCGAGTCCCAAGATGGTAATTAACTGTTGCATTCTTACGTAAGATGTTAATATTGTGTGTTTAGACTAGAGGTTAAACTGATTTCTAATTCGTATAAGATATTTTTTATCAATAGTAACACAAAATGGGAAAGTTAAATTTAACTTCCTTTTAGTACGAAACAAATTGCGATTATAAAAAGTAAACCTTTTTATAATCGCAATTTGTTTCGTACAATCCTGGGCCAGTGTAGGTACGGAGTAATGCGTGCGAGTAACATACAAGAATAATATGTTGCTCGCTCTACTGCGTCTCTTATAGCGATATAACACAATTCATCCAAATTGATTCACTTTGGTAGCTTTCTACCAACTACGCAGAAGAAAGATAATGCTGTTTACACGTATCTTTGAAGTGAACTATGTAAATAGTAAACTATTCAATTCAAATTGCTCATAAATGAAAATCGAGGGAATCGTTCAATAGAAAACATCCATGATAAAATGTAAAAAAAACATATAAAACGCAATAAAGTAAGTTCTTAAAAACTTGTTAACAATTTAATAGTATTTTAATGATACTTTGTTTTTTCGGCATCCGAATTTTAATTACGTAATATTTTAATTCAACGATATTGGCTTAAACATAGTCATTTACGAAATAAATGCAAATTTCTTTATAATCCTAATATTTTAAACATGGAACAACAGCTGTGACGCCCGTGACGTCATTCCTGTCGTCGATATGATATGGTATAGTGCAGGGCATCTGAACTATGACTTATTACATACATACATAAATCACGCCTGTTTCCCAGAGGGGTAGGCAGAGACCACTTCTTTCCACCTGCTACGATCCTGACAAAGCTCTTTCGCTTCTTCCACATTTATACATCGAGTCATGCATGCACGTCGGTTTCGGGTACTTAAGATTCGGCCCTTTTCCAGTATTTCCCATAAAACACATGACTTATTAAAGCTTCATATTTATGAAGAAAATACACGACAATTATTTCACGTATACATTATTCCTCTCTTTCATAGCACTTTCTAGAGCCTAAGAAAAAAATGCATGTTCCCTATTCTTTTGTGTTCAACTCCCGTTGAATTGCCTTGAACGTTGAACAGATATGCTGAAAATATTGAGCAAACTCGAATCAATCAACGCGGTTGGACATGATTGAACAATAAATACCATCGACTGATCCACATTTATTTTCATGATTCACTTTTATGCTTGCATGGGCCATCATGTAACGGGGCCATAAAGTTTTCGTGAACGTTGTAAACGAAATTTTTCCTTACTACTTAATATCGGTAATAAACGTAAATTAAAAAGAGTAAGGGGTTGAAACGAATAATGTAAGATAGTCCATTTTCAGGGACATATATGGTGGTAGGACCCAATGCAGGGTACGTCCGGATTGCTACCACCATTTTATCCAGTGACCTACCGCCAAGCAACAGTGTTCGCATTGTTGTGTTCCGGTGTGAGGATAAAACAAACGGTGAAATTACTAGCATAGAGGCATTCCAGCTTAGTCCTCGGGGTTCGCAACGTATTTGAGGTCTTAGGATTGTAGTCTTAAAGATTATAGTCTTGAGAACTCGCATGTATATGTGTCTCAAAAGAAAAAACCGCATCTAAATCGGTTCATCCGTTTAAGAGCTACGGTGCCACACACACACACACACACACACACACTTACACATCAAAGTTATAACACCCCTCTTTTTGCGTCGGGGGTTAAAAAAGTCATAATGAAAACAAACGTATAATTAGCTAATGATCTATCGGATAGATCTTTTTTTAATGTTCCGCGTTTGTGTAAGCAAATGCAAGACGATTTTATTTAGCCATACATGACGGTAAGTGGCAGCTGTGACCAACAGACATTTGCAATATCAAGATCACAATCTAAAGACTGCAATCCTAAAACTCAACATGAAGCCAATCCTAAAGACCAAAATGCCTCCTGAATTTCACCGAAACAATAATGCGAACACTGCTGCTTGGTGGTAGGTTTAAGGGAAAAGTGGTGGTAGTGACCCGGATCGACCCTACCCTAGGTCAACCTCTGCGTTTGGCCCTTGGTTTAAACGTTTTCCTTATGCCGCCACGCCACTCTCGTCTTTGGTAGCTAATCATCGTACATAACCTGCTGCTGGTTACGACACTTCTAGGTAGATGGCGCCAGGTATCGGATCACTGATATGGCATTCTGATTGGTCACCATTACAATACTGCCTTCCTGATTGGTTGGTAAAATCGCGCGATAACTTTCGCATGGAGTTAGTTTAATAATATGTAAAGAGTAATGATTGACATAGTACGGCAAAAACGGGAAAAACATAATAATAATGCAATCGTACTCGTCGATTATAGTAAAATTTATGTGCTTTTTGTCATATAAATAAAAATAATCTTTCTTTCTTCTTGAACGTAAACCGACTGAAATTGTAGCCTAGCGTTGTAAAGTAACCGTCAAGTTATGGTGTTAATTTTTAGAACATCCGATATTTTTATGTGGTCATTTAAAAACTATCGCGATCAACACGCTAACTCCATATCAAACTATGTATCAGATTTTTAAACCCTTCTTAGGGTTCCGTAGTCAAACTAGGAACCCTTGTAGTTTCGCAACAACCGTCCGTCCGCAGCCTAGCGCAGAAACCTTTAGTACTAGAAAGCTGTAATTTGGTATGAATATGCATATTAGTCACGCCAACAAAGTACTTAGTACAATAAAATGTGAAAAACATTATTACAGGTACCTCCCTTACACGTAACGTGGGGAGGTTTCTTTTTTTCGTCTACCCCATAGTGTGGGGTATCGTTGGATAGGTCTTTCAAAAATATTACGGGTTTGCCTAGTCAGTTTTTCGATTAAGTAATCGGTTTATGAAATATTAAGCTTTAAAGGGCTAATTTTTGTTAGACTCAAGTGTCCCCCCCCCCCCCCTACAGCCAAAACTACAAATACTAGAAATCTGAAAAAAAATCTTATATGAAAGAGCATATAACGAATTTTAAAGGAAAACTATCACGACTAAGTAGACATCATTGGTTTTTGAGATAGTATAGGCGATAAAGTGTTTTTAAAATCATCCAAGACGGCACCAAATGCCTTTAATTATTGTTTTTACATTTTGATTTTTATGTTTGTAGTACTTAACGGCTTCGGAACCCTACACTGAGCATGGTCCGACATGCTCTTGCCCAGTTTTGTTATACTAGAATTGTATACTTTCTTTTCCAAAGAGAAGACTTAACTGCAGTCGAACATTTACAAATTTAAATTTGAAATATCATTACCACTCCCCCCCCTTCATTAGGAGATGAATTTTCAAAATCCCTTATTCCAAAGTTCATGTCCCTGGGTCCAGCGGTTACGGCTGTGCATTGTCATTTATATATTGATTGACAATCAGCTTCTTGAAGCGTTCTTTTTTTGTTTTAGGCAAACGTTACAGATAAAAATCTAAAATCAGTTGTTTTTAAGGTACTTACAGTCGGCCTTATTTTATAAGTTGCTGCACACTTTAGTACCCTGTCGTTTTAACGTCTTTGATAGATTAGTGCACCAGTTCAAACATGACATTATTTAAAGTGATATAGTACTTAAGTTTACAGTTACTACTTATAAGGCCGAGTAAACAGACGTTAATAAAAAAATAGATTTTTATTATTACTTAGTTTTGATTTTTTGGAACTTTATCTTGTTTGCAAACGTTGTATTTTTCTTGCACAATATTTTACAGGGCTACCTAGTAGCTGGCTGACGGATTACACAAACGCCATAAACTCAGCAGAAACTATGACAGCCTAAACCAAAATGTCAGCGCTGACCTAATGGCGTGTGCTTCGGCAAATCACCTGTAGTTAAATACCAATAAAACTAGTGCAATATTAGCAGCTACAACAAAGAGCAGTGATAACTTGGTTATCACTACTAATAGGGATAGGGTAATATTTGTAATTGATGTCATTGTCAGACCCGGCGCACTCCGCACTTGAATGCAAAGCTACAAGTAGGTATATACTCGTACATGGGCTCACATCTCCGGGGCTGACTTTTGTACGGGCCACGAAAGGACAACACAGTGTTGCTGGCAACAAAGTTTTAAGTTATTACGTTGATAGTTTATTTGGTTTTGAAACTTCCTTTCTTTCGGTCTGACAGTGTGAGTTACTAAGTCTATTGGTTTTGTAATCTGTGTAACTACTGAACATACAGTACGATCTACACGTGATTATGTCGTCTACATAAACGAACTGTCAATCGTATTTCGATCGATGTAATTTATGAAACTCTAAGTAATTACCTTTAACACTAAATGTACGTAATCTTAAATAGTATATGCTGCTATGTAAAATTTTCTCATATTTTTTAAGAATTAACCGAAGCATCTTTATTCTTATGATAATCGTAACAACTAAAACAAACATCATCTATTTTGAATGTCCTTAAAGTTCAATAACAAAGGCTCAAACAAATATTAGGTCGTATGAATGCCCATGTCGGTCGGTCCACGCGTCGACAGGACGGCGTAGGTACGCGCACCGAGAGTACATACCACTTGGGCAATTTAAACACGGCAGTACTCATGGACTGCCCTGCTCCACAGGTTTAGGGGAGCAATGACCTATATCCTAGCTGGACACTCCTAGACAAAAACGTAACAACCAACCCGCTTCACCAAAAACATAATAAACCCTATCCTTCCCACATTAGAACACAGTTCTAATCATAGACAAAACTATTCTTACTCAAATAAAAAGGTCACACGTATTTTTTCCCGCCAAAACCAATTTGATTCCTATTGAACCACCATGCGTTCCAATTTCTAAATTCAAATGTTGGATTCCAGACGTTTTGAAACTGTTGGAAGCAGTGAAGTTTATGTTTTTTAAGAATTTATACCCGAAGCAGTGGTGCGCTGGTTATTTTTAACTAATCCCGAAAGTTTATTACATACTCTTACGCAATTAATAGTTTTTATTGGACCGGTAAAGGACCAAAACCGCTTGATTGAACAAGCCTGCGTTATTTTGGGAATGTAAAACTTAAAGTGGAGAACAGGAATTGTTGGAAGGTGATAGTATTTTTCAATTGACTAGATACGAGATAAGCTGCATAGGGTGAACATTTACATCACTATTCTGCTATGCAAGCTTTGTAAAACTTAAATAGCGTAGACTGTGTAAACTTGTTACTTTGCAGTCCAATAGGTTTGCTGTAATAATTAAGGTTCAATTAAAGTTACATTCTCAGCATAAGGCGTTTTTTAATCGCCTGTATTTTGCCTGCTTGTAAAGCTCTTTTAAAGGCAGGTGTTTTGTGTAATTTTGCCAATATTAATAAACACTGGGTTCGCCTTTGATGTGCACATCATACATATACGAGTAACGATATTAAACGAATAATAAATAAACGCGCTGTATGGTAATTTAGCAAGCTGTTTTATATCTTTCAGATCTACGCTGCGTATTTAATAGACTAAGTTTAGATACTTACATTTAATAAGTAAGTGGATTTTTTTTTTGTAGTTTAACGAGTATATTTCAATTTATTTACTTGTTTTTGTTTTAAATAATACCAATAAAATAATGCAAAATCATTAGGCATGGCTTTATTTACAATACTATAATCAAAGTAGATCCCTACTTCACATATGACGTAGATATTCAATTTTAGTACGTAATTGATCATTATCTATAGGCATCAATTTCCCTCATTCCTTTCCAATGGTGTTCTATCGCCTAATAATTTATGTGTGCTTGGTACTTGGACGTTATGTCCTGTGCCCTTTGGCCCTGGTTTATGGGGTCATGGGGGGTCGCAGCGAGCAATGAGATTCTGGAACATTAATGACCTTGTATGTTTGGGAACTTTATTGTTTTTTATGGCGTTTTAGCGTTTCCCATGGACTATACGTTAACTTATATCCACGTCTGGAAGTCCTCAATTCAATGAAATATGGCGTAAATGTATTAATCTTAGGTCGACTGTAACTATGAATGTAATTTAATTAAACAACTGATAGTCAAATACCTATGTATTTGACTGTCAGAAGCCACTCCATGGCTTCCCGTGGATGTCGTGAGAGGCGACTTAAGGAATAAGGGCTTGTAGTATTGTTAGGCGATGGGCTTGCAACCTATCACTAATACACTAGTAAACTTCTTGGCCTGATTGTGCAAAATGTGGTTACAGTATTATCAACAAGTATTTTCAGAGTTGTTGGTATTTCTATAGCTCTGCCTACCCCACTCTGGGAATGAAGGCGTGATGTTTTGTATGTATGTATGTATGTATTTATTTAAATATTAAAAAAAAACAAAAATGTAAACATTTATTTCAAACGTTGACCTGTAGTTTCGATTGATATCGATTGATTGATATTAATAAAACAGAAACATTATCCTCCAACAACATGTCCCGGGATTCCGTAGCATATCCATATCAGCACAATGTTAGCCCTTAATAGGGCGGAGGCCATATATTTACCACATTACAATAAGCTAAAATTAAACTTTACTACCTACGTTTTATGATGCAATTTCAATTGTATTTTACTCAAATATAACATCATCTATTATTACTCTTTAGAGACTTGCGATTCCATTACTGTATTTAATTTTGGTCTTGATTTTATACTTCAACGGGGCCCTATTAAGGGTTAAAGGTCATCCACTCCGTGTTGCACCAGGAAATCCGATCACTGTTTATAACACCGTAACTCCTCCATGCAGGGTTGATCATGTGCAAAACTTGGATGGTTTTCCTTAAAATTATACATTTAGCTTGTAAACAGTGTCCGTGCTCGTTGAATAATACAATATTTGGCATCGAATTGCATTGCCTTCGGTGTCAATGTATCAAAACAGATAGCTTACTTATATGTACGCACTACACTGTACTTACTTGTTTGTTGGTATGACGTGTCTCACTACACAACGTCACGCCTTCATTCCCAAAGTAGGGTAGGCAGAGCTTCAGAATACCAACAACTAAACTTGTTGATAATTCTGTAACCACATTTGGCACAGTCAGGCTAAGATGTTTACCAGTGTATTAGTGACAGGTTGCATGCCCATCGCCCAACGGTAATACAAGCCCTTATTCCTTAAGTCGCCTCTCACGACATCCACGGGAAGCCATGGAGTGGCACTATTCTAACCCAGCAACCACACTATTTAAGTTAACTTATGACATTTGTATGTAAGCTAATATAAATACAAAACTTTTGAGAAGTGGGATACTTCTACTGCTTCTCAATATTTAGCAATCAATACTTTTATGCTAATATTATAAATGTGAAAGTAACCTCTGTCAGTCTGTCTGTTTGTTACGCTTTCACGGATAAACCGCTGAACCGATTTGGATGAAATTGTATGGAGATAGTTTGAGCCCCGGGAAAGGACAAAGGGTACGTTTTATCTCGAATAATTGGACGGTTTCTGAGGGAATAGCGTAAACCACATATACGCGGACAGAGTCAATCAATCAATCAATGTATCAATTATACAGGGTACCTAAGCAATTCAAATTTGTCAATATGGGGAATTAGAAAACTATTAGTGTTAGGGTAATCAGTTGTTAGGAACCGAGGCAACAACAGGCAAAAAACGAAAAGCAAATATTGCCGATTAAAAAACATAGATCAGATACTTAATCATAACCGGCTTGATCACTGGTATATACCTGTGTTTAGTGGTGGTAGGACCCTGTGCAGGGTCCGTCCGGATCGCTACCACCATCTTATCCATTAACCACCCGCCAAGCAACAGTGTTCGCATTGTTGTGTTCCGGTGTTGGGATAAGACAACCGGTGAAATTACTAGCATAGAGGCATTCCATCGCAGTCCTCAGGGTTGGCAACGCATTTGAGGTCTTAGGATTATAGTCTTGAGAATTCAAATGTCTATGGGTCTCAGATTCCACTTACCATCAGGTGGCCTGAGTGCTCGTGTGCCTTCTCCTTAACATAAAAAAATACCAAATAAAATAAATATCGAATCATTTGGTGCTTCTAGGTGAGAGGAAAATATTCATTGTTGCGTTAGTTTGACTGGTTTTGTATTAAATGGAGTACCTAGGTAATCAGGTGACACAGATAGCCAGGGCTTATATTCCACTTGGTATTAGCTTATCGTGCTTCTGTATCGTAATCAAATCAATGACGTTATAGCTTAGGGACGTTAAGGCTACTATGAAGGCAAATCTGCGAAGGTAAGAAATAAGATGTGCTAAACCAAATTGAAATAAAGTCTAGATACCTGTAGGTACAAATAATTATGTAGTGATACAGTGTATTTATTGTAAAACGTAATTTATGTGCACTAAAATGATTCGGTCGAATTTCGTCGATTTTCATTAATTATACACCAGTTAAACAAAAATCACGACTCAAGTTAACGTACCTACTTATAGGATTTTATCTCTGAAGACTAAAGATATAGAAAATCATTAGTATATGTAACTTTCACTAAAATATTTAAAAAAATCCGTTACTTAAATTTTAAATCCGACCACCATTTATCCAAAACATCCTTGATGCGTTTAATCGGAATCATAGACAAGCTAATACACCCTATTATCTCCGGACCAAAGAGTAAAAAAAACGACGCCTGACCTCATTCAGTCTAAATAGGTCGTTCATCCCTAAGGGTCAGTACCCGTAACAGGACTCGATGGTTTTTTCGATAGGAAGGCCCATTTTTCATCGACTAGCGCCCGATTTTAAGTATATAGGTACCGTTAAATGAGATACACATGGGATTCGTCTTAAGGGACGAGTTTTAAGATACATCCCACACGGTGCTCGAGGTTAGGATGCATCGTGAGATTTATATTGAATGTTGTGATGTTGATCGGTGTTGTTTATAGGTAGGTACCCATTAGTTAATTGGTCAGTGTGTATGATGTTTTTTTATTAACTAGGTAAGGTACATTATTATCCTAGGTAAAATACATATTCATTATATATTTTAGAGAAATTATTTGTAGGCCTTCTTTGTTAAGTCCTACTTAATAATCTCAAGTTTATAATGAAATATGGTGAGGGTTATGGGTGTTATAATGAAAAATCTATTGTAAATAAAAAAAAAATGCAGCATAAAAGAATACTATTTATTACATACATAAATATAGGCACCACTTCTTTCCACCTGCTACGATCCTGACAAATCTCTTTCGCTTCTTCCACATTCATACATCGAGTCATGCATGCACGTCGGTTTCGGGTACTTAAGATTCGGACCTTTTCCAGTATTTCCCCGATTTGATTAAAAAAAGAAGGTACGCCTAGGGCACCCCCTTCCGACCCTTCCACTTACTTTCGCACTGTATATTTCTTTCGTCAATCGTCATCCATCCTTTCCTGTTATTTACTTTATTTACTATTTATTGTTATTTCAATTCGAAACTACTCCAACTACCGTTACTTTCAAACAAATGACAAATAAGACAAGTATGACCCAATAAATTACAAAAGTACAAAAGCATGGAACGGGTTAAGGTCACGGGGCAAAGCGGCGAGGCCATAAATCAAAGTCCGGGGTACCTTGACCGCATGTAGGTTACAACTTATAACGTGGGACACCCCAGACGTGGGGAATGACACATGCCCTACGCACAATTGTTTCCTTATGCCACCTTGTGCTTTGCAGAACGTACGAGAATACTTCGTTTACACAAGATGAAAAAAAAAAACTTAAATGTAAGAGCATAATTAAAACGAATTTTAAAGGAAAACTATCACGACTAGAGTGTTTATACCTACTAAAATCACCTAAGACGGCACCAATTTTTATGTTTGTAGTACTTAACGGCTTCGGAAACCATGGCATGGCCCGATATGCTCTTGCCAGGTTTTGCCTTTAACGAAGTCAAAATTAGAAATTAAAAACAATTGTCTCTACTATAAGCAATTAATAACAAGAATTACAATATTGCAAAAATATTTCTCTGTATTGGCTACGTTATTAAAGGAAACATGTGCGAATTTGAGCGTTATTATTCGCGTCTTAAATAAAACGAAGTTTAGTATAAGTTGGACAGAATTGTATGGACTCCAGCCTAGGAACCAATAGTAATAAGAGATATAGGTAGTTGTTGGATAGGTATTTTTATATTCTGCAACTTTATTGTGGCGATAAATGACAATTTTAATGGCCGAACTAAATTGTCACAAAAACATGTTAATTATGTTTGCGCTCTCCTAATGTTTTTTTGTGGCGAAAACTTTTTAACATAGTATAGTTTATATGTATAAGTTTTATGAAAAAATTATATTCTAGAATTATACTTATATTTCTAAAAGTACATTTGACCTATTAATGTTTCTAAAAACGGGTCACAACTTGATAGCCATCACAAATATGTATGGATAGGTCAATGTAGGATGATCTCTGTAACAAGTTAGGCATATAAAGTAAAAAATTATTATTTAAATTACTAAAAGTTGTCGCAAGGTATCAAGTATTGTATGAAAAGTCGAAGAAACGTGTATTACGTAGATTGACCCAGTTAAAGAAGCTTAAAATATTCTGTACTCATTGCTAGGTGTAAATAATTGGGCCTTTCAAGATTATTCTCCAGATTCCAGATTATTAGTCTCACTAAAGTGCCATAGGATGCAAAAAAGCCGAATTATCTCAGCTAACTTCCCATACCCTAAGCCCCGGGATAAGTCCCGAGATAAATCGCAGCGAGCCCGTGTGTAGCGCGAGCCCTTCCGCATTCCGCGCGACCGTCGACCCAGTGCGCCACTGGCCGCGTATCCCTGATCCTGCCAAGGGCGGTGCGCATATCGATAACAGAATAGTCGATAACATCGATTTTCACGATCTTGTGCGTAAGTTTCAAACTGACCTATGATCATTATTAGAACTGGTAAAGCATTTCTGAGAAAAGGATGCACGGATTATTTATAGATAGAAACGATGGTATTTAATCAAAAATAACGAATGAGTCAGTTCGCATGATCGAAATAAGAACAAATTACTTTAAATTCAACATGAGACATAAATAATGTGGGATTCTATTGTGATGGTTAATATACTCGTAAAAGGTTGCCCATTAAATAATTTTGTAGGTAGTATAAAATATCGGATGTCAAATAACATCACTAAGTACCTATGACAAAAAGTATCACGTTTCTGCTGCCACTTTCTACTCGTGATCTATAATATCCCATACTGTGGCTTAATTCACGTGCATTCAGCATAAGAACTAATACTAGAATCCGTAATTCAATAAAATTAATCGTTTTCTACCCAGTTGTACTCTATGTATATTACTTTTGCTCGAGAACTTTTCGTAAATTAGCTTCTTTTTATCAGATCTCTAAGTACAACACGTTATAAATTCCAATCAAATAGTTTTTTGCAGTTTTCGCTTATGAATTTGATTTACTGTTGTTAACTTAAGCTTTACAGTTTCAATGTGTAACTATTTAGTACTAGATAGAAATGTTGTGGGGTTACGACTTTGTCAAAAACCCATTAAGTGTATATAACTATAGTTCATTCGCAGACCTACCATCGATGCACTAGGTCACCCCTACGGTAATAACGGGTTCTAGTCCTACATAGCTCACCGAAGAACCGTTAGCTTAAAGCAAGTTTCAGTTCAGAATACGATTATAAAATTCAACGAATTTCCCAAATAAATAAAATAACATCATAAGAATTTACCTACTTTTTTACGTAGGTAATAAAGTAGGTTTTTTTTTTGGTCGGTAAGATCTAGCCTTTCGTAGTTTTAGTTACAAAAGTATCGATAGTTTCTGCATCTTTACCAAGGTGTTTAACGGACCATCCCTACATACCGGGGTAACATGACATAACATAGGTACCGCTAGGCGATACATCACAGCTTAGTGCCTAATACATACAATAATAATATTACATTATCAGTAAGTGGTTGCGATTATGCCGTCAGTTAGGAATTTAGGTAACGGACCCTTTCGTTTATGGGTCTCTGGTTGATTAGAATATTATTTTTAATAAATAGGTTGGTTTAACAATGAGAAATGATTGTAGGATACCAACCACGTCAAGGAATGGGTGGCCATTACTGTATGGCACTATTTTTATAATGAGGATGTTGACTGACAAGTTTAATCAGGGGGTGATTCTCTCAACACAGCGTTGCGCCGATCTTGAAGGTGAAGTTTCATCTGGCAAGTTTAAGAAGTCCCGTCGGAGCATACAAAACACATTTTAGCGCGTGCCTTCTCAATTAGGCAGCAGGCAGGCGAGTCGAACTCAGTGTCGTATAAAGCTGCCTAATTGAGAAGGCACGCGCTAAAATGTGTTTTGTACGCTCCGACTAAACGCTTCGCTCCGCTTCTTAAACTTGTCGGATAAAACTTCACATTTTAGATCGTTGCAGCGCTGTGATGAGAGAATCACCCCCCAGGGCTGGGATTCAACTAACGATATCGTCTTTGACCTGAGCCCCTAGCCAAGATGCATTCGCTAACTAGCGATTCGATTCGTTTGGTTTTAAACCAATCGCATCACTGGTAGATCACGTGACTTTTCGAATGACGTGATCTACCAGTGACGCGATTGGTTTAAAAACAAAACGAACCGAATCGCTAGTTAGCGAACGCATATTGTCTAGCCTCTCTGTTTACGTATTGTCAACGTTTTGATAACTCTTATGTCATTTACAATAAAGGTGACTGTGACATAAACGATTCTAAAACGCATCAAACGCGATATCGTTATAACGCAGTAGAATAGAGGTCCAGTTACTTTGTATGAATTGTCCAAATGATAGCTTGTATGGAGATTTGTTTATGGTACTGGACAACAAAGCCACAAATTTCTTGCTTAAATACTACAGAATGGTTTTCTTCAATATGAAAATCATAGGAATACGTCCAGTCTTGATATTTCGGTGTTATCGGGGCGTTCCTTTTTCTCATACCTAACTAAACTTTAAGAGAGACATGATTAATCTTTTTTATTTTCAACATTAATCCTCCGTAGCAAAACAGTAAATAAACTGTACAATTATTTAACAGACTTGCAAATTTGTGATCTACGAGTATACATACCTACTGTATAACCTATTGAACCGAATCTTGCAAGAGCATCGCTTGTATCTGATACTTGTGTTGGGCATTATCATGGTCATTATTAAATATCTGATGCTTAGCGCATTAATGGTACCTACCTAACTAATAACATTCGTGAAAAAAATATCTTGTAGACTTTTTAAGCATCCATACCCAAAGGGTGCCAACACCAACGGGACCCCATTACCAGAAATCCGCTATCTGCCAGCCCACCCAGGGGGTGATTCCCTCAACACAGCGCTGCGTCGATCTCAAAGGTGAAGTTTTATCCGGCAAGTTTAAGAAGTCCCGTCGGAGCGTACAAAACACATTTTAGCGCGTGCCTTCTCAATTAGGCAGCTTTATACGTCACTGAACACGACTATCCTGCCTGCTGCCTAATTGAGAAGACACGCGCTAAAATGTGTTTTGTACGCTACGACGGGACTTTTTAAACTTGCCAGATAAAACTTCATCTTCAAGATCGACGCAGCGCTGTGTTGAGAGAATCACCCCCCTGACCGTAATAGGTACAAAGTTTAAACTTTCACACAGTGTGAATTTCTTTATAGTTTCTTATACCACAAATAATAAAAAATAGAGGGTGGGAGAGACGGAGGGAGGGGAGGGAGAGGGGTAATTTTAATACAAGAACGGTACGGATACCTTCGTGTGGGTGTCCGACTCGCTCTTGGCCGATGCGCTCTTAAACGGAGGGCCCATAATGTCGAAATATACTCGTAAATAACTGGTTATTTTTAATCTAACTTCATTATTTTTGATATAAATTCCCATAATCCTGGACCGATTTTGATGATTCTTGTAGCATTTAACAGACATTATAAGTTAAAACAGAGGAAAAAGAGGATTTTCTAGGCACCGGGGCAAAAAGCCCTCCTAAGCCTAATGGTGGTTTCTAAATTAAAATAAAATAATGATATAAATAAATATCAGGGGACAATCTCACACAAATTGACCTAGTCTCAAACTAAGCTAGGCTTGTACTATGGGTACTAGACAACGATAAACATACTTATATAGAGAAATAAATACTTAAGTACATAGACAACATCCAAAACTCAGGAACAAATATTCGCGCTCATCACACAAATATCTGCCCTTACCGGGATTTGAATCCAGGACCGCTGGCTTCGGAGGCAGGTGACTCCCAACTAGGCCACCGTGTCGTTAACCCCCTTATTCATAAACTGTTGACTGTTGACTGTGGAATGATCTTCCACTCCTAGTTAGGCAAGCATTAAGTTCCTTTTCCTACTCCTGTACTTTTATCTGTCATTTATATAGTCACGAACACTAATATAAGAATATAGATAATATGTCCGCAGAACATTCCATAGAAAAGTCTATCTAGTCTATTCCCCTTAACAGCACTTGTGCTTTTTTGAGCCAAAACGACATGCCTAGCTGCCAAAGCTTACACCTAGTGTCACATGGTGTCCTGCCCGGAGGGGTACAACAGGTGACAAAACAAAATAAACGAAATAAGTGACAAAGTTTGCAGAGTAAGATACTGGAGTACCAATGGAGTTTACTGGGACCATACAATCAGGAGCTTAATGAAACAGGTTAGTAATTATCACAGTCTTTATTCCTTTGCAGCTCTATACATGATGTTATGCAATTGTGAACATAACTTTGCACATAATTCCTACTCTACAAGAATAGATTTAGCTCAGCGGAAGGCTGGTCGTGTTACACAAAGTAAAGGTTCTTATGTTATGAATTCACAATTCTTAGGTGGTAAGTTGTTAGTCCCTAGTTATAGAGTTGCCATCAATTCCAATCTACGAGTTCAAATAATTATTATTGATATCCTAATTCCCTAATATATAAATATTGTCTACAGACCTTGATCTGAAGAAAACCTTCCTTCCTGGACGATCAACTTAATGTGGTCCGCGGTTGACAGACTGGCGGAGCGGTCCCAAGACACTGCGTCGCAAGCCACAGGATCCTCGGTCAGCTCACAGCAGCTTGTCAAGGCCTAACAGAATCTTCGTGCCTATGGCACGCCTACCCCAAAGGTGGGTTTAACCAGTTAAATCCTACTTCCCTACTTGTATGACTTTACTGAATGGTCTTAATCAAAGATTTATTACTTACAGATTTAAAGAGAGTACCTGCCAAACACTAATCACTTAAGAAACTACTTCATAGCTTCCAGTACCTAAATATGGTTGGACCCAGAATCGGAATAAACAAAATGTATTTCAAAATAAATTTGTCCAACTATATTGGCGAATCGGAAGCTAACTTCTACTGAGAATATCTAAAGTTCGGAACCTACAAAATTTGGAAATAGCTACTTAAAGAATACTGAAATTAAACAACAACAACTAGAAGAACAAGTACAAGAAGACAAAAAAAGAAAAGAACAAGAACCCAGTCCAGCTGTAAAGACAGAGAGAAATTGCTCTGATTAGCACTAAGGTTGGAAAATATTTGAGACATGTGGACAGACATTTTGGTTATAAAAATATGCATCTTACCGGAGAACTTCCAGAAAAAACCCTGGTAATCTCGAAGCTGTGACATTCCCTCCTCTCCACGTGTGAGAACAAACACTGAAAATTCACCATTAGGTCAGAGAATGGCACATTAATTGCAACAAATGCCTCCCTCAGAAAGGATGTTATTTATTCCTACTTACAAGTTTCTTTTTCCGAAATATGACTGAAAATATGTGCTATATCTCCACAGCAGGTGCTTGGTTATATTATTGAGGCTGACTCTCTCAATGTTATCTGGTTAAAATCTGATTTCGTAATGAGCCATGATCCTGATCAATGCCAGACAAAACAGAATCCAGCTAAAATGCATAGAACCAAAATGCTAGACAAAATTAATAGGTATAGATAATTACCTAATTAATAGATTACTTATATTAAATTTACTTTTGGCTCAAATGTGTTTATTTAATGTTGGTTTGTGTATTTATTACCTATTAAAAGAAATCTTATAATTGTTTTGTTTATTTATTAACTTGCTATCTACTATTTCCTAATTTTGTTGAATAATTTCTGTTATCTAGTATCGCCCTAATTCAAAGGTAACGCGGCAATACCAACATAATAAAACAAGGTGTGTCATTTATAGTATAAATCAAAACAAACAACGGTAATGCCAATATCACCAAAAAATATTTCCCCAGTCTTTAGGTTCTGTTTCACGCAAGAAATGCTGCGTTACACTAGGTTAATTTGACCAATCAAAATACTTCACCAAATTAATCCACCAATCACAATACACATTAACTGTCAATCGGAACGTTAGGTTCTTTTTGGTATGTATGTATGTATGTATGTATGTAAACACTTTATTGTACAAAAAAAAAACCAAAACAATACAAAAAATAAAAATAAAAAGATGTACAAAGGCGAACTTATCCCTTTAAGGGATCTCTTCCAGCTAACCCTTGAGAGATTGAGAAAAGTGAAAGGTTGTGCATCGAGTAAACAGGTGTACAAATTTATTTAGAGCACCCAAAAAACAAAAACTAACCAAAAAGACTATAAAAACAAAAAAAAAGAACCATAGAATAAAAACAATACTAATACATTCAAATACTTACATAAATAGATAGAAAGATAAACATATACATAAATAAACATACTTAAACTTACATATACTAAAAATATGTATATATCAACATTTGGATAATTGATACAATATTTAGGAAATAGAGTCAAGCCAGAACTTTTTTAATTTGCCTTTCAGGGAATCTACCGATTGTGATTGCCTAATACCCGCTGGTAGCCGATTCCACAACCTGACAGAGAGCACAGAAAAGGATTTGGAATAGGATTTAGATTTGTGAGACGGGAAAGCGAGGGTGAGATTGGCCTTTGAGCGCAAACGGTTTTGGGAGCCGGTGGCCATGAAGCTAAAACGCTCAGAAAGGTAGGAGGGAGAACGAGGATTAAAAATAGTGTTAAAAAGCAGCGACAGGACGTGAACATTTCGGCGAAAACGAATTGGTAACCAGTTTAGCTGTGCACGGAAGTGGGAGACATGATCATATTTCCGCAGACCGAAAATGTACCGAATACACACGTTCTGGAGGCGCTCAAGTTTATCGAGCAGCCGTTCTGAGAGGTCCATATATGCAACGTCAGCGTAGTCTATGAGAGGGAGGAGGAGAGATTGCGCTAAAGTTATCTTGGTTTGCTGAGGAAGAAAATTCTGCAGGCGCCTTAGAGAATGAAGTGAAGCGAAGAGCTTGCGGCTGACATCGGTAACCTGAGTTGACCAGGAAAGAGTCTGATCCATTGTGACACCCAAATTTTTAACTGTGGAGGAAAAAGGAATTATGGCACCGTCAAACATCAAATTGGGAATCACAAGGTCAGACAGCCTCGAGATGTAGTGCGGGCTTCCAACAACAATTGCCTGCGATTTCTTTGCATTGACCTTTAATCCAAAATTAGTGGCCCACTTCTGGATCGTGGCAAGATCGTCATTGATAAGGTCAATCAGGGAAGGGAAGTCAAACTCTTTTACTAATTTACCTCTTTAAAAAAAACATGGTATCAACCAACCAGAATGCAGCTATATTAAAATCGACCAATCAGGTAAAAGAATTCATTTCTCAAATCATTAGGTGTTTTTTAGTCCCTATTTCACAAGCTAAACCGATTGTGCAACTTTTTTTTAAATTATAAAACCTGGCAAATGCACATCAATTTAAAAACAAAGTTAACCATAGACACATATGTATTTTGTCGTTTTCGAATGTTTCCCGCTCGTTTGTTGTTCTGTGCTTCGTTCGTTCGTATTCTATTTCTAACGTAGGTATATTAAAGAGTAAAAATGGCGTATTTTGTTAATTTAATTTTGCATTTTATTTGAAACCTAGTCGTAGAAAAAGTATTGAATGCAACGGTGTATAACTAAGTCAAAAAATACTCGTGGTGTCTTGCTTTACGATGTTCGCCTGCGGCTCACATCGTAACCACACCACTTGTCTTTTTTGACCTTTCTTATACAACTGTTGCATAAACTACTATTTCGTTAAAGGGCGGTTTTCAAAAAAAGTGTACGTCGTTAAGGACTAAAACTAAGATACTTTAAGTTTTTCAATTTTGTTCACGAAAATTAACTTATCTAAATGCATGGCTAACTTTCGTGATGAAATGGAAAAGTTGATTTCGCAGATTCGTCATCTTCCAAACTCTTCATTGTAGTCAAATTAAATCACGAACACGTGCTTACAGGAACAATAAATATTACTTAAATTGTACTTAGTACGGACGGAGGTTGAGTCCAAAAGAATTGGCAAATAATGGAACAACACACACAACATATACCACATTTACCACAGAGGATTTCTATAATAAATTTGTGCAGGTTGTACAAGGTATGACGAGTTTGGAAGATGACGAATCTGGAATATGACGGGTTAAGAATATGACCAGTTAGGAAATTGTCGAGTTCGGAAGATGACCAATTTGGAATATGACGAATTTGGAACAAATCGACTTCAGTTGGCCTGGCCTATATATTTATTTATTTTAAAAGAAGTCATTTCTTGCTGTTAAAACGGTTTTTAGTTTTTGGATACCCTGAATAATAATACCTACTGTGATATCGTCCACTTATATTCGTAAATTATTTTAGGAGTTATCTCAATTCCTCACGGATACCCTCATCAGATACTAACTTGGTGGCAATGATCGGTTAAAAAATAGGTCTGTAGGGGAGACCGGGTATGGTTGTCACACGGGTTGGTTGTCACAGCAGCCATAACAGAAAACTGAACGAACGAATGAATTCATTGACCGGTGTCGAAAGACCGCGAGCGCTATATCTCCCTCCCCACTTCACCTCAGTCCGCTCCAGAATGCCGTGACGGAGCCACGTGCGCTTATTTTTTCCCGCCAGTTAAAGTATTTTTTGGCGCATCTGTGATAAATCTCGTAAGTATACTCAAATTTTGTATATTAATATGATTGTTAGTGTATTGTTAATGTTAAATATGTGTTTCATATTTATATTATTACGTTTTTGGGGCAAACATTGATTTGAATTTATTTTTGAAGGTTATTTGCGTAAACGTGATTTGGGGCAGGTTGTCACAGGTCGACGGGGGCTGGTAGTCACATGTGACAACCAACCCCATGCATTACTGCTGCCTTTATTTTTTCCGCTGCTTGGGGTTTTGTTATATAAATGCATTTTTTTTTCAGAGCTAGTACAATGCCAAGGCAACATAAAAGAAAGTTGACTCGTGGACTTCTTTTACCAGCAGTAATGCTGCGTGCTGCAGGAGAAGTGAGAATGTATGGGAAATCAATAAGATCTGTAGCAAAGGATTATGTAATCAATTATCGCACCTTAACTAGGTATTGTAAAAAAAATTACTACTGAAGAGATAAACAACGCAATCGTATCAACACCTACTACGAAAATAGATCTTTTATAGAAGTTTATAGAAGTTAATCGCTGAAAGCGAATTTTGTTTTTGTTTTCTCTATTTTTAATTAAGAGTAAGACTGTCCATATTTAGACTGACTAAATATAATTCGATTCGTTAGGTAATTTTAATTACAAAATATGACGTCCATATAAGGATTAGTTACTAATTTAGATTATATTTTTGTTACCAGAATTTTGAGCTCATTTATCGCTAAAAGCGAATTATGTTTTTGTTTACTTATTTTAATAAAAATAAGACATTTGTGATTTTCCTGGGTACAATTAGTTACGTACAACATTTATATCTTCAATAAAAAACTGATTTGATATAAATAGGTTTTATTTATTATTTTTCTCCCTTATTTTACTATGTGACTAACTACCCCAACACCTGTGACAACCATCCCTGACACGGGGTTAAATGTCACACTTCTCTTTTTTCATAAAAAAACTAATATTTCCTCCGCGCGTAGTGTTGGCGAAAAAAAACGTATTTATATATAAACTAAAATAAATACCCTATCCATCTATATATCATTTGCCATTCTTATCTTAGAACAATAGTACTAAAAATGCAAAAGAAAAAAAATGTGACTTCCAACCCCGGTCTCCCCTACGCTGTCCTTTCCAACAAAAAAAGGTAACGTACAAACCTAGTTTTTCATAATAACTTCAACAGGTTCAAAAACCGTGGAATTCAGATGTGATTTTTATGGACAACTATGCGATTGAAACGTTAGTTCTCAGTCCTCTTGTATAGGGCAATAGAGCTTACTTCTATACTAAATCAATGTCTGTAAGAGAGTAACTCATCACTTCATCGAATTTCATTTCATATAATGTCTCATTTCATCGAACGCTATTTTCTGCTGAAACCATAATATTTTCAGGGTATCTTAAACATTAATTACGTAGGTTAGGTTAGGTTAGATGTTTAAGATACCCTGAAAACATTATGGTTTCAGCAGAGAATAGCGTTCGATGAAATGAAGTTCGATGAAATGATACATTCGATGAAAGGGCTTTTACGGGTGGTAGGACCTTGTGCAGGGTCCGTCCGGATCGCTACCACCATCTTATCTATTACCTACCGCCAAAGAGCAGTGTTCGCATTGTTGTGTTCCGGTTCTGGGATAAGACAGAAGGTGAATTACTAGCATAGAGGCATTCCATCTTAGTCCTCAGGGTTGGCAACGCATTTGCAGTCTTAGGATTGCAGTCTTGTGAATGCGAATGTCTATGGGTGACAGTTTCCACTTAACATCAGGTGGCCTGTGTGCTCGTTTGCCTTCTGAATACCATAAAAAAGGTGATTCGATGAAATGATGACACCCCTGTAATAGTGACAAAATTTTCACCTATTTTTTTAATTACTAGTTGTTTCCCGCGACTCCGTCCGTGTAGAAGTCATTTATCACTATTTCCACAGGAACCGTCAATTTTTTCGGGATGTCCTATTTCAGACTATAATCTATCACTGTGCCAAATTTTTATAAAATTTAATTATTATAAATTATAATAGTTAGATTTACGAGTACATAGTTTGCCATAAAACTGTCCCGTGTGGGGTTCAATAATATTTGTCATAATGTCTAAAGTTATAATCAGTGATCGGAATAGGTAGTGCAATTTCGGATGAATGACCTTAAACATTATACTTAATATGGATAAGACCCCAGATTCCGGGACTCGTATTATTTCACAGAATATTTTCTTGACATGACCTTAATTGAAGTTAAATAGGAGCATGCGAAAAATCTAAAAAAATAATGTTATTGTAAATACTTTTTTACTTTTTGTCATTGAAAGTGTCTATACTATATTTCGTCAATGCGATATTCAATGCTAGCAAAATAATCGTTAATTTCATATTTTAATAACATTTCTGAATTAAACACAAACTTTAACACTTTGCAAATGTAATCCCGGGGTTACAAGCTATATCCATACTAAACTTACGCACCGAAGTCTCGTGAAATTGCACTACCTATTCCGATCACTGGTTATATTGTATCAGTTGCTAGGTATAACTATTTATTTGACCTTTTAAACTTAACTATGCACTATTAGGAATAGTTACATCCCTCATTTCATCCTTTTAATATTCAAAGGAGTACCGAATTATTTCATCGATTGTATCATTTCATTGAACGCTATTTACTGCTGTAGCCATGACGTTTTCAGGATATCTTAAACATTAATTACGTAGGTTAGGTTGGACTTGAGACTAAGAAAAAATATTAACTCATGCGGCGAGAAATGCATTTCGATAAAATGAAAATTCTGCATACCTAATGATACATTGAAAGGTGTTCTGATAAAATGATAGGTAATCAATTCAAAGATATAATGGGACAATCTCACACAAATAACGTAGTCCGAAACTAAGTTCTAGGCTTGAACTATGGGTAGGTACTAGATCACTATATGTATACTTACGAACTTATACTAAAAACTTAGAAAACAAACCGGGGGGCACTACTTTGAAATCCGTAATTTGAACTTCGTCTGTTGCTATCCGTTTTGCTCTCGATGCGTAACTAATTTGCAAAAAAGTGACGGGGCGATCCGAAGTTTTTACCAACTAGACGATCTGTGTCGTCAACATAATGTAGGTGTTGTGTTTTTACATAAAGGATGATGTAAATAAAACCACAGGACTATAGAAAATAATATAAACATCTTTATTACTCACTAAGCGATACAACTTATCTAAATACAATTTACTATACTAGGGTGGGATTGGCCATACATAGAAAAAGTCGAAACTTCATAATTCGAATTTGCTTCAGTCTTTAGG
This sequence comes from Acleris holmiana, assembly GCA_949316455.1. Classification (NCBI taxonomy): domain Eukaryota; kingdom Metazoa; phylum Arthropoda; class Insecta; order Lepidoptera; family Tortricidae; genus Acleris; species Acleris holmiana. The sequence goes on from OX438784.1 coordinate 10,347,150, forward strand.
CGACAGTGATAAGAATCCTTACATTAACGCAGTCTTATCTTACATCTACAATATCAAACGATATCTGAGGGAGATGACAGCTCGGATATGTTCCATCTTTCTCTAGGCTGAAGTAAAATGGCGGAGTGAAGTAAGCAGCTGCAAAATACATATAAACAAAGTCAAAGTTATTACTAACCCAACATGTAAGTAAGTGTAACAATATTCATAATAACATTTAAAGTAATAAACAGTCTTGAACTATCTTTAATTTACAAATAGTAAAAATAAACTTTTACCTCAAAAACTGATTTAGTATTTTCGTTTAAAAAAAAACATATTGAAATTTGAGTTTTTTTGCACACATCTCGTAGAAGATTCATATACAGTATGTTTGAAGAATACACAAATTAATATTATTTTACTAAACATTCTGGATCAAACTATATATTACGTATCTGAAAGGCAACCGATGCTTTCCCCACAGGTCTAATAAGGGTAATTAACTATATTTTAAACCAAACAACAGTTTATACGAATTCGTGTAGCGTGGTTTATCTAATATTTTTTAAATTGTTGATTAGTTGACATTTGCCGATTTTTCCATGACAGTTATGTGTTATTTTAAACTTTTTAACATTTTTAGTAACTGCTTAATTTAGGTAAACATACACAATCTGAAACTGGGTAGTTATATAATATTTCTAAACATATTTGCTATGTACGTTTTACGTATATTAAAGGAGCATGGTTGTGATTTTTTTAAAGGCCTTGGGTTTAAGTCATTAGTACTTAAGTTACACTAGTAACAAATCTAAATTAAGCCATAAAGTTAAATTCTGATTCATTTTAATATGATTCATATAAATCGACCGCAGGAAAATCCTTACAACTAATTATTATGTAGATAAATTCCAATTTAACAAGTCTTGTAACATTGCTGGTGGCTAATTTTAGAATACATAAAAAAAAACGAGCGAATATTGCTTAAAATAGTGTCGATAAATGAATGAAGATAAGTTTGGTTTTAAAAAACACTGGGGTCGCATGGATACAATTATTTACAATTTGAAGCGAAAATGACATGGTAACTAAACATGCAGGATTAACTGAAGAAAATAATAAAAAGCCTTAAACTAGGAATCTGTACAAAAAAACGGATTTTTCGAAGGTCTCTCAAATAATATACAGGGGAATGAAGAAAACCGTTCAAAATCACCTTTGCCTCTTTTTGCTTGTCTTCAATGCCTTAACCTAGTTTGATGTAACGCTATAAAAGCACAACTATTTTTTTAAATAAGTACGAATTATTATTACGAATTATTTTGGGTTCATAAAAGAAATGACTTTAAATTGGAAATATGTAATGATTTTACACTAAAATTGACAGACTTTCATAAAATTGAGATGATTCAAATTTAAAATACAGGATGTGTTAATAATTACAAAAAAAATATATTTTAAGGTTTAGATCGTCCACTTACAAAGTTAACTAATTTTAATTAAATTTTATTATTGATTTGAACATAGTTATGCTCTAGCCAGTTACATCGATTAAATTTACAATAATTTATATAAAAATAGAGAAATGCTTGAAGGATGCACTATTTGTAGTAATCAGTCGTAACTAAACGTAGTGAGTATTTTACAAGGGGTCGAAGCGGCGTGCGGGCGGGATGGAAGATTCATCTGGAAATAAAAGATAAATAACATTAAAATAAACAAACATATGATTACATTACCTATAGAGACTACAAAAACAGAACAACTATTTTCTGTCTTTTTGATAATGCTCATAAAAGCAACGTTTTTTAAATGTAATTATAAAAAAATACATATTATAGAAATACGTAGAAATATCTTTTTGTATTAAAAAGCTAGTTATGGTTAGAACAGGTGAAATATATCCAAGATAATTAATTGTTTCAAAACAAAAGCTTAAGCTGCTTATTACGATAAAGAAAAATTCAAACGAGTTAAAAATATCTTTGACACATTAAAGCAACTAGTTTTGCGCACATATTGCTAAATACATGTAAGATAATATGCGAGGGGATAGGGTTGTCGACTTGGAATTATACGCCATGTTAGGGTGAGGACCAAAAAGTTGGACCATAGCTAAGCGCACTTAACTATACAAACAATGAAGGCGAAAAAAGTTCCGTTGTGCAACGAAAGTATCCTTACATTATTGTATGGCTAATTTGCCTCGCACAACGGAAAAGTTTCTTGGAAAATTTAATTGCGTGAATTAGCGTGGCCTATTTTTTTGGCCCTTACCCGTTTATCGTGTTGAATTGAAGACAATCTGAAGGCCTCGATAAAGTACATCCTATGAAACCAAATTAATGTACAAAAAAAAACTTTCTTTCATATTGTATTACTTGATGTATCCCGACGGCCTATCAAATTGAATGAAAGAAGAAGACTTTGAAATTAAAAGAAATAGAATATACAAAAAAAAACATAAAGTTTATTTTTATGTAAGGTAATAAAAAATCCTAAATAAACTTAAAACATGCTGCTTATTTTATATGAGTTTGCCGTAGGTTCCCACTTCCTTGTCTAGCTACCTCGAAGACTTACAGTCTAAGTTCTGCATTACAGAATTACTAGTTATCCTGTAATTTATTGTACTTCGTAATTATTTTCGGTTTTATATCGAACTCCGTCACTTCTAGGTGTCAACCCTAACGGCTGCCGTCAGCTGGCACACTTACATACATATTCTTTTTTTACGCCTCAACTTGCTCTAGTTTAAAAAATAAAATGCGTCGAAAATTTTATAGTCAATGTCTTGAATTGCACGTGTTTGGAACCTTTTATGGATTATTTTATAGTCTTATGTAAGGCTGGACAATCGTGTTTATTGGACAGAGACATTCGGTTCAACAAGTATAATATAGTTTTCGATCCCACGTAGCTGGGTAGCAATCGTGTCTAACAAAAGATATTTTTTTTATCTACACTGCATATTTTTTGGTAAAACTACCGAATGGTAAGTGCGTATTTTTTATACTTTATGTGTTTTCAAGCACGAGTGCAGTCATATTATGCATTTTACTATACTTTTAAACGATGAGTAAGTCATATTTAATATATCATTCAATAAAAAAGTTAAAGATTTGGTTATCAGCCTACTTTTTTGGTAATTCGTGTAAAAACTAAAATAAACGGACTTGACTTTATCCAACCTGTTTAAAACACCCTGTCTAATTTTAACACACTTTATAAAGGAGGTTCTCAATTCGCCTCGACGTTTTTTATCAAGCTAGTTCGCAACCACTCTGTGTAATTGTTTTTAACCATTACATCGTCGCGTCGGTCTTTTTCAAGCGGTGCAATAATGGGCATCCCATTGAAGGACCACCAACTCCATATCCCAAAACCATTACCAATATTGTTTTATAACCGATACAACAAAACTTTTTGCACGCGTTTTTAAAAAATTGCAAAAAGAAACCAATTGTTTGTTGCACAATAATTATTGTTATGAATCTTTGTACTATTGTTGTCGAACCTTTTCGAAGGTCTTACGCAATTGTAGTGGTGTTTTTGATTGCATTTAGTAAATGTATGAATGTTTTATTTTTTGGCAGTTTTTTTGTTATGTTGATATTTATTAACATTATTCGGGTGTTTTGGGCCAGTGACAATTGTTCTTTTATGAGTTGTATAGTTAAAATAAATAATAAATAACTATTTGATTTATCTGCTAATCATTCTTTACCTATCTTTTTATACGAAATAATAACATACATAACATCACGCCTTCATTCCCAGAATGGGGTAGGTAGAGCTGCAGAAATACCAACAACACTAAAAAGACTTGTTGATAATTCTGTAACCACATTTTGCACAAGTAGGGTAAGATGTAATAAAAGCTCATTCAATTACAATAAAGTTTTCTTCTAATTTATGCACAAGATCCATAATTAAACTATTATTCAAATTAAATTGCTTCAATCAATTATATTTCTATTGGACCGATAGCAATAAATGCTCAATGGGGATCGTTCAACATTAGAATACACCCTATAAGTCAGCAGCTTCTATTTGCATATAAAAACTGTAACACACTGTGGACAAAGGATCTCGTTTAAACACACGTCCAATTACAATATTCTGATAAAGACACTAATTATAATGGTCCCAGTGGTCCCGCGGATGTCCCGGGGCAAAAAACTAACCAATATATGCTGCATGTGCCTAGCACCGGCCCACTGGTCATCCTTGGCTAGGACAAGCTTCGCACCTGTCATTGTTCAATTGAACCCGGCGACACATTGCCTCAAATAATTCCTCAAATTAAACTCAAGCGCTTGCAAAACTTCATATAGCATTAACTGCGCTATCCGGCAATAGATGGCGCTTAGCGCTCGAGAAGTCGAGAAGTAAAATTTTATTCATTCAATTTATTTTAACTACACTACCATGAGCGATGATTTTGATTAACTTTTATTGATTACTCGCATTGAGGTAGAATTGTCTCATCGTCATCTTGGGATTGCTCGGATCGTCAACTAGAACACTCAGTACCAGGAGCGCAGAAGTGTATAGGAGTCGTTCGTTACAAGTTCAGCGTTTGCCAACAGCAGGCAGAGTTCAGTCGCCGAACAATAACGAAGAAGTTAAAACGTAGACTGGCTGCGTTTTTAAATAAGCAGGTGTTAATTAGTCAAGGGCAATTGATTTATATCGCTGTGTAGCAGATAATTAATGAAATTTACTAGTCCAGTGCTTCCTTTCTATCCATAAAATGAAACCTTTTTAATCTCTTGGTTATATTTTCACAATAGTTTAGTTAAAATAAGTAAGTTCTGTTAAAAAAATACTACTAACTTTATACTACACAATATGAAATGCTAAGTGAAGTCGCGGAAGTAAGTAAGTAAATCAATAAAGCTTTCTTTGCCTATAATGTAAGATCAAGAAAAGCGAGTTATCTTCAGCTTATTACGGGGAGACGGCGTACCAGGCGCGCATAGATTGCAAGAGGCCGACTTATGACGTCGCCGCACCTTGCCGTTGTGTGAGTAAAGCGTAGACAAGCAAGTGTGTGAGAGCCCGCGTAGCGTCACATTCACAGCGTCTCATGACATTTAAACGCACCCGCAAAATTCGGTTTTGTTAAATTTTGATGTAGATAATTTTTAATTTAATTTGTCCAAATGGGATTTTGTGCGTGTTCAATTTAAACAAGGTATTATTAGTTTAAGAAGAAAGAAGAAAATTGAGGAGATTTCAAGGTTCATTTTCAAAGTAAGTTAGTCTAAAAAGTTGTCGTTGTTTAAGAGATAAGTAAGGTTGACGCTCCCGTGTTCTCACGGGGCACGCCTCGCGCGCTCGTCGGCTGAACTACCTATGCGGAAACACAGCTTCGCTATTAACACGCGTTCCTTCGCTATGAGATACTGCCACTTATGTATGTGCATAACCATGTATGTACAAGTAGAAAGCATTTTCTCTTCACACAAGCAACTACCTAAATGCAGACGTTAGTTGAGTTTAGAATCAGAGCAGTGTGTGTATGCGGTTCGTACACGGTTTTCCACAGTCAAAAGTCGTGCCAATGTGTATTTTTGATTTGTCCGTGAGCAGCTGTTATGTTTTGGTTACCAGGAGTTCATGAATTGAAGAAGATATGACTATGCGTGAGTCCACCGACGATTATGACCTGTCTTTCGTCATAGGTTCTCTTTATCTTTTCCTGTACACGTAATAGTGGCAACAAAGGTTAAAACTGCAGACTTGAAAGTGACCGCTTATTGCTACGATTAATACAATCACTGAAGTTCTTAACTTATTACAGGCGTTATTTCCGCAACGTTGCGGGTGTTTCTTTGATAAGGTGGATGCACTGAGAAAGTTGATTGAACGCCTGCGATCTCATCATCTCCTAGTATATTGACGTCCTATGCAGCGGTGTCAATGACTTGATGGATGACGAATCCCGTATAAAAAATACTAAATCCAATTGCACTGTCTGGTTTTTATTACATTTCTTATCTTGAATTTTGTGCCAAAAGCTTATTTTATTATTCAGTCTTTGCCTAGTTATGCTATGAATAAAATTATTGTAATATCTTTTGCGACGTATTTTGTGTTTATTTGTATATTGCGTTCAAGCGATTAGTCATTTCTTATGATAAAATTAAAATTAAGGAAACACACGATTCTTGTATTTGAACGTTAATAGTAGTAATATTAATTTAACAGCTAAGGCAAATAACCAAATGCCTCAGATACATAATTAAGAACTGCATTGTACTATAAATAATTAAAAATGACGATAAGAACAACACCATCAATTAAATAATGGCAACACAAATCTATCGGTTGTAAGTATTAACAAGAAACATCAAGTCTCACGGACATTACGGCAAGATACGTTATGCAAGGGTCTGATGCAACGACTCGGAATTGGTACGAGCAAGGCTGGTGCTGTAAATATGTAATGCCGTCTCGCCCGATATTTGACCCACTAAACTGCCACTTTTGACGCACTGGCCACTATTAAGAAAGATCCGCGTTCCGTATTCAAACTCATAAAGGTCCCTCCTCACGATATTTATCGGCTCTCGCAAACAAATTATTTAGTTGCAATAAATTATTTATTTGCAAGTCGCGAATTGGCTTATTCGAACATTAACAACGGCAGGTGGCTGATACTTTATAAGGCCCACACGTAACATGACAACGCAATTTCTCATCCACCGAGACCTACTCATTTATTTAGATTTCGGCTTCGCTATATTTTTATTCCGCGCATAACTTTGAGTTTCCATAGAGAACCATCCGAACTATTTGTGGACGCAGTGCTATGTTTAGTGTGTAGTCATATGAAATATTTTTGTGTCCAAACAAAAAAGAACCTGTTTCGTGGCTGAGGTTTATTGACTCCTAATATTTCCACCGTAGGATTATCTTTATTTAAATTTGATTGGTGGTATAATCGTAAATTACGTTGTTTTCGAGAATGGCGTAGTGGACGGGTCCGGCGTAGGGAGCTAGCCCTATGAAACTTAATAATGGTGCGTTGATGATATCTCGAAGATATATGGATGATGTATTGAAGCCGTGAATTAGTGGTCTGCGGGAGCAGCGCGGGTGCGGCTGCCTGGCAGCCGGGGAGCAATGCCAGCGTGGCGTCTGCATCTTGCAAAAACGAATTTAAAGACAGGACAATGTATGCTTGTAATTTGGCACGTTCGTAAATAATGATTTTATTCTTGCATAAATAATACGGCACCTGCTACGCTAGTGCTGCCCACTTAATTATTTAAGCATAAAACCTTTAATTAGACCAACCAGCTGTCCCTTGGCCTTGTATTGCACCTTTGTAATGCGACATGCAGTATTTTGCATCGCAAAAAATGCACATTTCGTGCAAGCTTTTTGCTAGTCGGGAAAAAATGTAGGTAGTCTGACATCTCGCGTTGATGTTTTGAAGTTTTCCTGGATTTGGATAGATGGCGCTGACCGCTTGGTTCAAGGAGCCTGCGAGAGACAAATAGCGACTAACTAATGAATGTAGCTAAGAACCAATGGAAGGGCTTATCTTACGTTGAAGATTTTCAGTTGCTTATAATGTAATTTCATATAATAAGATTAAATTATGTTAAAAATCTATTAAATAAAAAAGGAGCTATCTCTGAGGTTAGGACATAATATTTTATTGTGCAACAGGAGATGCAGACACACCTTATAAATCAGCTCCTACATAATGTTTTAAAACATTATGCATTTATGACTGCATGTTGGCATATCAATAAATCACGTGAAAAACTGAAGTCAACGCAAACCATATGAAATTAGTGTATCATTATTATATGATGGCAATAAGTACAGCCAGTGGCAAGTTATATTCTTATAACCTTAAAGAAGAATTAGGTTCTAATTCAAATTTTAGTTAATGGCTTACCTCCTGTTTAGAAGGTGTGTGTTCGGCAATGTCAAGTTATTTATAGATACTCCCATGGATTTATAAGAGCAATAAGTACATGGACATCACACCTGAGGACCACTATTCGGTAAAAGAGCAATTTCCTCCAGTGGACTAAACAGAAGCACATGGGGTTAGGTCCATGCGCTTCTGTCTAATCCAAGAATAGGTTATAAATGTCACTCGCGATGACAGTTGTCAGTGTCATTTCATATCTTGTCGTAAGCATGGTTAGGGATGGGTCAAAACCAGGGACCCGCCCACCCCTTCACCGATAAAACCCATTGAAAGACTAACCTCTCAATAGAATACCCCACTAAAAGAATAACCTCTTGGAACGAAATATAACAATAAGTTAGTTGTTAAACTAACCATTCACTATAAGGGAAACCTTAATAGCTAAAGCACAGATAACCATTTAAAAAGCATATCTAACGGCTTTTTTAAGTAAAAGACTTATAAAACCCATTCGAAAACCCTTGAATGGGACAGAGGGTTTTAAAAGCAAATCGAACAGCTTTTAAGCGATACGGTTTTTCTAAACCCTTAACCCTTATGAAAACCCATTCGAATCCCCTTGAATAGGATAGCGGGCCGGTCCCTGGTCATGACAGAAGCGCGTAGAGCTAACTCATGGGATTCTGTTAAATCCACCAGAGTAAGTACTCTTTAACCAAACAACTGTCCTCGCGTGTGATATTCATGCATTTATTTTCTTTATTAAGTTCATGGTGATTGTCTAAAACTCGACATTTGCGATATACATCTTGTTAAATAGGAGTTAATGGCATTAATTAAGAAGAAGAAGGTTAGGGATGAATAGGAAAATTTAGTAGCCATTATTGTTCTACCAATGTGTCTTGTTTAAACTTACCTGACACAAAAAAATCTTTTTTGAAATTGTCGAAATTCGACGCTGGTATTTTAATGGCGAAACAAAGGAAGACGACAACGTGCTAAGCATTGGTGAGCAAAAAACATGGCGAGCTAGCGAGGTAGTGACCTATGATGACGCAACCCGAAAACAGGCCGCTGCAGCGGGGTCAAGGCAGTTCATCGCGAATATTAGGCCGTCGCACACCGCCCGAGACCACACCACGCGATCAGGAAAATGCTGCCAACATTGCTACCTGTTTTAGTTTGGCAGAATTTGGAAAAATTAAAGTTTATCCTACTAATATTATAAATGCGAAAGTTCGTGTGTGTGTCTGAATTTCTTACTCTTTGACGCTGCCACGGCTAGATTTGGGTGAAACTTGTAATGGAGATAATTTATACCCTCAATTAACACATTGATTCCGTGTGGATGCCGGGTTGGAATAGTGCCACTCCATGTCTTCCCGTGGATGTTGTAAGAGGCGACTAAGGGAATAAGGGCTTGTAGTACTGTTAGGCGATGGGCTGGCAAGTGGCAACCTGTCACTAATACACTAGTAAACTTCTTGGCCTGATTGTGCAAAATGTGGATATATACAAGTCTTTTTAGATTTGTGGCTATTTCTGTAGCTCTGCCTACCCCACTCTGGGAATGGAGGCGTGATATTATGTATGTATGTAACACATTGGCTACTTTTCATCACGGGAAATTTAAACGATGCCAAGGGAATAACGATAGCCGCGAGCAGAAGCAATAAACTTAACTCTGATTGTCACTCATTGCATCTGTGTTGCCATTTGCAAATATTGCAATTTTTTTAAATATTTGCTTAGCTAAGCTTCGTCTCGACTAGAAATTAAAACTAACTTCCGATTTTTGCTCAATGTCCTCAATACAATTACTTTGCGCAAGAAGATTCGCGAAGTTATCGTTACGATTACAATAGTTTTTTTGATTACTTAATGTTACTATTAAATTTGTTTGGTAAACGTATATATAATATCTCTTTTTCTAGTTTTTTATTGTTCACGTTTAATAACTAAACATAGTTCCTGGGTAAAATGTTTTAATTTGACACCATATCGATTGTCTAGAAGACAAAATGTGCTAAGTGCATCGATGGTTTAAAAAACAAATTTGCTAAGTGCAAAGAAAATAATGTGCACTTATGTAGTATGCCTTCTAAGCTATCCAAGCACATTTATTGTCTTCTGGACCATCGATATATCCCTTCTAAGGTTGTCTGTCAGCGATGAGACCGCCTGTTATTTACCTGCGTTGTTTTTAATTGTCATGTTTTTCTGTTATGTTTTTGTTTGGTGTACAATAAAGTATTGTATTGTAAAGAAGAAGCCAGCTGAACTAAATCACAAATTGATTTATAAAGGACACTCTTCAGGCAGAAGTTTAATAATACAGCAGCGGAAGTTCAATACTAACTATACTAAAACAAAGTGCTGGCTCGTTAGATAATGCCGGTTGTTAGACCGTGAATGGAAAGACAGTTTATGATTACTAAGAGATTGATCTGAAAATATAACGTAAAGTGTGGTAATATATGGATGATAGAATAGAATGACCATTTTTTTAGTCTTTGTCGTCAGCTGATGACAGATCGCATCGACCACGTTATCTTACATTTCAAGTTGATAGAAAACAGAAACGTTAGCGGCGTTCGCATCTTGGCTAGGCCGGGTTATCTAGTCAAACTCAATATTAAGCACCTCAAACAAATTCACATGCTGTATTCAGTTTAGTTCAAGAAACTAAACAAAGAAGTATTTATAAAAATAATTAAGTGGTGTTATATTTCTAAATATGGTGGCAAAATTGCCTGGGTTAAAAAACGTAGTCGGTCCGTGTGTGACGGCCTTTTTATTTCACATCAGCATCGAGGCATGCGCAGAGCAAATCAGAAGTGATTCACCAGACAATTGCAGCTAACTAGTGCTTCCTTGTCTTTGATTGATATAGTCTGTCTCGATTGGATTAAGTTTGCATTACATTGAACGCTTTAACGGCAATTTTTATGACAGTTTAAGTCTTCAATGTATTTTAAAGTCTTCAAAAGCACATTTTATCGATTTATTTTGTCAATGGTCCAGTAAAGATGCATAGACATTTAAGAGTCATGTCGCTTTTGTCAAAGTGTGCTTTTTAATTTTAATGTTGCGTTAATAAGTGAATTTCTCTAATTTATTATTTACCTTACCAGGAGAATGAGAAAGTGTGTTTTTTCAGTTTCGTGGCGTAACCCTCCACGGATCGAGGTGAAATCTGGTTACATTACAAAGATAGTTTATTTATAGCCAGGAAACGGATATAGGGTATTTTTATCATGGAAAATCAGACGGTTTCCGAGGGTGGATAAAGGCGCGGGCAAAAGCTAGTTGTCGTCATACGGTATTTCTTTCATTTTGAAGTCTACGCCCATCAATGTTAAATTGATGCAAAATAATTCAAAATCGCGTGTTCTATTTTTCAATACGACGTCATTGGCAGGAAACAATTGAAAATGGTCGCGAAAGGTTGTTTAAAGGTGCGTATTTGGATGACAAACATTTTTGATGCGATAACGCGCACCGCGTCTATTTTGAACGCGATCGGGCGTTCGCCCGGTTGTTGAACTGAATAATTCGGCAAACAGCGCATTACCGCGCTTGTTAATCTTAACGATATCATACGAGTCTCACGTGCCGCTTATAAAATACCCAACTTGGCAAATTTTTTACTCGGTTTATTTATATATATTAAACTCCTGTTTTCGAGATTTCTAACTTTTTCAAGTTCTCGTTTTTGACAGAGGTTAAAATTAAATTAAATTAAATTAAACGATTACAATTCATGATACGTAATAGTGTTTACGCGGAACGGCATGCGAAGATACCCTTGTCTGAGTGGGTTTGCGTGTGTGCGCCCTGTTTGTGTGTACGTAGCGCGATGAAATAAAATATGTCCGGTCGACGAACCCGTCGTGCCGTAAAAATTGCGATACTGGCCGAAATTCGGACGGAAAATTATACGTATAGACTTGTCAAGTTCATTCCATTTGCTTGTTCAAAAAAATACTGGCAGCTTTTTCCAATAACTCTATTCTTTTTTTGAATTTGCTTAGCGGGCTGGAAACGCGGTAGGATTTTGGGCGGTCCGAATTGTCCATGGGTTTTATTTCGGTGTAAGGTGGTAGTGCGTCCGAACAGCTGTGGGGTCCATTGAACCCTATCTTCACGAGTAAGTATAGTGTGAAGTGAGGGGTGGTCCCTATGATCTGCTCCTTTTTGGGATCTAATGCACCTTTCGGTCTGATAAATAATGGTAATAAAGAGTAATTATATGTCAAAATTACGTTTTTAAAGTTAAAATTTGTCTTGAAATCCTTTTTATTAAAAAAAATTGTGCCTATCTCAATTAGTGGTAGGTACACATTCTTTATTAAAGATTTAATACAACATTTAAAAAACAACGTACTTTTTATTATTTACTAAGCATCCAAATATAAGATAGGTAAGTATAAACCAAATTGAACACCGTAATACTTTACATAAATTTCCTACTTTTAATCCGCATGACATAAGTGCCACAGACTAAAACAATGCTATACAAAGGCATGTAAACGTCGACGGTATCCAAAGACATTAATACGTTACGCCGGGTGACCCAACAAGGAAATCTCATTTGGTGATTACCTTCAAGCGGCAAAAAACGGACAAGCGCGATCCGTCGTTAACACAAAATAAAAAAGGGTAAGATTAGATAGGAAATTAAATTTAGCAAATGCTACTTGAGTTAGGTATGAGATAAAATATATGTACGGAGTAGATAAGATACGGAAAAAATAAATAAACAACAATAATAAGATTCTGATAGTCAAAGTATAAGTCTAAGTTGTCACATTAAAATGTTAGGAACTAGGAAGAAAACATAAGCATACTTACGTCGCATTCTTTCAAATTCAGGAATGAAATCCCCAATTTCCGGATCGCCGTCCATGCTACTTAAACCTCCTTTTCCTACACGACGAGGTTTCCTCCGGACTCGACCCTGTCCAGATCCTTCTGCTTCCGCAGCACATTTTCGTTCAGTATATTTCAGTCGGATCCAACCCTACCATCTTTGGGTAATTAATACTGGCCAGTTGGATCTAGCACGGCCATTTTGTTATTGTTTTTTTTTTAATAAAGTCCAGTGGGATCCAAGGTGTATTCCATATCACAGACACAGCGCGATCGCAGACGTTTTCGTCGCGAGAGAGCCGGGCGGGCAGTGGTGCGCTGCGCCGGCGCTTGCTTATATGAGTAGCTCTACTGTGCTGCCATCTAGCGGTGAGGAGAAAGCGTTTGCCATACCAAGTTGTCGTTGAAACCTTGTTCCATTAATTGTAGACGCTTCTACACGTAGTCCTGGCATACAGCGACGGAACGTCGTTTTGGTTTTGGTAAGATGTTACGTTTTAGGTAGTAACATAACATTATCAGCCTTAATACTCACTGTCCTTCGTATCGAGAAACTTAGAGCGCAATCCTGACTGAAGCCACAGAGATTTGAAGATAATTTCACTCCAACCCTAATAATTTCCAAATTCTTTACATACATACATACATACATACATAACATCACTCCTGTATTCCCAGAGTGGGGTAGGCAGAGCTACAGAAATACCAACAACTCTAAAGACATGTTAATAATTCTGTAACCACATTTTGCACAAGTAGGCTGAGATGTTTTCTAGTGTATTCCAAATCCAAATTCTTTAGCGTTCGTTATTTCCAAATTATATTAACATTAAAATTGAATATGATCATCGGATGCTGTCTCTGAGAATAATAGAGAAATTGAGTCATGACCACGGTGTAGAAATACCAGGAGTGCAGAGTTCCCCGGAGACCTAGTTGCGAGTTGCGTCTCTGCGTGACTCAAAAGTTAACCTCGAAACGTCACCAATTTTAATGCGTAGTAGTGCACTCGGCTTTGTTTGAAAAAGTAGTCATGGAAACACACGTTTTTAATATTGCAAAAGTAAAATAGTGAAGATAAAAGTGAGTAATCCGTTTCTTTTGATTTTATTTACCTGTTTTTTTTTTATGCTGCAATGATACTAGGCTCTCAAAGTGTACTTGACAGGTGGCCTGTGTACTCGTTTGCCTTCTCCATGGTCCAAAAAATACATTAGCTGCTAAAACTAAGTGCCCACTAGCGCCCCGCCGCGAGGGAGAGGTTCTGGGTTCTTATTAGTTAGTTATTTATTTTGTATAAAATTGTCATTGCTTGAGTAGTAGAATATTGTTTATCTGTTTCTGGATTATTATATTATTATTTATGATCCAAAAATTCCCAATTATAGGTAATTAAAAACAAATCAATCGCAAACAAGGCAAGAGATGGTGCAAACATAATCATTTTGACTGGGACAAATTGAGTACCGGAATATTTAATATAGTGCTCAATTTATCCCACCGAAAAGGCTACTCCAACATCATGTGATATAATATGAGCTATAGCCGGGCCGACAAAGTATGGAAACACTACTAGATCTGTAAGTAGTTAAATCACCCAAAATTTTCCAATTATAGAAAATAAATCAATAGACTATGGTGAAATATCCCATAAGATAAACATTTTCAAAAAGTTTCCCATAACTTTTAAAATAAGTGGCTAAATAGCAGGAAATTTCCCAATTAAAGAAAACGACTCAATAGACCTCTGAAGAAAATTCCCATCAGTTTTAAATATATTGCTATGTTCGAATTTTATATATAGTTAAAAAGCAAATTTTTAAATAATGCTAATCTAATCTAGAACCGAATGACCTTTTTAAAAGCGTCTTAAGCTATAAATTAATGAATAACTCAGCGCTCGGAGAGAGCGCGAATTGAAAATATTAATAAAATTAAAGAAAAGTTGCTATATAATTATTCCCATTTTCGTTAAAACTTCTCGTATTTATGGGATATTAACATTCACGAAATATCAAACACCGAGCCTTACGTGTCTTAACGTATTGTTTCTTACTCGACCGCCATTACTGTCAAGTAAATAAGAGCTATCGTTTCGGTATATATGGTTATAGTTATACTCAGAAGATGGGCAGATACGAGTATAGGCGAAAAATTTAAGTAAAGGACCTGGGGCGCCATTTTTGAATCTCAGCGACGAAATATTACGAACTTTCAAATCAATTTATGCAACTATTTTGTCTACGAGCAGGCCCTCCTTTTGGATTTCATTTCATAACGCTTTTGTTACATCAAATCCAAAAGGTAAGCCCGCGCAAGATCTCGTAAATCACACCCCTGTTGTAAGTAGTTGTAACACATCAGTATAGACCATTCGATATTCTATATTTGAAATTTGACGTAAGTTCATAATATAACTTTTGTACACAATTAAAATTCATAACAAATCAAATTCATAACATTTATTTGACAAAAACACTGCAATACAACAAACATATAAAGTAAAAACATGATCAGATTAGTGTGAATTTAATTTAGAAAAAGTTGCACTGTAGTGTGAAGTCAAATAGGACTCAGCTCAGCATGAATTACATACAACAGAGGGGTTATCATGACATAGCAATGCAGTTCTGTCATGATAACCCGGCAAGGTCCTTTACTTAACAGGTTCCCTGTCCCGAAGCAATGTGCAGCGTTCTTTCGACCCGTCCCCATAGTAATAATAAAATCTTAGTATTGTTTCGTATAAGAGACGTCATTGCCTTCAAGTATTTTATGATACTATGTGTCATAGTCATTGATACATATGTGTATATATTTATAGATAAAAAAATCTGGATTATCTTTATCTCTGGCCATGAAGCACATGTGCCTCATGGACGTATGACTAAAACCACGCATGAGGCACATGTGCCTCATGGGACAGGGAACCTGTTAAGTTTTTCACCTAAACAATTTAGTACCATAACATGTCAAAAGTTATATGGTTACACCAAGTAGAATGAAGCCCATGTACGTAACTTATACAAAATTTTGTTTTATTTTAGCATTTAATTTACGTTTATTAAAAAAAAGTTTCATGATAATAAATATAATTCATGCTTATTGCAAAAGCTGATATAATATGGCAGTTGGCACATAGTACAGTTGACTACGAAGAGATGTATCCGTAGTAATAAGGTCCAAAAGTGAATACATTTCTTAGTAGTCGGCTGTACAGTCGAACTCAAAAGTAGCTGGACTGTTTAGTATTTTATCACAGTAAAATATATATTTAGGTAAGAGTAGTTTGAATTTAGTATAATAATACCTGCGATAAGACACAGCGACTTTTGAGTTCAACTGTACAGCGGACTACAAAGAGATGTATGCCAGTTAAGGCATATGGTATTGGTAGAGAATGCCATTAGGCATTAAGTTCACCTTTTGTACTCAAATTCTGTATTTTTGTGCAATATAGATTAAATAAATAAATAAATTAATACTGCTTAAACTATCTTATACTAACTTTACTTTTAAATTGTTTATATTATACACCGAATTACATTAATATTAAAATATTTTTATTGTCATTACATCATTTGCATTTAAAATACATGCATTTGATTGGAATAGAATAGAATAGTTTATTCGTAGGTTAAGTGTAATCATTTATAAAATGTAATATGTTAAGAAATACGTGGTCTCGGGAAGCGTTTTTTCTGTTAGGTGTTTACGTGTAAAAGTGCCCAAGTAAGATTTTGTATATAAAACAACGTAATAAATCAAAAGATATGCCTAATTACAGAGATTTGGGTAGCATAATATTACTTTTTTTTCTTCTTCGTATGCCATCTGTTAAACATATAGTTAACTATATACAACACCGATAGTTATCAAAAAATAACAACAAACAGTGTTAGTTATAATTATAACGCAAATAGTTATGAAGTAAAAATGGACAACAAACAGTGTTATTAAACCAATAGTTATCAAATTAAAATCTTTACATAACATCACGCCTTCATTCCCAGAGTGGGGTAGGAAGAGCTACAGAAACACCAACAACTCTAAAACAGCTTGTTAATAATTCTGTAACCACATTTTGCACAATCAGGCCAAGAAGTTTACTAGTGTATCAGTGACAGGTTGCAAGTCCATCGCCTAACAGTACTACAAGCCCTTATTCCCTTAGTCGCCTCTTACGACATCCACGGGAAGACATGGAGTGGCACTATTCTAACCCGGCAACCACACGGGCTAAAGTAAAATCTTTAACAGTGTTATAATGCAAATAGTTATCAAATTTAACTCATTAATAAACGGTGTTATACCTCAATTTGTTATCAAACCAAACAGCGTTATAACACAAATATTTACTATCATTAAATACTATCAGGTTTCTTTCACATTATTTATAAAACGGCCAAGTGCAAGTCGGACTCGCACATAAGTATTACGCCGAAAAAAACACGTTCCTTTTAATACGAGTACATACGGTTCATAATCGAATATTAAATTAGGACCCATGTAAAAAAATAGCTTGACATCGTCAATGTCATTAGAGATTCAAAGTCATTTGTAACTTACTACAAACTCAACCTTATTGATGTACAATGTCAAATTGACTGTGAACCTAAGATGGGTCCTAAATTAATGTTCGTGACTGTACCACTGATAGACAGACAGACGGAAGGACTGTGGAGGCTTACTAATAGGGTCTCGTTTGCACCTTCTGGGTACGGAACCCTACACAGATTATTAGTTCTTACTTTAAGACAACCAAGTAGTTAGACTACGAAAAAAGGACACGTCGTTGATCGTGCATTATTATGTCGATATATTCATCCGCGTTTGGTTATAGCTTGAAACCGTGTATGGGTCCATATCGATAATCGATTTCTGTTCGTTGATCCCACCGAAGCAGATCATAAATCAAACTAGTGAAATTGTTTCAGAAATGGCATTATTCAAACTTAGTTTTCAGTTGGCAACACATTTGCAGTCTTAAGATTGCAGTCTTGAGAATGTGTTTGGGTTACGGATCCCACTTACCACCAGTTGGCATATGTGCTCGTATGCTTTCACTATGTCATAAATAGAAAAGTGAGCTAAGGGACGTCCATTTTGTGAGCGGTTTTTTATACATGGGCATTTTTATCCCCTTGGCGAGGTTTGGTAAATGAAGTGAGACCATTCACCCTATCACGGAGATTTTCTTTATAATGTTTGAATTATCAAATATGTATTACTGGCAGTTTCAGCTGAAAACTAATTAGTTAAACTATTCAGCGAGGAAATGCTGCCAGCAACTTCAGAAAATCGGGACAATGCTGCAGGAGCCTTTTTAGGGTTCCGTAGTCAAACTAGGAACCCTTATAGTTTCGCCATGTCCGTCCGTCCGTCCGCAGCCTAGCGCAGAGAATCTTAGTACTAGAAAGCTGAAATTTGGCATGAATATGCATATAAGTCACGCCAACAAAGTGGTACAATAAAAAGAAAAAAATTTTTTTTTTTACTGTACCCCTCTACACGTAACGTGGGGATGTATTTTTTTTCACGTCTACCTTATAGTGTGGGGTGCCGTTGGATAGGTCTTTCAAAAATATTATGGGTTTGAAAAACAGTTTTTAATTAAGTTATCTGTTTATGAAATATTAAGCTTTAAAGCGCTATTTTGTTAGACTCAAGTGTCAGCCAAAACTACAAAAACTAAAAATCTAAAAAAAAAATCTTATTATGTGAAAGAGCATATAACCAATTTTAAAGGAAAACTATCACGACTAAGTAGAGATCATTGGTTCTTGAGATACATTCGATTAAAGTGTTTATACCTACTAAAATCATCTACGACGGCACCAATTGACTTTTAATTTACCTAAGAGTTACTTACAGTTTTAAGTCTCATTATGTTTTTTTTTAGTTATTAACTATTTGATATAATACATTGTACTCTTTTATAAATAAACCTTCTGTAGTTTTTTTTGCTATGCTCATGATTTTTTTTTATACTGAGTTCTTCTATGTAATATTTTGTATAATTATAAAATAAGTAAATAAACCCCAGGTTGTTGCCGGGTTAGAATTGTAGCACCCCATGTCTTCCCATGGATGTCGTAAGAGGTGACTAAGGGAATAAAGGCTTGCAGTACTGTTGGGCGATGGGCTTGCAACCTGTCACTAAGTACACTAGTAAACTTCTTGGCCTGATTTTGCAAAATGTGGTTACAGATTAGGTATTATAAACAAGTATTTTTAGAGTTATTGGTGTTTCTGTAGCTCTGCCTACCCCACTCTGGGAATGAAGGTGAGATGTTATGTATGTGTATGAATGTGGGTAAAGAAAATTAAGACAACAGTATAAGTAAAAAATATAAGCTACAACGCACTTTCTCTTATTTTTCAGAGGCATAGTAAGTATTTACAAAAAAAATTTTTGGGTGAGAAATGTATAATTGAGTAATATACAAAATTATAAATCTAGGCAAAATGCAAATGAAATGGTTTTATAAAAAAGGAATTGAAGATGGATTAAACAACAGTTACAGTACGGTAACGAAAAAGGTTCATCGTAATTATCGTTTGAAGCCCTCGCTATGCTCAAAATTAGACTTTAAAATCCTTTGCTACTCTCGGGATTTTACTATAACACTGTTTTGAATTCAATAATCCCTCACTGTAAATATAATGTACCAACGTAAACTCTTTATTGCACTAACAGAAAACAACAAATTAAAAACTAAACCGAAACAAAATATATTAAGCTTTAAGGGATCTCTTCCAGTTAACCTTTAAGCGATTGAGAAATAAATAAAACAGCGGATGGCTAAACGTACTTACGGGAGGCCTTGTTAACTTTAGTCCTTTGTCACTTTAATGAGATGTTTGAACTGTGGCACTAATCTGTTAAAGGAGTTAAAGCGACAAGGACAATAGGGACAGCTGAGTTCTGCATCTTATCACCAGCAAGTTTTTTATTATTGAACAATTAAGTATTCATTATTTTTACCTGAGTGCAGAAGGAGGGGGGGGGGGTAATGTTTTTGCTGTGTATATATGTATGGTTCTTTACTCCCTCGTATAAGCTGAAAGGATGCCCCAATTTTGACAGACGAGGTGGTACAAAAAAAAAACGAAATGGTGGATTTAAAACTATCTAACATGGGTATTTAACATACATTGACGACAATACCAAAAATTGCCGTTTGGTTTATAAAACTGCTTTAGTTACACTTGTGAAATTATTTGTTATTACGTGTGGGTATTTTTTTTAGGAACTACATCACCGAAAATATATTTAGTATTTCAAATTATTTAATTTAAGTAACTCGGTTTTTAAACATTCGTTTCAAAAGTCAACATATATAATGTTTCTATAATTATCACAATTAAACTATGATAATATAATCCAATAATAAACCGTCAGACTTTGTCCGCTGAAAAATAACTGAAAAGAAACCTTATGTAAATGATAAAAGCCTTTATGCTAGTGATGCATATTAAAGAGTTCAACGGGCGAAATGCACCTCGCGCTTAATACCTTCTAGTTATTTATTGATTAGATTTTTCACATAAATTCGTACATTTTTATAATTTAACGATGTATCAGGATCACGTTTAGAACTTTGTCTAAAATTAAGTATAATTTTTATCAAATTATTGCTTATAGTTTTGGATATTTTCACGAATATAAACAAGAAATAAATAAATAACCTTTGGGGTTGTGCTATGGGTACTAGTCGGTGCCACTATGAATCCCTAATCGTTATTCGTCTTAATACATCGTTTATTCGAATTTTCGTTTATCCTAAAGCTATTTCTGCCTGAATTTTTAAACTTTCTAGAGTTGTTATAATATAACCCTAACCTAAATTAAACGCATTTTTGATAACTTAAAAAGTGGTCTGAGAACCAATTTATGACAAATAATAATTCGGAAAGCGATGCGTTAGGGCAAACGTTATTAGGAATTCCTATAGGTGCCAGTACATGACGCCTGACATATGCATACTTAAATACATATGATGCATCTAAGGCAGAACAAATATTCGCGCTCATCATATAGTTATTTGCCCATACCGGATATCGAAAGAAACAAACCATATGAAAAAAATTAAAAAAACATACAATGGAACATATTACCTCCTCCTTTTTTTGGAGTCGGTTAAAAAAGTTTACTCGTAAATTACTACTAAGTAGTACCATCCAATAAATACTAATTTCTGGAATTAGCATTTGATCCAAAAAAAAAAATAACGAGGTTTTTAAGACAAAACATGTTAGTAATTATACTTACCAATATAGTTAATGAAGATAAATCCAAAAAGGTTACTTGTAATCTCCCTTATAATTAGTATCAGTTGAGCAAACAGGAATACGCGGCGGTTGTAGGAAAACCAACGCGGAGAAATGATTTAAAGGTTGCCATCAATTAGCATTTTTTAGGACTTTCATACATCCACGAATTTGTGTGCGTCGAATTAGTAAGATAAGGTAACCTCATTCATTTAAGGTATAAAGTATATTAATTCCAAATTATACTAAAATCTGTCCACATGTTAAAGCGTGAAAATGAAGATTAAATATTGCATAAATAATATATTTTAGGTGAGGGATAAGCATAATTTTCATTATACAGGTAATAAATCTCGTATCCTGTCATTTCTCCAAAAAACGTTTCACTAACTGATTCATTTCACAAACATATCATTTGGCAAACTGTTTTTTTTTTCGAAACTACACATATTTAAAGTTTTATTTCAGGACCATCGTGTACAACCCAATAAGTTAGGTTAGTTTTATAAAAATCTTGAAATATTTACAGTCTCTGAAAAAAATGCAGTTAGCCAAATGATATGTTTGTGAAATGAATCAGTTTGTGAAACGTTTTTTGGTGAAACATTAGTGAACCAATAAAAGTATTTATGTATCACTACAGTCTGGTACAATATAGTAGGATAATTTACCACAGTTCAATAAAAAAATCGTTAGAAATATTTTCAGAATATTGTGAAGTACCAATATTTGATATTATTATTATAACAGACTGACAGTAGTGTTTTCGCGGTACTTCAGCCGAAATACTATAAGTACAGTCGCTTTTATAATTAGCTGCACACTTTAGTGCTCTGTCACTTTAACGTCATGTTTGAACTGCTGGACTAATCTGCCAAAGGCGTTAAAGCGACAAGCGTGGCAACAAGGAACAAAAGTGTGCAGTTAGTTATAAGGCTGACTGTACACGTATCGGTATTGGTTGGTATTTGTGATAAAACTATAATTTATTTGATAGGTTCAATTTATAACCACAAAAATGCTGTGTTTGTTAAATTTAGTTTGCCAAATGACCTGAGTGAACAAGACAGTCTCAAGCTGACCAGAAGTTCTGGCCGCCCTACAAGCCGGCAGCCATCGCCGAGAGCAACTCGCTACTTCCTTTTCCCGGTTGAGCGAAAACTGCTTTCCACACGCACACAAACACACAGTTTGTTAGTGTGGGTCTCACCACAAGCACATCGACTTGAGGCGCTCGGTGCTAGCCTCTTCGGTATTATGTATATGTATAACTTATGGTTCTCTGCCTTTTCGCCGACAAATCTTTGACACATAATGCATCGTTTCGCAACCTAATTATTTGGCAACCCGCTTTTTTTCTGTAAGTACAAATATTTATACACGATGGTCCTGTAATATATCCAAAATTATTAAAAGTTTCGGAAAAAACGCGGGTTGTCAAATGATATATTATGTTTGTGAAATAAATCATTTGTGAAACGTTGGTTACGAATTGATAGGATCCCATAACTTATAATAATTATCAAATTGTTGTATGTTTCCTTTTTATTCTTCGATACAATAAGAGGCTGTGTTGAAGCTTTCGCAGTTTGGGGCCCGAAGAATTGAATTAATTTCAATGCTATTTGTTGGGCCAATATAGGTTTCTGCATCGAGCCAGGGTTTATGTTTATCCGTTCGTCGTTAAAGTTTAAGGAAGTTTAGATGCTTGTTTTGCAGTCACGAAATATTTTTTAAAGTTAAGAAGTTTCTTTGTAGGTAAATGATTATTTGGTTTAGCGATACGGTTAATTCAAAGTACAAAATTAAGATGCATACATACATACACAACATCACACCTTCATTTCCAGGGTGGGGTAGGCAGAGCTACAGAAATACCAACCACTCTAAAAAGATTCGTTTATAATTCTGTAACCACATTTTGCACAATCAGGCCAAGAAGTTTACTAGTGTATTAGTGACAGGTTGCAAACCCACCGCCTAACAGTACTACAAGCCCTTATTCCCTTAGTCGCCTCTTACGACACCCACGGGAAGACAAATTAAGATGGTGCCCAAAAATAAGCTTTATGATCCCTATTTTGAAACAAAAACGTTCGTTGCAAACAACTTACAATTGTATTAAAAATTGACACAATAGCGTGTCACCCGGCTCTGAAAGTATTAACCCTCCATTTAGTTCGCGTAGCAACCTCTCAGCTGAACGTAGAAACGTTTAACTCAGCAGATAACGTGTTAGATAACCCGGCAATTATCTCTTAAGTTTCCATCGCACGCGCCCCGTATAGCGATGCGTCGTTGCTATTCCACGCACTCCTGCG
This sequence comes from Acleris holmiana, assembly GCA_949316455.1. Taxonomy (NCBI): domain Eukaryota; kingdom Metazoa; phylum Arthropoda; class Insecta; order Lepidoptera; family Tortricidae; genus Acleris; species Acleris holmiana. Next base: position 10,370,499 of record OX438784.1, read on the forward strand.
CCGCTGTAATAGGCATAACTTTGCGGTTGAAGGCTGTCGCCATTTTCAAGTTTTATTTAGTGATATGAAACTTTTTGAGCTAAAAAAGTGATTTAGAAATGTATTTAGGAAAAGGATAACCTTTGGATATTTCAACTTTATTTATTATACCAGACAATTACATATTGTGTACAAGACAACCGGTGAAATTACTAGCATAGAGGTATTCCACCTTAGTCCTCTGGGTTGGCAATGCATTTGTTTTTTTTTTTATTGTTCACGTAATGTACATAACTTTATAATTAAACAACTACCTCGCCAAACAGACAGTACAGTTTGTGGCAAGAACGCGCTCATGTTTCACTTAAATTGTTATGCACCTAAAGAAAAAACAATTAAAATGTATGAGGCACAGATCCTTCTTACCATCAGCCCCCTATTTAACCATCCTGACAATAAGTTTAGGTGGATTAGTACAGAAGATGGTTATGAACTTGGCCAACTATTTTTTGACATATTAAAATAACTGTAATAGATATATTGTTGAGTCTCCGTATAAAGAAATCGTAACTATCCTGGGGTATTGCAATGGTCTGACGAGACAACTTGGGCTCTAAAAGTGAGAGGATTTATGATAACCTAGCAGGCAATAATCGGGTTGAGTGGCGTGCGACAAAGAACCCTATGTCCATATTAATTTTATAGCTTCCATGGCATTTACAGTGGTCTTACAGACAAAGTAATTAGGTAGTACTAAACATGGACCTATTAAGGTATAGCAATAATACAACTAAATAAATGTCTATTAGTGAACATCTGCCAACTTGTCTATTTTGTAATTTATTTTGTGGGGCGATTGTTAACAAATCGACTGCTCGATAGTAGAAAATAAATCGCTTGCAAGGAATCGTCACAAACGTCTTCGATCTTTAAACATTACGATTTTACTGTTTTCAAATACTAATTCTAGCTTTAATTAATGGTTTTCACTCTTATTAAGGCGTATTTTGCTAATGTCGAGTTAGTTTTAGACACTTCCTTGGATATGTTATACCAAATAAGAAGTTCATGAATATCACACGCGAGGACAATTGATCGGTAAAAGAGCATTTTCCCTTGTGGACTAAGTAGAAGCACATGGATTTAGCTCAACACGATTCTGTCAAGACGTATTTTCTAATAAAACCGAGTGATCGATGCTCAAAAATCGACTCGCTGGTTGTTTTCTACCGCTTATCCAATCAGTAATTAGATTATTTGACTTCTTTAACAGAAGCTACAATTTATATCCCATTTACAGTGTTACCGCCGTATACTCAGTGACATTCTGAAAACAATTAACTCGTTCCCTTTTCAACCTTGTGGATGAAAAATCGTCAATAACTGCCTTTAATCCCAGTATCTGGAGTTACTTTTCCGTCGTAAACAGAAAAACTTCTCGTACGTAATATCTAATATATAATATGACATATTTAGTTTTATAGTAATAGAAATTGTTAAGGTGAGAGCGGGCTGCGCCTGCGGTTCTATCGTCGAAAACTGCACGAGTGTGGAGTCGGAGTTCTGACTGTATTGTAGTTATTTGGTTGAATGGTTTCCACCATTTTGTATTGCAGGTTTCACTTCTATTTGTACTACTATTTCTTAGCCCTGGGGGGTTATTATGAGCTAGCTTTGCAGTTCATTTTACGTTGAGCGTAAAGGACAGAGCTATGGCAGTTATGTAGCTCTGTATTTTTCTCTGAGCGTAAACAGAACTGCATGGTTATGTCATAATAACCCCCCTGTGGGTTCAAACAAGATTCTGCGAATTCGATAATGTAGATAATGTTTACATTATCGAATATGTATAAGATAGTTATCGAAAATCTTCTCGAAAATCGCTACCCTTAACTTTATGCTTCCTGTCTAGGGCTCCATAGGGGACTTACGCTTTGAGTCCGCTTCGGAATCAAGCGAATAAGATCCGACAGCTTTGTGTCGCGATGGCAAGCCGGAAACTTTTTCCCGTCGCCATTTTGTTTACGCTAACCGGTCAGCTGGGAATAGTTAAAGCGTGACATCAGAGTTGATTAAAGAGGTACCGCCATAACTTTTCCACCCTGTAGTACATACGACAAACAGCCCGTTGTCCTCGACAACTTGCATTCTACTGTGGAAATCTTTCAAGTCAACAGCTCAAAATGATCTGCACTCGACTCTATTCTTAAGATAATAAGTCGTGTCTAGATCATTTTGAGCATGTTATTTTGCTTAGCTACTTTTGATGCTAACTGCACCTATGCAGATGACATGAATGGCCGCATGACAGCCTTCGTTAATCCTATACAATTTATTTGATTCTCCCGTGGTTACCAGAATGCAACACCTATGGTCATGAGTTTGATTGGCAGCAGAAGTCGTAGCCGTGGTAGAAGAGTTGAAAAAATACAGTGGCATCTCGCCACTTAATCGCACCGCTGTAAGATCACAGTACGTTTGTTACGTATCTTTTACCAAGGATCAATATTAGGTCCATTTCTATTTGGAGTAATGATCAATGACCTTACGACTGTTCTTAAATCGTCGCAGTGTTTGCTATATGCCGATGACTTAAAGTTATTCTACGGTATAGAGCGAAAGAGTGATTGTGCCACATTGCAAGAAGATATCAACTCGGTCTACCGTTGGAGTATGGACAATAAACTTTTTTTTAACGCTGCCAAATGCTGCGTCTGTACCTTCTGTCGGTCACGTAATCCTATATATACGCAATACACGCTTGGTTCGGAGCTTATTGATCGCACCTTTAAAGTTAAAGATCTCGGCGTGGTCTTCGATACGCGGCTTACTTTTCATGAGCACTTGTTTTCACTGGCTGAAGGCTGCTATCGAAGACTAGGCTTTGTAATTCGCAACCTTCGCCACTTTTATGACCCTGGAGCCATCAGGATCGTCTACAATGCTTTAGTTAGGAGCAAGCTGGAGGCTTCATCGATCGTATGGCATCCTTACGAAGTTACATACGCTTTATTATTAGAGAAGGTCCAGAAAGCATTTTTACGTTTCCTATATAAAAAAACATTTGGGTGCTATCCCTTCCTGTACCCCACAAAATATCTTTTAGGGAGCCTCGGGTACAACTCGTTAGAGGTCAGGCGTAACCATTGCTTGATGATCACTGCCTCTCGGATCTTGCGCGGGGAGGCCGACTGTCCAGAATTGGTGAGGTGTCTCGTGCGACTGTACGTCCCAGACATCCCCAGGATAAACCTCAGAGCACGGACACGCGATTTATTGGCGGTACCGTCGGCACGAACTGTGTCGCGCAGGAACTCGCCACTGCTTCGTGCTCTCTCACTACTCAATGCACTCCTGGCATCAGCACCGGAGTGTGATCTGTTTGCATGGAGTTGGAAGGCTGTATGTTGCGAGTGTCTGAGGTTCTGCGAGAAGATGGATGCTAAGCAATCGACGGTACCAGTATAAACTTAATTATTAATTTACGTTTCATGATGCATTGGTTCAACTGTAATGTCATGTAACATGTTTATAGAATAAATAAATAAATAAATAAATAAATAAATAAATTTACACCGCAGCTGATCCCTTCGCGCAATGTTACAATACTTACAATATGTCCGACCGAAAATGTGTTGAATGAGTTAAAAATAAAAGATAGTGATATTCTAGCGGGTGCTGTGCTAAAGTGGGTTAACTCAAGAAAGCGCGAGACGGGCCTATTCTGTAACTAGTTATTATTATATATATTTTTATGGCATGGAGAATGCAAACGATCATTACGCACATTTTTAGTTTACTAAACTAAGTACTTAAAGCGTGTTTACGTTTTACTTAACGTTTAGCTATTGAAATTATATTTACATAGTAATAGCATTCCATTTAAGTATGCTGTCAGTTTTGACAGCACTGTTAACTCGGTACACACTACGAGTATAACCTGAACTAAGAAGTTTTCGAATGACTGATGACCAGGGCCCGAATTCTACATTGACTTTTCCTGTATTTCTTTTGTGTTGCGCTCGACGCAGCCGCCAGTACTGTCAAGGAGCTAACATAACTTTGACAATACGATAGCCATAGGGAAAGGACAATGTAGCATAAGGCACTAAGTAGATCTAACTTTTTGATTTCGTTTAGGTTTTATTTGCGTTATTTGAGTATACAAGCCATGTCAAGCCATTAGCTTTAAAAATACCGTAATTCTAGCTGAATAATGTTGAAAACTGCTACCGCAGAGTTGACCATACTGGTGAAATCGACTTGAAGTCGACGCGATGCCAGAATAAGGGCGGCGCAGGCACCTGCGCGCGCGCCGGCACGTTGAAATGTCGTTCGAAATTTATATTTTTTCTTTATTACAACAACGCTGATCGACTTTATCCTATTTTGCGAGAATTATTTTTACTACTTTTGTTTTTATAGCTATAAAGAGTGTCTTTAGTTGGGAGATATGCAAATTTTTCAGGTGTTGCAATTTACTTTAAAATTAGGTTGGGTTAATTTTCATAAAATATTTTATATGTTGAATTCCCCACGCCTCATATATATTTTAAAGTTAATTTTAGTGCAGATTTAAAGACTCCAACATTTTTTGTTTAAAGTTCACACATTACCGCAATCTGTCATTCACCAATTTTCGAATAGCAAACAATCCAACACGACAGTAATAAACACCCATAAAATTAAGCAGAAATTAAATATTTAAACAAACAATTGGTTTCACTGTGAACAAGTTTGAATAAAAGAAAGTGGTCGTGAACTGCGCGCAAGCGCTTCTTTCGCGGGCGAACCTCGCAAATTTGAATATCACCTACAAGTGCGAGAGTTATGTGGTCGACGGGGCTTCTGAATCCCGCCGGGTAGTATACAGCCTAAATTAGAAATGTCAAAGTCAATGAACTGTGGCTAGGGTTTTCGCGACCGAGTGAAAGGTTGAGTAGGCTGAGAAATCAAGTTTCCGGATGAAAAGTGGCATTGTCGATGTATGAGTCGTGAATGGAGGAAATGTATGCGAGTTGTTTGCTTTGGTTTTCTATACAAATACGAGGTGATGGTTGCTTTCGCTTCATAATAGCAATGACAAGAGATTATGAGAAGTCCCGTATTCCATTTTTTTACTAATACACTCGTAATAAATACGAATGTGTGTTTATTTGTTTGTCTCATACATTAAATGTGGCACTTTTCAATGATTTACCCGGAAATGGACGTAGGATATATTCTTATTATTTTTATCCAAGATAATTGGTCAGTTTTCGAGCAATTAAATAAACTACTGCGTAGATGGTGTTTCGCAAACCTAGTTACTTTAACTTCATTTCATACCAGTTTTTTTATAAAAGCGGACTAAATTGACATTGCAATAAAGTCTTGAAGACTGCCACCATGTCGCTTGATGCAACTGTGAATTTGTGCCATCATTGTTGAGCATTCAAAGTCAAAGTCAAAGCATTATGCGGTGATTTAAATTTCCTCTAGTATTTTGCTTTTCCTTAAATTCCTTTGGCAGCTCAAGGATAACCAGTAAACTATAAATAAAACTTTAAACTACATTCCAGCAGCAACAATTATCTTTATCACAATCGAATTAATTATTTCAGGGTTTTTACCGACTTTTTAAACAAGATCCTCATACCGAAGGGCCTTCTCAAAATCCTAGTTTAGATCCGTCAGCAACGCCGGGTTCGAGTTCACAGGTTCTCAGAATCGTAACTATGTATCTCTAGTGCTTAGTTTAAGCTTAAGATGCAGTCATATGTTTGCCAACCGACGTACTCAGAGATATTTTTGACCGACTTAAAAAAGGAGAGGTTCTCAATTTCATTTCAGTTCTCCGTCAATAGCGGATCGATTTTGAAAATTATTTTTAGGTTTGATAGGGTATACTCCCGAGGTGGGTGGTCCCATTGTCACCATTTGATCAAATGGATCTAATTAATACCTCTAACAGCCGCACTCAAAGTCAGTTAATGACGATTAGGACGTTCCTAAGTGTCAATTTTTCATACACGAGTTTGAAAAAGGAAAGAGTTAACTGTTTCTATAAAATAAAATATTTTAAAAACTTATTTAATTTATTTTCAAATGGTAATGTCGGTCAAACTAAAGTGGGCTTTTAGTTAAAAATGTTGTAGAACGCCGATTTCAGCTTGACTGACATAACCATTTGAAAATAAGTTATTTTTTACGTTTTTGCATTCGGTTTTATTGTTTTTTAAAACATTGTATTTTATTGACTGTTATCTCGTTCCTTTTTCAAACTCGTGAATGAAATATCGTCACTATGGCAAGAGTTAATCGCAGTGAACTTTCTCTGAGTGCGGCCGTTAGAGGTATTAAATCCATTTTAAAAAACGAATACCAATGTTTATTGATATTACAATGCAAAAGTGTGTTGATTGGTTAGTTTTTTGCGTCTTTGCGGTACTTTTTTACCTGCACATTCGAGACTACCAGTTCTGCCCTCCTAACCCAATAAACAGTATGTCAAATTCAATTGCCAAAGTAGATTCAATCTTTTTGTCTTAGTAATAAGGTTGTGATTGCTATAGGAGTTTTATTTGAGATACTGCTATTGAGCTTAGCAGGGCAGAGTTTATCTCTGTGCCAAGTTTCCTCCATCCGTTCAGCCGTTCGCGTTCTGGCGTGATTGAGTATCAAACATCCATCTAACCAAACTTTCGCATGTAAAATAATAGTAAGATTTGAATTTATAATAATAGTACAAGATGCAATAATTTTCCTAAATGTTGTATTAATACATATATACATACATGACATCACACCTTCTTTCCCAGAGTGAGGTAGGCAGAGCTACAGAAATACCAACAACTCTAAAAGGACTTGTTGATAATTCTGTAACGACATTTTGCAAAATCAGTCTAAGTTGTTTACTAGTGTATTAGTGATAGGTTGCAACTGTTGCAAGCCTATCGCCTAACGGCCGAACCCTATATTCAAACCTCGGACAGATAGCCTTACTTCGGATTAAAATTTTACACACTTTGTATGGGCAAATGTCAAATTTCAACCCGAAGTAAGCCTTATCCATCCGCGGTTTGAATATAGGGTTCGGCCGTAACAGTACTACATACAAGTCTTTATTCCCTTAGTTGCCTCTTACGACATCCTCGGGAAGACATGGAGTGGCACTATTCTAACCTGGCAACCACACCATTACAGCAGGCAAGCAGGGGGTATTATTACTTGTACCTATATATTGTTTTGATTTTCAATTTTTCATGAAAATTACTTGAGTAGGCATACTGCGGTGAATAAACTTATTAACTAACGTAACTTATAATAATTATAAATGTAATGTCATCTCAGTTGTGGCCGTACCTTTATGGTTACTAATATTACCAAACGGAAATGCATGCAAATTCCGAACTCTAGTGAACTTCAGGTTTCCTAGTACATAAGGCCGCTAGTAATCAAAGTTATTAAGATAGATTTATCTGTTTGCTTAGTGGTTTTTCGATATCTTACGGCCATCTTAAGTAAGATGTAATGCTTAAGACACGTCAAAATATTCATCAAGTAAAGCAATACTGTCAGATAGATAAACAAGACAAATCTCACCCGTGATCAGCTTTAATAAACTGGCCTTTAGATACCATGACATGTGGCGAGTACCAGGGGTCCATGGCTAAAGTATATTTTTTTCCGTAAACTGGCTCACAATTGACTTGTTGGTAGTGACCCTGCCTTCGAAGGTAGTGGTCCAGGGTTTAAATCCCGGTAAGTACAGATATTTGTATGATAAACATGAGTATTTGTCCTGAGTCTTGGATGTTTTCTGTGTATTTATTTTTCTTAAAACAAAAATACACAGTTTTTTTACCGTTGTCTAGTACCTATATTACAAACTTATAGAGCTTAGTTTGGGACTAGGTCAATTTGTGTGAGATTGCCCCATGATATTTATTTATTTGTCCCACGATATTATATAATTCATTATATTGGGGAAAAATATCAGAAAATTAAGGCCAGTGAAGGAAAATGAACTGGTTCAAATAACCCTGCTGAATCATTTGCTATAATTAACTAATTCGCGTGTTTATTTTTACAATTATAACGAGTGCCATTGAAATATGACCATCCATGAACTGTCATGACCATTCTCGAACAGTCTGTTTACCTCATCTGATAAAAATACCAATACGATAATTTTTAGTGCTTAACGATACTATATTAGTCGTAAGTGTTCGATTGAATCTTATCTTATCTTACTATATAGAGAAAGTTTGGATGTTTGAATGTTTGTTACTCATTCACGCTTCAACCATTGAACGGAACGGGATGAAACTAAGCACACATATAGCTTAGGCCTTTTTTATCACGGAAAATTGGACAGACACCGTGGAAATAACGATAAACTCCTACGCGGACGGAGTCACAAGTAACAGCTAGTACAGGTATAAACGTATCCTGCAATATACTTGATATAAAGTACGTTAAATATGTTGCTTTTGATATATATATTTCGTATTTTATGACTTGCTAATAGGGAACATGCATATATTTCTTTCATACGTTCTCTGGAAAGTGCTATGAAAGAGAAAGATAACCGTATACGCGAAATAATTGTCGTGTTATTTTTTCATAAGATATGAAGCCTAAAAAAGTCATAGTTCGGACCCCTAGAAAAAACGCTCTATACAAAATCGACGACAGGAATGACCTCACAGCTGTTGTTCAATGTTTAAAATATACGGACCTTATAAAGAAATATGCATTTATTTTTCGAAATTACTAGGTTTAAGCCAATATCGTTGAATTAATATATTACGTAAGTATAATGCGGATGCCGAAAAAACAATCTAAACATTAAAAGAAGTTTTAAAATTTTAACAATTTTAGATTCTATATATAATCTCAATAAACAGGTCAAAACTTAGTGTATTGCGTTATATATGTTTTTTTTACATTTTCTCCTAAATTGTATCAATGAAACTCAATTCAGATTTTCATGCATGTTCTCTATTATTTAAATGGTTCATTGTTTCATGACATATTTGTGATAAAGTGGTGTTATTGCGTTGTCTTGACGAGGAGTTTGAAGAAATAAAGGCAAAAGAAGCTGATCCCCAAGATGATTTTTGGTAAAATGTTTAGTGCTGATTTCAATTTTAAAATACTATCTTGTTAATAAATTATTACTTACCTATTTAATGATTCCTTGTGCATCGACCAAATAAGTTCACATTATGTACAGAGACAATTTAGAAACAGTCACCTCATTCCTTTTTCAAATTTTTAAATGAAAAATCTTTACCAATGAACGACTTCAAAGTCATTGTGACCTTTAGTGCTGCGGTTTAAAATATTATCATTTAAGTAATAGTAATACTTTTGACACAAAACCACTGAACTCATTCGCAGATTCGCACCCATCAATTTGCAAATTTAGGTATGTAATTCGATGGCACAAAAGTAATACTTTTGACACAAAACCACTGAACTCATTCGCAGATTCGCACCCATCAATTTGCAAATTTAGGTATGTAATTCGATGGCACAAAAGTATTTTCTTAAAAAAACTTTAATTTAAATTGTATTAAGCTCGGATGCAACTTATTGAAGTAGTAAATTTGTAAGAGTAATCTAATCATCGCAGTGAGCTTTTTCAAAAGCTTTGAGCGGATTTTAATGAGTTTAATATCTCCGATAAAGCTGTAAAAGTGCGATGCGCGACCGGTTTTTGTCATGACTTAAATTCATTGATGTTCATTGATATAATGTATTATACTGTGTCTTTTCGTTGAGTAAAATAATTTAAAAAAATGTGTTGTGCATAGTGGTGCCTTCAGATTAATTTTTAGTCAAATTTTTTAGGAGAAACGTTATTTATTCATAAATATTTACCGATGCTATGGCATTTGTGATTTGTGAGATCATGATTTCATAAATCATTTTCTGTATTAACTATGTGCATATTTTAATTCACTCTGCCGTTCAAGTTCATTTTGATCGCAGCCTTCTAACTTCTAATGTAACTTGCACTATTTTGCAATCGGCTGATGCAATGGTGTCATAGGATTGTAATACTTACGCTGTAGAATATTTTAAGGAGGAATATACTTATAGATAAAATAATACTTTAGTTTATTTTTTACATAATATTTATTTAACAATTTAATGTTTATTCAGCAACATTCAGCTAGAGTATTTAACTAACAGTCTCATTATTTTACAAGAGTATAAAATCACTGCCAAAAGTGAAAAATGCAATCGGGTACATGAAATGCAAGTAACATCAACGAAGGCCGCGGCCAGCGAGCGCCGGCCGGGTTGCTAACATCATCGAAAACGTAACATTCGGGACTAAAACTTACAAACTAAATGGTGTTAGTCAATAAATAATCACTTACATTAAGGTAACTTCAATAAATTAAATGAACATAGTCTTGTCATCAGACTAAAAGGTCATTACTTCGGGCAGGCAGTTACAGTCTTTGGTTCACTATATACATAATTACAATTTAGCCAATCACAACTAGTATGATTTCCTCCTTCGCCTGTTGTAGGACACTTTTTGTCTGCTAATTGATATGAGCTTGTGTCTGATGGAGTCGCAGCAGCAGCCCGACATCGTAGATTAAAAAATAAAATTGGAACACAAGAAAACTGTGTACGTTAGTACGTACCAGTGGGGTCTAGAATAGGTAGCGACATGTTGCTGACTATAAAGTTACCTGGCGATAATACTAATTTTGATTTATTAACTGTAAATCCTAATCTACGAGCTAAACTAATACACGTTAGTGGGATCGAGGATGATCATTTTGATTTTTACGACTAACACTTAACACTATTTTACTGTCTTTCAGTACACGCCGGTTGGATCGAGCACGAACATTTCGTTGCACTGTTCTTGCACTAATTACTTTAATACACTCCCGTGGGGTCGAGCACGAACATTTTGAAGGATTTCTTGAACTCGTGGGGAAATAGCTCAGAAGCTAAATTAGTAGACACCAGTCGGGTCTAGCACCAACATCTTGGGTGATTCAGCCTCTTTTAATGAAGAATCGTCGTTAACTTCAATGTTCAGTAAACTCCAGTAGGATCCAATCCGAACATTTTGCTTGATAAATTAAAATCTTCAATATCTTAATAAAATGTGAAGTAATATTTCTGTCTTCAAAAAATCAGTAGATGCCAGTGGGATCCAAAACTTTGTCCATGGTGAAAAATCTTGATTTTTGTAAGATGGGTGATGAATCGATCTTTTTTACGTGTAGCGCGACCGTGTGTGGGCAGCGGGCGGCGTGCGCTCAGTGCAGGGCGCGTCTCACGACTGGTGTCGGTGGACACGTGCGCGCACTTATATAGCCGACGGAGCGCACACTCGCGTATTTTTTTTGCTGTTCGAATTTGGAAGCTTTCAGCCGGGTGGCGCGCCAGCCCTTGCCTTTTTTCTGTAAAAAATGAGCATATTGCCCATCGCGCCACAGGGCGTGCTACGTGAAATTGATATTTGAAAAGCATTGTTTTAATAGTTTTTTGCCATATATATAAATAAGATACTTCAATCATAGACACAAACACAATAAAAAATCATCTAATTAATTAGGTGTGATAGTAATAATTTAATTACTTTGGTATTTAGCGTTTATTGGCACAGGAATCTCATATTACGCTGCTTTTAGTACGGTACAAAATGAATTTCATTTACGCATTAAATAAAAAAAAAACTGGAATTATAATTATTTTAGGATTTAATTACTCCTAATTACGGATTTAGTTTAGTATTATTAATGTAATATTATGCTGAATTTTTATCATTAGCTTCTTGAAAAATGGTTGTTAACCCTACATAAGAATAGTAATTATTAAATTAGAATTGTAAGTATCTCAGATTAATTTTTGTTCGCATAATTGTAATTTGTAACCATTGGGCAGAAAATAGTATTTGAAATATTTTATAATTTAATTGTAAAGGAGTATAAAGAAAAAATTCAATTACAATGTTAAATCAAACCACTCCCATTGCAAATACAATCAATAATTAACCGATTACCTACTTATTAATAACCAAGCACATTAGGTACGTAAAAATGTTATAATTCTCATAATCCAAATTAGAGTGCATACCTACTTGAAATATCTAACAGTACAAAACTAACAAATACAAACAATGTATCACCACTAAGGAATTCGCTAATTGATCAAAACGTGCAATTAAAAAAAAAACGTGTCTGATCTAATTTTCATACTAAATCCGATCGATGTGCGCGTGATTGCATCGATATAGGTCGCACGGACAGCACACAGATATTACCACTACATTCATAGGTACTCGAATTTCCATTTGCCAAATTGTCACACCATGCTTGCTTATACTTATTTTTACCCAAAACTCAAAGAAGGAGGGTAATGTTTTTAATTTGTTTGTTTATGTATGATTTTTCCCCTCGTAGAAGCTGAGCGGTTGGTTCGACTCCCGCAAACGAGGTGTCGTTAGATCCATCTTAGCGTCACGACTGGCACTAGGTACCTTAACGCCTCGTTTGTCAGAAGTGGAAAAAAAGTTCTAGTCCCTTCGGATTATGATAAAGGCCGAAAAAATAAGTAACCAAAAAAAACTAAAAGCTACCCAAATTTTGGACACAGATCTATGATAAGTAAGAGGAAGGGTTAAATCATACATACAAAAGTACAACGGCAGATTGTACATACATACATAAAGTCACGCCTTCATTCCCAGAATGGGGTAGGCAGAGCCACAGAATTACCAACAACTCTAAAAAACTTGTTGATAATTCTGTAACCACATTTTGCACAATCGGGCTTAGATGTTTACCAGTGTATTAGTGACAGGTTGCAAGCCCATCGCCTAACAGTACTACAAGCCCTTATTCCCTTAGTCGCCTCTTACGACATCCACGGGAAGACATGGAGTGGCACTATTCTAACCCGGCCACCACACGGCACCAACCAACCAACGGCAGATTGTAAGTTGGATAAAATACATACTACACGCCACGTTAGCCTACTTGGTAGTGACCCTGCCTATGTAGCAAGCAGTTAGTATTAGTATTTGTTCCTGATACTTGGATGTTTTCTATGTATTTTAGCTTATTTCTCTATATACTCGTAAGTATGTTCATCGTTGTCTAGTACCCATAGTGCAAGCCTGGAGCTTAGTCTGGGACTAGGACAATTTGTGTGAGCTTGTCCCCTGATATTTATTTATAGGCACTGCAATATAAAAACAAAAAGGGTCCTGCCCAGTTTCATCAAAAACCTTTTGAGAAATTTTCCCCTCTCTTTTCAGCCCGATGGGCCTGAATAGCTACGTCTAAAAAGTCGCCTGTCTGTCTGTCTGTCACCAGGCTGTATCACAAGAACCGTGATAGCTGGACAGTTGAAATTTCACAGATGATGTATTTCTGCTGCCTCTATAACAACAAATACTAAAAAAGAATAAAATAAATATTTAAGGTGGGTCCACATACAACAAACGTGTTTTTTTTGTCGTATTTTTCTCGATATGAATAGCGGTGACAGGTAGACTAATATAGTGTCTAATGTTGTATAGATAAAGGTACAGAAACCATCGTGCGCGAGTCCCACTCGCACTTGACTACTTTGCTTTTGCTTAACAACCAACACACCGCTGACAAACCGCCTTTTTTTCCGAAACACGATGGTTTTATTTATCTAACCATCGTGTTTTTAAAGCTAACTCATCTTTAGACTCGTTTTTTAATAATTAATGCAATAATTGTTTCGACTACTAGTTCTACTCGTACTTAACGGATTATCCAGTGTCATAATCAGCTTGTATGCAAATAGATTATGACCGATTACTTGCATTTCTTTATCTTTTTTGGGATATTTTTTAGATAGAATCAAATAAATAAAATTCTTTTGTGTTATTAAGTTTTCATGAGGTTTTAAATTTTATGTATAAACTAGCTTTTGCCCGCAACTTCGTCCGCATGTATTTCGATTACCTGGTATTTTAAAACTTTCCGTGATGAAAAGTAGCCTATGTACATATAAGCTATTTTTGCTTTAAAATTATATTATGGTTCAAGAGATACACCGAGTGCTCACTTTTTTTTTTTTATAAGTTATTACTGGCAATAGAAATACACACTGTTTTTTATGTTAAGGAGAAGGCACACGAGCACTAAGGCCACCTGGTGGTAAGTGGAATCTGAGACCCATAGATATTTGAATTCTCAAGACTATAATCCTAACACCTCAAATGCGTTGCCAACCCTGAGGACTACGATGGAATGCTTCTATGCTAGTAATTTCACTGTCGTTGTCGTTGTCTTATCTCCACACCGGAACACAACAATGCGAACACTGTTGTTTGGCGGGTGGTTTATGGATAAGATGGTGGTAGCGATCCGGACGGACCCTCCAATATTTCAACTGTCTACCTATTACGGTTCATGACATTCAGCCGGCTAACACGCAGATAGACATACTGACAGACGGACAGCGGAGGCTTACTAAGGATCCCGTACCCGTTGACACCCTTTGGGTACGGGACCCTACAAATATGTTAGCGTCTTTTCTACACATACAACAACATCACGCCATTATTTCCTAAGTGGGATAGGCAGAACTGCAGAAATACCAACACCTCTATAAAGACTTGTTGATAATTCTGTAACCACATTTTGCACAAATAGACTAAGATGTTTACTAGTATATTAGTGAAAGGTTGCTTGCCCATCGCCTAACAGTACTATAAGCCCTTATTCCCTTAGTCGCCTCTTACGACATCCACGGGAAGACATGGAGTGGCACTATTATAACACGGCAACCACACGGCACCAGCGTCTGCTGCATCTGTTGTAATTTTCAATATAAACGTTAACTGTACCCAAATCATAATTCAACCGGTTTTCAACTAAAAATTGTAGGCACAGACATATTTTCTATATTAGTAACACAAATTAAATCCATCCAATAGATTTATGACCGTAACCTTGACTTAACTCAAAAATCCAAACACGTCAAGAGCTTAAAAAAGGTGTAAATATTTAATAGCATATTTGCATTGGTTATCGAAATGTCCAGAAGTTAGTAGGCCGTGGATAACCCACTATTATTACTAGGGAGATAAGAAGTCAATGCTGAGAAATTGCACAAACATGAAGTTTCTGAATTTTTGATTATAATGACGGCTGTAAAGTAATGCTTAACTTATTTGTTGCGTGTGAGGGAATAGTAATAACAGTATTGTTTTACTGCTCTCCACATTATCATTATTCAGAAACTTCTTGGTTGTGCAATGTGGCAGGATTGACTTCTTATCTGGGGTTCGATAATAAAATCTCAATGAGTAATTTTATAATTGATTTATGCGGTGTTTTTTTTACGGGTGTGCCCTCCTTTTGGATGTACTCGTAATGGTAACTCATCATTCTATCGAATTTCATTTCATCGAACGCTATCTTCTGCTGAAACCATAATGTTTTCAGGGTAACTTTAACGTTCATTACGTAGGATACGTTGGATGTTTAAGATACCCTGAAAACATTATGGTTTCAGCAGAAAATAGCATTCGATGAAAGATGTTTCGATAAAATGAGAGACATCCCTTGATTATGTATACATTTTTGCACCTCATTTCGACGGGATAAGGTGCAAAAGTGTATATATATCTGAGATCTCGATTTTTGAATGTCACCGACGATAAATGAGTAACTTTAAAACGAATTTATGCGGTGATTTCGCCTACGAGCGGACCCCTCTTTTGGAATTAATATCATTACGCCTATATTATATTAAATCCGTGTGTCTATCATTTTATCGAAACACAATTCATCGAATGTCGAACGCTATTCTCTGCTGAAACCATAATGTTTTATGGGTTACTTAAAGTCGTATGCCGTAATGTTAATTGAAAGCAGCGAGTGCAATCACATAGTATATTTCTCTTGTCGCCTTTTTATAAAACTCACTGTTAAAACCTCTTTTTTTATCTAAATCTCCGGTTTACTAAATCCCAAAAAGTCGTAATTTAAACTATACGCCCTTATTAATTTAATAAGCTTATTGACGTCACGAATTTTATGCGTTAATTAATTGAATTTCGCATTATTAATAATTAATAGTTTCCTGAGCGATATCCTTATCTGACGTACGTCAACGTCATCAACGTTAATAATTGAAGTTTATTCTTTCCTCCTTGGTATCCTTAAGATTTCGTTAGTTAAAGCATTCGAAGCCAAGCTCCCAGTTCCATACTATATTAGTTGGTTGTACAAGTTACATCATAAAGCAATCATACAAAATACTAACATAATGGCAACACCCTTGCGATTACTAAGAAAGCATAAAAAAAACCTAGTAAGTTTGGAACGCGTAAAATACATACCAAGCTTGTAAATTCGAAAAGTGTTTTGAAATTTTAAATAAACTCGTCGTCGTTTATTAATTTAGGTTTACAATATAAAATTGGAAACTACTAATCCGAAATGGCCCTATTATTTGTTAATCCCGTATTAATTCTATACGAAGAATCGTTCAAAATATCCCGGACGGACGACAGATGACGGAGTGAATCTAAACGTGAACTAGACTTAGCAAACCAGTTTTAAAAATGAGCTTGTTCTAATTAACTTAATACGATTTACCGTTATTTTCATATTCTCGTGGAAGAACTTACTTTAATAATTACCTTTATGTTTGTTTAGTACAAATATCAGTAGATACTACTTAGTTCATATGAATCTTGTCATTTAGATAAAAGCGACAAATGATTTTATATTGGTGAAATTGGATTAATTATAAGTTATGAGAATACTTAATTAAGCTTTATACGTTGAAACTTGAATAAAATGTAAAAATAAAAACTAGAGTTCTTAGACCTAAGCAAAAAGTTAAAATGTAAGTATATTATTTTGTTGTAAATAGTCCGAATGTGATAAATGCGTGCACCAGAGGTAGCACGTTGTAGGATGGCCGAATGTGATATTTTTAAATAGTTTTAGATTATTTTGTAAAAAGAGTTATGATTATAAGGTTAAATAATTAAATGGATGTTATATTGATTTCCGTGCTGACACTTCGATCGGTTTTACTAAAATATAAAAAGCAGGTACCCCAAGAAAAGGGGCATTCTATTCTGAGCTATCGAGGTGCAAGCACTGGAACTAGTGAAGTTGTGCCTAATATAGTGCTGTAATAAGTAATAAAATTAGTACAGTGAACAAAGTGGTTTAAATTTATGATAAACAGTTCCCATTACTCCACATATACGCTCTTACTGTACTTATGAAAGGACTAGCAGCGCTTTCTTCCCGTATGGTTGCCCTGAAAATCAGCGTCACGACACCGAGTGTCTGACACTATGCTGAGCGGCACCCAATTTGGTGCATTATAAAATAGTTTTAAGTTTAGTACTCCTGTTTAACCTCCAAATGTATTTCATTTATTAGTAGTTTAGTAGTTTGTGTTTTGCATCAAATAAACGATTTTCTTCTTCTTTTTCTTCTTCTATCAACGTTATAAAACCGTATTCTCTTGTTTTGTATCTACAAATGCTAGTCAAATGACATGTAGTATTGAGACGTCGAGTTGCTTGTACTCCGCAGATATTGGGTGTTAACTTTGATCAACTAATAGTTCATTTACTTGAAGCGGATCGGTTGCGTATGAATAAGATATCAGTTTCATTTACTACACATTAATTTTCGGTACGTAAAAAGGTGGTACGTCATTGATATATGTACATAAGTTAAATTAATATCAAGGGACAATTGCACACAAATTGACCGTCATAAACTAAGCTGTATAGGCTTGTACTATGGGTACAAGGCAACGATAAACCTACTAATATAGATCAATACATACCGTTAAACGGGGTGAATAGAAGGCAAAATAAAGGCATAACTTGTTACAAATAAGAACAAGTATTCAATGAAAAAGAAGTTACATTCTTTTGGAAATTATTACAGTTTAAAATTAATAACAATTGCTTAATTTTAGGTTGTGTCCCTATTCACCCCGTCGGACGGTACTTAAATACTTAGAAAACAACTAATTAACTTTTAATAAAAAGCCCCGATATTTAAATTGCGACCTATATTTTCAGTGCTGATATCTTACGGAGTAATTTTCATAAAACTTGTTTGAGAATTCCAGTTTAACTAGCTTATAATTAAAAAAAAAACTAATCAAAATCGTTTCATCCGTTTGGGAGCTACTTTGCCACATACACAGGTTAAACTGTTAAACTTGTTACACCCATTCAATTTGATGATGCATCGGTGGTTAAAAATCATGTCTCATTAGCCGTGTGCGCAGGAATTGAATGAGGATGGGGTTTCACCCTTATGCTGTCAAACTCAAACACAAACTCACAACGTTTATTTGACAAAAACATACTGCAACACAATAAACACAATCATAAATGTTGACAGAAAAAAAACAAACGGTGAAAGAATAGAACATAGAGATTTTGATCTGCTATAGTGCGAGGTCAAAAATAACTGAGCTCAATATTTCCGGAATACCATTTCTTCGCACAAAGCGTTTCGCAAAGAGTGTGATTCGCTTCCTTTATCTGTATTTCCTGATGGATATAATTTGGGTGTCTTAGGCTTTTAGTGAACCAGCGAGCTTCATCCTAGACTTCATCACTATACTCGTACCATCCGATGAGATAGAGGTCAATCGTGGATCACTTCAAAAAAAATGAGTTATCCTCGGGATCATTTGCGGTCATACCTAAACTAAAAACAAATACTAGGGCATAATCTCACACAAATTGACCTAGTCCCAAACTAAGCTCTAGGCTTGTACTATGGGTACTAGACAATGATAAACATACTTATGTAGAGAAATACATTCTTAAATACATAGAAAACATCCAATACTCAGGATTAAATATTCGTGCTCATAACACAAATATCTGCCCTTACCGGGATTTGAACCCAGGACCGCTGGCTTCGGAGGCAGGGTCACTCCCAACTAGGCCACCGTGTTGTCGAAATTTTCACCAATAACGAAGATGAACTGGTTCGTCTGTCAGTTGCAGTTAATTAAGGTTTAACAATGAACTATCCGTCATATAATGCGGCTAACATGCCCCACTGTGCAATACGGCCCCAGCAACAGGGTTTTACGCCCTCAGTTCCCTGGCACAGTAACTGAAATTCCTGCAGTGATACCGTATCGACCGCAAATTATTACAAGGATGCATTGCAAATTAATACACATTATTATCATTTACCTCTTTGAAAATAATTAATTTCGTGTTACTTAATCAATTAATGACGCATTGCTAATTATTTTATGGGAATTCCGGTAAAACACACGATATATTACTCGGCGGCTAATCATGTGTGGGATTTATATCAATTTTAAATATTACGAATGAAAATTGAAATGAAATTAAAGTAATTATTATTTTGCCTGTGTGGTTGCCAGGTTAGAATAGTGTCACTCAATGTTTTCCCTTGCATGTCGTTAAAGGCGACTAAGGGATTTAGGGCTTGTAGTAGTGTTGGGCGATGGGCTTGCAACCTGTCACTAAAACACAAGTAAACAACTTGGTCTGATTGTGAAAAATGTAGTCACAGGATTACCATCAAGTCTTTTTAGAGGTGCTCTGCCTACCCCACTCTGGAAATAGAGGCGTTATTTTATGTATGTTGTGTATGTGTTGGAATTAAAATAATAGGTACCCGTACTTATTATTTTACCGAAACACCTTTCATGGAAAGTATCACGCAGAATTTTCATTTCATCGAAAGGCATTTTTCCCCGTATTGTTATCAGTATAACCTATGCTAAGTAACATGCTTATTGTTTAAGATATCCTGAAAATATCAGGGTTTCAGCAGAATATAGTGTTCGATGAAATGTAACAAACGATGAAGTGAAGTTGAATAAAATTTTGAGTTACTATTAGGAACAGCTTTTAAAGTATGAATTTTATGATAAAGGATAGACTTAACGAGTCTCTTGGCCGCACTCAGTCAGTTAATGACCTTAAAAAGGAAAAAAGGAATGAGTTTATTGTCTCTCAAACGCATCTGAGTATGTTGGTTAGTATATAGTATGTATCTTAGTGCTTCCCAAGAGACCACTGAGAAACACGGGAATAAACGAAACAATTTGTCTTTTGCAAAAAAATACATGTTTGTGATAATTCGTCAACCGGACATTGGCCTTTCCCAAATTTCTCCACCACGTTCAGATTAATAAACAAAACAGTGTATAACAATTTCCATAGAAATAAATGCATTTATTTTGTTCTACATTTGAATTACGGAAACACCATGGTCGTCATTCAAGATTCCGCCAGGACCACCTAAGCCTATTACCGCAGCCCTAAAACAACCAAGGACCAAGTAAACAGGTACAAACATGACAGCGCCCTTTCATCGTTCAATTGCTTCTGGTTATTAATAAAATATAAGCCCTTAATCTGTAAAGGGGGACGCGCCGATTCGGGGCGATTCGAGGCGATTCGTTTGTTCGTGGGTAGGATTAAAACAATATCGCTCGCTCGGCTAGTAAGTAGACGGATTAAGGCGGTTAATCAGCTTAAAAGCAACAATGGAGCTGATTTGCGACAATGTCATGCCGACAGTTGTATGATGGTAATTTAATATTGTTGTATAGCTTAGCGAATATGCGGGCGGCAATAAAACGTTTGCATTTGGTGTGGTCTTTGTTACAGGTAGTTTGTTTGGTTTTTTCGTGCAGGTACTTGCGCGTTACGGAGGAAGTTATGGATTGATCTCTTCAATCTTAGCTGAGTGCAAGTGATTTTAAGTTGAGTTTTATTTTATCGTCCAGTTTTTTAGGGTTCCGTAGTCAAACTAGGAACGCTTATAGTTTCGCCATGTCGGTCCGTCCGTCCGCAGCCTAGCGCAGAGACTCTTAGTACTAGAAAGCTGTGATTTGGCAAGAATATACATATTAATCACGGCAACAAAGTGGTACAATAAAAGGTAAAAAATTTGTTTTACGGTTCCTCCCCTATACGTAACGAAAGGATGCATTGATGATTTTTTCATAGTGTGATGTTGGATAGGTTTTTCAAAAATATTGTGGGTATGTAAAAACAATTTTCCGAACAATATTTATGAAATATTAAGCTTAAAAGCGCAAATTTTTGTTAGAGTCAAGTGTCCCTCCCCCCCCCCTTACAGCCAAAACTACAAATAGTAAAAATCTAAAAAAAAATCTTACATGAAAGCACATATTATTATAACGAATTTTTAAGGAAAACTGTCACGACTACTAGACATCATTGGTTCTTGAGATACAGGCGATTACAGTGTTTATACCTACTAAAACCATCTAAGACGGCACCAAATAACTTTAAATGGAAAATTAGTTATTACTTGTTGATTTTTATGTTTGTAGTACTTAACGGCTTCGGAACCCTAAACGGAGCATGGTCCGACATGCTCTTGCCCGGTTTTATTTATTTAGTGCACAGGAAGAATCCTCTTGGACCTAGTCATGCGAAGCCAGGACGTTTTATTGTCACAGAGTTAAGGCAATCTACTACCACCGAGTAACGCTTCTTTAACTGTTTTGGTAAGTCCTTAGGGTTTGCAACACATTTGCAGTCTTCGGATTGTAGTCTAAAATCGCAAATGTCCCCATTACCCCCATTAAACCCCATTTACCATTAAGTGGTCTGTGTGATCGTATGATGTCCCCTTGCCGTTTAAAAATATTGTTAAATATGTTGTGTTGAGGGAAAACTTCATGTCTGACTTTAGAAATTAGACTGTAAACGTCGCTTAATTTGACACCGCTTAGCATACTCACTGTTAGACATATAATGCCTTTCCTATATTTAAAAGCAGTGATTACGGATCACTGTTCATAAAAAGATTGTTCGTACAGTAAACTATTTTATTTAGCCCGGAGTAGCATTGTACTGTCAAGAAAGTACTATTTTTTATAGCTAAACTAGAAGAGAGATTGACGTTTGTAAATTTACGTTAACATATTCAAAATTGGAGAACACAATCCGAATTGGCCCCAACCCCCATATACACTTACTCAATTGACATCCATATTATCTATCAATTCGTCTATTTGTTATGGCATCTCTCATAAAATTGAAAACTGGTTTCAGTTTGGTAGTTTAAGATTCAGATTGAAGTCTAAGTGACATTTCAACTACGAGTAGGTACTTCCTTTTTGTAAAACCAAAAAAACATTACTAAATAAGTATAATGTCTTGATATTTACAAGTATCCATGAAATACCTAATTGTTGCACATGGTTAATAGATCAACATGTAGTTTACGGAAATAATAATGATTTTAGCGGTAAGGACAAAAACAAAAAAAAACTAAGTGTACGATATTTATAGAATATTGATTTAATATATTACCAATAAATAACTATTATGGTGCATATTGCGACCCTGATGAAGTTGTAAGCAAAGGCCGTAATAAATAAACTATAGGGTCTTTAAGAATGTGCAATCAGGTCAATGAAGATGAAGCAAACGGCGACAGTCGCCTATAATGGGTCAGTACGCGTCCCGACACATTAATATGTTTTATTAATCGACATTTATATTAACGGGCTTCAGTCGCGTCTGGCGCCTCGTCTGCGTGCTGACGACAATGACTTCACGCGTCTGATGACACGGATGCTGCGTGTAGCGATATAGCATTATTTCATAACCACTGTATTAGACCGCACCAACAAAGCCACCAAGATAGCCCTAAAAATTGGTAGACTTAAGTAGCAGTTTCGGGGCACATCGCAGAACAAATGGGCCGATAGAGCTGAAGAGTTTTCGAGTAGTGTCGCAGGTTGGGTAGACCTTCAAAAAGGTGGACCCACGACGTGGCTAAGGGTGTGAGAACCGATGGACGCAAGCGGCGCAGGATGTCACGGGTTGTCGGGAAGGGTCAAGATAAAGAAGATCTCCAGGGCAGGTTTATTGTATGTATAATTATAAAACAAGGATATAAGGCACCTACGAACAATGCAGATAGAAAACTTAGAATATAATATATCTATAGATTGAGATAAAATTAGTGGTCTATGTTAGAATGTTATAAAACTTACAGATAGTGGCTCAGGTGGTCAAGATAAAAAATGAGGATTATCAAAGGTTTGTTCAGGTACGCAAATAAAGATATACTGATATAAATCAATATTTAATTATTAAAAGATTTCACAGGCAGATGGTAACTGATTGAGAGCTCATCAACGACTGACCTCCGTCCGCGCAGGCAAACGTATTTTTTTAAATTTAGAGTTTAGAATAAAAGAGCCAGAAATAAAATGACCAGAATTGTTTATACAACGAGGTGTATTATAGTATATAAACACCTCGTTACAAGGAGCGGGCCTTGTGGCAAACCTAGGGGGAGGCCTATGTCCAGCAGTGGACGTCTTTCAGGTGAAATGATGATGATTCGAGAATAAACACTACTTTTTGCTTTTGTGAAGCTATAAAATATATCAAAACAAGAATATAATTCTTCCAATGGAGGATTGGATACATAAAAAACTTTTAGGGAACATTATCGAATAGTTTTCAGTTTCTCCGCTAGCGTAGTGCTGCTTTTACAATACTATAAATTAGCACCTAATTTTCGTAAATATTTTGTAAATTCTCATCCATACACATTTAATTCACCTGTATACCTACCTACATGGGTACAGAAGAGAAGACTGATTGTGAAAAGCGTAATTCCACACCACGTTGTTTCAAAATAACATCGATTTTCAAGTTTAAGGTCATGATTTCTATTATGTAACCCAAAATATTGTAGAGATTCTCATCATAATGTACCGATTACAACCAGAAATTACTAGAGTAACAGCAGCTGCAATACCATTTGAATTGGTTTTAATTGGTCTTTTATTGTGCCTTAATGTACCGAAGTTACAGTTAGATCAATCCGGCGCCACTTTCCTTGTAAAAGTCCATTTGTATACCTAATAAAACCATATTTGGACGAAAGGTTGAAGAAAGGGAAATGAGCTATTAAGCCCCAATTGATATTAACGAGACTAAGTACCTAGCAAATTAGACGATCAAATTGTTTTATATATTAATATGGCACCGTCTGTGCCGCGGTGCCGGTGACTAATATACAACTAATTATGTGTCAAATTATTTAACTGCATTACAATGTAATGGTTTAAACAGTTAGAAATTGAGTTTGCGGTTGCTTTTTCCATTTCTACTCGTTCACTAGGAATTATACTTATAGTTAATGGATGAAATTGTAATGATTGTTTTTAAACTATTTACGTCAATAATGATATCTCAAGTTTTCTACTACTATTTTTCTATCATAGATCTTTACTTTGTGACTGTTTTCTTTGCTATAAAATGTCAAAAACAACTGCGAAGCGGCTAAAACTTACTGATTTGTGTCGAGTAGTGAGCATTTTGCCGCTAAATAGAGGAAAAACTCACTAAGTGTATGTAACTTACATACCTTCGTAAGTTTATTCTATATATAGATGATTTAATTATTATAAAACCATCTTAGCCTACTTGTGCAAAATGTGGTTACAGAATTATCAACAAGTCTTTTAAGGATTGTTGGTATTTCTGTAGCTCTGGCTACCCCGTACGTATTTATTCGTTCACCATTGTGATTTACCTATTTGTGTTCGTTTTATTTATATTCTTATTAATTCTTTGTACTTTATTTAAAAAAAAAATGATTTACCTACACGTTCATTTCACTTTCAACCGACTAAAGCCTTGAACTTAATATCTGGGCCTCTATTCTACTGCGTCATAACGATATCGCGTTTGACGTGTTTTAGAATCGTTTATATCGTAGTTGCGATTATTGTAAATGATAATTATAAGAGTTATCAAAACGTTGAAAATACGGAAACACGTCAAAGACATCGTTATAACGCAGTAGAATAGACTATAGAGGCCCTGATATCAGATCTATAATGCCATGGAACTCTGTGATATTACTTGTACTTATTTATTCTGTGGTGATATTCACAATACGTGACTCGCTAATTTGACTTTAAATCTGGTTCATAATTTTAATAATACCTTTAGATTGCATGTTTAAACTTAGGTATTTGATGGATTGACCTTCTTTATAATTCCGTTTTACAATTTGATTTTTAACGTCCTGATACGATTATCTATTCTTTTACTTCGAGCTATGTTGGTTCTTTCCTTTACTGGCAAACTGCTTGTTAATTGGTATTTTGATATTTATTTCGAACAATTTAAAATCTTTAATGTTTCAATTTGAAATATTTTTAGAAAATGACTTTATTATTTGCCATAAATAAAAAACATGTCTCCGATTACTACTTATTACGACTACTAGCAAAAAAACAGTTGTAATACTTTTGAAGACATTTAAGACAGAATAAACTCGTTCGCCATTCAAACTCATGTATGATAAATCGTCATTCGGTAAGTAATAACTTAATCTTCAT
The DNA here is from genome assembly GCA_949316455.1 of Acleris holmiana. NCBI lineage: Eukaryota > Metazoa > Arthropoda > Insecta > Lepidoptera > Tortricidae > Acleris > Acleris holmiana. Next base: position 10,395,885 of record OX438784.1, read on the forward strand.
TAACTGACTCTGAGTACAGTAGTAAGTGGCGGACTGACAGACTAAACTACTGAATATAAAAAAATAACATAGGTATAGAGGAGTAGTAAAAAAAAACTTTCACTTCTCACGCTTCAAAATGACTCATAATAGCCATGTATAGGCGGGTAAACGGATGCTTTTAATCCCTAGGGACTAAATTATCATTTTATTCCCTAGAAAGTAAAGTACTTTTTCTTTTTATTTCCTTATAAGTAAAAGCCTTGGAAAACCATAAACAGCCTACACGTTGTCCATGTCATCGGAGTGCGCGGTGGAGCCGGTGGAGGCCAGGCTGGGGCTGGGCATACAATCCCCACAGCCGAAGTCTTTGTTTCGGTAATTATGTTGACTATTGGCTATTTGTCATGTTCTAACCCTCAAAACGACCTTGCTGTCTCTTTCTGGATAACAGTGACGGGTTGAGAGTAGATATAGTGCTCGGTTAAAACTATTACAATTTAAGAATTATTTTTCACGCAATCCAAGTGAAAAGTAGTGTTTAACTCGAGACTAAAAGGCCATAATGACAAGCTCGAGTAGATAAATATCTCTTGTCAAGAAACCTAATTGAAAATCTAGGTACCTAAGTAAATAAAGGTTTTTTCACTTCTCATGCTCTTAAAATGCTACTTAAATCTTTGCGAATCAGGACGAAAGCTCCTTATTAATCTCTAGGGATTAAAGTTTTTTTTTAATTTACTTTGGAAACCCCTAAACAACCAATCACGGTGTTTGTGAATGGAGGATTATCGCCATTTTCAGTGATTGTGTATGGACCACAATACGTGGCCATATTTTTGGGTGTCGAAATAACCTCAAAATGACAACTGTGCAAATATATAAAAAAAAAGGATTTAATTTCGTGAAACACGATTCATTATTACGAATATGAATCTATTTAATTATATTAAGGCCGAACTCTTTTATTATACGTGGTCCAATTACTTTTAAAATGGTTTCCAAGTTTGATTTGAATTCTCAAGACTATAATCCTAAGACCTCAAATGTGTTGCCAACCCTGAGTACTAAGATGGAATGCCTCTATGCTAGTTACGATTGTCTTATCCCCACTCCGAAACACAACAATTCGAACACTGTTGCTTGGTGGGTGGCTAATGGATAAGATGGTGGTAGCGATCTGGACGGACCCTGCACAGCGTCTTACCACCACTAAAGCAACGCATTAGCATTGCTATACTTACGACAAAGAAATGCTGCCAGGGTCTGTGAGAGTTAGCCCCAACTTTAATTCTTAAAAAAACCTTGTGCAATAAAATAATTAATAACTTAATATAATTATTAATTATTTTAGTCACGCTACAAATTGCACAAATAGTTTATATCAGTCTTATTCAATTTAATTTTAGATTTGTTTGACGACACGCTGCTGGCCTAGTTGGTAGTGACCATGCGTTCGAAGCTAGCGATCCTGGGTTCAAATCCCGGTAAGAGCAGATATTTTTGTGATGAGCACGAGTATTTGTTCCTGAGTCTTGGATGTTTTCTATTTGTTTAGGTATGTATAGTTTCTCTGTATAAGTAAGTTTATCGTTGCCTAGTACCCATAGTACAAGCCTAGAGCTTAGTTTAGCACTAGGTCAATTTGTGTGACATTGTCCTGTGATAATTATTTATTTTATTAATTTTTTATTTAGTTGATTTATTTTGCAATAGTATTTGGATTTATTCAATTACTACCTAGCTTCTACCCGCGACTTCGTCCGCGTTGTGAATATAAGCTGTCTTAATTCTAAATTTTATTGCTTTTGATATGTCATCATATTGTTTTTAATTTGACCGCCATCACTGTCAGGTAAATAAGAGCTATCGTAACGTAGACAATATGACAACAAGGCAAAGGCCCATCCCTTTAATCATGAAGGAATAACTAATTTTCGCTTTTATAACATCAATTAAATTAGTTAACTTATATTTAGTTTATAATTAACAAATTATTTACATTATAACATATATCGAACTCCTGTATAAAGGATGTCATGCATGACTATAAGTAAAAGAAACATTCATAATAAGTCCTGACACCTGTCAACGCTGTACAATTAAAACCAATCCTTGGGTTTGGAATATACTTTTGCATGCGTTGACGGGTGTTAACGCAGTGACAACTTTTTTCCTTTTATACTTCATATTGCTGAAGACTAGAATTATATAATTATGATTTCAGACTGTCGTTTAGGATAAGTAATTTTGGTTGAATATTTTACAAGATATTTCTCACCAGAGGATTTTGTGTTTTATTATAGTCATATGTCTACCCTAACCTTACTGAGGGAAATAACGATTTCTGCTAAACAAAAACACATAGTTTTATAGCAAGGAGAAGACAAACGGGCACACAGACCACGATGTTAAGTGGGATCTGAGACTTATAAAAATTTGCATTCCCAAAATTATAATCTCAAGACTGCAAAACATATAGGTATGAAAATAAAGTATCTATTTGGGAAACAAAAAAATATTTCACCCAAACAGCAGGCACCAATATGGATGTGTAAGCTAGAATAACTTATTTTTATGTACCAGGGTATCATAAAGCTACCGAACGTGAGTATGCCTAGCGATCACGAGTCGACAAACCCAAAGCCACGCTTTCCACTATTCTTTCAGGCTCATTGTAATTCAAAAGGGTGGGCAAACACTATTCGCCTGACATTTATTTAATTATTCAATGCTACACCCATCTCACTTCTCAGTAAAGAAAGTCCCTAATGTGTTTTTGTAACCGTTATTTTTATTTAACTTTGGCTCCTCATTGTTTTGGCGCGGCAAAACCCCAATACTCCTATGTAATTGCAAGGCAATTTTGTGTTTAAATCGTTTTATAACCCCAAACGCACGTTGCGCAAAATGTGCAAGCATTCAAACTTTATTTTTTAAACTACAAACACTTGCGAACAAGATGGTGAATTGCGCAAAAAATCGCAACCTTTTTTAACGACTAGAAAGCGTTATCTTTTCTTGGAAATACTTTTTAAATAATTGACATATTATTCGGCTGCTTTTGAACAGGTACAAAGTTTGTTGTCTGTCAGCGTAGTGAGGTCTTGCCTTGGCCAAATGTGTGGTGAAAAAAAAGATGAGTCTATGACGCTTTAGAGGCTCGACTAAACGTATTGCAGGTAATTTACCAACATTATTACCCTTGCCTAATGGGTTAAAAAATCTAACCTTCAAGGAAAGAACCCAAACCAATATTTTAAAAACATTTAATATTTTTAAAGTTATGCAAACAAGTTTAATTACAATTTTAATAAAAAGTGACAACAAACCTCATCCTTTTTGGATCCTGCTTAAAAATGTCTTTGCTATGAAGCCGCTCGCTTTTATATTTATGTCCCAATTTTATTGCGGTGCATTATACTTTGAAAGGTTGTTGTATTATTATTGACAACTTCTGACTTTTTAATGTTTGTGGGCGAGAACTATTTTATATATTTAAAGAATTGGGCAGAAGAAGAGGGTCAATATTCTCCTATTAGTGCCTATTTGGTTGGTCAGGTCATATCATGTCATATTTATTAGGAGGCGAAAAAGTTTAGCGATTGATAATTAATATTAGTGGACAATCTCGTACAAATGTACCTTTACAGATATGGCTCTAAAATGCCCCATCAATGCTAATAATATCAGCAGCTGGTTTCAGAGTTATACTGACTGGGTCTTGAATCTTTAATTACTTATCTAGTGCACAGACCAGTGGGGCTAGACAAGTTACATTGAACAATCGTTAGCGATTATGTTTCGATAGAAAAAATCATGGAATTGTAGTAAGCCACCGAGATAGTACCTCGTGACTATCTCGATGGCATACGTCAATTCCATATATTTGTCTATCAAAACATATCCGCTAACGATTGTGGAATGAAAACTGGTCTAGCGCTATGGCCCTATGGGGCTGAGATTCTACACGGTTAAAACGATATTGCCTTTAACGTGTTTCCGTATTGTCTACGTTTTGATAACTCTTATTACTTGACAGTATGTATGTATGTATGTAAACTCTTTATTGCACAAAAATATAAATATTACAATTATAATACTAAATTAATGTACAAAGGCGAACTTATCCCTAAATGGGATCTCTTCCAGCTAACCCTGAAGCAAATGAGTAAGGACAATGCATGGGGTTGGACACATACAAGTTTGCACAAAAAGTAAAAAGAAATGATAATACTTATAAATAAATTAATACATTTTAAACAAATTAGCAAGTACATAAACTAATATAAACGTACATGTATAATACACACATATATACATATATACATACATATACATATATACCTACATAAATATATAATATAAATAACAACTCTAATCATTATAGGAACCTGACTTCACGACTCATTCAGCCACAAAGTTTTTAAATTCCTCTTTAGAGAGACTACAGAAGGGGACTGCCTTAAGGACAACGGAAGTTCATTCCACAGTAATGGCAGCCGGGATAAAAATAATACATAAACACGTCAAACGCAATATCGTTTTAACCCAGTAGAATAGAGGCGATGGTAGAATAGTGGTGCTATAAAGCTATGCTGCGAGGATGTGAAAGCTACCAGTTTCTACCAGTGCTACTATATGGACAAATTAATATTATTGGTGGATATCAAACGCATCCATAGCAACGTAGCCACGCATAGCACACTCTGGTAGAAAGGCACTCTAAATAACGTCATTGTAATGTTCAACAGTTTGGATATATTGGAAACAGTTGTACAGTTTTACAGAAACTCATTTCATAAAGCATTGACTCATTGCATTGACGACACGCTAGCCTAGTTGGTAGTGACCCTGCCTTCGAAGCTAGGAATCCTGGGTTCAAATCCCGGTAAGGGCAGATATTTTTGTGATGAGCACGAGTATTTATTCTTGAGTCTTGGATGTTTTCTATGTATTTAAGTATGTATTTTTCTATATAAGTAAGTTTATCGTTGTCTAGTACCCATAGTACAAGCCTAGAGCTTAGTTTGGGACTAGGTCAATTTGTGTGAGATACTCGCCTGATATTTATTTATTTTATTTTATTTTTATATGTTGGGTGGATATCAAACGCATGGTGGAAAGGCACCCTAAATAATGTCATTGTAATGTTCAACAGTTTGGATATATTGGTAACGGTTGTACAGTTTTACAGAAACTCATTTCAGAACTCTTCGCAGATTTTTCATTTCACATAGAAAGCAAATTTCTGCTGTAACCTTAGTGTATTCAGATTATTTTTGGTGGTCACAGGTCTAACCTAACCGAACCTAAGTAACTCATCCTTAAGATAATCTGAAAACTCTGCGAAAACTAAAATGAGTTTCTGTAAAACAAGGGGACACCATGGGAAACAAATAAAGCACATAATATTGATACCAGAACCCTTTTCACCCGCCCGCCATAGCTTGGTAGGTAACACCGAAAGCAACCAAACGGAAACTGTCATAAATAATAATTCTTAAATTGTGTGCTACTTTTACAACACCGTCTATATAGAAGTTTCACAGCACTGGGAATACGTCATTTTGCCACCGTACCGTTGATTTTACCCCTTTATTTCTCCCTTGATTTATTGCTGGCAACCCTTAGAAGACCGTTAGGTTAACACCTAATTATATATTCATGTACGCTACCGGAGAAATGCTTTTGTTTATCAGTGTTTTGTCTCTTACCTGTTAAAGATAGTGCGGCTATTATGAAGGGTATTTAAAGCTACTGGGCATAGAATTGTCAGTTCCTAGATTACGGACTCAAGGACGGTAGAATACAATTTGCGGTGGTGGCGGTTATTTTTGATTTTCGTTCAACGTGCGAATCGGGCTTAGTTAATAGTATAATTATATTTAAACTACAAAGTGTTGATGTCTGTTCAAGGGATGGATCAAACGAAGCAGGTCGATAGAGGATGTCAAGACTTTGGATTTTCTACTGTTCCAAAAGCTATTTTAGCTTTGTAGGCAAACAGTGGGAAAGAAAGATTACCAGTATTTAATAAAAGAAAAAAACATGCATGACACATCTCCGATAACCATTTAAAAAACCTCTTTTATTTTCAACTTTGACTTAATTGAATAAATGGACATTGTAACCAAAATTATGTGACAAAATATATATATTATGTTACGAATATAATATAATCGTTAAGTATAATAAAAAAAATATGGGGGCAATCTTACACAAATTAACCTAGTCCAAAATATAGATAAAGGTATTTTTTTTTTACTTATTGTAACTTGTAAACTTAATTAGGACAAAGCTTTTAAAAAAATCCTTAATAATTCCCGAACGAAAGATACCAAATACATTGAATTCACGGCTTAATGTAACAAAATAGTTTATATACGAGGAAGTTAAAAACATTTTCAATACTCTCTCCAGATAACAACTTCGCATAATTAGGTTAAGTAAATCCCAGGTATTCGTACAATAAATGTTAGTACATTCGACGGAAGATGCCGACCAAGTAAATGACACATATACGTACTTAAAAATACGTTTTATCACCTGATACAGGTGCGAAAACTAGTTTTATTTTTTATTTATTTAATAGATGAGTGAAGACGGCTAATTCTAGCTGCTAGGCAATAAATTTACATGCAACTATTGAGTTCAAAGATGTTATTTTAATACCTTTTTACTCAGTGGCAGTAGTCAGCTAGTGAGTCACCAAATTGGTAAGTGTGAAATTGTCACAGAAAGTTACAAGAATGGGCTGTTGAGACGGCATATGATAAATGCTTTCTTAAGTATAAAACAAAACCAACTTTAACTCTTAGCAAATTGAATTCAAACTCTGAAACGAGAGAAACACCACATTGCTACGTCACAGCTTGACAAAAGATTAGAAAAAAACGCCAAAGTACAGTTTTACAAATAATCCCGTTCATTATAATTTTGTCTAATTTACAATGCTGCGGGCCTACTGTGCGAACGGTACTCAAACAAACACCGCTATTGACCAGTGGTTCTAGCGGCACTCTTGCCGGGACAAAATCTTTTGTTTATTTTTTCGTAAAACATTGCTGTTTGAAATGTTTATTGCGTGCAATTTTGGCCGTTTCCGAAAAACCTATTCACAGTTATGAATAATATTTATCCTTTATTTAAAGTAGCCGGGAACATTTGGGGCTGGCCGCTTGATGTTTTGTGTGGCGAAAGGTGTGACGTTTGTGATTCTTTTTTAGTTTTTAACAATTACTTTGTTTAAAAATCACAATAATCATAGACTTGTAAAATACCCAAAATAGTTAGCTTAAGCTAGACAAGCTAGCTTTAAATAAACATGTTTGCTAAAACGTAACCAAGTCTAGCATATTTTTTTATAATTTCGTATTAACCTCGTAAGGCCCAAGCTATTTTTAGGACGTTTGTAATAATGACCCAGTGTCCTAATTAAAGGCACATATGCTTGAAGCCCAGAACTTAAGTTGCTATAAAATATTTAAAAAACAAATTCCAGGCAAAATCAAAGGTAAAATTCCGTTTCACGCATTTTTTTTAACAATGGTTTTGTTCTAAGTGAATGTCCTTATTTTAGGATTCTGGGCCGCTAATTGACAAATTTAAACATTAAATTGGGCCGCAAGAACTACAATTCTCAGTCCTAGAAATAGGACGTTGGGCCTTGCGAGGTTAAGACCAATAACTATGCAATACTAGGTTCTACCCGCAGCTCCGTCCATACAGGGCACAGATATTGTTTATTGCTACTCCCTCGGCAAGTGTCTGATTTTCCTGGATAGAAACTACCCTATATCCCTTCCAAAACCATAAACTATGTTTCTTTCTAATTTTATATCGATCGGTTGCGGCGTTAACCTGTGAAGACGGTACAAACAAACAAAAAAACACACGGTTGCATTTTTACGTACCTAGCAAAAAAGGTTACATAATTTTGGAAATTTAATTTGTAACGTTTGTTAAAATATAAACAAAACTGATCAAATCTACCACACAACGTCAACGTTAATAATGAAAAATATATTTTCTGATTTTACCAGACTGCTGCGACACAAAAATAACTCTTTATACCTAATTATCTATGTACATTTAATTTTAAGCACCTAGAAAATCTAAATAATATTACAAACCACTAAAACTTCACGCTTTATTTTCAGTTAGATCGTTTTCAGTGAAAAAACTCCTGTTATTATCAGTTAAAGACCTTTAAACACTTATCTTTTACGTAATCAGCAAACCGTTTACGCCGGTGACCGATTACCAATTGTAATGACGCTGAATATAAGATTAAGTTCAAGAGAGGGCGGCGGAAGCGCGTCAGTTTGACATAGATTAAACACGCGCGGGAAACGCAGATACACTTTTTGTTTAGGTAATTTGCAGGATATTCCAGTAGGGCCTAACCCCATGTGATCATGTTTTATGAACAAGAGAAAATACCCTTTTACCCAACAACTGTCCTCACATGTGATATCCATGGACTTATTTCACTAATGGGAGTGTCTATAAATAACTTGACATTGGCGAAATACACCTTAAAACAGTAGTGAAGACATTAATTAAAAGTAGAATTAGAAGGATATTCCAGTATGCCAAAACGTTTAAGACGTTAAATAATAAAATAAAAGAAACTCCAAGGAATCCAAGCTGCCTAAATAATATAATTAAAAGATAGAAACAATAACATATGCCATGAATTTGTGTCCTCAGTTATCTATCCAAGGTTGTCTGGAAGAGATCGCTATTTAGCGGTAAGACAGCCTGTGGTAAATGTACTGTTCCGTGCTCTGTTTTTTTTTGGTGTTCAATAATCTTTAATGAGCACCAAAAAAAAACAGAACACGGAAAAGTAAATAGAAAAGTATTTGTATTGTATTGTATTGTAATAATAATGAACGAAATTATTAAAATAATACTCCCTCCAGCTGTTCTGCTTGCGGCATGATCTCCATGACGCTGGCTGCTCTACCTCCCTGGATAGCTAGCCCAATGAGTTGTTGGTAATTCTGTAGCTCTGCCTACCCCACTTTAGGAATGAAGGCGTGACATTATGTATGTATGTAATTAACAAACGGACAAAGGGTTACTCTTGTTCCAAAGATCAACTAGTTTCCATGGGGATAAATTTCTGAGACAAAGACGCGGGCAATAGTTACTTAGTAGTTCAAATAAAACAAGTATTAAAAATGAAGTAGCGTAAGTCATTATTAACGTCTGACAAAAAAGAGGGTGTAATATGTTTAACGTGTGTGTCTGTGGGGTGTCTATCATTTCATCTTTGTGTTTCCCTTTTATCGAACATATCATTTCATCGGATTTAATTTCATCGAACGCTATTCTCCGCTGAAACCATAATATGAATACCCTGAAAACATTATATGGTTTCAGCAGAAAATAGTGTTCGATCAAATGAAATTCGATGAAAAGATACATTCGATGAAGTGACGTCGTTGCTGCCTGGATAGACCGATTCGGACGCGGTTTTTTTTAAAGAAAGCTAGTTCAATAGGTATGGTTCTGACCTAGGTTGTACCAAAACCTGTTACCGTTTAAGAGATATCTACTCTCAAAGAAGATATCGCCATAATTTCGGGAGTTTTTATGTATATAATAGTTATTTTTAGTTAAGTATAACGTCGGTGATATTACAAAACCGCGAAACTAACAAAAAAAACGAATGTGCAAAAAACACCTAAAATCATGCTACTTATTGAGTTTGTTATTATCACTGACGATATCACTTTTATTCCACCTTATCATTGTTTGAACAGTTGATAAACTCAAATTACATATGATGTTACAATAAAAACCGATTATAACAACGGTACCTAACTATGAGCATCAATAAGGTAAAGACTTTTTATTTCTTTCTTTTTACTTTAAAGATGTAGTAACACGGAACTTTTTAATTTATAAATACATTAAATAGGCTTGGATGTCATACCTAGTTCAATTTAATTCAGAAATAATTAATTCTCCGTATTTGACCTAATTGTGGAAGACAGATAAAATAACGGGTTTTCCGTGTTCATTGGAACGAGGGAACTATTAAAGGATTCTGAGCATTTCGGATCATTAAGCCTCAATCATTAATCAACAAAGGTGTTATATTTTAAGTTTGACGTGTATCTGTTTATTATGTGGTTACAGAATTATTAACATGTCTTTTTAGAGTTGTTGGTACTTCTGTAGCTCTGCCTACCCCGCTCTGGGAATGAAGGCGTGATGTTATGTATGTATGTATGTACCTTATACATCAATTTTTATTCATAATTGTTATTCATAATCATCGCAAATCCTAAAGTAAATTTTACTGAAACCGTTCTGATTTTAGGACGTTTATATAACAAACCTAACTTAACCTTACTTACCAGTTGAATATTTATAAAATCCTGAAAATAAACAAATGTATGATTAATATTGATTATGAAGAGTGATCATTATAATGTAAAATGGTACGAGAAATATTTTTAAGAAGGGTGATCACCCTTGGTTTATTTATGATGTAAAATGGTGTGAGACACATTTCCGGAGTTTCAATAATCTAATTTGCAATATTATATGAACTTTGGCGCACCCGTTCTTAGCATCATCTAGGCTATATTGAAAAAAATCGACATGTTTACGAGGGCTGCACTGAAAGTTTCGGGAATATAATACTTAGAAACATATTTTTGACACATATCATACCTTTTTATAATCTCTAAAGTTTCATTATTTTAACACACTGGCCACATAAAAAAAAAGGAATGGTTCGGGTTCAATTTTTTTTTGAAGTCGTCGAGTCGCTGCTGAAAATGGAATTGTCCCGTGAAAATTTAAGAGCTATGATTTATTACGACTTTAAAAGTGGATTATCACAAAAACAATGTGGAGACCTGATGATTGTTGCTTTTAGTAATGAAGCACCTTCAAAGACGGCAATATACAGGTGGTATGCAGAATTTCAACGTGGCCGTCTATCCCTCACGGACGACGTGCGTGAAAGTCGACCAAAATCGGCAGTCACGCAAGAAAACGTCGATGCTGTGCGTCAGCTGATAAAGGAAGACCGACATATGTCATATCGGGAGATTCAAGAGTGTTTGGGCATTGGAATGAGTCAGATAAAAATCATTTTACAGGAACAATTAGGCGTGCGAAAGTTGTTTTCCCGTTGGATCCCTCACTTATTGTCTGAGGAGCAGAAAACGACTTCGTGGTGCCTCAGAACTTTGAATAAATTCAACGGAGGAAGCTCAAATGCAGTTTTTAGCATTGTATCCGGTGACAAGTGTTGGATATATGCATATGAGCCTGAAAATAAAAACCAATCTTGAGTATGGGTCTGCGAAGATGAGCTCAAGCCGACGTTTGTCTCCAAATCGGGTCACGTGACTACTATTCCTCTTGAAGATCGTAGAACGGTCAATGCCGATTGGTATGGTCAAGTTCAAAAGTATGTATACACTTTAGTACTTTGTCACTTTAATCGCTTGGATAATTTCATATGGCAGTTTAAACATGACGTTAAATAGACAAGGTACTAAAGTGTATACATACTTTTGAACTTGACTGTACACCACTATTTGTTTGCCGAGTATCTTTGCTGAACTCCGAAAAAAAACCCTAGTCGCCGCATTATCCTTCACCACGACAATGCCAGCCCTCATACCGCTTGGAAAACAACTGAGTGACGGTGAAAAAGTCGAATTACTGGACCATCCTCCATACAGCCCCGACTTAAGCCCCAATGACTTTTTCACATTCCCCAAAATTAAGGATAAGTTGCGTGGTCAGCGGTTTCAGACGACGGAAGCAGCAGTAGAGGCTTTTAAAATGGCCATTTTGTCGACCCCTACTTCAGACTTCAATAAGTGCTTTAATGACTGGTTTGATCGCATGGAAAAGTGCATAAAATATAAAGGAGAATACTTTGAAAAACAATAAAAAAACTTTTATTCAATTTAACTGCATATTTTTTCTATTCCCGAAACTTTCAGTTTGACCCTCGTACCTTATAATTTGTGTTTGACAATCTCTTTTAGCGACTCAAGTACGAGTACCATTCGATTTTTGGTTGTTGTTTTCTTTAATAGTATTCTTTTCGTTTCCTTGCAAATCTGAATAAATACGGTGTGTGTATCACGGGCAGTACGGAGATAACAAACTCGAGCCATTGTTACTTCCCTTAATGCACAGTGTACTAAGTAGGATTTGTCCTCAGTAACTAAATTAATTCCATTTTAATATGTGATAAAAGTAAATTCCCAGAATTAAATAACTAATGTAAGTAATTTAATTTTATCTCTGGATTGTTCTGTGGTTGCATTTTCCTTTAATATATCAGTAATTAATCGTTTCGGTAATTCCTATTACTTTAATTAATAGGTACAGGAAACTGCAGTTTCCGATTATTATTCCTTTGTTCCTCGTTTTGCCTGCGTTTTAGTCTGCTTCAAACTCGTATAGGTATTCGGATTTCGACAGATTTTACAACGTGTGGATAAAAAGTATCGTATTCGTAAAACAGTGCCCGAAGTTCATAACTTTATTATTAAATTTAAACCATACAGCCGTTTTAAATACAAATTTAATAGTAGGTATAGTTTCAAATTAAAAAATAAACAAAATATGTATTTAAACTCTTTACTGCACAAGCGTAGAATAGAGTTGGACGCCGACTTACCTAAACCTAGCATTCATACACCACCTATCATTAAAAAAAGAAGTAATTTCTTGCTTTTTGAAGACGGTTTTTAGTTTTTAAAACATTTATTTTATTTCATACCTTTCACCCTAGGTTCCTTATATTCAAAACGTCTCGTTAAAATGTGACATCTCGTTAAAATTTGACATTGGCCACATACAAAATGTGTCAAATTTTAACGAGACGTCACATTTGAATATAAGAACCCAGAGTTAGTGGTCATAATAATACTGTTATGTCGTCCATGTGTATTTATTCCTATAATATTTGAGGAGTTCTATCGATGGCTCCAAGATCCCATCGTCAGATCTTGACGTGCTGGAAATGGGACCAGCTAGAAAGTATACCCAATCGAAGAATAAAAAAAAACATATCAGTCCAGGGTCTTTGTGTTATCGGGGACCAAAAAAAATATATCTTGACGAATTGAGAACCTTTTAAAGTGGGTTAAAAAGAAACTGATATCAAAAAAGGAAGGCTCTGTGCTTATGCTCTTATTTTCGCATTTAGCTCAAAAAGTATTGCACCGGTTTATAAAACTCTTTCAGGAATGTGCTTGGGTGGAGTTCATTTAAACATTAGTAACAGCCTCTTCGCTCTCATATTAAAGACACCTTATCTGCAATTATTCTTTGGAATCATCTTTTGGTTTTTTTCCGAAAGCTTCGAGAAATTACAAATTCAATTCAAGTATAAATAGAAGGGCTTATACTGTTAGGCGATGGGCTTGCAACCTGTCACTAATACACTAGTAAACTTCTTAGCCTACCTATTTGTGCAAAATGTGGTTACAGAATTATAAACAATTATTTTTAGAGTGGTTGGTATTTCTGTAGCTCTGCCTACCCCACTCTGGGAATAAAGGCGTGATGTTATGTATGTATGTATGTATAAATAGAATAGAATAGAATAGAAAAAAAACTTTATTCACCTTAATAAGTATGCCGCAGACAAAAATAATAAATAGATACTCTTATGTAGATAACGAAGTATTTTCTCAGAAATTATACTTGCTAAATTATCTTGAATTGGTTATTTATTATACCTATACAATTATGATCAATAGATTAAAAAAAAACTTTATATTATTATGAGTAATTTTACTTTCCGAACAAAACTTAAAAGTATAAAAAGAAACATTTTGCGTAAGAAAAGTTTAGGTATCTCAAAATTAACGAATTTCGCGTTCGTGTTCTCATGTCAAGGACCCTATTCTCAAACATACGCGGAGAACGAATCTGGGGCCTTCTCGCTCGCACTTGCGCAGGCGGCGGAGCGTGGGAGCGAGAGGCAATAAAAAAAATTCCGTCACGTAATGTATGAGAGCTAGCCAAAATGATGCGCTAGTCGGTTATTGAACCGAAGTGCATGTGCGATTTAAACCTGGGCCTTTTGACGGCCATGAAGTCATGATGACTACATAAATACAATACATAAAAAAAAAAACTATCTTTAACAAATCTATCAAAAAGCCAGTTATTTGTTTGTTATTTTTACCCGACTGCTGAAGGACGAGGGTAATGTTTTTGACCTGTGTGGATATATGTACCTATGATTCTTTGTTCCCTCGTAGAGGCTGAATGGCCCATTCAGAATGGGTGACCAGATTTTGACAAACGAGGTGTCATAAGAAACGTCATAGCGTCGCTAGCGTCACTAGGTATTTTAATTAAAAAAAATACGAAAATGGCGGATTTAAAATTATCTAATAAATAAATATCACGGGACAATGTCACACAAATTGACCTAGTCCAAAACTAAGTTCTAGGCTTGTACTATAGGTACTAGACAACGATAAATTTACTTATATAGATAAATATATGCTTAAATACGTAGAAAACATCTAAGACTTAGGAACAAATGCTCATGCTCATTACACAAATATTTGCCATCATCAGGATTTGAACTCGGGATCTCTAGCTTTGATAAAATATGTCTAAGAACCACCGCTAGAAAACCTGCTTTCAAATAAAAAAAAACTGCATTCAAATCGGTTCATCCATTTAAGAGCTACGGTGCCACAGACACACACACACACACACACACACTTACATATCAAACTTATAACACACACACACACACACACACTTTTTTTGCATCGGGGGTTAAAAAAATGAAGAATAGATGAATCTAATGACATCTCGTTTGTTGAAATCGGACCATCCGTTCAGTCTCTACGAGGGAACAAGGAACCATAGGTACATATATACATGACATGTGATAACCTGGGGGGTGATTCTATCAACACAGCGCTACTGCGTCGATCTAAAAGGCGAAGTTTAAGAAGTCTCGTCGGAGCGTACAAAACACATTTTAGCGCGTGCTTTCTCAAATAGGCAGCAGGCAGGTGAGTCGAATTCAGTGTCGTACAAAGCTGCCTAATTAAGAAGGCACGCGCTAAAATGTATTTTGTACGCTCCGACGGGACTTCTTAAACCCCCTGATAACTCAATTTCATGTTTAAATCCCTTCACAAAATGTAAGTTACATGTACTACATGAACCAAGCCGTTGCCCGCAAATTCGTTCGCGTAGAAGGAGTTTATCGCTCTTCACTTGGGAATGGTCTAATTTTCCGGGATAGAAAATACCCTATGTCCTAACTCGGGGGTTAAGCCAGCGGCTTAGTCCTGAAAACGTATGAAACAGACAAAGTTACTTTCACATTTATAATATTAGTTTGGATGGATGGAAGATACCAGATCTGAGATCCCTATATTCCAAGGAATTATAATCCAACTTGATCCTTAGGGTTGACAAGACATCGGCTGTTTAAGGATTGGATTTTAAAGGTAAAAAAAAGGGTTGGTCTGTGAATGCAAATGTCTATATGCCTCAGATCCCACGTAACATCAGGTAGCCAGTGTGCTCGTTTGACTTTACTATGCCATAAAAAGGAGATGTGATGTTTAAACTAGGTACCTTTCGAAAACATATTTTTTAACATCGTTCAAACTATCTCTCCATCACGAACTTTAACATGAAAAATAAATACAAATGTGTTCTAGGTCAATATTCGCCGTGAGGACAAAGCATTAGCGCGATCTCTTCTATTCTTCAACGGTAGAGCAATTTATACCTTAAATTTATAGACCCAAGGTAGGTTACTAGTGTCTTTGATGCAGCGCCGCCCGCCCAAATGTAAATGGGTGAAATGTCGCTGACCGCGGCGGTCGCCAACATTTCGCAATTGATTCTGTAGAAAATAAGTTTTTTTTACTTAATGTTCTATTAATTAAAAAGGATTTCCGTTGATAGTTATATTTTGAAATCATAATAAAGGTACATTAAAAGTAACATACTACGTTACATTTGACGATACGTTAGCCTTGTTGGTAGTTCAAATACCAAAAATGATTTGTATAATGAACGCGAGTATTTGATCCGTAGTCTGGGATTTTTCTATGTTCTTATGTAAGTATGTAAATCGCATTAGTAAGTTTATCTTTCTCTAGTACCCACAGTACAAGCCAAGAGCTTTGTGTGATATTACATACCTTTTTATTATTATCTTACAGTCACCAGCAACAATATTATAGGTATAGTACAGCATTAGGCTCAAAAATATCTGACACGTCTCTATTATGAGAGACTGAGCGTGTCAGATATTGGGTACAACATTATTGCCGGTGACGTTACATAATTATGTACATAGGTTCGTTAGTTATGTAGCATGTTTTTTTTTGAGAAATAATGAACAATATTACAAAAATCTAAGAGAGCCAAAAGCCTACACTACAAGAATATCGAACTATGAACTCCTAACTAACATTTTGTCGATTTTTTAATTTTATGTTGATACAATTTACATATCAACCTAAAAAATGTTTTTTCTCGTTTACTGTAAAAATAGGTTTTTGTAGTTAGGAGTTCATGGTACCACGCCGACGATATTTTTTATAAGGGTTCCGTGTCCGGAGTCCGAAGTCCCAATGGGACCCTATTATTATACCTACGCTGTCCATCCGTCCGTCCGTTCTAACTATAAAGAGCCGTATCTTTTGAACCGTAATAGATAGCAAGTTGTTTTTTTCCAGAATATGTGTTGTTACGACGGATTTACTAATAATATCCGCTAATTCAATTTATAATTGAATTCTAATCAGCATATCTATAATAAAACCTACTGTGCGGCGGTACGGAACCCTTGGTGCGCGAGTCTGCCTCGCACTTGACCGGTTATTGATAAAACTAAACTCCTAAGATGCCTTCCATATATTTTAAGACATCAATGTTAGTTTTTGACAAAAATGTGTGTGTAAAGGTTTTATCATCACTACATAGTATAAAACAAAGTCGCTTCCCGCTGTCTGTCCCTATGTATGCTTAAATCTTCAAAACTACGCAACGGATTTTGATGCGGTTTTTTTAATAGATAGAATGATTGAAGAGGAAGGTTTATATGTATAATACTTTAATCCGGAGCGAAGCGAGGGCGGGTCGCTAGTATTAAATAATCCGTCTTGTTAATAATATTTCCCATTGACTTAGAAGCTTTATAAAACCGTACCCTATTAGTAAACACTTTAAACAAACTAATAAAATACTTACACCACTTTCCCGACCCACACTCGCCACTTTCTTTCTTCAACTACACCCAATTTCACTAAACAAACACTCAAATATTATTTAATGACTTTAATTAATCTACTTTCTTCTACGAATCTCAAACTGCATTCCGTTGCAGTTTATCATATCTAATGGGCTGTTAATGGCGTACAAGTTATCTAAGGGTCACTGCAAATTCTTTGATTTAAACTTGTTTAAGCACGTATTGACATTAAGTCGGGATACTTTGGGATTCCTGACAAGTTATTATTTTTAAATTTACACAAGTGAGTGATGAAACCAGTGTTCGATAATTTAAGTTGCCCGGCACCAAAAATGAACACACAGTCATAAATTGATCGTTTCAGAACAATTGAATATTATCTTCAGTAAAATAAGAATAGTCGTAAACTTTGATACGTTAATTTTCGTGACGAAATGGAAAAGTTAAAGTTACTTAATTTTTGTCCTTAACGATGTACACTTCTTGAAAACGGCCCTGTTAGTTAGGAGTTCATAGACATGGAGTGGCACTATTCTAACCCGGCAACCACACGTGCTAACAGTAATCTTTAGTTAAGGTATTTTTGTTTTTATTTATAGGGTGTTTAATAAAAACATAGAAAAATAAAGATTTTTTCCAAAGGGAAAAACGTCATTTTTTGCAATTTTTTTCTTACATGAAAACTGGCAGAAGATTGATTTCTATTGAGACTTATGGTAAGGGAATGTGACCTTTGGAATGTTGCCATTGGAACTTTCCACGCTATTAATAAAAAATACAATTGTCAAATAGTTGGGCACCTCTGCGACGGCACCCAATCGGATCACGCGCAGGTTATAGGCTCCGGCGATTTCCGACCACTTTCCGTCCGACTCGAAAGCCCCAAAATAATTAGAAATTGTAGTTATTTTATGCAAACAGCTTTTTATTGGTTACCTATTTCATAAGTATGATTCGGTGTTCGGAGAAGGGTGTCGTTTCTTTCAAGTTGGTTGGATGTGTAGACTTGAGCTCGCAAAGTACTTCAGGGGGGTTATTATGAATTATGACATAGCTATGCAGTTTTGCCCGTGTGGTTGCTGGTTAGAATTTATGATCAAACGAACTTACCAAGTGAAGTTCGATCACAATTATGTGAGCAGCTTCATTCTTTGCGATTTATTGTTTACATAATGTAGTAGCGCTCCCACGCTTCAGCCTTGCACGGATTTTTAAAGACCCTTTTAAAATTGTATACTGGTAACACTGGAAAAAAAAGCCCGCGTTTTTACTCGCCTTCCCCACTACCCTGGCGTCACAGTCTCCCTGTAACCGCCATTTCTCAATCATTTTGTTTAAAGCATAATAGCGAGAAATTATTTCACAATTTTGATAAACATGGGGTAGGGTAACGTTTGCACGGCAACATTTTTAATGTTGAGGGTGGGTTGTGATAAATCGCGTCGAATGAAGCTACTCACATAATTGTGATCGAACTTCACTTGGTAAGTTCGTTTGATCATAAATTATGTTTTGCAGCTTCATTCTTTGCGATTTATTGTTTACATAATGTAGGATGTTCAGAGCACAAAATGTGAAATAATTTTTATATGGACGAAGGTAGGTAAGTACTTACAGAAAAAAAAAAGGAATGTAATACAGTATATTTTTGTTTATTTTTCATAAATGTGCGTACATGCATAATTAAATCTTAATTGATAATTATTGTTATTTACAGATTTGTCGTGGATGAGAGAATGGCTCTGGCAAATTGGTTACAGTCATCTACAATATCTTTATTATAAAACTTAGCAAAAACACAAGAGGAGTCGCTCCAACCAGCAGTTTTGCGTATAACGTCAAGACTAACACCCAATTTGTTGGCTGTAGAAGTGGCCGAATGTCTGGTACTATGAGCAGTGAATATTGATGTGTCAATACCGCTATTCTTAAGGGTTTCTTTAATCCACTGAATTAATCTCTGAGATGAAATTTTTGAATGTGGTCTTTTGTAACTTATAAATAAATAATCATTATCTGTGCTACGAAGTGAATCAGTTTTATTCATGTAAGTTTGTAAACATCTAGCTGGACATATTTCTGGCCTTTCATTAAGAAATGGAAGTCTTAAAACCGGTTGTGCGGAATTTGGACGTGAAGTTTTTATAATATCGGGTATTTTTATAATTATTTCACAATTAGACATCAATATTGTTTAACCGTATCAAGGAAAAAGTTTGTACGCGGTGTGCAGTAGCTAGAGCCAATAAAGTGAGAGTCTTCCTGGAAAGAGTTTCCAGACTAAGATTTTCATTAGGCCATTTTGTGGCAAGATGGTTTAAGACAACACTAGGATCCCACGTTAAATTATATTTAGGT
This sequence comes from Acleris holmiana, assembly GCA_949316455.1. Taxonomy (NCBI): domain Eukaryota; kingdom Metazoa; phylum Arthropoda; class Insecta; order Lepidoptera; family Tortricidae; genus Acleris; species Acleris holmiana. Next base: position 10,415,467 of record OX438784.1, read on the forward strand.
GCCGTGGGTCTCAATCTGAAAACTCCTTTCATAAAACGTTTGATTCTGTCATCATCAAGGGTATGCCCTAACAATAGAGACAAAGCAGATCTATAACTATTTATAGTTCCGTACTTAGCGCCTGTATCAAATACCTCTGTTAAAAAATTTATTACAATAGGTACTGAAGAATTTTCGTGGTTATATCCGTTGTTTTTACAATAGTTTAGCCAAGCTCTCATGCAACCATTGTACTGCCTATACGTGTTATTGCTTAAGGATGATAACATAATTTCTACAGATCTTGAACCGAGTGATCTTTTTAATAATGCTTTCCTGATAATTTCGCGGCAGCTAATGACAGGGTCCTGTGAAGACTGTGTGTTGTTCTGAAAGGAGATTTCAGTAAGTGAGCATTAGGGTCAAAATATATTATTTCTGAAACTACTAATTTTTTAAATAAAGGAAACCATGGTTGTGTAGGCCAATTTGGGACCACAACAATACCTTCTGTTTTGTCATTGATAATTTTTTGAAGCATCTTTAATATTAAAGCAAATGGAGGAAAGGCGTAAAAAAATAATTTCGTCCAGGATATTGTAAACGCGTCCACAGTCCAAGCGTCAGGATCACTCTTCCATGTAACATAAAGAGGACATTTTGCATTACATCGACTCGCAAATAAATCTACTTTCGGCTGACCAAATGCTTGTCTTATTTGTTCGTATGCATAGTCTCCTAATTCCCATTCAGTATCACACATTTTTTTACGTGACAACTCGTCGGCTTGAACGTTTTTGTTAGTGTTTATGTATGAAGCGAAAACGATTATTTTGCGTATTTCGCACCACTGCCATATCTGTCTCGCAATTAAATTGAGATGTTTAAATTGTACACTGCCCATTCTGTTGATGCATGAAATGGCAGTGGTGTTGTCAATACGTAATAATATCTCGCAATCATGCATGTCCTTAGCGAAAACCTTTAAGCCTAAGAATGCCGCTTTTAACTCCAGCATGTTAATGTGAGATAATTTCTCAGTATCTGTCCAATAACCATGTGCTTTTCTACCACTGCTGTAAGCACCCCAACCGGTACTAGAAGAGTCAGAAAATATTTCAGCTTGAAATTGGTTAAGTCTGAAGGGGTTGACCTCATAATCTATATGCCTTAACCACCACTTTAGGTCAGTCTTTAGCTCAGCTGGAATTGATATGACAGAATTGTAACTAGGATTATTAAACAAACATAAATATTTGTGCCGTTCAAGTAATTTGGTGTATAACCAAGAGAACTGTAAAGCTGGACAAGCAGATGTAAGAAGACCTATTAACCTTGCAAAATCCCGTAATTTACATTTATTACATTTTAAAAATTTATAAATATTCTCTTTAATCTTGTTTCTTTTGAAAGTAGGTAGTTTTAATTGCATATGTTTAGAATCAAATATAAATCCTAAAAATTTGCAACTCGTTTTTGGGATAAGGCAACTTTTTTCATAGTTAATCAAAAAACCAAGGTTTTCTAACGTGGATTTTGTAATGTTAATATTTCTCATACATTCGTCGTATGTTTTTCCGAAACAGAGGGTATCGTCTAAATAACAACAGGATATAAATTTTTTACTTCTTAGGTATTGATAAACTGGTTTTAATATTTTTGTGAAAACATACGGTGATGTACACAAACCGAACGGTAAGCAATTAAATTCGTAATGCACGTTATCCAACATAAAACGCAGATATTTCCTGTGTGGTTTGTAAATAGGGATTAAAAAATAAGCGTCTTTTAGATCTACTGAGGCCATGAAGCAACCATTAGTGATTAATTTGGACGCCGTTCGATAATCCTCCATTTTGAAATGTGTGGTTGTTATGAATTTATTCAGGCATTTCAAATTTAATATAAATCTTTTGCTACCGTCAGGTTTTTGTATTAAAAATACACTTGAAAGAAATTCTTGTGGGTGGTGGGTCACATATTGAAATAGCACCTATTTTTAACAATTTATTAATTGATGTATCGAAATCAACTTTTTCTTGATCCATTTTTGAATAACACTTAAGGCGTTCGTGACATATGGGAAGAGAAACAAAGGGTATCTTGTACCCCTGCGTCCATGACAAAATTAAAGAATCATTAGTGATTTTTGTCCAAACTTGGGTGAAGTACTGCAAGCGGCCGGCGTATTTTACCTCGTGTTCAATTATCTCCGCTGTGTTTTTCGAGGGGGTGTGCGCGAGCGCTCCGTCCTGCGATAGCGGGTGTTGTACCTGCCCGCGGACTGCGCTGGAGGAGGCCTCCCTGCATCCGACCTGCCGTGGTTCGAAGTGTTCCGATGCAGGGTCCTGAAGTTTAAACTACTCCTCTGGTTTTTGTTTTTGAATGTGAAATTTGCTTTATTAAATGTATTATATGATCTTTGTGTATTTTTTAGTGTATTTCCTGATCTTTGAATATTCTGTGCAGCCCTTAACTTCTCCGAAACGTTGTCCCCGAATAAATATGTGTCTCGTTCTGTATTAATCAAGGCATCTTTTAAATTTGTGTTTATAGCCGATATCACAAAATTTCTCCTCATTTTGGTCTCTGTGAAATGCGAATCACATAAAATGCGACATGCATCGCTAATTGATTTTAATACGTGTGGTGAAGACTTTTCTTTGATGAGGCAGTCTGTAGCACGAGCGAGTGCTGACAATGCCAGACCTATTTTCTTTTGTCTTAGCATCAATGATGAGTCTCTTTTTACTAAAGCATCAGGCAGCGCCGCCTTTGCTTCAGGATTAAGAATGGGGGGTGTTAAAAGATCACAATTACTAGGTACAAGGTATTTTTTTTCAAGTTGATCTTTAATTTCTTTTTGCAGCCCCTGTTTTAATATTTCTTGCCATCTACTTGCGACATCCTTGTGAATAGCTTTTCCCAAAGGTGTATCTGGTTTTGGAGCATCTCCCAATAAGTTGAGAATATCCTCGTCAAGTTCCACGTCTTCGATTTCTTCAGGGGAGGGAGTTACGGGATTGGCAAACCTTACTGATTGATCCGGCGCGGATGAAGGGCCTGGCTGAGGAGATGCTGGATGACGGGTTGCTCTCTGTAGTGGCGAAACCGAGCGAGATGAAGCCGAGCGCGGTAAGCGTTGAGGTGATGAATTTTGGTGCGCCGAATGCTGGCTCGAGGGGCCAGGAAGCGGCGAGCCCGGAGGGGCAACGTCGTCTGTAAACACAATTGTTTTTTAGACATGTTTAGCTAAATTGATAGGTAGTAGTAGAGATAACCCAGGATAGTTTCTCGCACTACATATTTTATGCTTTTTTACGATAGCGTTGTCTTTATTACGACAGATACTACCCATAATAGTAGCTCGCATCGTCTTCCACGTGACAGTAACAGCCCAAAATAGCAGTACGCATCACTTATTTCATTAAAAAAAGGAATTATTTTTCTTACCGTTGTCACTATCCGAGGAATCTAGAATTCTTATGCGACGACGTGATTTTTGAATGAGTTTAGCTTCCAATTTCCTTATTTTATTCCGAATATATTCAGGGTCTTCACTGCTCCTTCGTTTTCTCTCCATCTTGAAGAGCGCTGTGCGGGACGTGCGAAGGCTTGAGCACGGAAACGTTGAATGATTGAGAAATGGCGGTTACAGGGAGACTGTGACGCCAGGGTAGTGGGGAAGGCGAGTAAAAACGCGGGCTTTTTTTTCCAGTGTTACCAGTATACAATTTTAAAAGGGTCTTTAAAAATCCGTGCAAGGCTGAAGCGTGGGAGCGCTACTACATTATGTAAACAATAAATCGCAAAGAATGAAGCTGCGAAACATAATAGTGCCACTCCATGTCTTCCCGTGGATGTCGTACGAGGCGACTAAGGGAATAAGGGCTTGTAGTACTGTTAGGCGATGGGTTTGCAACCTGTCACTAATAATACACTAGTAAAAATCTTAGCCTGGTTGAGCAAAATGTGGATACAGTATTATCAACAAGTCTTGTTAGAGTTGTTGGTATTTCTGTATCTCTCCTACTCCACTCTGGGGATGAAGGCGTGATGTTATGTAGTAGCTATGCAGTTTAGTTTACGCTGAGACAGAAGGACAGAGCTATATGTATAATTGCTATAGCTCTGTCCTTTACCCCCCAGGGGCAATCCCGATCGACCAACTCAAGGGCGATATTTGTTTGCGTGTTCGACATCAAAATTTTCATAAGTAGAGGACCGCCAATATTCCAGGATTTACTGAGTTCGATGTTCAAAATCTGGCCAGTGTGGCCACCGTATGCTAATGATTTCTAAGCCTTATTACTAGACTACCAGAGTGCTTTCTGTAATGATCGACACTCTCTTATAGTGATGAAATACATACATAAGTACATACCATCACGCCTTTATTCCCAGAGTGGGGTAGGCAGAGCTACAGAAAATACCAACAATTCTAAAAAACCTGTTGGTAATTCCGTAACCACATCTTGCAAAATCAGGCTAAGAAGTTTACCATAAGAAGGTATCCTACTAATACATTTTACATATCGTCCCCTTACTTCTAGAACCGACTAAAGTACCTTTCAGGCAAAACCAAGTTACGAATACCGTTAGAAAGTACTTTCCGATGTCTACGTGTTGTCAAAACCCGTTTTTTAATATGATGCTCCGTTCTTGAGTTAGCCTCTAGCTTAAAGTAGTTTAACGGCGATTTTTTTAATATTGAACAAGCAAAAGCTACTAAATGGCTGTTATAATCGATATTTTTAAATTTTTAAGAAGAAAAACAATTTATCCTCATTAAAGTGGTTTTAGCAGGTTTCATGTTTTAACAAAAATACAATTTAGTTACTCCAATAAGATACTAAACATGTGTAGTCGTTTTTTGGTGTTAACCATAATAATAAACGTTCATTTTGCCATCTACAAAAACATTCAAACCAATCGATAATATGTTTTTCCACTTCGTAATTACTCAGCAGGTAAGAATATAAATCGGCAAAAACATCTAAAACATATTATAACATGTTTTGCTTGCATCGTTTTTTCTTTCGACGGTAGAATCTGATTCAGCCAAAACCGCTTAACGTGCGCGTACGCGCTTCACGCTGTGCTCCTTAGTGAGGCCCTCACAGCTTAGTCGCGTTTCACATGTTTAGAAGTGTCGACGTCGATTGCGTGCACGCATATAATATTTACGAAATAACAGTGATGACAAACGTGGAAGAATGAATTCCCGTACAAAAAACTTTTAAGTCTGGTGCTTGGGAACGGTTCGAATAAAGAGGTAAGTCAAAATGACTGTTTCTATTAATTATTTTAAAATTGATAGGTTAGGTGATCACTAGAACATTATCAAAGGTTTTCCTAATGTTAATGTTACTAAAATCTCGCTGAATAAGGCGAACTATTTTAGACAATGTCATTTAAGACACCGAATTTGCATTTTGAACATAATTAATTACGGCAAATCGCGCGGGGCGTTGACCCCAACATACTTAAACAAAAAGTTTTCGTTATTGATGATGACATTGATGACAACAAGCTATCTTCTGGTGAAGTCACGGACAAATCAACCAGACCATGGAAGTCGAATATGGAAACGAATTAGGTAGGTATTACAACTACCTACTCAACAGTTTGCCGTGGATTGTAACGCGTTCCTACCTACATACCTAGTTGGTTACTAAGTTCTGTTACTCGATTTGCAAACTCTTTTCTTGCGTTAAAACAAAAACTACCGAAAAAATAAAAAATTACATAATATGGCGGGATGTCAGTTATAATTTTATAGCACACACAACACTTATCTCGTCGTATTTATAATGGATTGGGGTCTAAAAGAAAATCGTGTCGCTGTAATTGCGTTGCACAAATGCGAGCATCCGCCAAACGTGATTTTGAAGTTGCTTCAAAATCTGAAAATCAACAAACAATTCGTTTATCGTACCATTAATAGGTACAATAGTACCCTGAGCTTTGATGACCGCAAGAGGTCTGGAAGACCACGCACCGTTCGGACCCCAGCTCTAATAAAGGCAGTGAAGGCGAGAATCGCAAGAAACCCCGTCCGGAAGCAAAAGTTGTTGGCAATTCAGATGTCTGTGAAGAGAAGCTCCCTTAAAAAAGTTATCAATCAAGACCTTGGACTACATGCTTATCGTAGACGGAAAGGTCATTTGCTTAATGGACGATTGAAGACTATGAGGCTGAATAGAAGTCGCGTGCTACTGAAGCGGTACGCACAAAATGGCCACCGAAATAGGTATATTATTTACAGACGAAAAAATTTTTACCATTGAAGAATGTTGTAACCGCCAGAATGACAGAGTATATGCAAAAAACAGTCAAGAAGCGAGTGTAGCTGTTCCGAGAGTGCAACGAGGCCATCATCCCTCTTATGTCATGATTTGGTTAGGTGTGTCATACTCAGGGTTAACACAGGTCTATTTCTGTGAAAAAGGTGTCAAAACTGGGGCTAAAGTTTACCAGGGAACCGTTCTGGAACCAATAGTGAAGCCTTTAAGCCACTCTCTATTTCAAAACCAGCCCTGGGTCTTTCAACAAGACTCAGCACCTACACATAAGGCAAAAACAACTTAAGCCTGGTTTCGAAGCAACAAAATTGACTTCATTGCCCACTAAGTCTGCCCTCCTCCAGCCGGGACCTCAACCCCCTGGATTATGCTATATGGCAGGTTATTGAGGAGAAAGCCTGTGCTAAACCCCACACAAATCTTGACTCCCTCAAGCGGGCCATAGTCAAGACAGTGACGGAATTAGATATGACAACCGTGCGTGCCGCTATTGATGACTGGCCTCGTCGTCTGAAGGCCTGTGTTCAGGCCCAAGGAGGCCATTTTGAATGAAATTGACAAATGTAAATCCTGATTGTGTGTACTTCATTTTAATATGTAATTTATTTAACTTTCGTTAGTATATTTTATATAGATAAGGATTATTACAGTAACATAACTTAGTAACCAACTAGGTACTTACTAGGTAATAGGTATGCCACTTAACAAAATTAAATACTATTTCAATTTGAAATACTAAGCGTATTATCTTAGTTTCATATTAGGTATACAAAATAATTTTGAGTAGGTCATCAAGGCAAGGTCATCGTTGTCGCAATATTTACGGTCTTGATTGACTGATTAAAAAAATCTTAAAAGACGATGTTAACGTACTTTTCTTTGTCGGATAGATTTGAAAATTTGCATGCTAATGTGATTCCGATGACTATACAATAATATGGTACCATCAAGCTGGTATGATGCTCGAGACGGAAGGTGGCCATAAGAGCTCTTCAACGGGTTATAGTAGGTCCATAAAGTTTGTACTCGTTGGAGTCATCTTTTAATAGCGAGTTTGTCATCAGTGGTACAAGTACAGTCGGCAAGAATAAAGTGTGTCACAAAAATGATTTTTTTAGAAAGAACTAGTCATGTATGTACCTATTTATATGTATTAAAACTATTTATGGCACTGAATGAAAATAAAAAATACAATGTGTACAGAATAGGGATGTAATGTAAGTACATAACTTAAAGCTAGTTTTATGTTTCAGATAACTGCAATCCAGATTTGTTAAACGAGACTGAGAAATAAGAAATTTGTCAGATTCTCGAGGATAAAGGTGAGTAAATATTTACAAGGACTGGCTGGGCTAGACAAGTTATCAGTGATACAAGTACAGTCGCCATTGTTGCCAACTAAAATATTAAAAAAAACTTTTTAGGGTAAAGTAGTAGTTATGTATGAACTTATGTATGTATGTAAGTAGTTATGTAAAGTTTTTATTGCGGAAAAAGAAAAAAGAAAATACAGAATAAAGACGTACAGTCACCATTTATAATATATTATCACGACACGTCTTTATTACTAGAGATAATTATAAGAGCGTGCCAGATATGTTTGCGCCTAATGCAGGTTAATATTATAATTGCTGGTGACAGTACATAACTCAAAGCCAGTATTATTTGTTTCAGATAACTGCAATCCAGAGTTGTTAAACGAGGCTGAGAAATGTTTTACAGAAGAAATTTGTCAGATTCTCGAGGAATTCCCCTGCCTATCAGCGTAGCTAAAAAGAGGGACCTTATAAGTCTCTGAGATAAGGGCATTATACCAGAGGCTGACCACGGCTGGTTCAAGACACTCGCCTGCGAGAACGACATGGTAGGTCGGGCGCCAGACGTGGCCGCAGCCGACACGAGCAGTGACGAAGAATAAATTGATCTACTGTTCCCTAATTTGTATAACCCTAATAAACTATTTTTGGAACCTATGTGACGTTTATTTTAGTTTTAACTACAAACTTCTTCAGTTAACACCAATGTTTGTCTCAATGTGGCTTTTTATCTAATAAACGCCTTATTAGTAAACATAATTCGATGAAATTTTGTAAACGAATAGGCTAAAGTCTTGAGTAATGCAAACGTTACAAAACATAACGCTATACCTTGTAGGGGCGGGGCAGTTGGTAAAGTTAGTTACATGACAAGACATACTAGTGACATATTAGCATTTTAAGTGCACTTAATTCTGAAATATCAAATTTTCTACAGCCAAAACCAACTAACTGATTCGTGACTATAATATAAACTAAGATAACTGCATAATTAATCACAATTCTCAATATTTTTCTAGTACAAAGTGTAATTCATATAAGTAAGAAAGTTTAACTTTTAATGAATACTGCCTAAGCCTCTTAGTTTATAAGATACGATTAAATTGACTCTACAGCAAAAACCACTTATCTGCATCACCTTTTTTACATAACCCTCAATTTAACCCATTTGTTTTAAGAATATACTAATTTGTCACGTACAGATTTGATTACTAATAACCTCTCGTTATAAAATCTCAAATATCATTTACTTAGAATTCGGTTTAACTAGAAATTTAAACACTCAATCCTTTAAATTCGTTTTTCTCAAAACTATACTTCATGCAGTTAGTCGGTTCTAGAAGTAAGGGGACGATATATACTTATTATAAAAATCTAAGTTGGATGAATAGATGGATGGATGTTTGTTACTCAATCACGCCAGAACGCCTAAATGGATCTGGATGAAATTTGGCAAACCGATAGATCTGGAAAATAACATAGGAAAGAACGAAAAGACAGTTCCTGAGGGAATAGCGATGGACGACTACTACGCGGATGGAGTCTCGCGCAAATTCTAGTAGAGTATTATGAAGGATGAAGACCTCCACGTCGTCGCCTCCATGGCCCGTTCTTTAAAATAGGAACACTGAGTATTCCTATAGAGATGACATGACTGTCATGAGATAGACTTAGATAGAACTTCAAGATTTGATAGGAATATTTTTATATATAATATAAGCAACCACATAAATAAATAAATGTTAAAATGTTTTTAAAGTTTAATTGAAGAGCACCCCACCACCCCCTCAGTACATAATGCTTCGACTACAACATAGCAATTAGCCGCCTTCTTTGTTAACGGCAGGTCGAGATGCTTCGACAACGGAATCTGCTGATAAAAATGCTTTGAAACCCGAAACAAGATGTTTAACGTTAACGTAAACGATTTCATAAGCGCTCGACGCAATCGTCCGGCGGCTTACGTCAATCCTAAACATTTTCGGTAACGATAACGTTAATCGAAAGCATCTTGCCTAGGGCTACTGAAGGGAGAACTAGGCTAGCTACAAATCGTCATCAAATTGAATTGCGAATCAACTAACAGGTAGGCGTAGCGACAATGCCCTCTATGTCTAATAGAAAGTCGAGTCCAGAAGTTCGTAAAACGTTAACACAACTACTAAACCCGCCTACAAAATCAAATAAATAGAAATGTCTACGACACTTTAGAATTGTTCTCGACGCGGATAGCCTAGTTGTTAGTGCTGCCTACGAAGCTATTAATAGCGGTCTTGGGTTCGATCACTGGTATGGGCAAATTTTTGTGTATTTTCTAATAATTGGATCTTTTCTGTGTGATCTTTTTTTTAATTATATGTTAATCGTCGCTCAGTATCCGTAGAACTAGTCTGCTTAGTTTAGTCAATCAAAGCAAAACTAAGTCGTGTGTGATTTTCTCTCGGTTTTTTAGGATTCCGTAGTCAAACTACCCTTATACTTTTGCCATGTCTGTCCATCTGTCCGTCCGTCACTCAGCAGCTTAACGACTATTAGTACTAGAGAGCTGCTACTTGGCATGAATATACATAATATAATCACGCTGACGAAGAGGTAAAATATAATTCAGATATTTTTTTCATCTCCCATACACGTAAAGTGGGTTTTGTTTCTCGTGAAACCCACAGTGTAGGGTTGAATAGGTCTTTCAAAAACATTTCGGGCATGTGAACACAGTTTAAATCTCTTTAATAAGCGATTAAAGTCTTTTTACCTACTAAAATCATCTAATACCTACGGCACACCCAATGACTTAAAATACAACATTTGTTATTACTCTTTTGTTTTTATGTTTGTAGTACTTAATGGCTTCAGAACTTTTTAGAACAGAAAGGATTTTAACGTATAAAAATGCCATATTACTTGGCACTTAAATTAAAAGCTGATGCATTCTAATTAGCGAAAATAGGTCGGGTTGATCCACATTACAATAGATACCGTTATTATAGACCGTTACACCACTTGATTAGTTATACCTTAATTAACCAGCCGTGCAACTTGATTAGCAGAAATATTTCGCGTAATCACAATGTAAAATAAATGTCAACTGAGATGTTATTTTTTTATATTGATTAATTAATTAATTTAGTTATCTTGCTACGTATTAATACAAACACATATATCCAAATTCTTATTACATTAAAAATGCGAAAGTAATTATGTTCGTTCGTATGTTTGTTACGCTTTCACAGCTAAACATTCTCAATTTTCTTAATGAATCCAAGCGTGCCCAAAAATTTAACACATCGTTTTGTTTTTGAGTACAATGTCAGATAATGTAATTTAGGTGGTGACTGTACAATTTTAACGACGCTTTAGGAACAATTAAAAAAATCCTATAAACTCACTCTCAGACTTCGAGCAGCTTAGTTACTGGGTCAAGTGTTCATTCAAGTTGAAAGTTGATGAGTCAACTACTAGGGCACCACGAGTGACGCGGGAGTCGATAATCGAGGAGTCATTCATAGCCTTCCGATTCTCAGAGGGCTTTCGCAACACCTCGTCTTTGACACCATATTTAAATGCTGCGATGTTTGTCATGCTAACACATATCAACTTTTCTTTGGAGTTCCATAGCTTTCTGCATTTATTCAAGTGGTATCGAGAATATGGAGGATATTTTTCTTGTTTTTTAAGATCACAATTAACTTTTACGAGGAGCAGAGGAGGTCTCAACCGTGATTTCAGTCAACCGATACTTTTCCACTCTTAGAAAAGTGCTATTGAAAGATCTTTACCATGGTCGGTTCTTTGCTTCTCGCTTACAGTTGTCTGCCATCTAGTTCGGCACCGCGAGCCACCTCAGGTAAGCTCAGCAGGACGGACCAAGCCGGTTTAGTCAGGGCCGTGCTATCGTCGCGTTCGGTTACGAGCGCATTAAGTATCGACTAAACCCAAAAACCCGAGTGGCAATAAGTAATAGAAAGGACCGGAGACGACCTAATTTTCTTTTTATACTATGTCGCCGGTCCACCTTGTGGGAGGCTTGCCAACGTTCTGCTTTCCGGTATGTGGTAGCAACGGTAGCAGAGAAAGAGCCTCTAAAACTTTTCCGCCCCAACAGCCATCCGTTCCACAAGCAACGTGCCCCGTCCAGAATTTTCGTTATACACACAATTAGTTACAGCAGTAAATTTAATTTTGTCAAAATAAACAATTAGAGCTGTTGAGTACTACAAACATAAAAAACAACAAGTAATAACTAATTTTCTATTTATAGTCATTTGGTGCCGTCTTAGATGATTATAGTAGGTATAAACACTTTAATCACCTGTACCTCAAGAACTAATGATCTCTAATGTGTCGTGCTAGTTTACGTTGAAGATATTTATCAGATTTTTAGCATTTGTAGTTTTGGCTATAGGGGACCATAACTCTAACAATAATTAGCGCTTTAGAGCTTTATTTCATAATCGATAAATTGATTTCGCAAACCCGCAATATTTTAAAAAAACTATGCAACGAGACCCCACACTATGGGGTAGACGAGAAAAAAAATACACCCCTACTGGTGTAGGAGAGGAACAGTTAAAAACATTTTTTTTAAATACATATTTTTACCACTATGTTGGCGTGACTAATATGTATAGTCGTGCCAAATTACAGCTTTCTAGTACTAAGAATCTCTGAGCTAGGCTGCGGACGGACGGACGGACGGACATGGCGAAACTATAAGAGTTCCTAGTTGGACTACGGAACCCTAAAAACGAAACTTCGCAGTTACCAACCCACTGCCACGGAAATACAAATGAACATTACATTACCTTCATAGATTTCTCTGAAAGCGCCATAGAAAAGGCAAGAACATGGAAGACCTTCCTCGAATTCTTCTAACGAGGTCGCGAGCGAATAGTTAGTATAGTAATAATTTTCTCCGTTATGAATGGACGAAGGAAGCGTATGAGTCAGCCACGTCGACGTAAACAAACTGAAGACTGTGTTGTAACTTCGTTATAACTTGGTCTGCTGACACATAGAGACGCAACATTCATTTTTCTCGACTACCGAAGAAGTAGTTTAACAAGTTGGACATGAAAACTCACGTAATCAATAACATCCTGGTATGTGCAGTTGTATGACAAAAAATATACAATTATTGTAATATTGCTCAACTTTTTGAATTCCATGCTATTGTTTTTGACTTGTATCTAAGTATGTATAGTTCTTTGTTTACTTGTGGAGGCTAAATGAATGGTCGAATTATGACAAGATAAGAGATGTCGATGTCGTCAGATTCGACGTGGCGTCTACTGCAAGCGTATTAATATTATAGAGGACGTTATTAAAAATTATGCAGTTGGGTTTTTCAAGCTTGCTTTATACAATACTTACTGCAAGAGACGGAATAGGTTTTTTGCGCGTATCTAAAAGTCGGCGTCAATAGAAGCAAGAGATGTAAACAAAATCAAACAGACCGCGTACTTTAAGACATCACGTGAGATAAAAACTAGTTTGTTGAAATTTTTGAGGTTATGTCTTAAACAGTAGGTATTCATTTGCGTATATACTACTTAATATTTTAATGGCGACTGTACTAAATAGCTCAATATTATCTTTAGGATACCGAGTAAAGTAGTCAGTTTGTGATGTTCTTTTTTTTTGTTTATGGCAAGTAGAAGGCAATCGAGCACACAGGCCACCTGATGGTAATTGGGATGTATGACCCATATACATTTGTATTCTTAAGACTATAATCTCGACCTCGAAGTTGTTAAACGCATAAACTAATTGTAATCATTGTTGATATCATGATACAAGGCGTCATAGTAGATGAGATGAAGTAAATAATAAGTGATTATGGCGACTAGAAAGTGAATTTTTTTCAAAGATTTTTCTTTGTATAACGTATATTATGAGTACGCTATAAAGCTCTCTTTTTCACAAATAGTTTTAGAAATGAAACGGAAGACCCAGCAATGGAACACTAAAACATACTACATGTAGAGCTCAGACTACCCGTTTTATATTACGTTAAGGAAACGGTGATACTAAGCTAATATAAAAATGACAAAGCCATATATTATTCGTCGTATGTTATTTTAGAATCTTGCTATTTTATGGGCGCCACGCTAGACAAATTGACATAAAGACTTTCGCCGGCGGCTTCCTAACTTTCTACACGCGTATGTCTGTGGTGACGTCACGAGTGCTTGTGGTCTAGGCAGACCACAGATGACGTTTTCTGCCCCTTGTTTCATCATATAGCAGGTGACAATTCAAGGTACAGTGTCTAGGAACTAGCCAACTTCGCATTGCATTGTCACCTGAAGCAGTCTGGATAAAAATTGTCTCTTTCCGGTATAACGCGGTATTTTTCCTGTCACATTTCTTAAAAACACGATGTGCGGAAATACATTTTAAGGAATAAACGTTTTCTGTGTCAAAACGTACTTTATTTCTTTCATTAAAGCGTTTTCCAAAAAAAGTGTACATCGTTAAAGACAAAATTAAGAAAATTTCACTTTTCCATTTCGTCACGAAAATTAACGTAAGGCTAATTTTCGTGACGAAATGGAAAAAGTTAAATTTTCTTAATTTTATCCTTAACGATGTACACTTTTTTGGAAAGCGCCCATTAACTACAATTCAAGAGCGCAATTGACTGGAGAGCGGCTCTTCAAGATTCTTTCATGGTAGTGAATGCATGCGCATCTAGTTTTTTTTTGCATGTCAAAGCACGTTCTGATAGTTGTTTATTTACCTATATCTCAATTTTATTTTTCAGTCAAACGGTTTCAAATGTTTCCCTCTTTACATAATCCTATTTTTGTTTTTAACATTTTCGACCGCTATTGTGTCCGTTGCGCAACACAAATGGATTAAGACACATTCGAAATTCAAATTTAGATCTTAGCTTTAAAATTAAGATTAGAAAAACTTTTCAGCCAACGAACTTTCGAACTGTGCATATGAAATTCAAATTTGGAGCGTTCAGCATTTGGCAAAGAAGCCTTTCTGTCTTAGCCTCAGACCGGCTCACACTTGGCATTGTAAATAGGAGTTTGATTCGCAAAAAATAAAGTTCAAAGTCATAGTGCACATATTTGCGACATACGAGATTGAGAAAGTTTGTATGTAGTCGAAATGCTATCACCGTAATCGCGGATCGTTGACCGGAGAAATGGAGGTCGATCACCTTTCACCCAATTTGCCCAAAAGCCATAAAAGAGCCATATGACAGCTATAAAGAGTTATACTCTTGTCATTATTTAGATAAACGAATGTTTGACGGCTCAATGACAATTTTATTGATAACGTCGAAGGAACCTCTCTCATAATAACTTTAGATCTTCGCTACAAGATTTTTTAAATTATATGTCTGCGAGGAAACGAAATCCTTGATTTTCCTGTTACCCTTATTAGTTTTTCTATATTTTTGTTCCTTGTGTACGTAAGTTCTTTCTTTACTTCTTACATTTTGTCACACAAAATCGTCGTGATTTTGTTCTGAATTATTGTTGCGTTGGCACTACCTCTACCGAGATTGTTACGGGTATCCGCTATCCGCAACCGCGGAACTAACACTTTAATTTGAAAATCCGCATTTGCAAATCGATGCGGAGCTGCGTATGCGCATGTGCAAGAATAGGGCCTAGCCGGAGTGCGTGCGTGTGTGTGTGCCAGTTTTATAAGTTTTTGTAATAAAATTTTTCTTTCACTTATCTAAACTGTCTTTAATAATATTTACATCTACATCCTTAATATATCAAAATACCGCAAGTTTTTTTTTGTATTATCCCCTTATTTATCAACGCACTATAAACCTATTTTAGTTAAAGCTACTCTATTACACTCAGTGTTAGATGAAAATGTCACAATGATAATAAGAACAAAGCATATTTAGGCACATTCTAGCTATATGCGTTTATGAATTCTGCTGCGCTAGCAATATACGTGTATATCCTCTTGCGAGGTGCGTAAGTTACAAGTGGGTTTAGTAACGTAACGTAATTGATGACGACTGGAACGGAACTGATATTCAATCTCCCACAAGCTCTGTGACGTGGTAATATAAGATCTGAATGTCAATGATATAAGTTTTTTATTTATTTAAACTTCTTTGCACTACACAAATAAATGTAAAAAGTACAAATGACGGACTACATGCTTTAAATAAGTAATTGTCTGCCAGTCAACTACATGGTTAACAGAAAACAACTGGTGAGATTGGAGATCTAAACAGTGTTGAAATATCTACTTAATATTTAAAAAAAAAAGTAAATAAAGTATGTAAATACTTAAATACATACGTTTGTATGTTATTTTATTTTTTTAATAATAATCAGTACAAAAAATATGCTTAATTTAAATACCTGGGTGAATTTTAAAAACAATACAAATGTATGCATTTTACCATAATCCAGTAAACAACCGGTATGAACAAGTAATCCGGAGAGCTCACTTCTTTCAAATCGTTTATGACCATTTATCCTCAAGGCTCAAAATTACGGCACAAATTCACTTGCCGTGTATGGACAAAAGTGAGGAAAACTTAGTCATCAACCAATACCGACTTTAAGTATTTAAGGGCTTTCAAAATAAACTAAATTTTTAAGTACGTGCGTTATGTTTTTACCAAGTTGGGGCTAAAGCCCCAACTTAAGTGTGATTCACGCTCTGACATGTTGGACAGGCAGATAGGTATTTGTGTAAACGGAACTTGAAAAATAAAGTCCCAATTCCAATTAGTAAAACTCAAGGCTGAAAATTACTGGTTTTTACTTTGGCCTAGATATTTCTTGAAAAAATGATTTTTTACGTTCATTTCTGACTGTTCGTCTTTATAGGAGGGTAGATTTAATTGTTGACGTCACTGGCCACTCACAGTTCCTGTACTCTATTTTCAAAATCAACTTCCGTCCTTCGATCACGATTTATCACGTACGCTACGTTTATCGACGATCTCATCTTGCGTCGCATTTTAATGCCACATAAAACCTAACTGTCCGACCAAAATAAATACCGGCAAAATGTGAAGGTAGGTCGGCAAACGGTGCAGACAATGAACCCAAAACTGGGACAATGACCGAACTTTGGCGTTTGAGCAGCAAAAAAAAAAAGCTGCGATCTGAAGTACTAGGGGTGAAGAAGTGAGAGGTGGTACTGGTAGAAAGGCACGCACACAGCCACAAGAGAGAGGCAAATTTCGGTTGCGGTGCACCACGTGACGCCGAAGATCTATGTTGCTTATGATATCCTAATCAAAGAGTTGAACGAGACAGTTATATATTTGTGTGTGTATGTAAAAAACGATGATGCTAGCGGCTGTAATCTCAGTCAGTAAATGACGATTATAAAGTCATTGCTTAGTGACGATTTTACATAAGTTTGAAATACTTAGGAATGAATAAGTCACTCAAATCGCTCGGCGTACGACCGTTATTGTTCGGTTTATGTATTTAGTTTCATACTAAAAGAGTGATTAGCCAAAAAACCAAAGGCTAGGTCATAGATAGAAGGCCACACTGGCATGAGATAGAAGAGTTTATTCGTAATCACTTTATATGTACAATGGCCAGTATATCCAATTGTTACTATATATTATTTATGTTGCCCGCAACTGCGCAATTATATAACATGTAAATAGTAAGTGATTATTCTTTGGTGGTCCGTGGATGAGGAAAATCATCTGTTAAAAAGCTACTCACAATCATCTCCCTTCAGCTTTGAATCCAAAATACTAGTTTAACCGTATTGCTTTTGATTTAAAGTCAAATACTGCCATTATAAAAGTTGTGTGGTTGTAAATATCGACCCTAAACATTAGTAACTTTTTTATTGTGTTCTCAAGCGCCAGTTTTATATAAGTACTGAGTGACGCTGTAAATGGTACTCGCTCATTTGTGCGTTCAGTTTGGCAAATGTGTCTTATTGGAGACTTTAATTTTGGCCAAAACGTATTTGTTGAAAGTGATATATCCACGTTATTAGTATATTATAAAGATCGTATATGCCTCATTATGAGTATTACAGGGTCGGTTACGGATGATGGGATTACCAAAAACAAAAATCCGCGGAGGGAAAGTACCTGGTTACGAAATGAAAATGTATTAAACGATGCAGGCTGCCGGGTTCTTATTTGTGAAATAGGGACTTTACTGTAGCTCGTGGAGCTAACCCCATGTGCTTCTGTTTAGTCCACGATAGAAAACATACTTTTAACTAGAAATTGGCGAAATACACCTTAAATTAGGATTAGAATCATTCGTGAAAGATTTGTGAACCTCTGATAATATAAGTTAATAATAAGTTAATTCTCAAAGATATTTATTATACAACTTTGAATAATGCTAAAATTAATAAGGTTAGTCTAGGTCTAGGACAAGGTCAATTTGTGTGAGACTTTTCCGCAATATTGATTTTTACCTGTTCGTGCAAAATGTGGTTACAGAATTATCAACAAGTCTTTTTAGAGTTGTTGGTATTCTGTAACTCTGCCTACCCCACTCTGGGAACGAAGGCGTGATGTTATGTAATAATAATAATAATAATAATAATATCACGGGACAATGTCACACAAATTGACCTAGTCCCAAACTAAGCTCTAGGCTTGTACTATGGGTACTAGACAACGATAAACATACTTATATAGAGAAATACATACTTAAATACATATAAAACATCCAAGACTCAGGAACAAATACTCATGCTCATCACACAAATATCTGCCCTTACCGGGATTTGAACCCAGGACCTCTAGCTTCGAAGGCAGGGTCACTACCAACGAGGCTAGCGTGTCGTCATGTATGTACGTATTTATTTATTTATTATTTTATTTAGTTTATTACTATAATTCGTTGTTTTAATGTTTTGACTCGTAGACTTCACTTATAAGATTACCAACAGATAATGTACATGATGCTATGCGCATGCCATGTTGTCCGATACCCGCCAAGAATGCATATAATTAGTTTCCCAACATAAGTATGACTTCTGTCTGATTGATAGTTATTCCGGTATGATAAGTAGCTGGGTCAGTTTCTTTGCAGTCCAGCGATGTTATCAATGGTAGTAGTAAACAGTAGGGCTGCTCTCAACATACAGATATGCTATGTACTTTACTGCTTGCTTGAAATAGTTATTTGTTCAACAAGAGAGCAAAGTTGGCTTTGCTGTGAGTGTTGATTTTGGATCCCGAGCAAGCGAATAATCCTAGAATTGAATTTAGAATCCTGAGTGTAGCGAGGGATTCAAAAATACGAGATGCGAATAACTTTGGTCTCGTGTTGCACATATGTATAACTTTTCACCTCAGCAGCGAGAAAATATTAGCTTATGTCCATCGGTGAGGTTTGCCTAATCATAACCGAAAGATGCTCAAGGACTTTAGGTCCTTTTCACGCTGAGATTCCCTGAACATGGTCCCTATTCAAGAACGCTTTGACACCGTTTATTACATTGATTGCCATACATCCTAGGACTATATATCTATACTCTATTGTTTGTTTGCTTGAACGCACTAATCTCAGGAAGTACAGAACCGATTTAGATAACTTTTGGTATGGAAAGTTGAACAGTTCGCGAGGTAATAGCGATAAAAGAGGTATTTGACATAATATAGACGACACTATCAAATTGTGATTTAATAGCGTCGTCTACATACACATAGGGGGAGCAGCGGAAAACTAATTCTACGCGTAAGAAGCCGCGGGCGTCTTCTTCAGATATATAATCAGTTCTGAATCGATCGCACAAAGGCACTCTGCGCCCTTTCCATTGCCGTTTGAGTAGCATGATGTTAACAATTCTAGTTAGCTTCTGTATAGCTTGCAGTGAACACAAGCCCAGCTATTGATGCGTTACGATCGGTTCCCGCGATCCGCAGTGCATCCGGATGGCACAGAAACTCAACATAAATATATCATCGCTAGAAAAACTCACGCGCAGCGCATGCCTCCTCATTTCATAGTTAAATGCTTCTGCCTTCCTTCAAGAAAAGGATGTAAGTGCTTTAATAGTTGAGGAAAATTGGACATTACACTGGTAATAATAAAATATAATTTACTAGATGAGTTTCGTGATGGTTGAGCTCTTGTGTCTAAGGAGCAATGTTATTTGCAAATGAGGTAAGTATTATAGCGTTCTGTCACTGGTAGTTTACTACGAAAATGTTCTTAAAAAAACTATCGTTTTCTTTCTGTAATTTGTGGAAAGCTCAGCTATGGGACAATATTCATTTTCCAAAAATGAAGCAAGTATAAAACAAAACAGGTCATCAAAATACTTAATTTTAAACTGAAGATTTTACGAAGAAGTGCAATAGGAGACAGTGACTTTGTTCGAAACTCCGACGTCCTCATCCTCACTAGGTGGGTCATTTACACTCTTAAAAACAAAAGTTGTCTCTCCTGTGGTCAATAGTTAAGAGCTTGTGTGCATATAAGTTATGTTTTATATGATAGGTCTAAAGCATCCCTGACTGTGTTTCTGCGGGAATGGGCTTAGCCAGAAAAATTAGGCCTTAAAAACTTTCGGTGTGGCCGCAAGAAAGACGGTAACCTAAATCTGTGTATGACCCATATGGCTCTCGTCAACTTGTAAAGTTAAAAGAGTAAGAAGTACCAAATGTCAACAATATGATAGTAATATTACTATTAGTTCACTTCCCAGTTAGGGCAGATGTTTGTGTGACGAGCACGAGTATTTGTTCCTGAGTCTTGGATGTTTTTATGTATTTAAGTATATATTTCTCTAAATAAGTATGTTTATCGTTGTCTAGTACTCATAGTACAAGCCTAGAGCTTAGTTTGGGACTAGGTCAATTTGTGTGATACTGTCCCCCGATATTTATTTATTTGTTTTATTTATTTATACAACAAGTAGAAGCCAAAAAAGCACATAGGCAATCTGATCGTAAATGGAATCTAGGACCCAAAAAAACCATCGTCAAGGCTCAAGGTTATAATCTCATGATGGCAAATGCGTTGCCAACCCTAAGAACTAATATAGAATGCAAGTGATTTCACATGCTGTCTTATCCCCACACCGGAATACAGCAATATGGAAGCAAGATGAACAATAACAAATTGCAATAACGTGATAAAAAATAAGATATAGTTTTGCGATCGTATGTAACAATGGAAAAATAAGGAAATAACAACTGACGTTTTTTCTGGAACCAGTGCGCCCGTCACTTTTGTTGATATTAATTTTAATTGATCTGGCGATTAAGATAACACATCGTTTTGATCATCGGAATTAAGTTAAACATTAACAGTGATTTAGTTTTTTATCAAAGATAATTGATGGCTCGATTATTGGAGACGTCTTTTGAAGCCTTGAGGAAACACAGAGGCTTAGGAACATTGAACCGGATCACTTTTTGGTGACGCGGTTACCCTAGCAGGTAGTGATCCAGCCTACGAAGCTAGCGATGCTGGGTTCAATTCCTGGTAAGGGCAAATATTCGGGTAATGAGTGTGAGTATTGGTTCTTGAGTCTTGGATGTTTTCTATGTATTTAATTATGTATTTGTTTATATGTATCAGTATGTTTGTCGTTGTTTAATTTAATACCCATGTACTAGTTTAGTTTGGAACTAGGTTAATATGTGTGGGATTACTTATACCGTGATATTTATTTTCTTTTTATTCTTTTCACCTATCTCGTATGGCACAAGCTGAACTGGAAGAGATCCCTTAAAGGGATAAGTTCACTTTCGTACACACCATTTGTGTTTCGGTTTTGTTTTTACTTTCTTATTTTCTGTTTGTAAAGAGTTTGGATACATACAACCGGACCTACGAGTGTAGAAGACCACAACTTCTTTAATTCTTTACTAAACCTCGAATATTGATTGTGATTCACTAAATTAGCATTAATTATCACTGAATCAGTGGAATGAAACGGGGTTTCGGGATATTCCCAATAACGATATTTCTACGCCTTTATCTAGGTCCTGCGTATGAGTCAGATGTTCAGGGTCAATTGTTAGCACCAATATCTTCACGACCACAATCTCCGATAGAGTAGGCTAGGTCAGGTCTTCTCAAAGGATGGGTCGCTACCGGATATTGGGCAGGCCCTGGATGTAGGAAAACTTAAGACACCATATACATATGACTTTAGTCGATTTGCATCTTAATAACCATAATGCCTATGTGTCTGTTCTTTGGATATATACAATACAAATACTCTATATTGAACACCAAAAACAACAGAACACACAGTACATTTACATCATAGGTATAGAACAGGCCACGACCACGATCCACGATTGAGTGGAGGCCACGATCTGGCAGACGCAGCGTGGGTCGCCCGCCGACCCGCTGGACCGACGACCTGAAACGAGTCGCCGGTAGCGGATGGATGAGGATGGCCGAGGATAGAACTCTGTGGCGTGCTCTTGGAGAGGCCTATGTCCAGCAGTGGACCAACATTGGCTGATGATGATGATGATGATACAACAGGTCTTACCGCTGAATAGCGATCCCTTCCAGATAAATAACTAAGAACAGAGAAATAACAAATTCAAATTCATGGCAGGCGGTGTAAACTAATTCGTTTAGAACTCAAACTAAAGAACTACAAGAAACAATTAAAGTATTTTAATTTTGAAATAAAAACTATTTATACAGAAGCTAAATATTATAGTAATAATGGTAATATTAAACTTGGTCATATTTCTTTAGGTCTGTTAAACGTGAAAACACGATTTCAAACAAAATAGTTTTAGTTTTCAGTACGAAGCGTTTTTCTCCCTAAACCGAAACCCTACTAACCTACTTATAACTTCTTAATCCTGGTTAACCTATTTTTTGAGTAAATGTTGTGGTTTAAAAGTAAACTGCAATTATTTCCATTTAAAGATGCAATTAAGGCGCACGAAAACTATTTCCATCTCACGTTCTTCGCGCAATGGACATAAAAGCATCCCTTTTGATTCCTGTGTGGCCTGGCATCATATGTGACCTTTTAATTATTTCTTTTTATAGCAAAGAGATGGCACACGAACACACAGACCACCTGTTGATAAATGGGACCTGTGACCGATAAACATTTGCTTCTTAAAACTACAATCTTAAGACTGCAATCCTAAGACCGCAATTGCGTTGCCAACCCTGAGGACTAACATGGAATGCCGATGCTAGTTATTTCACCGGTCCGGATCTTGGCTGAGATGCCGTTTTAGAAATGTCAGTTTTCTATGACTTGACGTGTATTACTCTACCAGGGTTACTGAAACACCCAAGCACGTGTCACGGACACGGACAGTTATGCAACCTCATTCAGTAACAACCTTCTTGGATTACATACCCACGGCCAGCGGTGGTTGAGCCCCATCGATCTGCAGTTTATACTGACGCGTTTAACGATAATGACGTTACAGGTGCATTTGTAGGTCAAGTTAATCTGGCGTGGTACTTACTTACGTCCAATGTTCCACTTGGTACCGCTACAAGTACGGAGCTGCGGAGCTTATTGGCTTTGCTTGTCCTTAAGGTATTTGTAGACTCAAGTATAATTACTAGTACTATAGGGTTTTAAAGCGGAATTATACTTATTTTTAGGATTCTCAAGGTCGTAACTTTTAATATTAATCGTGATCTCTTAATTATAATAATTAATATTCACCATGAAGTTAAGCAAACAGTGAAAAAAAATACGATTGTTATAGGCTCGGCCAGAAAGTTGTAAGATCAAAGACACTCTCAGAAATGAAAACTGTCCCTCATCATCCAGTAGTGCCTAAAAAAATTGTAGCCTGGATTAAATCTTGTCATATTTACAGTTACAGAAAAAAGAATTGCAAATGAAAACGTTAGGGGACGATACATTCGGCGAAAAGGCAGGATTCCCGGTCTCAAGATACAACTTTAGCTTCATCTACATTCATCATCCTCTTCATACACGTACGTCGGTTTCGGGTGCTTATAATTTGGCCCTTATTGAGCCGCTTATAACTATAATTTAAATAAATAAAAGTGCAAAGTGCAACCACGAGATACGAAATGATCTCGTAAGACTTCGCCACATAATCACTAACGGTACGATATTAGCGAAACCTTGTGACCCAGTTCGAGTTCCGTTACGGGCATCGAACCCGTGACACCGTAACGCGGTATTGATTGCCTACCAACCGCTGCGCTCATGAGAGGTGACCTTTATCTCATCGACGATCGCTCGCTGCGTCATTTGCCTTTGAAACAGCTACAAGAGAACTAATCCTCTCATTTGCGTTTGTTCAGATTGTGATCCTGTGTGATAAGACAACTGATGGAATTACTAATATAGAGGTAATACATTTCCGGTCTTGGGATTGTAGTGTTGAGAGTGCAAATATCTGGGACTCAGATCCCACTTACCATCGGGTGGCCTGTATGCTCATTTGCCTTCTCCTTCTCGAGGTTACGTACTGTTACGAGTATATTACAATAAAGATTTTATTTTCTATGTTAGTCCTCAGGATTGGCAACGTATTTGCGGCCTTAGGCCACTTCCTGACTTGGCGGTGTGCTTGCAGTAAAACGTACAGGCGGCGTAAACGCTGCGCACTGATTGGTAGATGCCACTGGTTCAAACTCGGTACCTTATGATCATACATCGCAATTTTCGGTGCGGGAATGCTTGACATTACCCAAAGAGTAGGTATTGACTAATAAAAACTATATCATAGAGTGTACAATAGTGTATACAATTCGCAGAGAGGTAGTTATTCATTAGGTATATAATATGATTTTTCTCAGACTAACCTTTCTTTTATCTATATTCTTTCTCAAATCATTCCCGCACCGAAAATTGCGATGTATGCTTATGATAAACTAGGCCACCGACGATCTTCGAAGGGGATAATGTTTTTGACCCGTGTGTATGAATGTTTGTATGTATGGCTCTTTTTCCTCGTTAAGGGCCTGCGCAAACCGGCGGACGGGACGGCAGAGTATATTAAATTTAGCAATGTATATTTTTTGCTATTCCAATTGAAATAATGTTCTGAAACCGACCTCGGAGCATCGCAGCGGATACTCCGAGCATTCTTCAGAGCATTGAAATTTACACCTTATTTGAATTGGAATAGCAAAAAATATACATTGATGAATTTAATATACTCTGCCGTCCCGTCCGCCGGTTTGCGCAGGCCCTAAGGCTGAACAGTTGTTTCGATTCCGACCCCCTTACTTACAATCGTGGAATAACCGTGGGGTAATGAAATTCGATGAAATGATACATTCGATAAAAGGTGTTTCGATGAAATGATAGACATCTATTAAAGTTGTTTTTTTAGACTTGCTGACGAATAGAGTTATGATTTCAACATGTGTTTCCTCATTGCTGCAAAAATGTGTGACCAAAGATATGTAAGTTGGCGAGATGACTTGGACGCGTTTCAAAGCGATAAAATGAAGCATTGACTAAATGAAGACCTGTGCCCACCAGTAGATATACAGGGGCTCTGATTCCACTGTGTTTTTGCAAGGTTTTTTTCCCTTATTTCAACTGTATTGTTGACAACTCAGCCGCCACTACTTTCAAGATAATAAGTTTGTCGTAATGTTTACAATACGATAACAATTGGGGAAAAGACAATGAGGAACTTTCTTTACCTTATTTTTTCTTTCCCTATGAGGGAAAAAAAAGAGTGAAATGTGCCTGTCACGGATTTTGTAAGTTGATTCACACAGCGAAGTCTTAGGATTACAGTCTTGAGATTTCAAAAGTCAATTGGATCCTGCATCCCTAGTACCATGAGGTGGTCAATGTGCTCACTTGTCTTGTATTCGTCATGAAAAAAAATATTTTTTAAAGTACCCCGCAGCAAACATAGGGAAAAAGTGGTTTCAGTTAAATCTCACGAAATTTTAGTATGACGTTGATTCAAATCTCCTGATTATTTTTTTATAAGAGCACAACTCTCTCAGATGTATACTTTCAGATACAAATACAAATACAAAATACAAAATAGTTTATTTGCTTATCAACACACAGATATACATAACAAGACATGTCTGGCGGACCCCAAACTAGGCTGAGCCTGTATCTTGGGGCCCTGGAGTGCAGTATGCGAAAAAACAAGTGACAATCATGCTAATTTAAATAAACACAAAAATAAATAAGTTGTTTTGAGCGACTCAACAGTGCGTCAGATGTGTGGAGTGAGTGCGTGCGTGTGTGTGTGTGTGTGTGTGTGTGTGTGTATTTTAGTGATTGAGTACGTGTATGGCAACGTGTGGGAATTTAGCTGGAAGTGAGTAGGGCCTCTGTGTCGCAATATGATAGTGACAGTAGCCACTTCCTCACAATAATCTTAACTTTACCGGTTGTGTGACACTGAATGCTTTGCACCTTGCAGATATTATTATAGATACGCCGAAACATGAAGTCTGGAGAGCGCCTAGCAAAAGACGTCCTGTAACTAGGTTGGGGGACCCTAAACAAACGCTTGGCCAGGAGTTGTGGGTAGGTTGGTAAGTTACCCGAAGCACTTCATCAGGGGCGCAGTGTCGAAGTTGCTTCATCACGTATATGCATTTCCTAACCCTGCTAGATAATGCTGAGATATGTTGTTTAAAACAAAGCTTATCGTCAATTATTAGACCCAGGTATTTGGCCTTATCAGATCTGGCAATCGGGCTACATAAGCATGTGGTCGTGCTATTAGTACGTGTGCAACATTTACTAGTGTGAACTATTAGATTCCTGTAAATGGTATAAAGTTAGATTTCATTACATTAAGGGTGAGCAAATTGCTGTCCAGCCACCTACCAACAACAGACAGGCCACACTCTGCTATGTTAAAAACAGTATCCCATGTGCCACTGTGAAAAAGTACAACGGTATCATCCGCGTAACAAATTACTTCAGCATCATCCAGCCTAAGTTTAAGGATGTCATCAATGTAAATGAGAAAGAGCGTGGGGCCGAGGATGCTTCCCTGCGGCACTCCAAAAGAGATTGGCAACTCGTCGCTGCTGAACTCACCAACTTTAACTATTTGTCGTCTGTTTGTTAAGTAACTGCGGAACCACTCGAGAGTTACCCCTCTTACGCCCATTGCACACAGTTTACTAAGCAAGATATCCGCCGACACAGTGTCAAACGCCTTACAGAGATCCAAAAATACCCCAAAAAAGACGGGTCACTAGTAGAGTGATTAGATCGAAACATTACCACATAGCAAAATGACCACATCGCTTGTAGCCAACATCTCAAAATGACTGAGTCGTAATATTACCACATCGCTTGTAGCCTACTTCTCAAAACGTCCGAGTCGCAAAATGACCACATCGCTTGTAGCCCACATCTCAAAATGACTGAGCCGCAAATTGACCACTTTGCTTTTTTCATTTTATGCCTGTCTTAGCAAAGTAGACGCAGCCCCGCATGGCGGGGCTGCTATTCTTGGGAACTTTGCCCTTCGGGCATTTGAAGTTACCTAACGAACCTAACCTACCTAGTAACGCAAACGAAGTGGTCATTTTGCGACTCAGACATTTTGAGAAGTAGGCTACAAGCGATGTGGTCATTTTGCGACTCGGACGTTTTGAGAAGTAGGCTACAAGCGATGTGGTCATTTTACGACTCAGACATTTTGAGATGTAGGCTACAAGCGATGGGGTCATTTTGCGAGTCAGTAATTTTGCGACAGAGTCATTCTACTAGTGACCTAACACATTTATCACCAATATCAAGATAGCTGGATATTTTATTCGAAAGGTGAATTGCTGCGTCTTCCGTAGACTTTCCCTTCCTGAAACCGAATTGGTTGTCTGAAAGAAGTTTGTTCTTTTCAAGGTAAGCTGTAAGGCGAGAATTGGCAAGCTTTTCCAGTATTTTGGAGAAGACAGTCAGAAGGGATATCGGACGATAATTGTTGGGGTCATTTTTTGATCCGTTTTTGTAAATCGGAGACACTTGGGCTAGTTTCCAACGATCTGGGAAACAACCCGAAGACAAACTCAACCTGAGTTTGTCTTCGGGTTGTTTCCCAGATCGTTGGAAACTAGCCCAAATGTCTGTTAATGGCTCAAGAATAATGTCCTTAATTTCTTTAATGAGCAGTGGCTTGGCAGAGTCCGGACCTGGCGCACTATCAACTTTTAGTTTATTAATGATTTGATCCACTTCGTTGACATTGGTTGGAAGGAAGAAGAATGAGTTAGCGGGAGAATTGCAAAGTTTGACTTTTGAAGCTAAGGACCATTCAGTCTCTGAAAGTTTAGAAAGGATGTCAACAGCCAGCTTTTGACCCACCGTGGCGAAGTGTTGATTGCATATATTCAAAGAGTCCAGCGGAGAATTTGACAAAATTGTCAGTTCAGAAGAGGAATTTTTAGCGCTTTGGAAGTGACAGATATTTTTTATAGATTGCCATATTTTTTTTGGATTTCCACTAGCCTTAGTTAACTGTTCACTATGGTATTCGTTTTTTAAATTGTACAATAGATTGTCAAGAAAGTTTCTATACCGCTTATAGATAGCATTAAGGACGTGGTCGCCTGGGGCAGCTCTAGCTTTGCTATGCAGTCTATCCCTATGCCTCATACACCTAATTAGACCAGGTGTGATCCAGGGTTTCAGGTTAAATTTGGAACGGCTGACTTTTACCCGATTGGTGTTACTATTTATTGCAGTAGATATTATATAGTCAAACTGTGTAACTGCTTCATCAACGTCTACAGAGTGGTAACCTTAGACCAGTCGGCTGTTTTAAGATCCAGTGCAACTGTGCGAAAATTAGTTGTGGTTTTCCAACGCGGCCGCCTGCTTGCTTTGTGTTTGGAAGTAGAAATTTCGGCCATAGCAATTTCGTGGTCTGTAATAGGGCACAGGCAAACAACACCGGATGCCGGAGATTTAGACTTGATGAATATATGATCAAGACACGAAACATTTCTAGTTGGAATAGTAATAGCAGGAAGACATTCGTGCATCGCCAGCAGGTGCAAATAATTATTGGAATTATTACTTGAGGAATCCATTATATCAATGTTTATATCTCCCATTACTACCACGTTTTGGAATCCCTTGGATTCTCCAAGCAGTATATCAAGCGAATTAAGGAAATTGTCTAAGTTGTGGAATGACGGGGATCTGTAAATTCCGAAGATTTTGAACTCATTACATATAGTGACAGAGAGACAATTTGCGTCATCAATACTAGGTTCAGTAACAGAAGCCTTGATAGTGTCCTTAATGTATACGGATATAATCAAGTATATTTTTTCTATTTAAGCGACGTGTTTTCTATACTCGATATATTGGAATGATACACACTGACATTTACTGGCGTTCTGACTTCATGCAGTCACCAACTGTCAGTTATGTCCGCCTGTTTAAACCCGTGTATTATTATTATTTATTATTAAATCATTTATTATCGCAAAAGATACAAAACATTTGCTTTACACAATCGCTCCACAAAACTATGTTTATAGTTTGCGAACGACATGCCGCATAACTGTGCAAAGAGGAGGAATTACGTAAAATAGTTAACATATTTAAAATAAATAAATTGATTATTTCTGAAAGTATACTTCTGAGAGAGTTGTGCCCTTATAAAAAAATAATCAGGAGATTTGAATCAGCATCATACTAAAATTTCGTGAGATTTGACTGAAACCACTTTTTCCCTATGTTTGCTGCGGGGTACTTTATATTACTGTTTTACGTAATTTTGACCAGGATAAAAGCAACCAGGGGTGCGATATTGAATCTCACCGACGAAAAACTAAACTATAAAATCAATTTATGCAGCAATTTTATCTACGAGCGAGGATTCCTTTTGGATTTCATATCATAACGCCTTTATCATATCAAATCCAAAAGATGGGCCCGCTCGTATATTAAAGCGCTGTACTGTTACTTAGTTATTTTTCGTCGATGAGATTCAAAAATGACCCTCCAGGTGCAATTGGCTTGTATTTTTCAATATGGTAGTATAAAATCCGTGTTTTTTTTGCATTAATAAATGTATATATACCTACTTATTTTAGAGTACGTATAGCGCTCCAAATGACACCGCATGAAATGTATGGAAAAAAACGCATAATTTTATTTTATTGCGTTCCAGCGGCTCCGTGAAGCACCAGCGTCATCGGTTTTACCCAAATGCTGCTGTCACTTCATTACTACCAACTAGGCTAAATTGTATGATTATTTAAATTAGATTTCGCTTTTAATGTATAGAACAACAAAGCACAAATTCTAACCACGACATAGTGTCAAACGGCACCGCTAGGCTATAATAGGTTAATCTTTTCAAATAAACGAGCCTCCAACACAGCTCGACTGGAGTCCCACAATCTAACTCTCATACATTGCCCCTTAATCGAAATCTTTTTGAAGAATGCAACCTTTACCTGTTGAATTCACCAAAACAAAATAAAACAGCGCATGGTGCCTTTGTGTCCCGTGGTACCGTTGCTCGACCCACTGCGGAAAATACTAATTTAAACGGCTATCATCAAAATAACTGCATCAGAATTTAGGTTATGCAGGATGTACAAGTTTTGTCCCGTTATGCCGCACCGTGGCCCAGTGGGCGGTATCCAACAGAAAGGCGAAATGGTGTTTCTGCATAATCACGGGGAGTCACTTAGGATGTTTTGGAAGGGACGTGTGGATGTTTCCGAATTATTTGGGTGCTTGAGATGACTCAGTGAATTTATTTTACGTATCGACCATAAAAGTTTATAAAACACATATCAGTCTCACCCACTTATCGTCAAGTGGCCACTGTGCGTTTACCTTTTCTAAGTCATAAAAATCAGAAAAGTGCAAGTTTTTCCTTATTCTCGAAATACCAGAATGTGAAAATACCATATACCACACTCTATACGAGACTCCTAAAATACCAGATTGATGAATCTGGTATTTGAGGAGTTAAAACCGTAAACCATACCTTAATTTTAATGTTAACGTTCCTGATTATGGTGTATATTGAGAATCTGGTATTTAACATACACATACATACATAACAGACGAAGGCGTGAGCCTTCATTCCCAGAGTGGGGTAGGCAGAGCTACAGAAATACCAACTACTCTAAAAGGATTTGTTGGTAATCCTGTAACCACATTTTGCACAAACTGGCTAAGATGTTTACCAGTGTATTAATTAGTGACAGGTTGCAAGCCCATCGTCTAACAGTACTACAAGCCCTAAATCCCTTAGTCGCCTCTTACGACATCCACGGGAAGACATAGAGTGGCACTATTCTTACCGGGCAACAACACGGGCAAAATAAAACGGGAACTGGTATTTAAAATATCTGGTATTTTGGAAACAGGGCTTATTCCCGCGTTCCTGAGAAAAAGGGTCTTGACAGACAGATAGACAACGAAATAATCCTATAAGAGTTCCTTCACCCTAAAATCAAGTTTTTTTTTTAATATACTTACATAGAGTTAATGCTAAGTTTTTGACTAGGTTTACCTGAGTCGACCTGGCTACGGTTGGAATTTTGTTATGACCCATATTAAAGCATCAATATAACGTAATTCTACATTTAATATCATTTTACGTCAAAAGTTTAAAGTTCAAGTATCGTAACATAAAATTTCCAAAGGAAACCGACATAAGTTAATTGTTGGTAAGGATGACGATATTCTACCGTAATACCAAAGACGGCGGCTAAATGCAATGTAGTAGTCGAAGCATTCTATACTCTATTGGTAACAACATTTAGTTTTAAATTACTATTACTATGAAGTTAACCGCCCTTTTTGCTTTTACGGCAGTATTACTGAAAGTAATACTCATTTCATTAAATGATTCAAATGTGATTCAATTGTAACATAACTTTCTGAACGATGCAACTGAAACTGTCGTAGGTTATTGTAATAAATTAAATATAATTGTTTTATTATTCTGTCGTGACGGGATGTACAATTATAAATGAATGACTTCATTAAATCTTGCTATTCATAAACAAGTAATTGAGATAAATCGACCATTTTAAGAAATTTTGTTCGTTTTCCGGTGAGGGCAAATATTAGTGTGATATAAGTATTTATTTCTCTTCATTAGTACATATTTCTCGTTATCTAGAGCCCATAAGTACAAATCTAACACTTAGCTTGGGACTTGGTCAATTTTTTGAAATTCTTCTGTGGGAACGCGCGAATCGAACCGAGGACTGCTAGCTTCGTAGGCAGGCTCACTATACTGCGTCTCTCATTGAATTCTTCTTTGTAACTAGACCAAGATAATGTGATTCCCTCAATAGACAGACGAGTTATTACCCCGACCTCACTCGCACTAAATAAGGCATGGTTATATAGTAATGAGCCGTCAGCGATATCGATGATTCCCATGGCATTCCCACTTATTACGCGTAATGACAGTCCTCGCTAAAGAAATATCGCCAAGTAGGTGTAAAGATCCGCAAACACTTCCAGCAAACTCGATAATAGCTGCGACAGATCCATAACCCTACTGAATGAGACAGTTATTAACCAACCTCAAGAAAAGGAGGAGCGTAAACCGTCTGGTTATATAAGTAGGTAGTATATCTACACCCAAATGAACTATAATGGGAGGTCAATTTGTCGTAATTATTTTTGACTTCTAGGTGTGTGTACTTGCGTTTTAGGATAAAAGATTAAGTAAGATAAAAGATGTTTATTACACACGAGAAATTACACTTCAAAAATCTACCAGCGCAGGAGACCACTGCTGAGTAGTGCTGAGAGGAAACGCCGCAAGAAACTCAACAGTCAGGATTTTTTTTTTATATTGCTAATTATGACTATGTTAAGAGATAGTTAGTATAGGATGTATATGGACTTAAAGAGAAATTATTCTACACTAATAACATTATAAAGATAATTAATTTGTAATTTGTTTGTAATGAATAACTTCAAAAACGAAAGGATTTATTTTGAAAATTCTTTCACCAGTAGAAGGATATATTATCCCTGAGTAACAGAGGCTATACATATTTTATTTTGATGCGCGAACAAAGTCGTGGGCAACAGCTAGTTAATAATATAAACCCAATAAACGCTTACACTGCCTTTTTGCTTTTGTAAGGCTTTGTTATCTGTTTCTTAGGTCTTGATTGTCTCATGAGTCACAATTTCGATATTCCCATGGTTATCTAAATTGGAAATACTATCGACTATTTTCATATGCCCTATCAGGCCATCACTATTCTGGAGTAAAAAGTGACGTATTGACAATATTTTTGCGTTGAGACATTCTTAACCAATTACAAACAAATGAAAATTATTAGCAAAATTGCTTATTTTGCTTGTTTGATATTTGATATTAACATTTCACGACACGGTGGCCTAGTTGGGAGTGACCCTGCCTCCGAAGCCAGCGGTCCTGGGTTCAAATCCCGGTAATGGCTGATATTTGTGTAATGAGCGCGAATATTTGTTCTTGAGTCTTAGATGTTTTCTATGTATTTAAGTATTTATTTCTCTATATAAGTATGTTTATCGTTCTCTAGTATCCATAGTAAAAGCCTAGAGCTTAGTTTGGGACTAGGTCAATTTGTGTGACATTGTCCCGTGATATTTATTTAAAATATTTGTTGTTGTTGTGAGGCTTTTAACACTGTTTATTTTTTTAATTCACGCATTTGTAGACAAAATCTTGCTAGTCAATTTTGAACCAATATCCGTTACTGGTATAGTTTGAAATTTCTAATACATGAGAAAATCTGATGGCAATTAAACGAAGAGCTGATCTGATGATGAAGTCAAAAGGTAGCCACAGGACCTCCGCTGCATTTAAGGTAGATTTACTGAGTTTAGTCTAGATAAGGTGATGATGATAGTCTAACAAGGAAAAAACCAAGTTACAAATTAATGTTACTTCATACAAGATTTTTACCGTATGAAATAAGCGTCTTAATTACATTCGAACATTACAAGCCTTACATGTAATGACAATAAACTTGCTGTTTCAACCATCACCTTCATTGCTAATAGCTTATATGTAAGAAGAAAGAAAGAAAAATGTGTCACAGCCTAAACAGCTTTACAATTTTGTTCTTAACTAAAAATTACACTAATACGTTAAGCTACAAACGATATCATTGTCATGTCTAATATCTAATTTATTCTGTTATGTTCATTAAGTCAACCACGACAAAGTGTTCTTAGTTATTAATTTTAAGAGGTACAGGAACTATTAATTTTACTAATATATTTCGTCTTAAATTAAGTAGTTTCCAGTATTCTAACTCCTTGACCTAAGGCCGCGGCCAGACGTCCGTTATCTCCCCATCCAAGTTCCGAGAGCCCCCATATCAGGACGCCAGTGTAACTGTAGCTTAACTCGTTAACTGCCGTATGTAGGTCAACCGTTAGATACTGCCAGTTTGCTTATAACTTATTATGGATATTTTCTATCATGTGGCTTAGCCAGTATGGACTCACGGATGTACAAGTTTGTGGGACTTCAGGTTACATAAATGCGAAGATCCTTGTTTATGGCACAAAATGGACGCCATGCGGAGTTGTCGGCGTGGTGTGAAGTCAATGAATGTTTGATACTTACTTGTGTTGCGGATGAGGGGTTTTGATTTTGAACCTGTGGGACTAGACCAGTTGCATTCGACAATCGTTAGCGATTATGTTTCGATAAACAAATCTGCCCTCCTAAGCTAAAACACATTATGTCAGATTCAATTGCCAAAGTAGATTCAATCTTCTTTTGTTAGTAATAAGGTTTTGATTGCTACAGGAGACTTATTTGACATACTGCTATTTGGCTTAGCAGGGCAGAAATGTATAGAATTTACGTAAGCCACCGAGAGAGTCACGAGGTATCGAAATATAATCGCTAACGATTGTCGAATGCAACTTCTCTAGCCCCACCGATTTGTAAAAAGGGGTAGCTATGAAATTAATTTTAAAAGCTTTCTTATTTTATTAACTTGCAATATTTTTTTTATTTTAAGGAGGAGCCACACGAGCACTTAGGCTACCTGATGGTAAGTGGAATTTGAGACCCATAGACATATGAATTCCTAAGACCTCAAATGCGTTGCCTATGTGTGTATGCTTGGACCAAATCTTGCAAGGAATATTTGAAACTCTTCCAAGGCACCGATTGAGCTGATATTTGATATACCTACCTACGTAACTAACTTTGATGACAATAATACAATAATATTGCATCATTGTGCTGGTCTGATGATGGAGTTGGAAGGTGGTGACAGGATCTCCTACTTAAAGTAGACCCTTGTTTGGACAGCATAAGAAGTAAATACGAGATGCGGACAAGGCTCATTTTGTCATTTTGATTTATTAGGTATAATCGCTTTTCCCGCGTTTACCCGTGTGGTTGCTGGGTTAGAATAGTACCACTCCATGTCTTTCCGTGGATGTCACAAGAGGCAACTAAGGGAATAAAAGCGTGCAGTACTGTTAGGCGATGGGCTTGCCTGTTACTAATACGCCGGGAAACAAATAAATAAATAAATCACAGAAAAATCTCACACAAATTGACCTAGTCCCAAACTAAGCTCTAGGCTTGTACTATGGGTACTAGACAACGATAAACTTACTTAAGTACCTATATAGAGAAATATAATTATACTTAAATACATAGAAAACATCCAAGACTCAGGAACTCATCACACACACAAATATATACAAATATCTGCCCTTGTAGTAAGAGAGGATAATAGAGAGATCTCTCTCCAGGCGGGTGTTATGTTAACATCTTAACCTGATAATGAAAAATGTGGTTGTTGGTATTCTGTAGCTCTGCCTACCCCATTCAGGGAATTAAGGCGTGACGTTATGTATGTAATCGCTTTACCAAAATTTTACCCAAACTAGTCTCCAATAGGTGTCACGAACAGCTAAGGTTTTATTTCCTACGTCGTAAACGTCGCCTGTGCTAAGCCTGAGTTAATAACTAACGGTCGGCCCACAAACGTCGCCCCACAACGAGGCCTCACAGTTACACTGCGACAAACTGATCTAAGTGATCAATGTGCCTTATATAATGGGATACTCTGTAACTGTTAGACGTATGATGTAGCATTTTATTTACGACTGGCATCCCGCCCTGCCTCGTTCCGGTCAATAAAAAAGCCTGTATTCGTTGGGAATTATGTAAGTTCCTTCAAAACAAACAAACCTAAAAACTCACATATGTTTTTTTTTTATGTTAAGGAGAAGGCACACGAGTACTCAGGCCACCTGATGGTAAGTGGAATCTGAAACTCATAGACATTTGAATTCTCAAGACTATAATCCTAACACCTCAAATGCGTTGACAACCCTGAGGATTAAGATGGAATGCCTCTATGCTAGTAATTTCACCGGTTGTCTTGGGGATAAGACAACCGGTGAAATTACTAGCATAGAGGAAGCTATTTATTTGATAATTAGCCGGGTAATCCTGATTGCCGAAGGAGGACGGCAATGTTTTCTGGCCTGTATGTATGGTTCTTTGTATCCTTGTTGGTTGTTGGACGGATGGGCCGATTTCAACAAGCGAGGTGTTGTTAGATTCTACGTCTGTCTTAACGTAGCGAGTGTCACTGGCTATTTAAATTAAAACAAGAACCAATACGGCGGATTTAAATTTATAAATGGTAGGACTAACATCTAGAAGAGACATGCAGTCGGGTTTTTGTTAGGCTTCTTTGCTAAAGTCTAGTTGTTTTCGGAAAAATCTGCAATAAAATAAATGACGTATTTTAAGCATTTTACCAACGAGAACATTACCTACTATCGATGTACTGTTCTCGATCCACGAAGTCCCACCCCGCTTCTTAATTTTACTTACATAGACGCCACCGTATACAAGGTAAATTTGATAAGCATGGCACGCTGTCGTGGATTAAAAACACTATAACAAGCGTTATACCTATTTTATGTGAAACTGCCCCAAGAAAAAAGTTTACAGCCATTTAGAAATATTTGCCCTCTTATTTATAAACGAAAATGCACAATAGCCAAAGTGTCCTTAAAATATGCATTTTCCCTATTGTCATTGTGACATATGCATCTGAAATAAAGTGACAAATACTTTAACTAAAATAGGTTAATAGCGCGTTTATGAATGAGGGGGTTAGAGTCCAAAGACAAAGGCGGAGAATCTTCTCTACATTGTTTAAAATAAAGTCGCTTTCCGCGTCTGTCTATCTGACTGTCTGTATATCCGCCAACTCCTTGACCATGGAGCGGTTTTTAATGCGGTTTTTATGATTAATGAGATGTTTTTCACGGAAGGTTTTAATGTATATATATTTATTCTGCTTTATGTACGGGTGTTACAGAAAATTCACATAAACCAAAGCAAAACGAGGACGGGTCGCTAGTTACACATAAAATACATTTGAATATTTAAGTCGCTTTCAAGGTGATATATTTGAAAGCTTTAACTACCATCAAGTCTGTGCATTTTAGGGCGGACACATTGCGGTGTGGACCTTGCAACGCTGACGAATGACAAATCTGCCGTCATACCAAAGATCGCTGCTAACTGCAATGTTGTAGTCGAAGCAATATATTCTCTAATAGTTACCACATTGAATTTAAAATACCAGTACTATTGCTATGTATTTAGCCCCTTCTTTGGTATCACGGCAGAAATGAAACCCTGACATATCGCCGAAAATTGTGAGCTTGTGATTCATCTCTCGTTGCGTATGTACTGACACTACTGACCTATGTATCATACCTGAAATTTCGTGGGATAGCAAGGCATAATATCATATCGTCGTCTTACTTACTCAAACTCATATCTGCATATTTTGTTTGCCGTTGGTAAACTTATTGCCTCTAAGTATTTCTGAATGAAAACGAAATTACCAACCGCAAAAAAATATGCAGATATGAGTTTGAGTAAGTAAGACGACGATATCATATCTTACTTACTTTCGGATACACTTCGATCATATAGAATTTTTCGTACAATTACCCTCTTACAAATTACTAACTTTCTGTCTTAGTCCTCCTGATTTCCAAAGTATTTGCAGTTTTAGGATAACAATCATGGGATACTAGAGATGAAAGTGCATATCGTCGATGAAACTGCAATACCGCGTAACTAGGTAACGACTTGTGGCAACTTTTACAGGAGAGCATTCAAATTTAATATCTTTGTGTTTATTGATGTCAGACTTACCCAAACTAGTAGTTAACCTAAAAGTTAAGTAAACTATTAGTTACGCGGCATTAGCCACTGTTGGTTACTCGGAATTGCAGTTTCATCGATATCTATGGGGCTCAGGTTTCACTTACAATCAGGTGGCCAGTAGCTCTATTCTACTACGTTATAACGATATCGCATTTGACGTGTTTTAGAATCGTTTTTGTCGCAGTCGCCTTTATTGTAAATGTCATAAGAGTTATCAAAACGTTGACAATACGGAAACACGTCAAAGTCGATTTCGTTATTACCGTGTAGAATCCCAGCCCCGTATGCACGTTTGCTTTGAAAAAATTGTGTTCAAATATTGTATGTATATTATTATATACCTACTACTATGTTACAATGAAGACTTTACTAACGTAAACATCAAATATGTAAATAACCCGTAAATACTGGGAATAAATATTAACTTTCCGGTATTTATTCGAGTTTCTTAAATCCGACTTTAGATATGAATATTTGTTACTGTTTATGTAGGTACGTTCGGCCTATTAAGTAGCTACACACTTTAGTGCTATGACACTGTAAAGTCATGTTTGAACTGCTGCACTAATCTATCAAAAGCGTTAAAACGACAAGGTACCAAAGAGTGCAACAACTTATAAAGACACATCAACAATCCTTGCAAAGAACGCAAACTTTTGTACTGTCCATTTAAATGACTGTCTTGTTTATCGATCACATCAACATAAGTAGTTAAAAGCAATATGATTTCACGCAGTAGAATGCAATATCTGATACACCAAAACTGATTATCATCAAAATCAGCTGAGAACCACCCCCGTTAAACTGGCTTGTTCATCTTATCTTACAGATGGGCCCTTTCGGATACACTTCGACCCCTTTAGGATCTTTTGTGCAATTACCCTCTTACACACTCAGCTGTTCGAATGTGCAGGTTTCCTCACGATGTTTTCCCTTCACCGTAAGGGCATCGGATACTGTACCTAAGTTACAAAAGCTCCTTGGTACATGGTGACCGCAATCACGAGACGACCCCCTAAGCCACTTGGCCACCGACGCTCTAAAACTGTCTTGTTAGATTATTTTACCAAAATATTTTCTTCTCGGATGCAAAATTTATATTCTCATTTTTTCCCAGTTGCGAAAATTCTCACTTTAGGTTTATGTTATGTGATTTTTGCAGCAATCCCGAAAGGCCAAAGCACCCAGAAATGTTCCGTTGGAACTACGAGTAATAAATAGATTTCTGGAATGGAAAACCACTGAAAATGTAATACTTGAAGAAATGCGAAAGGAAATCCCGGTAGGTGCTAAGAAATAACGATTTTAGAAAATGTAGGTATTAACAAATCGTTAAACTAACTATCTTTAATTAAATCTTAAGATACACGCGTTAAAACGCGTTAAACGCGGTTGTCTTGTAGTTTTGAGTTTACATACATAAACTTACGTAACCCCTCTTTTGGCGTCAGGGGTTAAAACGTGTTGATTAATGTATTAATGACACTGTAACAGCGCATAATTTGACGTCGCATATTTTACTAAATAGCCGCATTTAATCAAGCGCAATACTGATGAATAAAACTCGACTTTCCCTGTAAAAGTCCAATTCGTAATAGTTTTAACGTAGTAATTAGGTATGTACGTGATTAACATCAAGTCTGACAAGCGTCACTGATGGTTCCCTTGCCAATAAATTCATACGCGATTGGAATATTCCTAAAAATAATACATTTAACACATCAGTGAGGCTAGACAAGTTGCATTCGACAATCGTTAGCGATCATGTTTCGATAGACAAACGTATGGAATTGACGTAAGCCACCGAGATAGTCACGTGGCACTATCTCGGTGGCTTACGTCAATTCCATATAATAATATCTTTCAATCGAAACATAATCGCTAGCGATTGTCGAATGCAACTTGTCTAGCCTCACAGGATGGTTACTGGAATGAAAAGAAAAAACAACAGGAACTAAGAAATACGCAATTATTTTGAACAACAATATTTTTTCTAATGAAATAATAATATTTATTGGCCTTGCCATCTGAGTACTAAGATGGGCTGCGTATATTGTATTGTTATTTTTAGTTTACCGCACCCCCATGTAGCCATTCGTGCCGCTATTATACTTGCTAAAATTATATTGCCTTTAACATGTTGTCGTATTGACAACGTTACGATAGCTCTTATTTACTTGGCAGTAATGGAAGCCGAAATAAAAACAACACGATAACTTTTTTTTATGGAGGAAGGCACACGAGCACTCAGGCCAATTAGTATATTAAATAGCAAATTCGCAAAACATGATATTCTCAAAACATCATTATTAACAAGACATCAATTAGACAGTGTGGACGGAGCTCCGCTCCCGCGGAGCTCCTGTTTCTGGGTGGTTTGGCCCTCCGGGCCTGCTGTAAAACTAACACAACCTAAACCTCCCTACGATTCTATAACCTAATTCCACTGGTTGTATGTTTCGCTGTTTGTTTGTTTGCTGTTTGCATGTTTTGCGCATATCATGTTTTGCTAATGTCATGTTTTGCGAATATGATATTCTGCGAAGTCTACCTGGGGCCTATTTCATAATAAAGTAAAAGCCCATACTATTAGTAAAAATCTATCCAAAAACACTAATACTACTAGCTTGTACTTTATTGTGCAATCGGCATCTGATGGTAAGTGGAATCTGAGGCCCATAAACATTAAAATTCTTCAGACTATAATTGAAGATTGCAATCCTTAGACCCCAAATGCGTTGCCAATCCTGAGGACTAACATGAAATGCCTCTATGCTAGTAATTTCACCGGCTGTCTTATCCTCACACCGGAACACAATGCGAACTTATCGAAAGCAATATGGTTTTACCGTGTAAGTATCTCAGAGGCCCAGGAAAGACCTGGTCCTTCCTACAGCATGAAGACAGCGTGGTACAAAAATGCTATCTAACATGCTGTCCAACCCCAAACCCATTTTCAGGGTTTCAAATTTATACTAACACTAGCGACCCGCCAGCGGCTTCGCCCGCTGCATTATTTTTTTCTTTCATGTCTCATAGGGGTATGAAAAATAGATGTTGGCCGATTCTCAGACCTACCATCGGGTAGGTGATGCATATCGATGCACACAAAATTTCATAAGAATCGGTCGAGCCGTTTCGGAAGAGTATGGGAACGAACTTTGTGACACGAGAATTTTATATATTAGATTATAGTGAAAGTATATATCTGTTTGCCTATCTATTTGTTACACTTTCACGACTAAACCCCTAAACAAATTTCAATGAATTTAATAAGGAGATAGTTTGAAACCCGAGATAGGACAAAAGGACTTCTACGCAGATGGAGTCGCGTAAAAAATACCTAATTTCAAATTCTAATAAGAAAATGCGTTAACTCAAGATCTTGATGTCGGGCAACGGACGGAATTACATACGTCACACAAACGCTATTTTAAGAACTTTGCAGCATCCGTATCCGCGATAACACTCGACTAGTGAGTCACAACCGGCAGTCAAGAGTACATTTTAGTACCGTGTCGCTTAAACACCTTTCAAACATTCATGTGGCTGTTCCCACAGTACGTTACAGCGACCAAGTGCTTAAATGTATAGCTACTAATGACGAAGAATACGTAACACAGCTTTATTTTTAGAGTGGTATCGAAAACCCAAACTCGCTGCAACACTGTGACTCATTACTACAAGGTTTTGTTAGATAAAGTTCAGTTGGAAATTTGCATGTGCAATTGAATGATAACTCCAGTCAACTGCGTTTTCATCGTTTAATATTGCAATATCCTAACCCTGATGCCGCACTGTTGTTTTTTGGGGTTTCGGACCTCAAAAGGAAAATGAGGAACCCTTATAGGATCACCTTGTTGTCCGTTCGTTCGTTGTCCATTTGTCTGTCAAGACCCTTTATCTCGGGAACGCGTTGAAATTAAAACTATAAACTCAAGTCTATAGTGAAAATTAGATGAGGCCGTTTATGGCGCAAAAAACTTATATTTCGACACTCTCAAGGGAATCATAAGTACTTCCCATCGTTCCCATACACCTAGAATCCTGATATTTGGCAAGAAGGAAAGTCTTACAGCAGAAGTAAAGGAAATAAATCGGAAATCGTTAGTTTGTTGCTCCATCACAATTAAAAAAGTAATGCTATGGTTAAACTAAATTATTGACAAAAAACATTTTCGGTGTGCGCGTGTGTGTTTTGTGTGTATCTGTGTAAGTTTATATTAATTTTAAAAAGTTAAAATAATATGTACGACAAAATCATGCAAATTATCATAAATGTTGTGTTTAATCCTTTTAATAATTGTTAGTAACCCAGCCAACTAAGAAAACTACCGATTTACTTTAAGGACAATTATTCGTGTGATGAGTAATTACTCGTATTCCCAAGTGTTGAATGTTTTCTACGTATTTAAGAGAACTGTGAAGCAATAAATTTCCATACAAAATGCGATAACTTTTTTCTCCCCTTAAACGTTGTTTGATTTTTTCATTTTTTGAATATGTTGTACATATTATTACACTGTACTTTTTTCCTTTTGAAGAAAATATTAGTTGGAAAAAAAAGCGGAAACGTATAGACCTAGTTTTTCATAATATCTACAACATATTAAATCGGAATAAATTTAATGAAATCGGATTAAATTTAGGGGACAAGAAAGCTTATCGTCCGTAGCTAAATTTGTTTCGATTATATTTGACAGCTACGCGATTTAAACATCGCTTCACAATCCTCTTATGTATGCATTTTCTTATATATAAATACGCTTTTAAGTTAAGCCTCGTTGTTAGTGACGTAAGACGTACGTAATATACATTTAAAAAAAGTAATATTTATTAAAAGAATACAAGTTCCCAAATAAATTGACTAGCAGCCCCACACTAGGCTTCGCCTGTCAAGTGGCAACCGGATTCGACATAAAATATATATAAAAAAAAAACTATTTGTTTCCAATGGTTACATAGTGTGCGTGCGTGCGTGCTTGCGTGCGTGCTTGTTTGTATGTGTGTATGTGTGTGTGTGTGTGTTTGTGTGTGTGTGTGTGTGCGTGTGTCTACAAAGAATAGTGCAGAGCAATTTCATTTTAGCTATTATTATTATTAGTTTCTGAGTCTTGGATGTTTTCTACGTATTTAACCTCGTGAGGTCCACGTCAAATTTTACTAGTTCAAAAAAGAACCTTGTGTAAGTCAACTAAAGTCTGAAGTCACTTTGGCAAATGTCCTAAATTTAGGCCGGCCCACGTCAAATTTTACTAGTTCAAAAAAGAACCTTGTGTAAGTCAACTAAAGTCTGAAGTCACTTTGGCAAATGTCCTAAATTTAGGCCGTTGGGCCTTACGAGGTTAAGTATGCATTTCGCTATATTAGTATTTTTATCGTTATCTAGTACCCATAGTAGAGGCTTATAGCTTAGTTTGTGATTAGGTCAATTTGTGAGAGATATTCCTCTTATATTAATTAATTATGTATCTATGTATACAAGCTTACTCACACATATGCAGACTCAAGTTCAAAGCGATACTTACAGTACCTGTACCATGAAATGCTCTAAGCAGTATTGGCAATAAACTTGGAGAGGTCAGCGGTATGTGGGTCGACCGTTCGGGCCGCCTCCGCGCAGGTTTATTCTGAAACCGGCGCTGTACTATCTATTTATTATGTAATACTTTTGAAATTGAGAAGGATTGAACGCGAGACCATCACCAGGGCGGGCTGTACCATCCTAGATGGTAAAGAATAGTAACTGGTATGTTTTAGAGGCAGGCAAGAGGGGCCCTTAACTAGATGTTACTCCAACTTTAAGTTTGCCTAGAGTTGCTAGGCCCAAAAATAGAACACAGGTACATGTAGCCGGCCAATTCGAAAGCGTGATTTTGTATTTGTATTTTATAGAGGGACTGGTTGATACACAGATTTTTAAAACAA
The DNA here is from genome assembly GCA_949316455.1 of Acleris holmiana. NCBI lineage: Eukaryota > Metazoa > Arthropoda > Insecta > Lepidoptera > Tortricidae > Acleris > Acleris holmiana. The sequence goes on from OX438784.1 coordinate 10,459,086, forward strand.
ATAAAATTACATTTGATTATTTTTTGGTGGACACGGGTATAACCTAACCTACGTAACTCATGCTTAAGATAATCTGAAAACATTGAAATTAAAATTCTGCGAATTGATACATTCTATGAAATGAGTTTCTGTAAACCAAGGGGACATCCTTACTCTTAACTATTATATTAATCACTTTTCCCCGCGATTCCGATAGAAATCGTTTATCACTGCTCCCTTGGGAACTGTAAAACTTCCCGGGATAAAAACTATCCTAAGTCCTTCCCTGGGACTCAAACTATCTCCATACCGAATTTCATCTAAATCGGTTTAATAGTTTAAACGTGAAGAGGTAACAGACAGACAGACATAGTTTCGCATTTATAATATTAGTATAGATTATGAATCAACGGCACTCCCTGCAACTCCCGCAAGGTAGCGAGTCTGCGTGAGTCGCTAGAGCGCTTTCGTTTAGCATCTTTTGGAGGGGCGTGGTTGACTAAAAGCTTAACAAAAGCTAGACAGGCCAGACTTGTTATATCTGGCCGGACACGACTGTAAAAAGCCGGACATAGCCGGACACCTGGAAACCCTTCCAAGCAAGCACTGACATCACTTGCAATGATGTCAGCGGGTTGTTAAGATGCAAAAGGTGCTCTCGTACCTTAACCAACTAGATCGGGTATATCAGCCACCTGAAAGTTCACAAAAGGGCACATTTACCACACTATTAACAATAATTGAGTTCTCAGCAACAATCTTGCCAATCCAGGACAGAGTTGCTGTGGCGGATCAGTCAGGACGATATCATCATAATCATATGGTTTCATGCTGGAGCAGCAGGAACAGAGCCTATGGCCAAGATGCGTTCGTTACCTAGCTTTTCCATTCGTTTAGTTTTTAAACGAATCACATCACTTTTTGTATGACGTGATCTACCAGTGATGCGATTGGTTTAAAAACCAAAGGAATGGAACCCCTCGTTAGTGAACGCATCTTGGCCACCTATGGTGGAAGCGGCATACAAAAGTGTCGCAAAATCAACCATTGCTAATCTTTTGTGGCAGCTTTATTAACATTTACAGCAAAACTGGTTGCGACCAAAAATTTCCAGGAGTTTTTGGGTAATAAAAGCCCTAGTTAGTTGCGTTTTGGATGGGGGATTATTCTTTCAGCTAAGCCTATATTTATCTTCTTTATTGCTGTACATTTTCACAATCTACAGCTCATAACTGGCATACCATCAACATGTAAACCGGAATATGCCCGCCGTGTATCATTACTATCATTCCAGCGAAATGGCATCTCACTATTTGCGTACCACTTCGTGCTATTCAGAGAGCTCTATTCGACTTAGCTACAATAGTCGAAATCTAGGTCGAATTTCATTTCCTATTCAAAGTTCCTTGAACTCTAGTGTTAAATACTGTCGTTTTGGAAGTGGGTGAGCCGAACAAAGACATTTGGCAGTAAATGACGTGTTGTATGTATAAATGATAGTAGTTTGTCACGGTTGAGTTTTGGCATAATTGACTCTTTTTGTTAGAAACGGGGACAAAATTTGCGTACAAATCATTGACAGGCTAAAATATATTTGCGGAAAAAGTTTTTTTCTACTATTTTATTTTTGTTACCTTTTACATCATAAATAAGTAGTTAATTTTGGGTAAAACATATTATTATTTATTTATTTAATAAACAATGCAACCAATGGAACGCAGCATACTAGGTAGGTGTTAGTAGAACTGACAGGATCAGAGACATCAAAACCTGTACGGGTGTGGATGCCCAGACCTCTTAGCTGAAATGGACACGCCTGCCAAATATATGAAACGGTGGGCAAAAGTTGTCGCCGATCGGACCCCGCAAGATGGCCATCGAAACAGAGGCAGAGCAAAGAAGAGACGCGGTTGGTGGGAGCATGCACATAAAAGGGAAGAGCATCAGACGCCTCCTCTTTATTCCTCAGTCGGGACAATTGGGAATAAGAGTTGGAGATAATGTAGCATTGAACTATGATTTCAAAGCCTCCTGTCTATCTATGGGAGGCTCTTTTCACGACCCTAGTTTATTTCGTTACATAACTTGAAAATATCGATCATATTCATTCAAGTTAGAAAGAAAAGATCAGGCTGCTACAAAAACCCTGGCTACAGGCAAAAGAGGTCATCGTGATCGTTGACACTTTCTATATATCATGTCAAAGGAACTGTGAACTTTATAAGGATTTGTATGGTTGTATTGTATAAACAAAACTGAATTCAAATATTTCAGAATAACTTTTTACTACTTCTATTGCAATTTTAAGTATATACTGCTGACACTCCATAGGTAAAATAAGTAGCATAGAGACATTCTATTTTTTTTATATATATATACTATCACGCCTTCATTCCCAGAGTGGGGTAGGCAGAGCTACAGAAATACCAACAACTACAGAAAGAGTTGTTGGCAATTCTGTAACCACAGTTTGCACAAACAGGCTAAGATGTTTACCAGTGTATTAGTGACAAGTTGCAAGCCCATCGCCTAACAGTACTAGAAGCCCTCATTCCCTTAGTCGCTTCTTAAGACATCCCCGGGAAGACATGGAGTGTTATTATTCTAACCCGGCAACCACACGGGCAGAAAATATTTAAAGTCTTGAAAAAGTATTTTTCAATATTTTTACGTTTTTTTTTGTTGTTTAATCACCGTAGTACATTAGGTACACATACATTCTTACTCTAGCCTTGTTACCTGTTAAGGTTGGGAAAGAGGGAAAAGGTCGGGGCTTTTTGCTTTAGTTAAGTAGTTAGTTAACACTCAACTAGCCCTGGTGGTATTTTCCTCCCCGACCGATCACGTAGCCTCGGGAAGCCCAATGAGCTACTGCGCCCTACTTAGACACATTAGCAAATATTAATATACCTAGTAGTGATTATCTGAAGTTTGTGGGATTCATGAAATACCGACAAACGTCCCATATAATGTGTATTTAACGGTCAGTCTTAAAATTTCTCGAAATTTTTAAATTTGGCTTGTTTTTGATGTCTCTAGGAACATTTTAAATTCTGTTTTTTTTTTGTAATATTTGTTTTTATTTAAATATTTCGAACGCTGGGAGCTGTTTTAGATTAATTTCTATACGTTGACTGCACGTGATGTCAAATAATAATATACAAGTACCAAAACCGTTTCTTTTTACCTTTTCTTACGCAAAGCTCTTTATGTAACCTAACCTAACCTAACCTAACCTATGAGACTCCTCTGGAAAAAATACCAATCCAAATCTACTTTACCAATTTTGCTCCGTCCCAATATTGAAACCCCTGATAAATTTGGTTTCTTCGGGTTAACGTTTAACATTAGCCACATACGAAATATGTAACAATGTAACCAGTTACCAAAACTATCTACACTTTAAATATTGTGGACGGGCATTTCTTCACAGGAAGTTGCAAAGGCATGGACATACGTTACGTCCTGAAAAATATTTCTTTTCTTCATCAGTCATAAAAGCCTTGACAATCCTCGTACGTTCACCCAATAAGCGCTGGCAAAAACCTTGACTTGAGCACTGGCTCAATCACAAAACGTCACGTGACGTAATCTGACGTAGCGCTGCGACGTCACGCGGTCAACGAACGACCGCCACAGTATTTTGGCGCGTACCGCTCTTGTAACTTAGCAACACACCTCGTTCATTCAAAACTGGACTCAAAAACGACGATACATGGGCGAGGATATAAGCATTTCCGCATTGCAAAATGGCGCCAACGAATTTCAATCGCGGCCATTTTGAGTATTGTCTCTGGTACTGATTAATGTTTTATGTTAATAAGTTTCGTTATCTCTGGTAATTTGGTTTAATTAGGGGTAATTAAATTGAAATTCGATCCTTCAGTCTGATTGTCGGTTTTTATTTATGTGGTTCACATGCGACTGTTTAGTTGCTAAGGAGATATACATTCGTTATTTTATAAAACCTTCATAAAAATAATTTATGTCATCATTGCAATATCGTAGCAGATTATTTTTCTGTTTCAAATGGAAACTAATTGTAAATGATATTTATTCATTTATTTACTAATGATTTGATTAATGGATTTTGGTTAAATAAAGAACTTAAGTAAAAGTACTATTTTATATTGCTACTCGTAGCGAAGAAGGAAACAATTCTTTATGATTGCGCCAGCAAAAAATTAAAACATTGAACGCAAGCCAATGTCCCAACAATACCGAAACCTATGTAGCTGTAGCCACCACGAACCACTGCCAATTAAAATCCAGCACGAAAACCCGACCGATCAGAGCAATAACCTTACTGCAATCAACGTCCTAAAGTAATTAAAAAAAATCACACGCAAAATCAGGCCCCTATAAAACTTGCCAATCACGCTGTGACATCATAATAGGAGATTTTATGTTTCTATACGTTTGTGCTAAAATGTTTGACCGGTCGTCGACCTCGGAGGCTTGCCGAATGTTGGCCCTGGCCACGGCGTTATGACGCGCCGCCCGCCGCGCAGACTACGTGACGTCACGTCAAGTCTCGCATTTTCCGAGAGAGTACAGAGTTACAGAGTTATTATCTCCCTGATTTTTAAGGTTAAGGTTATAACCAGACATAGAAGTTTTTGTGGCAAAAACGTCAATTTACTAGGGACTTCCTTCCGATGTTAAATTTAACGATAACTGTTTCAAATTTACACCTGTCACTAATATACTACTAAACATCTCAGCCTACTTGTGCAAAATGTGGTTACAGAATTATTATCATGTCTTTAGAGTTGTTGGTATTTCTGTAGCTCTGCCTACCCCACTCTGGGAATGAAGGCGTGATGTTATGTATGTATGTACAGATGTATGTATGTTTCAAATCAAAGTGACATCTCTTAGTATTAAGTTCACCAGATCAAATAGAAATTAGCTTGATGCTGATCACTACCCTTCGATGTTATAATTATAATGATAGGTAAGTAATATTCAATTCAAATAAACATCAATTTGAATCAAAAAATGTATTACTTATGTATTTCTTACACAAAAACTTATTTTAATGCTATTCAATCGAGTTCCATACAAAGTAAACTGAAACCAAGAGTGACTTGCAACAAAAACCTACCTATTTAGTAAAATAAAATGACATTGTGTAGCATAATAGTAAGTTGCATGTTGATATTACACGTTATCTCATATTCATAACTGTCATAAGAAATTACAATTTATCGATAAATTAATATCGTTCTAAATCCCTAGGACAATTTTATTCGTGCCGCAAAAACTTTTGTCTGGTTAAAACGATTAAGGTTATTTAGATTTTTTTAACATTATCATACTTTACAGTTTAATCCACAATTTCAATGATGATTTTACATCGCTGTTTGGTTCTGTCTTGCTTTTCAAGGAAATAAAAGGAATTAATTGGACATATTTTTAATGCTTAATTTTGTATCTTTGTGTAGAGTACACAATAATTGTTTTGGTGTGGGCAGAAGACAACCGTCGGTGAAATTACTACCATAGACACATTCCATCTGCACTCAGGAGTCATCTTTTCCATAGAGAGTGAGCACCGGGTCATTCTCTATGGAAATTCTGTACTAAGTGACCCGTTTTCATTGCTCTTAACTATTGTTAAGTACTCAGTGTTGAAAACGAAATTATTTTCATGAACTCGGAACTAAATTCAAAATCTATTCAGTATAATTGGGTCTATGGGTCATAGATCCCGCTTACCATCCTGCCCCCTATCTCACAATCCTGACAATGACAGGTGACCTGTGACAGTTCAGTGTACATGGCGCATTTTATATGAAACCTGGTGATGTATCAGCTTGTTAACTTTGCAATGTATACCGAATTTTCACTTGTCAGGTGTCATTGTCAAGATGGTGAAATAGAGGGCTGAAAAGTCAAAATTGTCATTGGTAAATCAATGATAATTTTGACAAAGTTCCTCTCTGGATGTTTAATAAGTCACAAGGTCAGCGAAGGTCGTCGGGATATTTTTAGTTTCATGTGGCATTGAATCACGCGCATATTGAATCATGCAGAGATCATTAAACCCTTGGGACTATTGTAGCAATTAATTATAACATTTTATTTATGTAGTTTTAGTAAGACATGAGAAAATTTCCATGAATGTTCATCTTTAACTAAAAAAACGTTATCTCGTTTAATACGAGTATGTTTTTGTAATGTCGACAGAGAGGGTAGGGAACAGTCGTTGGTGTATCCGAACATGTCAAACAAAAGTCAAAGTTGTTTGGCTTTTGTGTTGGTCTTATTTAAATGGACACACACAATCCAAAGGTTCCAAACTTTTAAGGCCCTACTTGTGAAATGCGGTGTCTATCATTTCATCGAAACACCTTTCATCGAATGTATCATTTCATCAAACGTTTTTTTTATGCTGAAACCATAATGTTTTTCAGGGTGTTAAACATCTATCCTAACCTACATAATTAATGTTTAAGATACCCTGTAAACATTATGATTTTAGCAGAAAATAGCGTTCGATGAATGTAGAGCCTTAAAAGTTTGGGACCTTTGTATTGTGTGTGTACATTTAAGTAGGTAAATGAGACCAACACAGAAGCCAAATAACTTTGACTTTATGAGTTACCGTGAAATACATACAATTTGTAATTATACCCGTAGTAGGTACACATACCTACTGATCTTGTCTCTGCCTAGAACTTTTGATGATATCTGTACTAGACTCGATCTCGATTACTAGCGTCTGACGTTTCCTGGGTGGGATTTATGTACTCATAAACATATAGGTTTTGCCCGTGATATAATCCACCCTGAATTTGCTCATGGCTATTAGTACATAGATAAAAAGCCTAAAGATTTATTGGTTAACCTCTTGAATCTTGAGAAAGGAACGATCAAACAAAAATCACTTTCACCTTTAATATAGATAATAAGCAAGAATGAAAAATATGGAACAAACAACTATTAGATCATTAAATGGCATATACGATTGTTAAATGTATAGAGAATTTAAAAAAATCCTCATCGTCTATTTTTAGAACTTTTCCAACGAGATATTGGCATAACAAGTCACCCAGACATACAAATAAACAAACAAATCAATTGACATGATGCTATCTCATATTAACCGTTCAATACCCCCTTATCGGTTGATAGGGAGTCAGTCAACCTGGAGGCCACCGGCTGGGTTCACGGGGCCTTTTGGCGATTGGTTCCTCGGCGAATGAACCTTAGTCTATGACTATGAGTCATAGTAATAGACTATGTCACACACGAGTTTACATTGTGCAATATTTCGTCAAAAAACCTCTTTGGCACCGTATCATCAATATATACCTACGCATCATTCCCAAGTGTCAAACTTCTCCATCTGAGTGTCTATTTGTGGCATCGTAGCTCCCAAACGGATGAACGGATTTGGACGCTGTTTTTTTAAATTAAGCTATATTAATCAAGATGGTTCTTAGCAAGATTTAATGAAATTGGTTGGGCCGTTTAAGAGATATCAGCTCTGAAAGTAGGTGTCGCCGTTATTTTGGGGGTTTTTAACCCCCTAAAAGCTCAATATCTCAAAAACGGCTAAACCGATTTTGATAAAACATAACTAAGAACCACCGCTAGAAAACCTGCTTTCATTTAAAAAAACTGCCACAGACAGACACAATATACACACACACACTTACACATCCAACTTATAACACCCCTCTTTTTGCGTCGGGGGTTAAAAATAGTAACAATACTTTTCAATGTTAAGTTTTGGGTTCCTATTATACTATTGGTATTTTCTGTAATGGGGATACATCATGCATACATCGGGGCACCTCTTAAACGAAACATTTGCAATGTGCGCTCATTGTACCATTTGCAATTAAAAATGTTATAAGAGATTTTTCTAAGATTAGTATCATATTTAGGTAGGAAGGGGCCGTACTTTTTCGAAACAAATCGGAGAAATTGTGCAAATGGGTCGATTCCTAAGTACCCGAAACCGACGTGGATGCATGGCTCGATGTATGAATGTGGAAGAAGCGAAAGAGATTTGTCAGGATCGTAGCAGGTGGAAAGAAGTGGTCTCTGCCTACCCCTCTGGGAAACAGGCGTGATTTATGTATGTATGTATGTAGTATAAGCATTGAGTTTAATTTCGGGTTAAAGCTTTGCTTTAGAGCACATAATTTTTTAAGAAAATATGGGTCCTACTTATTTACACATTCTTTATCATTGCGATAGTTCCATTTGAAAATAGTATTGTTTTTAAATCTGCGGCACGTTTTAACAAGTTGAATGTGAGGTCAACACCACTTGTACGTTTTGGCGATCGTTCCCCCCGAGTCTATGAACTGGTCAGTGGAACAAGCGTCAGGTTAATGCGGCTCACGTGACTCTGGGCACTGTGTGGTCGGTAACGTTACGATAGAATTTACATGTTGTGGATTAAGTCAAGTCTCCAGCTCCCGTAATAACGAAATAAAATTAATATATCAGAATAAAAGTCTATTTTAAACTACTTTGTACTTTAATTATCGAGAACAAAGAGAGAAGATATGCATGAAGAATTAATGTGAATTATTAGAATTAAAAAGTTACAAATTATGTATTGTAATTGCACTTAGGAGTAAGTTTATTTTGTAAAAAAAATGTAAAACTGAAACGTATAAATCACATGCACCTACAACCAACTTTGACACGCCGTATCTGCTGCCTCAAATCATATGGTAAACTTGAATTCCTTGCTCTGCTTTATGGGATAAAGTCCTTCGCAGATTCCGTGGCCCTTCCGCGTACTGGCCATCAGAGTTAATAACAGTGTCAGGTTATCCATCACAATTACAGGCTGTTCTGGCCTGATGGGAGCCTACGTGACTTGGGCCAGGCCAGTGCCCTTAAATTTGGTTGAGTTGGGGGCAAAACCAAAATGACTGGCTCACCCGACGTAATTAGTTATTAATAAAGAATGACTGCGGTGGTTGAAGTTACATTTGTGTCACCTTATGAATATTAAGATTACTAGCTCTTGCCGCGACTCCGTCCGTGTAGAAGTCTGATTGCTATTCCCTCGGGAATTTATGGTCCAAGTTTGTACATTTTCATAATTTACTATCACTGTACTCAATTTACATAGATACTTACATAACATCACGCCTTTATTACCAGAGTGGGGTAGGCAGAGCTACAGAAATACAAACAAGTCTAAAATAGACTTGTTGGTAATTGTGTAACCATATTTTGAACAATCAGGCTAAGATGTTGACCAGTGTTAGTGACAGGTTGCAAGCCCATCGCCTAACAGTACCAACGTACAAGACCTTATTCCCTTAGTCGCCTCTTACGACATCCACGGGAAGACTGGACATGGAGTGATATTTATTTATTTAACCCGGCAGCCACACGGAGTTACTAAGTTAAAGGTCTTCAAATTTATTTTATTTTTTATTTGTTTTATGTTAAGGAGAAGGCACACTAGCACTCAGGCCACCTGATGGTAAGTGGAATCTGAGACCCATAGACATTTGAATTCTCAAGACTATAATCCCAAGACATCAAATGCGTTGCCAACCCAAAACGGATCTATCAAACAAAAACAAGCATTTTTAATATTATCATTGGTAATGTTGATGTAAACTTGTTTTGGTTTGAAATGTTATATTGCACCTGGATTTCGTGGGGTTGCTTGGACATTTGTAAAATACATGGCGTAATTTTTAATGAGTAGTGACTCAACTGACATACGCATGACATGGACAAAACCAACGATGATTTTATGCTAAGTTTAAACCAATAGCCTTGACCTGACTAAATTTTGCAAGCAAAAGCAAACACTGCACTTTGGAAATTTCTATTCTAGTAAGTACGTGACAAAAGCTTCATTCCAGACACGGCGTCAGTTTAATAAAGTAAAGTGAACCGTTTTTGTAGAAAAAACCTTATTTCGCACTGCTAGATCAAAACAGTAGCAATTCCAAATACAACTGTATTTTAAAATCAACTTCTATGAGATAAACTAGCGAGTACTTTGAGTTGATACTGTTTTGATCTAGTAGTGCAATTTATCAAACAGAGTCACAATGTGTTAACATTTAAAAGCTTCCATTCACGACAAATAAGTCATTTGATGTCGGAAACATAAACAAACAAACATTGTCTGCGCCACGTGGTGTGGACAAGGCCAGCGAACTTTTTACAGCAGCGGGTTCGATGCCCGGACTTATAATTAAGGCGGCATTTTTGGTGACGCGGCGCGTGCGCGCTAAATGGTCTTGTTATGCCATCATCATATAAATGTAATGGCCAAATACAGAGCGGCTTGAAAAAACAATAGCCGCCAATACAGTCAATGCTATCATTTGATTGGCTGTATTCGGCTATCCGAATAATTCGACATGCACTGACAAAAAGCTTCTATATAACTGTGAAAGTTACTTCTGAGAAATTCTTAACTAATATTCCCGACTACTTTCATTGTAAATTCTTAACAAGGTTTCCAATTACAAACTTCTGGAGATGTTCTGCAACTTGACCAAAATGCAACATTGTCTACTCGGTTCTCGATCGTTGGATTGGATTATCTATCATGATTGCTGTTTGGTTTGCGATTATACGAGTAGATTCCCATTTACGACCGGAAAACTACCACCAAAACCTTCCTATTGCAATATAACTACAGATTGATTATAACCGGCACGTTGTGGAAATATTTTGCTGTGTAAAAGTATCACCAGCATAACGTATGTGTCGCATACGTCACGAAGGCGTAGTGTGAAGAAATACCCGAAGTGAACTTTGTTTCACGCCTACGTGATGTCTAATGCATATGTCAGATTATATTGTGACGCTTTTATGACGACTTGCCGACAGGTCTGCACAAGTTGGAATCATGAGGCTCGATGGTGTATTGACTCAAGGTAAATATCAGCTGATAATTGGGGGTTCATGGCCGTTCGCGGACATTGCCTTTATCTGTCAACTGTCTGTGTCATAATCAAAGCGAAGTTTTTGACCTCGCTCGATTTGATCTTTTGATATGATATGGTAGTGTGCTTGTTATGCTAAAATTAGTTTAAAGGGTTCTGTACCTCCGAATGGTTAAACGTAACACTTATTAGTATTACTCGTATGTCAGTCTATAATGGACCGATTAAGTTGAAAAGTGTACATACTTATAAATTTATGTAACCCAAGCTCAGACGTTTAACGTAAATTAATTAATATTACATACGGGGATGGGCTTGCAACCTGTCATTAATACCTACACTGGTCAACATCTTAGCCAAGTACATAAACAAGTCTTTTTAGAGTTGTTGGTATTTCTTTAGCTCTGACTACCCCTCTCTGGAAATGAAGGCGTGATGTATATGGGGATCACTTTTATAGGGGAAACTTAAAAAAAAATCAAATATAAGCAGTCCCGTAACATAATAAAAAATGAAAGAGTTTGGCTAGATGTGAGATCACGATTCTTTTTCACTTAAAATAAATTATTTTTAAGTGTTTTTTTTTAATAGGATAAAAGTAACCATCCCCCCCGAATTTTCTCCGAAACAACTGAGCCTAAAATGGAAACTTCTTTACGGGAGTACAACTCGCACATGTCTGGTTTTTTACTATTGATATGCAATGACGTTAATCAATCAATCGTTATCATAATACATAAACATTATTGTGGTATTATTTTTCCCCCGTGTGGTTGCCGGGTTGGAATAATGCCGCTCTATGTCTTCCCGAAATGTCGTAAGAGGCGACTAAGGGAATAAGGGCTTGTAGTACTGTTAGGCTATGGGCTTGCAACCTTTCTCTAATACACTAGTAAGTGCAAAATGTGGTTATAGAATTATAAACAAGTCTTTTTGGTTTTGTTGGTATTTCTGTAGCTCTGACTACCCCACTCTTGGAATGAAGGCGTGATGTTATGTATGTATGTTTGTAATAATATTAGTGCTTATACATTATTAGCCCACTTGCATCCACTGCCTCTCCCATAGCACACCACTGACCTCGGTCTTGAGTTTTTTATTTCCAGATTCCAGCCACTTCCTAAGTTAACGCTCAACATAACCGGACAACGTTCTACACTATGTTTGCCAAGCTGTGGTCCAGAACACGTCTAACCCAACGGTTGTTGGTTCTGCGATGGTCGAGACCATCCCGCTACCACTTCAGCTTGCTTATCTTTTGGATTATATCGATAACTTTGGTTCTCTGTCGGATCACTTCGTTTCGGATTCGATCTTTCAGAGATACAGAAATGACCCTCCCCATAGCCTGCCGAGCGACCCTAAACTGGTAAACCAATCGCACTGTCAGTGTCCACGTCTCGGCTTTGTATATCATATCATAAGTGGTAGGACACAGTCGTTGAATATTAGTACACGCAAAGCTGCAAATATTTATTGTTGAGCTCAATCCAAAAAAAAACTATAAAAAAACAAGTGTGTAAATCTATGATACAAAACTATGCTTCATCTGTTAATGGCTGCGGCATTGTGTTGAAGGTGCTATCAGTATTTCCTTACTGGATTGCTAAACTAATACGTTGGGCGAGGAAACTGCCATAATTTAGTTTTTATAAGAGACAGCGATGCAATTAGCGTTTTATAATCGCCACTGGCAAGCAAAGGCCTTAGGGGGCTAGCAGACGAGCTATCACGGCGGCGCATATGGTGATCGATCTAGTTACAAACGCAATATTAATTGCTTGATCTCCACTCATCGCAAAAGACTCAATCCGGAGCCCGAATTGTGTGGAATGTAGACAGGCTGGCACGGAATGTGCGTTGTATTCTGCAGTCTATTACCTAGTTGGTAGCCACTTTATTTCCCCTTGGTTTTGATTAATGTATGCGAGCTTCTCGATGCTATAGTCTTTATTGAAGATAAAAAGTACGAGTAATATAATAGTACAAATACAGAAGGCAATCTCACAACAAAACAACGTTTAGGTTGATCATAAATGTAATGACAAATTCGCACACAACCCTGCCCATATGTCACCAACGGCGATAGAAGTATATTATCTGATATACTTGAAGTATCGTGCCTAAAGTGCAAAGTGTGATATAAATAGTGTTGATAAACATCTCTTCACTAACGTTAGTCCTACATACTTATTTAATTAAAGTCACGTTTGTAGATGTAGCTAAGAGGATTCAAGGCCACTAAAATAAACGATACAGGCATCACAATTTAAGAATCATAATTGGACGGAGAAAGCAAAATATAGACCAGCTGATAGTAATTGACCTTCTGATGCCCATAGGCATTTTGCCATTTCTTTGGTTTTTGTGATAGAGGCTTAATGAATAATAAGAACAAATTGTATCAACAATCTCAGAAAAGTCCATCTATTTTTTTAAATTAATACCATCCATAAGTAAGTAAAATAAAATAAAAGCATTATTTTTAAATATTGTATTATTAATTATTAAGTTCTGGCAAAGGTAGAATCATTCACTTATACTCACTCGAGCGGTCGCAAATAAAAAATTAGCCACTCCTGGATACACTGATGTCTACGGACAGAGAACCAGCGCCTTCTTGATTCCTCGTCTCATTAACGACCTTGACGTTACATTTAGAGATAGCATTACTCCTAATAATATTAAGTATAAATTAAAATCCTACTTTGTACAGAAGCTGTAATGGTTTTTTGGGTAGAAGTGTACTTGTACTTGTATTAAATATAAATTGTTATTAATAAGTACTTATATAGTTTCTAGAGCGTACTATTCTCACACAAACCCTTGAGTGGTTTATGAGGTGTTTTTTGATTTGTAAAAATGTATTTTTGTTGCACAATAAATTAAAAAAAAAAAAAAAAAAATTCACTCTCGAGCTAAACAATAAATACATGCAAGATGATTCCTACAATCGTTATTCACTTTCTTTAGCTTAACTCTGCCCGCGTCGAAATAAAACGATCCTTACTTGACATATTGATAAAGAATCCGAACGATCACCATTTTTCTCAAGCGACATGTAATATTTATCTATCTGTAAACCTAGCTTCTACATCGTAAAAACATCGATTCGTTGCCAAATTTCTGCCGCGTATTTCCACAAATACAAATACATAGCAACCAGTCAATACCCTGCGCCATATCTTCCTCCACAGGTCGACGCCCGCGCACGTGTTGCGAGCATCACCCTGCGCAAAAAACTGGGAAACTATACTATTCTCTATCACAGAACTCGATAGCTAATTCACTATAAACCATTATATGTCGACCTCTCGACTAGAAGCAACTAAATGACAAAGGAGGTCAAAATAAACTGGTATATGTATGCTAGTCGATACAACACTTTATTCCCGATTTGACTGTATCGCGGATATAGGGAGGGACATACCATTTTATGATGATATCGTCGTCCCCGGAGAATAAAATCGTAATAGGAAAAAGTTAATTTTACAGGAAAATATAAAAACCAATTTTGTTCCATATCTTGGGTGCTATAAAGAGTTAACCAACATGTCGTATATAAAAAGCATTGTGATTTTTGAATGTTTTATGTGTGTATTTTAATGTATTTAATATGAGTTTCGTTTGATTGTAATAAGCCAAAATGTATATTACGGTAAGTTTACCTTAAATAGCTTTCTGTTCTAACTGATTACCACTTTTTTCGTGTAAATGTCGAACAATTGAGGCTATCGTAAGACTACTTAGTGATTATGTTCATCGATTTTTAACAGATTGTCATGTAATGTAATACATTAATACCATTTTATTCTAGTTTTTTGTTTGCTTTCTATTACCGTTACAGACGGAGTACAATTTTATTTCGGATTATAAATCTCATGATTGACAACGGTTAGGAATGATTACAGAGAATAATGGAAAAATACAATTACTGTAATATTTCATATTTATTACTAATTTATTTTAAATATACTTGTAAGGTTACCGTGCGTGAATAAAACGATCAATTTATATAATATATTTATTATGGCATTTAAATCACAGCACAGAATCATCAAAATAACAGTTTAAAACAGCCTGAGATCTGAGTTTAATCTAGTTTCAAATCAAAAATACTTAAAACATCTAATCTAAATTATTGTTACGTACGTGGGGGTAGGTAACTGATAGAAATGCACGAACACACCGATAATTAAGAGCAGACTTTAATTAACACTCTCATTTAATCGTTACAAACAATTATCGCACAATAAACTTAGATGATCACTCGGTTCACTCGTAGGTACGCACTGTTCGCTCTCCAAGTAAGGAATGTCTCGCCGCTCGCGCGCGCCTCACGTTTTATACTCCCAATCGCCGATTGTTCCAGAATGCCTTCTCGAATGATCGATGGGCCTTGACCCGCCGGGAACGTTCGATAATGGAAGGTTCTACTCATTGCGGCCTTGTATTACAATAGCGACGGCCTTGGCCTTGAACTCGATTGTACCCGTTAACAATAGACATGTCCTTGAGCCGGCGCGTCGATTCTAATTTACCTATCTACCTAACCATACCAACTCGTAACACTACCCCCTCCCAAGACATGCTCGTCCCGAGCATTATTAGACCCGTAGTACCTGGCCAGTCGGTCAACGTGGACAACCTTACAGGAAGGATCTCAAAACATCACTTATTCTTTTCTTAGGGACAACAACCTGTAAGTGAGCATCCTTCCCATTTGCGGACTCCCATTTTCTGCATAATACGCCATTATGCATAGCCAAACTTTCCCATTGGGCCCAGTAGCTTTTTGTTTGTGTACTCAACGAAGCCACTTCACACCAATTTGGTTTTGGTACGCTTGCTTTAATCCAATCATAAATGGGTTTGATGTCCTTATCTTCTAGCTGCGCTTGTTGCATGACTTCATTACTCCACTCGTCGCTAACAGTGTCAGTTCTCAACATCTTCACACAATCTTTGCCCTCCTGCCTCAAACAATGTTTACAGTCATCCGGACAAGGTCTTCGGGAAAGGGCGTCAGCGTTGCCGTGTGATTTTCCACTGCGATGTTCTATGATGAAGTCATATTCCTGTAGTTGTTCGATCCAGCGCGCTACGTGACCCTCAGGATTTTTAAACTCCAACAACCATTTTAAAGCAGCGTGATCCGTCCTGATACGGAATTTGCGCCCAAGCAGATAT
Organism: Acleris holmiana; assembly: GCA_949316455.1. Classification (NCBI taxonomy): domain Eukaryota; kingdom Metazoa; phylum Arthropoda; class Insecta; order Lepidoptera; family Tortricidae; genus Acleris; species Acleris holmiana. Next base: position 10,475,150 of record OX438784.1, read on the forward strand.
TTACTAAAATGCTGCAACGTCTTGACAACTGCCAGCAATTCCCTCCGAGTGACGCAGTAATTTCTCTCTGGTTTCGATAGTGATTTACTAAAGTAGGCAATTACAACTTCCTGGTCCTCTTTCTTTTGTGACAAGACTCCTCCGATACCAATATTACTCGCGTCCGTGTCAACAATAAAATCAGTATCAGGGACTGGATATCCCAATATAGGAGTTTCACAAAGCCTTTGTTTGAGATTGGCAAAAGCTGTTTCACACTGGTCATTCCAGTCGAATCGACGTTTTTCTTCTGTCAGCTGGTGCAAGGGCTTCGCTATATCTGAGAAGTTTTTCACGAAACGTCGATAGTACGAGCAAAGTCCCAAAAAGGCACGAACTGCGGTCTTGTCCCTCGGTGTCGGCCAATCCTTAACGGCGCTTATCTTCTCAGGATCTGTCTGGATACCATCGGTTGACTACCCTCAATTTCGTCAACTAATACGCAACGATGAGATCCCCGTCCCGTATAGTGCGGTAATTTCACAGGAACAAGGGCTTGCGATCTTGGTTGGAGAATGGTCCTTCTAGCACAGTAGACTTGTCCACTCACTCCACCTTCCATGGGGACTTCATCAACCCCGAATTTCAGGACTCCACCTTTCAAGTCGATTTTGCAGCCATGTTTTCTCATAAAATCTAGTGCAATAATGCAATCGTCGATGATGTTAGCGACGATGACTTTGTGCCAGTAGTACTTTTCACCAATTTGCACCGCCACTTCTTGCTCCCCCAGGACGGAAATGAACTGGCCGGTAGCCGTTTGCAGCTGAAGATGCTTAGGTCGGACTAGATGATCCCTGGTTAAGTGCTTCAGTAGCCGAGAACTGATCACAGTCCGAGAAGCTCCGGTGTCGATAGTAAGGTGACATGGTATTCCACCAATTTCTCCTTTGACGACCAGACTATTCCCATCATTCACCTGTGAGATCATAACTGGGACATTTTGACCACCAGCCAGCACTCGTCCCTTAGTCCTGGCTCCTACTCGTTTCCCTGGTGCTGTTCTGACGCGTCAGAGCTTGCTGGCCTCTCCGTTGGGCCTGGATCTCGGTGCGGTCTATTTCTCTTCGGGCAACTGGATTGCAAGTGGCCGCGTTCTCCACACCAGTAGCACCTTGGTCCAAATTCACGGCGAGGAGCAGTCGAATCTCTGGTCGAAACTTCTCGCACCCTAAAAGGCCTCGAGTCCTGGCGTACAGCTTCCACTTCCAAGGCGTGGGCAACTGCATCTTTCAGGCTCCCGTGATGTCCTAGTCGCACAGCAGCTCTGACTTCCAAATCACGGATCCCGTCGATGAAGGCCTGTACTAGCATGCTGTCCACAAATGAAGCCGACGCGCTTTGGTACGCTTTTCTGACCAATTTTTCTATTTCTAGGGCCCACTGTTGTAATGACTCATTACGTCCCTAGGATCGATCCTAAACGTTAATAAATCTCAGAAGCATCCGCACACCTCCACCTCGCGACGCCGAATGAAAGTAAAATAGCATTATTACTCGAATTGAGAAGCATAACGTTGAAAAGAGAAAGCAGTAGGGAGTAACGACTACTCAAAAAATGATACTTAAAACGGTAAAGTATCGATGTTGTTATTAAACATTAAGGTTTTAGTATCGTTTCATATCATTGCCTGACGTAATTTATTGTGTAATAGTAATTGATTACAACAAAATAATAGTTATTTTCCATTGCGATATTTAACTTTTCAAAAACATTTCATAAAGTACGATTGCGATCGGCTACGTTTTGTATTTTTACTATAAATATATGTTAAATGATGGTTACAGAAATAACACAAATACTTTTAAATAGTTAAGATTTTTACTGATGTCATTGTAATTAAATTTCAGACGAATAAAATCGTAAAGGTTGTTACGAAAGGTCGCGAGCCTTTTTGTATCCGTGACAGTATCGCAAACGGTCTTTACCAAAATGAAGATTATGTTTTGCTTAACCAAAGTATTGTTACAGTATTATTTACGGAAAGAAAATGGAAAATATTACCAACGAATAAAAATTAAAAATCGCATAACTTCGTAAAAATAATAAGGAAAAATATGTAAAAAAATCACTATATGCATTACATTACGGAGAAGCGGAATATGCAATAACAATAAAACTATGGCTATATCGCATTGCGATTTTATTCTCCGGGGACGACGATATCTGCACTCGTACAAATTATTCGAAAACAGAGATTGAGATATGCTGGTGGTTAATTTATTCAGGTCTACAGATCTAATGAACTCCTGATTCTCGTTCTCATAGTGTTAGTATGGATTAAAAGGTCTCATTAAAATGGTTTATGAATTTGTAGAGGTCTTTAAAGAATAACACCGCTGATCAATGCACTTGACTATTTGAATAGAACAAAGAGGTGACGGAAGTTTTTTTTGACATGGTAATAGGATAACTAGAGTAACAAGAGACCCTTTGCTTATGGTCTCACAGAGTATCTATACTTTTCTAAGTAGATAAAAGCATTTATTTACGACTTTTTACGGGCCATAGACAAGCACACGGGGTTCATTTTGTTCAACTTATTTAGGATGTTAATATACACTAGAAGTGGTAGCGCACGGGGATTTTTTTCCACTAGTGACGGAAAACATGTTTCTGTGTTTTTAAACAAAAAACATTTTGGCCACACCCCTTTTCTCTTCGAAAAACATTAGATGTTTAAAAACATCGAAAACACGGCGTAGCGGACGCGGCTTATGTAATTTTGTTTAGTTTTTATTAAACACTAGTTTTTGTGCGCGACTCCGTCCGTGCAGAAGTCGTTTAATGCTATCCTCTAGGGAACTGTACTATTTTTCATGGTAAATAGCCTATAATTGGTTATTCCAGAGTTCCAGACTATAATTTATGTGTCAATGTGTTTTTACCAATAAATTTCAGAATATAAATCTGAATATCTCGGTGCCAAATTTCATCCAGGTCCGTTCAGCCGTTCTGGCGTGATTGAGTAACAAACATCCAAAGTTGTAGTATAACATTAGTAACGTTTTGTAGTATAAGATACTAAAATAAAAATATACCTACTCGTAATTATATTCGATTCAGGTCAGGTTGAATTCTAGGACAGAGTCGTAATGATTGTGTAAGAACAATGCTAAACCTCTTTAAGTATCTTCGGATCGTGGTCCTCAGCCAACCGGCTCATTCTGCGGTTTCCCCCGATTACCGTTGACAAATACACTAGTTCCTTTAACAAACTCGCATCACATGCAATCATACAGTGCTAAATACTACCTAGGAGCCATATCAATAAAGTTTAATTTGGTATTTATTCAAATGCGTTTTGAGAGATTTTGAAGGTTAAAACGGAATTCTATTAGTTTGATGATTAGTACTTGATTTGGTACAAAACTCTATGTAATAAATAAAAGATTGTATAAGTATTTTATATTTCAGTTATAACTTATTATGTTCGACACGAGGATTCAGGCCACCTGATGGTAAGTGGAATCTGAGACTCATAGATATTTGAATTCCCAAGTCTATATTGCGTTGCCAACCCTGAGTTCTAAGATGAAATGCCTGTAAGCTAGTAATTTCATCAAATTCTAATAGCATTTATAGTAGATTGTTCAACAAGGGACAGTAGGCCATTATAACACAAGATATTTTTCCACCCAAGCAAAGCGAGGGTGGATGAAGTTCGAGTGTCATTATGAGTTCTTAGTGAGTTAAACACTCCACTTTTCACTTCGGTTGCGAGAAAAACAAATCTTAAATTACAATAGTTTTAACATCTAGACACGTAAAAAATTACAAACTAGTAGCGCTAACATTTTTACTCTCAATCGGTCACTGTAATGCAGAAAGAGACCATAACAAAGCTATTTTTGGGGTTAGAACTTAACAAATAGTCCATAGAAAACATTTCCAAAACGAAGACGTCGGCGGTGGAAGTTGTATGCTCAGCCCCAACCTACCCTCCACCGGCTCCACTGCGCACTCCGACGAGAACGGTAACATCATCAAATGGCGACATGTGGCTGTTTGTAGTTTTCCAAGTCATCTATAAGGAATCTTAAAAGAAAAAGTACTTTAATCACTAGGGAGTAAAATGTCACTTTAGTCCCTAGGGAGTAAAATGTCTTTTTAAGCCCCAGGGAGTAAAATGTCTTTTTTAATCCCTAGGGAGTAAAATGTCACTTTAGTCCCTAGGGACCCAATCCCAATCCAATTTTACAGAATATTCTTTACTTTTCACGTGGATCGGTTTTCGTGTTGAACCGTGAATAATGAGCAAACAAGCTAACAAACAAACACCTTTCACATCTATAATATCAGGAAGGAAGGATAAGGAATACGGAATTATAATGTAATAAGGAAAGGATATTGCGAGCTCTGTTCGTTATTAAGTTCTTGCCCCGCACCACCCAAGCTAACGCCATTAAAAATTAATAAAAACTGAAAGAATATGCAAGGAGTCCATTCTGATCCATAGCTTAGCATTAATAGATCAGAGGAAATGACGTCAGCGCATGATATTACAATAAATCTAGACGATAAAATATTGAGCTTTGCAGTTTAAATTATATGAAGACCCGTTTGTTTTTTAATTATAATTCCCAACTGTTTTTTTTTCTGAAACCTTTATCTATTTATCATTTATTATCTATTTATGTATTTATGTAAACTCTTTATTGGGTATAAACAATTAAAATAAATGTCTGCATCAATTTATGTTAATGTACATCGGCGAACTTATCTCTCCCTGTTAACCTTTGAGTCTTGCTTTTGTTATTTTTTCTATCCTCTTGAATAGACACAATTAACACGACACGACACGATTTAGTGGTGGTGGTGGTTAACCGTCCGCCAAGCAACAGTGTTCGCGTTGTTGTGTTCCGGTGTGGGGATAAGACAACCGGTGAAATTACCAGCATAGAGGCATTCCATCTTAGTCCAACCCTGAGGTGGCAACGCATTTGAGGTCTTAGGATTATAGTCTTGAGAATTCAAATGTCTATGGGGTCCCAGATTCCACTTACCATCAGGTGGCCTGAGTGCTCGTGTGCCTTCTCCTTAACATAAAAAAAAAAACAGAAAAGAACAATAGCACATACGTACTCGTACACCTGAGAAACAGAAAATGACTGCTAAAAACAAAGATAAATCAACATATATGTTATACTCGTATACCTGTGTTTTCTTTTAAATTGTGCAATTTCTGTGTAATATTTTTGTTTGGTGCAGTCGAGTTCATAAACATATACACTTTGGTACCTTATCTATTTAAAGTATTATTTTGTACCTCCTGCTTTTGTGGCTACGGGGTGCTGGGGGTCGGAGGCTATTGCCTTCATTAGGGAAGTGGGACGTCGAATTAAGGAGAGGGGATGTGATGCCCGCGCGGGTTCGTAGGTACTGGTGCAAAGGTTGTCCATCGCCATTCAACGTGGTAACGCGGCCAGTGTGATGGGTACCTTTGTGCCAGGGGCGACTCGAGGGGGCTTTTCGACTAGGCTTAAGCTAGTCTGTTGTTTTTATTATTATTTTCTTGACAACTAGCGACCCGCCCTCGCTTCGCTTCAGATTAAAGTATTATTCATATAAACCTTCCTCTTCAATCACTCTATCTATTAAAAAAAACCGCATCAAAATCCGTTGCGTAGTTTTAAAGATTTAACCATACATAGGGATATAGGGACAGAAAAAGCGACTTTGTTTTATACTATGTAGTGATAAGTTTATCAAATAAATAAATATTACTTTAAAGTCATGTGTAAACTGCCATATATGAATTAAAGTGTCCACATATTTATGAACTCGATTGTACAATAAAATGTTTTGTATTGTATAGGTACGAGTACTACCATATACGCAAACAACAGAAAAAAACTACAACAGAGCTAAGGATCACGGAAACTGCGTGTATTTCGGAATAAAGTGAAGATAATGTGTTATTTCAGGGAATATGCTATCTCCGTTGTTTTTGTAAAATACACAGTTATTATTTAAACATTCTGCTTTCGCCTTGATAAGACGGTAGTTGACATAAGAATATATTAGCTCCTAGCACTGCCAATGAACTAACTCTATGAGCTCATTCATTGACTACATTACAATGTATGATAATCGACTAATCTGAATTTCTTCACTCTATTAAGAAGCATTTGTAATTTAAAGTCATTCAAATGATAAAAAATACAATAAATATACTTTTTAGATAGTATACCTAGAAGGTTTTTCAAAACACGATTGTATTTTAAAAAACAATGGGTTGAATTCACAAGAGTGTTCTTAAAATACTATATATTTGTAAACCTAAAATTATATACGTCTATCTTCTTGTGAGACTAATAAATAAATACATGATAAATATCAGGGAAAATCTCACACAAATTGACGTAGTCCCAAACTAAGCTCTATACTTACAATCCCCTATTTCAATACAAATTTGTATTGACATACACACATAACATAACGCCTTCATTCCTAGAGTGGGGTAGGCAGAGCTACAGAAATACCAACAACTCTAAAGAGACTTGTTGATAATTCTGTAACCACATTTTGCGCAAGTAAGTAGGCTAAGATGTTTACCAGTGTATTAGTGACAGGTTGCAAGCCCATCGCCTATCAGTACTACAAGCCCTTATTCCCTTAGTCGCCTCTAACGACATTCACGGGAAGACATGGAGTGTCACTATTCTAATAGGGCTAAATAGAATCTTGTCAGGCTATATCTACTAGACAACGATACACATACTTATCTAGAGAAATACAGAAAACATCCAAAACTCAGGAAGAAATATTCGCACTCATTACACAAATATCTGCCCTTACCGGGATTTGAACCCAGGACCGCTGGCTTCGGAGGCAGGGTCACTCCCAACTAGGCTAACGTGTCGTCAAACCAGAGTTTGACGTTTGACGTTTTAGTGGTGGTAGGACCTTGTGCAGGGACCGTCCGGATCGCTACCACCATCTTATCCATTAACCAACCGCCAAGCAACAGTATTCGCATTGTTCCGGTGTGGGGATAAGACAACCGGTGAAATTACTAGCATAGAGGCATTTCATCTTAGTCTTCAGGGTTGGCAACGCATTTGATTTGATTATAGTCTTGAGAATTCAAATGTCTATGGGTCTCAGATTCCACTTACCATCAGGTGGCCTGAGTGCTCGGGTGCCTTCTCCTTAACATAAAAAAAAAAAACAAATCGCGATTAAAAGGCCGGATACGAAATTATTTACTTCTTTTCGTGAATATACAGTTAAAATCGGGGTCACGGCAGTGCCCCGCCAAGGCGAGCTTTTCTATAAGTTTGCATGCACATCATGAAATACCATTTCAGTTATGGTCGAATAAATGAGTTACGAATGAATGAGCTACTTTTTTATTTTTGTTGAGTATTTAATGCGAGATTTAGGTTGTTTTAAGACAATATAATATTGTATTTTTTTAAAGTAATGGATTTATTTTGAACTGAACTTTATTACTGTTGTTTTTATTTCGTGAACGAGTTTTTTAAGTGGCCGAAAAAAAAAACATTTTTTTGCCCATTTTCTATAAAAATTTACCAAGTTAATTATTCTGTGACACAAAAGAAATATGTAGACATTTTTGGACGACTTTTACAGCAATGAGTTGTAATTTTGTATACCTTTTAGACGTCAAAACTATTCGTAATTATGCGATATTCTAAACCTCTTACAGCAAAATTCACTAAACAGTCGCCGGTTTCAGGTCGATTATTCAAAATAAAAACAAACATGTAGCTCATACATTCATTGAAAATCAAAATTATCTTTCTTGTTGCGCATTCAAATTTGAAGAAATAAAGTATTTCAACTGTAAAATCAAGCGTAATCGGCAAAAAATCGTGTACGGCCTCTTAGTATTACATCTGGAATCAGTATGGTAAGCAGATGCTAGATCAATCTATTGCAATAATAAACTTAGTTTACAGTGACAGGCTGGCTTCTGAATGGCGATGTGACCCCGAACGAAAGTACTTTTACTGGACAGAGACGCGTGCCTAGGATAGTGAACAGCACAGGCTACTTTGTAGCTAGATAGAATTGAATTCGCAAACACAATACCGGCCGGCATTAGGCAATCACAATCATTAGATTCCTTAACAGGCAAATTGAAGAAGTTCTGGCTTGATTCTAGCTCCTAAATATGTATTAATTTTCCGCAAAGAAGTTATATTATGCAGATAATTTAAGTTTCAGTATACATAAATTTATTAATATATTATTTTGTATCTACTATTCGTTTCTACTGTTTTTGTAGTTGTTATAGTTATTTGTTAGTTGTTTGCATGGAAGGACGGGAGGGAGGGAGGCCGTTGCCCAGCAGTGGGACTAAAAATAATGAATAAATGTTATTTGTTCACTTGCCTACTCGACGCATAACTTTTAACTTTTCTCAATCTCTTAAGGGTTAACTGGAAGCGATACCTTATATTCTTTAATCTTATTTTTTTTGGTATATACTAAGTTCTACTCGTTCGCTCGCGACTCCGTCCGCGTAGAGCTCGTTTATTTTTTCCTGGAAAACTATTAAATTTCCCGATGTGAAAACTATTTGTCGTGTTAATCTAGAATATAGATCATCTGAGTACCAAGTTTCATCATTTCAGGGTAAAGGAGTAACTGACATACAAACACAAGCACACGCTCGAAAACTTTGAACGTATGTGTTTTTTTTTTCAAATGAAAAACAGCGCTGCATTTATAAAATCTAACTTTTCTGACTAGTTTAGAACGAATAAAACAAAACTAATGATAAATAATGCAGTTATCAGTCAGACATTAGGTATATATCATCATTTGTATTGATGTACAGTCAACCAATTTGATTCCTAAACCACTATGGACTGTCAACGTGACGTTGCAAAACAAATTGAATGAAGACTCTTATGGTATTGGTTGACTACTTTACTTTGACATAGTCCACAGTGGCGTAGGAATCAAATTGGTTGACTGTACAGTTGACGTCAAAGATATGTTTAGATTATTGGGTCATACACAGATTTAGATTACCGTCTTTTTTGTGGACACACCAAAAGTTAACGTTTTTAAGGTCTAATTTTCTGGCTAAGCCCATTCCCGCAAAAACACTGTGAGGACTGATTTAGACCTATCATATAAAAATATAACTTATATGCACACAAGCTCTTAACCATTGACCACAGGAGAGACAACTTTTGTTTTTAAAAGTGTGTATGACCCTATTATACCTTGTTTTCATGTAAAAATGTGAAAAACGCCTACCACTCAATGCTTCCGTCTTTTGTTTCTTCTTTAATCGAATGAACGCATTGCTGTGTTCTAAAGGTATTTAGTTTACTTACTTGCCATCCGGTGTTTGCATGCGGTAATTCCTTTACATCAGGTGACCTGCTTGCTTCTTTGCCTCATCTAGCGTAAAAAATCCATGTCGGACCATGCTCAGTGTAGGGTTCCATTATGACCTACGATTTTGATGATTTTTAGTAGATATAAACAGTTAAGCCGCCCATGTCTCAGGCACCCATCATGTCTACTTAGTAGTGATAGTCTTCCTTTTAATTTATTTACATGCGCACCTTCGGTAGAACAAGGGCACATTGCCCATTTAGTCACAATGTACATTGTGCCCTTTGTTCTAGTGGACAAGGGCATAATTGCCCCTTTAGTCACATTGTATATTTTGCCCTTGTTCTACCAAAGGTGCGAGTGCTTTCGTTAAAGATATTTTTTAAAATGCTATTACTTGTAGCTTTGGCTCTAGCGGGTTGGGACACTAAATTCAATATTTCCTGAACATATACCTGTTTTTTGAGCTATCCAATTAGACCTCACTAGACGTCATAAAATAAAATGATTACCTTTGCTTTACTGGTATGAGAGATAGATACCCGAACTTTAATAAATAATTTGACAACTTTGTCGGCATTACTTGTATAAATATGCCAAATTACTGCTTTATATGTGTTATATCTATATAAAATCTCTGAGTAAAACCGCAGACAGTCGGACAGACGAACATGGCGAAACTATACGGGCTCCTTGAGGACTATGGGACCATAAAAAGAGCTCTTCAGGATATAATTTGACGTAGAAAAATTTGCATCCTATGCGGTACGACGGGTACGACTCCTGCAACTCCTGATGGGCATAGTCGCATGTAAGACACAAAGGCAGCAGTAAGAAGTCGTGGTTGAGAAATCATCGTTTTCCTTCGCGAGAGACAAAGACAAATTGCTAAGCTGTTTGCCAATCTTTGCCAGTCGGCGAGGCACATTAAAAAGAAGAAGAAGCAGTAACAACGTTGGCCAGTGAAGAAGGTTTCTGTATGAAGCGACGTCTTTCTTGCGGGCGTATAGTGCTCGTGTTTAACGATATGGATAAACGTAGATAAAATATCTGTCTCTTTCTGACCAGTGTGGTACGATAGTGACAGATGCTTTCTCCACCGCGATAAAGGCGACCATAATACGGGCCTCTAGCTTGGTTCCGGTCGTTATAAATACTATTTATACCCGGCGCTTGCATTTTATTACAACAAATAATAAAGTGAAAGTGGAAACAATTGACACGAGAAGTAAAAGAAGGGTACAATCCTACACAAATAGACCTAGTCCCAAACCAAGCTATTAGCTTGTACTACTGGGTACTAGACAACATACATATATACAGATAAACATTACTACACGGATAAATAATTTAGGAAGGAAAACATCAAAAACCAAACCCTCTCGATCATCATACAAAATATGAAACAGACTGCGCATTCAAGATATTATATAAGAATGCATACAATTGCATAGTTCCCTCTGAACCTGTCGCATACCCTGCAATGCGTGCATTAGCAGTTGGCACGGCGCCCGCGGGCGGACGCGGCTTAGTCCACTGCACCATTGACCCTCGTAGGGTAACTATGATGTGCTAGAAAGTTCCACAGCTGATCCAGACTGGTGTCATTTAGGCAAGTCCCTTTCGCAAGCTGATAAATAAATGGCAATTTAGTTGTTGCGTTGCTTTGATAACGCTCAGTGATCAAGACCGTCGTCGGTTTTAATCTGTATATTGATTTTTCACCTGTCGTTGCTTAGACGGGCTAGTAGTTATGTCAGTATTTAACAGTCCTAACCAAGGATAGGAATTAAACTAGCAAAGATCTTCACACAAATCACCTTTGTATCTTACTAGCTTCTGCCCGCAACTTCGTAAGTGTATAAATCAGTTCCCGAGGGAATAGCGATATGAAAGGTAGCCTATGTGTTAATTTAAGGTATAAACTGTTTGCATTCCAAATTTCACCAAAATCCGTTCAGTAGTTTTTACGTGAAAGAGTAGCAAACATCCATCCATACTTACAAACTTTCGCGTTTATAATATTAGTAGGACTAGCTTATGTTTGACTATATTTATTTCGATTTTTTAAGCGAATTTTCCCTTAGTCCAGGATAAAAAAGCACCCTTTGTCCGTCAGGATCCTATCCCTGTGTAAAAATTTACATCGATTGGTGAGGGAGTTCAACCGTTCAGACGGAACGAACAAAGTCACACCTTCGCATTAATATTACTTATTAGTATGTCTAGGTCTGCTATGTAGATAAAGTTAATTGTATACCCTATCGTGTTTTTATTTTTTCGTTGTCTCTTATATCTATGGTTGTCATATCAATTTCATGTTTTTGGTTTCCCTTGTTTATTTTTTTGTGTGGTAACGACACAATTGTAAACTTTGGAACCGACACCGGCCGTGTTTGATCTTGATAATTGTCATTGATCTTGAGTAAGATACCCGTTTCAAGACATGTCAAAACTAATATTGAGTCTCGGAAAAACGCCATCTTTAGCTCACCTTAAAAGACAAGCAGATCCTAAATTAGTTTGATAATACTGCCTCTAATCAACTATTTTGTTTTTGCTTCATTAACAATTTGACCAATATAATGATGGAATTAAAGGCTGCTTATGAGGCGAGATACCCAAAAGTACTTTAAACGAGGCATATGAAATTATATTTCTTACAAATAAAAAACACTTGATAGGTATTTAAATTGTCAGCACATAAATAAAGGCTTTATGTGAATGGCTCACGCTTCCTCGTTAGGGGATTTGTGAAGAATCTTGAACACGCAGCATTCGACCGGAAAACGACGATTTAGAAATAATTGTATCAACTAAACTAATAAGAAAAGGAAACCACAAATGGAATAATCATAAACACTAAGCAAAGAGCAATAAAACTTGGTTTCAACAAAAAAAAAAAAATATGTCGTAATTAATGTAATAAAAAATACTAGGACAACATGGCCATAACAGAGTCATCATAGTTCACCTACACAACGTCTCTAGGCTAGGCCATGTCCGTGCACCGGGCTCTGCCTAGCAATGAAACGCAAACGTGCTGAGCCTGCCAACTCCTGATTGGTCGTTAGAGACAGTCCTGTGCGAAGCGTGCTAAATACGACCACCGCTGACCTCCAGTGAAAAGCTATTATTCAAGTTCTAGTAATCCCATGACATAATCTAGATTATGGCAATATGCGAGCGCAATACATACGAGGCAAGTTGTGCAATGTTTGTTTTATGGCGTTCTGGTATGTGAAAACGCTTTCGTTTTTTGTATTTTCCATTTGAAGCAATAAAAACATTACTTGGTCATTTGCTTTTTCATAAAGGGGTTTCACTCGACCAGCGAAAAGTCACTGTCAATATTAATACGATGCTGCTTATTATTAGATATTTCTCGCAGTCGCTGTTTATCAAAATGTATGTCAAAAACATGACCTTTAGTATCTTCCCCCGAAAATTGGTATTTCCACCGTGTGTACACATAGGTGGTATCTAAAGCATGAGGTTACCAGAGGAACCTGCAAAGACTCGCTCACAAAAGTTTGTTCATAATCGAGTTGTGTGTTCAAAAGTCCGTGATATCTATTTGTGACCTTCATTATTACATCGTCTTTAGTCTTATTATTTTTATTAATATATAAATGTATCTTAAAGAATTGAAAGTAATTTTCTTACGAACTATTACTATTTAAATGCAGTCATTTATGTTATAAACTTTCTCAACGCATACAAGCCTCGTTTATGCCATAAATGGCCGGCTACTTGTAATTTTCGACATTATCTTTGCCTTTTCTAAATTGAATGAAAGAGACCAAATAAGAAGAGATTATGTTGGTGGAGGTTAGTTAGGATTTAGAGCCACTGTCTATGTTCCAACTGTTATATGTCATGGGAAAGATAATCAAGCACCCATATAACACCCATAGACATTTGCAATCTCAAAACTGTAAAAGTATCGCCAATCCTCAGAACTAAGGTGGAATGCAGAAACAGGAGTTACTTTTGTTTTTCTTATCCCCACATCAGACACACACTAATACGGTAGTAGATTAAAGGATAAAATGGTGGTAGCGGTCTAGATGGACCCTGCACAAGATCCTTCCACCACTAAAACCACTTAACTACCACCACCGCTACTACCACTACCACTTGATACTTTTATTTATTATAATATTAGCAACTGAATGTTCATTGCTATGGCGCTCACTCTCACATCTGACAGTACATTTCTAATGTGTTTCCTAGAAACACGATGAAAGCCGATGACTATTAATAAGTTAGACGGTACAGTCAGTCGGCAAAGATGTGGAGAATATTTGAACTTTGTGATCATATGTGGCTCTTACAAATTAGTTTATTCAAAAAACATCCAACTATTCTCAAATTGGCACACGTTTAAAATCCGTATCAGGAATTAATATTTGTTTTAATTAATTGAAATGAATTTGGATTTTTGAAATAATTACAGAGCAACGGCAAGCACGGAGTAATGCGAAAAAACTTTTAACCTTTCCTTATTGACATGAGCTATATTAAACTAATCTAAAAAAGGGCATAATCTTTATGAAAACTAAATATTGCAAAATTATGAACAACGCTACATACTCGTAACTCCAAAATAATTCCAAAATCATTACACGAAGAATATGCTTCAATGTTCTATTAATAACTTTAATATTTTCACCTCTTTCTACATTATCTTTCTATTGACACACTTTCCCTACATCATACCAGGTAATAGCTTAAATGCATGCAGGATGCACCGCACGCCGCCCGCATGCTGTGGCTAGTTGCATTCTAGGAATAACAATAGACCTTGAAATTGCAATGTCGTCATCTTCGTAACGAGCTCGTGAAAGGTTAGATTACGGCATAAAGGGAAATCGGGTATAGGTGAACTTGGGTAAAGGTTCAGGTTAAAATAAAACTATAGTAGCGCTGTTCTAAATTGCCGGATTTGACAGCTGTCAACTTTATACATACTCGTAATATGTGTTTGAAGGATGTTTGAGGAATATTTGAGGAATGTTTGAGTTTATGTTTCGCTCTGATTGAAGCTCGAATCCCTGGGCCCGTATTACGGTCGCCTTTATCGCGGTGGATAAAGCATCCGTCGCTATCGCACTTACGTACTGGGGAGAAAGTAACAGATGTTTTATCCAAGTTTATCCACATCGATAAATACGACCATAATTGACCCGCAGAGAAGATAAAAAGGTGTTTTTAGGTATTCTTATCGCCAGAAGCGTCTCCCAAACCATTGGCTATTTCACCGAGTCAAACGGCTTTGAGAAATCGACAAAGCAGATATACGTATCCGTTTAGTACGAAACCATAAAATATTGTATTTCACCTAACTCATGAGTCCCACTGGGGTGTCTATAATTTCATCGAAACACCTTTCATCGAATGTATCGTTTCATCGAATTTCATTTCATCGAACCCTATTTTCTGCTGAAACCATAATGTTTACAGGGTATCTTAAACATCTAACCTAACCTTCGTAATTAATGTTCAAGATACCCTGAAAACATTATGGTTTCAGCAGAAAATACGTTCGATGAAATGAAATTCGATGAAATGATAATTAAATTATCCCGTATTACACATGTAGGGCTTTAAAAGTTTGGGACCTTTGGATTGTGTGTGTACATTCGATGAAGTGATGAGTTCCCTCCCACTGAGAGGCCTTAGCAGTTGACACTGTCCTCCCAAGTGTAGAATATAGCCGTGAATGTTTGTCATTTCCTGGTGCTCTGGCCTGTGAGTCAGTGATCTAGACTTTCTAAGCCGAGCGATAATTTACAAGCTCGGCTCGCTCAATAAACATAGCGATAACCAGGCGGATTGGTTTCGACGATTATATCTTCGCCTACGATTTATAATTGTCCATGAATAGCATGAATTAAGGACGAAGGAAAATTCTTAACGTGGCTAGCTTGTTTCCAGTACTAGCCTAATTGAATTCCCGAATAATCCAAAACAATCATATTAATGTTATTACCAGAAAGGAACGTGACTTGGTACGTACTTTGTAACTCATCTATTACAGGAAAGTAAGAGTTGCTTAAGGTATTGAAAAGTTTAAGAAACTTATCAATAATGTCTTTTGCATAGTTTCCTACAGCAAACAATCATGCCGCATTATTTTCTAATTTATACTATACCAAGTAAATCTTTATGCAAAAGTATCATTCGACTTAAAGTGTTTCTGCATTACGAGTACATGTCATGCAAAGTGTATTTTGAACAATCTATTAACTAATTTTAATATTATGGTTAGAATAGTGCCACTCCATGTCTTCCCGTGGAAGTCGTAAAAGGCGGCTAAGGGAATAAGGGCGTGTAGTACTGTTAGGAGATGGGCTTACAACCTGTCACTTCTTCTTCTTTCGTGTCGGCAAGAACTCGGGCTAAATCTTACTTGCCCAGAAAGCGGCTACCGTGGTAGCCCTCTGGTTACTGACAAGTAAGTCCTCACGCGAGCAGGTGGTCGGGCACGCGGGACAGTTTGTGAGGTGTAACATGGTTTGCAAGGGTTCTCCACATTCACAGCTAGCGTCTGCGCTACTTGAGTACCCCCACCGACACAGGTTATCTTTGCTTCGGCCAACCTGGGTCCTCAGCCTATTTAGACTTCTCCAGGTGGGCCAAGGTTCCTTATAGCCTGGAGGCAGATTTTCGTTGGGGGGGTACAGAGAATGTGGATACTCACTTGCCCAGAGCCTGCACCTCACGTAATACACTGGTAAACATCTCATCTTACTTGTGCTAAATATGGCTACAAAATTATCAACAAGTCTCTTTAGAGTTGTTGGTATTTCTGTAGCTCTACCTACTCCAGTCTGGAAATGAAGGCGTTATGTATATGTGTGTATATAATATTATGCCAGAGAGATAAGTGGTCGCAAGGCAAACTATCTATTGCAGTTGGTAAAATAGTATTTCCGCAGATAAGCAAGAAGTAAATATAATAATTCCAAGCAGCAATTTATAATATTTCATACTATTATAATGCAGGAGAAGGTTCCCCTCGGTGCACTTGACCAATTTATATTCTCTCGTCTACATTGTTTAGAAGCTAATTATATGATATCAAACAATTTCAATGCTTTTAAGCCCTCAACCGTGCCAAGAAATCAATGCAAGCAATTACATACGCAAAGTTAATTGTCATTTAAACTTTCCTTTAAAACCTACGCTGCTCACTAAAACGTTAAGTGCCACAACAACTAATTTCTATACAAAATAGACACCGTGTCGTGTCGTTGGCGCAGGTATGATAATTACAAAATAACTAGAATTCAGGGACCCAATTAGCTTAATTCATGCATCGATCGCCATTCTTGGTGCTCCTGGACTCGAACCTGCGCCAGGCGGAAGCCGCTTTCATTTCCTGCGCGTGAGTCGAAACCTGTCATTTCCACATTTCCCAGCTTCTGATTAAATCTTGTATAATGTCAAGTTTTCCGCGTTGCGTTGCTACCTGGGTTTATTGACTTTGCTGTTTGTTTGTATTATTTTTAACCTCTGGAGTGTTGTACGTTTAACGTATGTATATATGTGTATAATTGTGTATCTGTGTGTTGTCTTTCTGTGGCGTCGTAACTCCCAAATGGACTGAGTTATTTGGACTCGGTTTTTAAATAGAATCCTTTTTTAATCAACATTGGTACTCGCTAAGAGAACCGTCTAACCATAAACAACACCATAGAGACATCGTAGCCGAGACAAACAGCAGGAAGAGCGGAAGCGGAAGTGAGGAGAATAACCCCGCCGCCGCCGGCTGTTTTCCCCTTTCGCTGAACTCTCGCGAACCTAAGGCTGGATAGCTAGATAAAGCTATAAATGAATAGTAGATTGTTTACCAAGGGACTAAAATAGGTCATACATAGTGACACAAGATGTTAAGCACCCGAGCAAAGCTCGTGGTATACCATGTTAGTCTGCAGTCTAGAGTTGTCCACTTTTCACTTTAATTGCGAGCAAGCAAATCTAAAACAAAATAATATTTTCAAGATAAAAAGAAAAATAACTTACAGCGGTATTCTTTTTACTCTTTACCCGTCACTCAAATGCAAAAAGAGACAACTACCACAGAATAAGTAATAGTACAACAACTACACAGTTGCTAGTTGTGTTTGGGGTTACCTAGGCAACCTAACAGCCACACTCACGTTTCAAACTCAGCTACTTGCTGCTCATGCCGTCGGAGAAGGTAGTAAAGAGGCAGGATGACCCTACACGAGTTACAAGACAAACCAACACCGCCAATACCCCTTCAATAAAGCGACAAGTAACTGGCTGTTTGTGGCTTTTCAAGGAAATTAGTCAGTAGAAGCCTTTTAGTTTCTAGAGACAAAAAGTATCACTTTAGTCTGCCTAGCGTCTAAGCATGACTATTTTAATCAAAGTAATGAGAGGGAGCCGTTCTTTTTTGGAGCGACCACACCGGAGCTTAACGGTGCGAATTTTACGGTCCGTCAAAATTGACGCCATGTAATTAGTAAGACCCAATCTTTTGTTTACGCAACGACACCGTATTTTACGCGTCGGTGTGGTCGCTCCCTTATTCAACTACAATACCAAAAAGATCTGTAGGGATTTTAAAGCTAGTATAAGTAGTCGAGGGTAGTGGTCGTGGTAGTCGTTATTATGGATAATTTTAGTTAGAGCATGAGAAGTGAAAAAATAATCAAGTGCAGGACACTTGTTGCCTATTAATCGAATTCTGGGCACGATTGCGTCAAAACCTACCAGCTGATTCCGGGCCCGTATAATGGTCGCATTATCGCGGTAGATAAAGAATCCGTCACTTTCGCACTGTACTTATCAAAAAAGGACGGATGTTTTATCAACGCTTATTCACGCGATAAACACGGTCATAATAAACACCTGATTTACATTGACGACTAAACAATTGGTGTGTTTAAACTCAAGTTATCTTCAAATAGCAAGTTTCTTGCTAGCAATTTATCTCAAGCTTAGCTATTTTAATAGCTTGGCCTGTGTGCCGGGCTAACCAATGCTATGCTGTCGCAATTGCTAGCTCGCTAGGGATTCCCTTCTCCACGCCGTCTCGCTCGTGATATAATCGCTAATACGGATATTGACAGTAAATAGAAAAAAAAAATTGATCCATGGATTAATTCCACCCAAATACTCAAACATGTCAAGACTGGGTTAATTATCCTGCTAGTTATGATTTCTTAAATATGAAAACATACACATTGTAGTATGTCGAGATACCAAAGGAGGCAGCTAACTGCATAGTAATAGTATAACCCGTTAATTATGTATGTACCTATATGTATATAAACTCTTTATTGTACAAAAAGAAAAACAAAATCAATACAATAAAAAAACAAAAAGAAAACAAACAAACAAAACAGAAAGTACAAAGGCGAACTTATCCCTTTAAGGGATCTCTTCCAGAATAAGCGTGAGGTAGCTTATGCCATGCTTTGTTACTTTCTGTAAGATGCAAATGTCACAATTAGGACGAAGCATGGCATAAGCTACCCCACGGTTATCCCACATTTATAGGCAAGGGGGTAAGAATTGTAAATCTAATGTTGTTACGAATAGATTACTTAATACTTCAGCTAACTGCAACGTAGGTAGTCGGTAGCTGCCTTCGGCAGATTTGACAATATACACTTGTGACGTCACGTCAAATCATCCCTTAGACCCTGCATAAAAAGTAGTTGACTAGACTTGATAACGAAAATGAAGACTATTGTGCAATACTAGGTACTTAGTAGGACCTTGTGCAGGGTGCAGTTACCACTATATTTCCGACTAACCTGCCGCCAATGCAGTTTCCTTCTTTGTTCCCGTATCGGGTCTGACTGTTAAAATCTGTGTGTGGTCATAATTATCGCAATTCACGTTTTTTCAAGAAACTGTTACTTCAAGAAACTCTGACTTTCAAAGTAGGGCCAAGGCACTGATGACCCATGACTCACACAAACCCAAAAGACCATTAAACATGATATCTTGAACAACGACCGCTTGGCAGAATTAGCGCAGTCAACGACCTGAACGAAAACCAGTCTTCTTAGCCCACTTCCATGATTTAAATGGAAGTTCTCTCCTAAACTGACGTCGTGGTAAACTTAGGTGGGAGTGATCCTGTCCACGAAGATAGTAATCCAGATTCGATACGTCGTATGGGCAAACATTTGTGTGATGAACGTGAGTCTTGGATGTTTTCTATGTGGTGGTAGGACCCTGTGCAGGTTCCTTCCGGATCGCTACCACCATCTTATCCATTAACCACCCGCCAAGTAACAGTGTTCGCATTGTTGTGTTCCGGTGTGGGGATAAGACAACCGGTGAAATTACTAGCACAGAGGCATTCCCTCTTAGTCCTCAGGGTTGGCAACGCATTTGAGGTCTTGGGATTATAGTCTTGAGAATTCAAATGTCTATGGGTCTCAGATTCCACTTACCATCAGGTGGCCTGAGTGCTCGTGTGCCTTCTCCTTAACATTAAAAAAAAAAAATATCTGTATAAGTATGTTTATCGTTGCCAAGTACTCGTACCTAAAGTAAGAGTCTTGAGCTTCCTTTGGGACTAGGTATTTTTTTATGTCATTGTCCCCTAATATTTACTATTGAACTGTACTACGCTGACAATAACCTTAAATGCACCAACTGACACCGTTTCCAAAAAAACAACATGGCGTTGAGTACATCATTCTTTTGTTAAACTGACACGGAAATTTGACAGCCAATTAGCATAACAAAGATAGGAATTAGCACTTGTTTAGAGTTGAGGAAAACCAAAAGAAGTGTGCCAACGTACCGGTGAACTGTGCGAATACCCTGTAAGTGATTTGGAGCAAGCTTGAGGATGACGTCTTGCATTTTAGGGTTCCGTACACAAAGGGTGCCAAACGAGACGCTATTCGCCTTCGTTGACCATCCGGTCTAACTTTAAAGATCTGTAAATTTTGATCTGTATTAGATAACCGTGTGTTATTTTTACAGATTATTTTTTATAAAAGCGTATTTACAAAAAAAAAAAAAAATATAAAATGAATGAGTAACTGAATGAATGAATGAATGAATTTTATTTAAAGTTAAAGATAAATGCATATTTTGTCAAACATGAGTTATTTTGATAAAGGTGTAAATGATTTATCATGGTCCTTCGTGTTAAAAAAATCGGAGACCTTTAAGGTTTATTTTGGACTCTTTTCAAAACGGTAATAAGTACTAACAAGCATCAAAGGACAAGGGCATTTTGGTTCCCGCTCAATAGTTATTATGGCGGTGTCGTTGAATAGGTCACACAAATAGGAACAGCAAATAGAGATAAGCGCCCAGGGGGTGATTCAGCAGCAGCAGCAGGCAGTGAGTTAAGTTCAGTGTCGTATAAAGCTGCCTAATTAAGAAGGCACGCGCTAAAATGTGTTTTGTACGCTCCGACGGGACTTCTTAAACTTGCCGGATAAAACTTCACCTATAACATCGACGCAGCGCTGTGTTGAGAGAATCACCACCCTGGTTATCTTTCTATGCTAGCTATCTATCTTTCTTTCTTAGCTATTCGTACATAATGATACCTTTCCGATTAATTAACTGACCTGGTTAAGGGCGCGAGCCCAGCGGGGCAACTCTTGAAGCTCACTGAAGAAAAATGACTAACTTTGAAATCAATTTAAGCAGCGTTTTAATCTACGAGCGCGGGCCCACCTTTTGGATTTGATACGATAAAGGCGTAATGATATCAAATCTAGAAGGTGGGCCCGCTCGTAGATTAAAACGCTGCTCAAATTGATTTCAAAGTTAGTCAAATTTCGTGATAAGCAGATAAAAGGACTTTGTAATAAAAGTACAGTCGGCAACAAGCGCTTGTCCTCAAAATGATTAATATGCTTATCTCTAAATTGGTAAACAGAATGACGATGGCATGAGTGAGCTAACGTAATTATTCATTCGACATAATTTTATTAGTTTGCTAATAAATTCCAGTTTGGAACATGAAACTGCATGATTTTGTAATGACATCATAAACAAACAATATTAATTAAAATTTGAAATGACGCGTTTCCATTGAAGAAATATATATCCAAACATTCCAAACCACACTGCACAAGAATTTACAAAGGTTGGCTTGACGGGATATTTAGTGACGGATCTTAATGTTGAATTTCCTTGATGAGGTAATTCGAGCTTTTATCTTTAATTCTCTTTATTAAGTCACTCCATGGCGTAATCATAATAAACGAATAATTACAGGAAGGACATTACGAGTAAAATTAGAAATTATCGACTGGGAATTTCAAGATCGCTGTTCATAATTCATAAGGAAATAATGGAACGTGAAATGTATTGTATATTTTCATTGCAAATTGCGCTGATTGACATTATTCTGTACCTAAATATTATATCTGCCGGTCAAGGAAACAATTGAATTTATACAAAACAGAGGCAAACTTTCCTCGAACGTAGTTTCAAGAGATCATAATTATAGAGAGATTAGAGTCACTAGATATGGTGCAGTAAATAGTAGTCCACAATCGACCCTAGAGGGGCTCTTTGGGGAATACGTATGCCCAGCAGTGAGCCTGTTTTGGCCGATAACATTCATACATTTCCGCATATAAACTACGTTCGAGGAAAGTTTGCCTCTGTTTTGCATAAATTCAATTGTGTCCTTGACCGGCAGATATAATATTTAGGTACAGAATAATATCAATCAGCGCAATTTGCAATGTAAAAATATACAATATCATGTTCCATTATTTCCTTATGAACAGCGATCTTGTAATTCCCAGTCGATAATTTCTAATTTTACTCGTAATGTCCTTCGTGTCATTATTTCTAAAACTTCCAAGCAGATTTTTACTGATTTCCAGAACTTCGTATTTTATATTCTCACTCGTGACATTCGTGACTGAAAACCTTAAGCCTATGGAGTACCAGTGCCTCTGGTATATGATATGATTATTGCATTCCATCTTAGTCCTCAGGGTTAACAACTCATTGCCAGTCCCTGAGTCAATCCTAAGATTGCAGTTTTTAGAATGCAAATGTCTATGGGTGTCAGATCGCGCTTAACATCAGGTGGCCTGTTCATTCGCGATGCCTTCTCAATGCTATAAATAAACAATATTCTTCAATAAATTATGTCCTGCATTAAAAAAAATTCAAACTCATTTACAGCCAGTTGCAATAACTTTTGTGGCATTAATTAATGTCCCATTAGAACACAATCTGCCACTTTTTAGGGTTCCGTAGTCTAATAACTAGCATAGAGGTATTCCATCTTAGTCCTCAGGGTTGGCAACGCATTTGCAGTCTTATGAATGCGAATGTGTCGTTGGATAGGTCTTTCAAAAATATTAAGTATTTGTAAAAGCAGTTTTTCGATTATTTAATCCGTTTATGAAATATTAAGCTTTAAAGCGCTAATTTTAGTTAGAGTCAAGGGTCCCCCGTCCCTACAAACAAAACTACAAATACTAAAAATCTGAAAAAATCTTAAATGAAAGCACATAAAACGAATTTATAGGGAAAATTATCACGACTAAGTAGAAATCATTGGTTCTTGAGATACAGGCGATTAAAATGTTTATTCCTTCTAAAATCATCTAAGACGGCACCAAACGACTTTAAATAGAAAATTAGTTATTACTTGTTGATTTTTATGTTTTTAGTAAGTACTTAACGGCTTCGGAACCCTACACTGAGCATGGTCCGACATGCTCTTGCCCGGTTTTTATTAAAGGTAAAAATTCACTTAGGGTGACAATAAACTTACAGAAGTTGAAAATGGGTAATCAAGGGATTTAATAATAATATTACATCATAGGCACACTAGTAAACGTCTGAGCCTGATTGTGCAAAACGTGAGAACATAATTATCAACCAGTTTTTTTTTGAGTGGTTGGTAATTCTGTAGCTCTGCCTTTCCCACTTTGGGAATGAAGACGTGATGTTATGTATGTAAGTATGTACAACATAGGCTTAGATAATGCATGTATCGTTGAAGATATATTCCCACGATCTCATAAAATAATCAAAGTCTGAGCGATCAATAACTGATCAATTCACATCGTGTTCATCAGATCACGAAATCACCTATTTTATCTAATTAAAACAAAAATAATAAAATAGGCAACGTGAAAAACTTCGACCAATTTTGTATGTAAAACGTACATTGTAATATGCTAACAATCATCAACATTGTTAACTACCGAGCAGACAAATAAGAACTGCGAAGAGTTCCGCCGCTAAAGCGCTTATTCCTACCAATTCAAATGTTTTTGCGTTACATAGCTACTTTCTTATGTTAATGTTAACATACTCGCCCGACCGTAGACAATTCAACTCAATAGCTTCCTGTCAAGCGAACTCGCACAAAGAGCCCATTCACCACTCAATCGGACAAAAAATCTGACCAAGCTGCAAAGGGTTACAATCCCTCAGGGATTATACTTTCCTTTCCTGGACATAGCGCCGCTTTCAACTTTTTTCTCAATATTTAAAGTTTTGCAACACAATTGTTGCAATTTACGACATAAATCTTCGTTTATGAGATTTGACAAACAATTGGAGAATCATATTTTATGCGGATGACAATTTCTTTTGAAATTTATGTTGGTTTTTGATACAAGTTCTTTCTTAACTTATTTTTAATTTGGCTTCGGTCGAGTGAATAACATTATTTTTTTGTAAACCATCGACCGAGTCATACTAATAGAAAAAACATTGAGATCAAATGTAGGTACTATCCCGCCGTACATTGAATAAAACATAGTAATTAACAAATTATGAGCCGATAACGGAGCATCTAGACTATTTATAATTATTTGTTATTTTTTATGACACTAATAATTACATAGATAAATAAATAATACTTTTTTTTTATTTTTTATTAAAAATAATAGAATTCTTAAAGTGTAACGTTATGTTGTACAATCGAAGATACTATTAACTGTACATTTACAATCGAACATAAACCTTATCGCAACTTATTAAAGTCTATGTGTGGTGTTACTATGCCATACTCTCGAGTTCCCTTTTTATCAGAATTATTGACAGTGTTCTAAATTAATAAAAAACAAACGCTTGAGAATTCGAATACAATTTCTGTATGTTTGTCTCATTCTAGCATATCATCTTATTTTTGGTATTCACCGCGAGCTGGACACGTGACTTCTCAAAGCACCAACACTCAGGACAATAATAGAATATACATCACAGCAGTATAATGACCAGCAAAATGTATTCAAATAGACCCCGAGTTTTAAATTTGTCCGGTCTTAATACGTCAAAATTCATATTCGAAAGGAAAATGTAAACGGCGAGAGGGGCTTTTAACATTCTTAACAAAACACGTTCGACAAAGCACGCGTGCAACCACGTGAACTAAACTGGCGTAATCTGCGTAATCCTTTAAACAAATACTGCACCCACTCGAGACCTTATTCAAAGTCCCACCCAAGAAAGCCAAAGGAGCAAGGGATTTCGTCCAATTTTGCACTAGACACCCATTCAGCTCAATAAGATGACAATTTGGTTGCCTAATTCACCGGAAGAAGTGCATGATTTTGGGTGGTAGCTATTTTACTTTTTTGTCCAGGTTTTTGTTGCGTTTGGTGCACTGTGCGGTAGGAACGTATGAGTGATTGGTAATCACTGCTTATTTGGAATTTTATTGATGAAATAGGAAGGAAAAAATACACAACAATTTTCTAATTATATCTTTAATTTTTAATATTGTTTTTACTAATGAAACACATGAATAATCGAGATAATTATAGAAAATGAAGTATCAAAATATTTAGTAAACTCTTAAACAAACATACATTTTCAGAGCATCATAAATAATCTGTGGCGATCCAAACACTCGATAACACTTCAATGGCTCGGAAGTACGATTAATGACAATGCAGACTTTACAAAGTTATGTTTAACCACCCTTGTAGCCATTTTAAACCTTATTCGGTTGTGTTAGAGATGGGGAGAGGTGTGGGCGTGGTGGCCGGCCGTGCTCGCGGGGTATGCGCGTGCGCGGTCAACGTGTGAACATATTACGAGGCGCGATAATGTGGCGGCGGACTCTCGATTGAGCGTTCTTTGCAGATTTTTGTACTTGTTCTAGACATTTTTTAATCTTTTTATGGGTTGATGGAGTTGACTTGAACTTAATGGTATTTTTAAACCAAAAACGCAAGCAATTTAATGCCCTAATTATTGTATTCATTTAACCAATGGGTCGACGGCTTATTCGTCGTACTTTTGCTTCTACTCGTAATGAAATTAACGGTACAATGATATTTAAGTGATTACTATCCTAGTCTTAGATTATTTATATATAATTCATATCACTTTTCTTACATTAATCAGTAATCACATTTGAAATGCTTGGCTAAAAATAAATAATTGACCTTTCGTCACAAGTAAGATCCCAAAGTTTATCAGATCTTCCGAACTACACTACAGCATTTTGGAATACCTTTATGCTAGTAATTTCACCGTTATCTCGTTATTATTTTTTTAATTTTAAGAAGGCCGCCTGATGGTTAGTGAAACCCACAAACATTAGAATTCTGAAGACTATAATCTTAAGACTGCAATTCTAAGACCCCAATACGTTGCCAACCCTGAAGACTAAGATGGAATCCCTCGATGCTAGGAATTTCACCGGTAGTCTTATCCCCAACTCGGAACACAATAATGCGAAAACTGCTGCTTGGCGGTGGGTTAAAGAATAAGATGGTGGTAGCGATCCGGATGGACCCTGTATGAGGTCCTACCACCACTAAAGCTAAAGTTAGCTCAGCTAGAGTTTTTAGAGTTCCGTAGTCAAACTAGCAATCCGCGAAACTATAATAGTGAATAGTGTTGTTGGGTAGGTGCTTCAAAAATATTGCAAACTTGTAAAAAAAATTTTCGATCAAAGGAATCGTTGCTAAAAATCTGAAAGATATCTAAATAGATAGCGCATCTAACGAATTTAAAAGTAAAGTTGTCACGAATAAGGAGACATCATTGTTGCCTGAGACACAGGCGACTAAAGTGTTTATACCTACTATTAAGACGGCACCAAATAACTTTACTCATTAATAGGAAATTAGTTCATACTTTTTGTTATTTGTGCTTATCGTAGGTAATTAACGGCTTCGGAACTCTACACTGAGCACGCTCTAGCCCGATTTTAAATACATGTTTAATATCTATGTAGCAATTTGCGTTGCTTAGTTTTCAACGCATTTGTCACATTCTCTCGTTTTTGCATATAATTTATGTAAGTGTCCGTCAATGTGTTTGTCAAGGATTGTTGAATAGTCATAGAGCCGCCTCCCCACCCGCGCGCGCCACATGGCGATACGTCAAACGATGCAATTGTTGCCTTTTGCAGCCGCCCGGTGGTCAAGATGGACTCAACGGTGGACGAAATCCTTTGGAGCTAGTGATGTGATGTGATCGATCGACTAGGTCACTTTTTTTTTGGTTGCAACTTTCCCCAATCAACCTAAATCTGCTTAAGACAACTGACATATTTTTTATATCCTTATTGATACAGTTTTTGGACCGAAATACTTTTATGGAAAGTATAGAAATAAACTGAGACTAAGCTATTTTATTTTTTATTTTTAAATTTCTGTAGGTATTTAAATGGGTACCTACAGAGATAGTTTTGTACATGGACACGGGTTACTATTTATCCCAGAAAATCAATCATTTCCCAAGGGAATAAAATAAGCAACAAACTTATGCGCAGATGTGGTGGTAGAGAAAAGCGAGTATTTTACAAATCGACCACGTTGACGCGTTTAGCCTAGTTGGTAGTGATAGTGACCGTGAAGCGAGTGGTCCAGGCCAGGGTAAATTTTCGATACGTGCGAGTATTTGTTCCTCAGTCCTGGATGTTTTGTATGTATTTATCTTTAAACAAGTATATTTAGTCTAGTACCTATAGTATAAACCTAGAGCAAATTGTGATTGTATCTAGATATTTATTTATTAATTAAATTTCTGTCTAACAACATCGATATGTCAACTGGACATCTCTAAACATAACAATGATGCGTGCCCACTTATTCATAACTAATTTTCGATAAAAAATCATGTCCTCGGCAACTGCAGAATGGGATGAAAGGCTTAATCCTCCGGGAAGTGGACAATGACTTGACCACATTGACGATGACTGATAGACATCTGGGCAGCCTCGGGAAAGTACTGAACGGATGGGAAACAAGTTGCAGTTTGCGAATGTTAACGAAATCTAAAATCAAAGACTATGACGTAAATTATCGCTGACGTAAGGAGAGCTGCTGCCATTCGGTCGCCTATGTCAATTTCTTATTATACACTCGTTAACGATGACCAAAAACTAATAGTGGTATACTATATCCATATTGTTTATGAAACTAGATTCCTTGTAAGGATAAAGCTGCCTTTTGTTAAGTTAATAACAGTACTAACCTACTAAAGAATTTGCTAGTTGTTTTTACCATATAGTGTAGTCAACGTCTATTGATTCAGGATTTCAAATCAATTAAATTATGGAGTTTTAATTGTTACCATCCAGTCCGACTCTAAAAACAAAGTTAAGATCGCTTAATTTATTCCTGTCTGATTACCTGTAATTAAAAAAGAATAAGTAAAACCAAGTAACCTGTCACTAATGCACTGGTAAACAAAGACGTTAAGAAGCCTACTTGTGCAAAATGCGGTTACAGGATTATCATCAAGTCTTTTTAAAGTTGTTGGTATTTCTGTAGTTCTGCCTCACCCTGGGAATGAAGGAGTGATGTTATGTAGGTATGTAAGTGTAAAACCATGTAAAAGTAATATTTTATTGCAGTCTCACACCATTCCTAAAATAGACCAAGAAATCAACAGCAAGAAAGGAACATTTATTTTATGTGTATTTTCCATTTGCATCCCCATTTCTCCAAAATGAACTTACATGCAAAGACTTATCGACGACACGTTGGCCTAATTGGGAGTGACCCTGCCTCTGAAGCCAGCGGTCCAAAGCCCGGTTAGGGCAGATATTTTTGTGTGATTAGCGCGAATATTTGTTCTAAATATAATAGTAATTTTCTCAATTATCCAGACTAGCCAGTACTTTTTGTGGCTGTGCCGCGCCCCGTGCGGGCCCGTAGATCCGCGCAGGCGCACGCTGCGCTGCCGGCCCAGTGCGGGCAGCTTGGCCTTCGCAACGCCTTGCCGGCCGATCCCTTCCAGCTACAGCATGCTCTCAAAAACACAAACAGCACTACCAAAAGTTAAGTGATGGTAGGACTTGTGCGGGGTCCGGATCGCGGTCACCATCACCAAAAACCCTTCTCTCTTAAAACCCGTGTGTCAAGCAAAATAATAAAAAAAAAACATTAGAAAAGTCACACAAATTGACCTAGTCCTAAACTAAGCTCTAGGCTTGTACTATGGGATACTTGTACAACGATAAAAATACTTAAGTATACAGAGAAATATATGACTTTATATTCATAATCATACTCGTATATTAATAGACGAACAAGATTACAAAAAACAATACAACATTTATAACAATGGTTATAAATATTTGATTCGTTTGTTGGTGGCTAAAGCAGTTTATATTTTTTCCCGAATATTAGGGAAAATTAATTTAAAAAATAGTTTGTGCAAAACGAGATGACATGAAATTGCTGAGGACTCCTCGTACCTACTTGCACAGAGCCTTGGCTTGTATCAAGGAATAATAAGTACATACATATATAAAATCACGCCTTCATTCCCAGAGTAGGGTAGGCAGAGCTACAGAAATACCAATAAATCTAAAAAGACTTGTGTATAATTATATAACCACTTTTGCACAACCAGGCAAGAAGAAAACTAAGAAGTTTACTAATTATTAGTGACACACAGTACTACAAGCCCTTTTTCCCTTAGTCACCTCTTATGACAACCACGGGAAGACATGGAGTGGCACTATCCTAACTCGGATACAATAACACAAAACGGAAATAATCCTTATCCTTGATTTGGTTCAGCTCAAAAACAAGGCGGGAAAAAGAAGTTAATTCCATTTGCAAACTACAAGCATCCTGTAGAGCGATCCTGTTTTTTTCTTTCTTGTAAACCGGTGCGATAACACACATTATTGACCCACACAATAGGATAACGCCTCAATACGAAATGACCAATGTACTACCAGTTTAGACCATATTAATGATACTTGAATTGACAATCTTGTTGTACGATATACGAGTAAATGGTTAAGTGATGATTCTGTTACAACGATGACGTTTAAACTTTCATTAATCAGAGTTAATGTGACGTTAAGGGTAATTTTATAATGATATGTTGTGGCAAATGTATGTCATATTATGATATTATTAGACTCTTTTGTATGCACTAGGTACTGCTATACAGTCTTGCTTGCATCTGGTATATTCTAATATAATTTCTAAAAAAGGTTTTTATTCTGCAATGTATGACACTATCCTTAGTAAAAAAAGCCGGTCAAGTGCAAGTCGGAATCACGCACCGAGAGTTCCGAACAAGCTTATAAAAATGAAAAATTGTATTGAGGGACAAACTTGACTTTGACGTTGAAAAACTGTGGTCTCCATAGATTGACATAGGTCGCGTTTTTTTGTGATGGAGCAAAAAATAAAATGTTTTCCTTTAATTGTACTGTAAGACCTTCCTTGTTGCCAAATTTCAGGATTCTAGGTCTATGGGAAGTGCCATGTAAATTTTGATTCCCCCGAGTGTCGAAATATAAGTTTGGCGACATAAACGGCCGTATCTTTTTTTACGTTAACTTGGAAGTTTGAGTTTTTCACAGCTGTAAGGGACTGTACACTTTAGTATATGATTTTAATTTCAACTCGATACCTCCACACGTTCTCGAGATAAAGGGTCTTGACTTGACAGACAGACGGACGGACGGACAACAAAGTGATCCTATAGGGGTTGCGTTTTTCGTTTGGAGGTACGGAACCCTCTAAACGAATATAAAACTAACGTTCTAACACGTTTCCGTTTATTTTATGAATGATAAAATGTAGGTATATGTTTGCCGTTGGAACAAAAGGGGATTGCCGTCGACTGAAGCACGTTTTATTTGAATAAGAATAACTTATTTTTTTATATCACGTGTGCCATACTATTACGCGGTCAAAAGGCATGTCGGTATGTCACACGTTTGTTGAATTTAAAGTTAATACATGAGCCTGACGCGATTTGTTCGTTTACAAAACAATATTTGCAAGTTATTGATACACTCGTTATTAATATAGAATTCATGATGATCATAAAAAAAAACTACGTTAGCTTTTTATTTTTAGTTTAGTTTTACTTTTAGTTTTAACTTTCATTTGTAAGTTTAGTACTTTATATGGCAACAATAAATCATTTTTGGTTAAAAATAATTAAAAAAATATTTGTTTTTATTCTTGTCGATTGACCAAGTATTTTTTTACGTTTGTTTTATATTTTTTTTATTCAGCGTAATTCTACACAGAATGCATTGAAAATTGATAAGATCAGCTATGCGCATTTCACATCTAGTAATTTAACACCATGCCATGTGGTTTTTAACTCCCTGTAGTATTGTAGCTCTCAAACCGGTGGCCCAATTTCAGTAAGTACGAAATCAAAATGAACATTATTATTCAGTAAATATCTTTAAAAAGAGTCATGGTCATGAAATCTAACTTTTTATGAACACAATACACAATAATTAGTCGATTATAAAAAGAAGTTCCGGTTGAGTAGGTAACGAAACCTTTTTAGGGATCCGTAGTCAAACTAGGAACCCTTATAGTTTCGTCATGTCCGTCCCTCCGTCCGCAGCCTAGCGCAGACACTCTTAGTACTAGAAAACTGTAATTTGGCATGAATATGCATATTAGTAAAGCCAATAAAATATTAAGCAGTGTTCCCCCCCCCCCCTACACCCTAAACTACAAAAATCAGAAAAATCTTAAATGAAAGACCATATAACGAATTTTAAAGGAAAACTATCACGACTAAGTAGACATCATTGGTTCTTGAAATAGGTACAGACGATTAAAGTGTTTATACCTACTAAAATCATCTAAGACAGCACCAATTGACTTTAACTGGAAAAAAAAGGAAATGAAAAAAAAATGGCTTCGGAACCCTACAATGAGCATGGTCCGACATGCTCTTGCCCGGTTTTTTGAGTACCTATAGTTGAGCTAGGTACTTAACCTTCATATGTATTTTTTCTTTCCATCTAGTATACATTGGGATATTTATAACAAGGAGAGGCAAGGAGAACACACGAGCACTGAGGCCACCTGATCGTACCTAAATGGGATCTGAGACCCATACACATTTTGAAGTCTCAAGACTACATCTCAAGACTGCAATCCTACAAGAATTCAGATGCGTTGCCAATGCTAGTATTTTCACCAGTTGTCTTATCCCCACACTGGAGCACAAAATGCGAACGCCGCTGCTTGGCGCTGGGTTAATTGATCAAATGGTGGTAGCGATAGCGAAACTCCTACAACCAATCATGATTGTTACAACTGATTTTTTTCCGACCTTTGTTATTTTTTCTTTAGTGACAAGGAGTTTTTTTTTTATATGATAGGCAAGAATTTGACCTTGATATCACGATGCTAGAAGATAGTGTTTATTCACTCTCGACTTACAAAGGTCCAAGTTATAGTTTGCAGGAAAAATTTCAGCTGGAAGAGAGTTCCACTTCTTAGCGGTCCTCATTAGAAACAAACAATCATACTAACAAATATTGGTTCTTACTGGAAATCTAACCCGGTACCGCTAGCTTTATAGACAGGGTCACTACCAACGATGCTAACCACATCGTAAATTTCGCTGGAGTGTAAGTCTGCCATCAATAGTAAATATAACGTAGGAAAAAAAATAAGATGTTTTAATCAATTTTCGAAAGACTATCAAGGGATTTTGAACCTAAATGCTTCCAGAAAAGCCCTCAAAAAAAAAAAAAAGTACACAGAATGTGTCGCCACGGCACCGAGTACATTATTATGTAAAATTTTCAGTAAACACATCGAATCATGACCTGGATAAACGAGTCCGTCGACCCCATAGACAGACAAACCGAAGGCTCATTTCAACACTCTGCTAGGGATTTATTTAGATTTATCTCCGTATGACCCGCTTCTGTGGATGAATTACAAGTGGCAAATCTATTGCGCGTGACACAAACCTTGGCATGGAATTGTTGAGTTGGTACTACCCGAAATTTATGGAACAACATGTATATATACAGCGAAAGAAAACATCCTATACCTTATACGTGTAGGTACCTTAGAGTTATTATTATTTATTAGGCTTAGGCCACATCGGAGGTGACACGCATGTTTCATTGTAAAGTAAGTATAGATACAGTCAAGGACTTTAATTGTTATGCCACTATGGAACCCTCTCATAATGATAGCGTCAAACCACAAGAAAGAAATCTAAAATTAATGATTAACGCTGTCATTATGACAGGTTTCCATGGTGGCATAACAATTAAAGTCCTTGACTGTACAGCTACAGCTAAGCACGCGGTGTTGCCGCGGTTCCATAGCGTGGCGTACATTTCTTCGCTAGAATGTGCCGTGGCACCATCTTATGCTAATTTTAATGAATGCCTTCACTCCTGTTAAGGACCTAACCAATCCCAAGTTATTTATGATAACTCATCACTTCATTGAATTTCACTTCATCGAATGTATCATTTTATCGAACGCTATTTTCTGCTGTAACCATAATAATTTCAGGGTATCTTAATCATTAATTACGTTAGGTTAGGTGTTTAAGATACTCTGAAAACATAATGGTTTCATCAGAAAATAGCGCTCGATGAAATGATTCATTCGATGAAAGGTTTTTCGAAGGTGTTTAAGATACTCTGAAAACATAATGGTTTCATCAGAAAATAGCGCTCGATGAAATGATTCATTCGATGAAAGGTTTTTCGATGAAATTATAGACACTCCCATGATTTAATTGGAGAAATAAGACCATTAATATGACATGCAAAGACCATCGGTAAAAGAGTATTGTCTCTCGTGGACTAAACAGAAGCAAATGGGGCGAATTCCAAGTGCTTCTGTCTACTCCCCAACCCCCCATCTTATTCTCTAACAGACGTAATCAAGTGATAGTTTAACAGGCCTCTAACCTAATCTTGTTTTTTTTTTTTCTTTTTTTTTTTTTTCCTAGCCTAACCTAACCTAACCTAACCTTCTTTTATTGTTATCGCTGGGGAAATACGTTTAGCATACCTCCCAAAACTAGTGGGACCCGGGATGGTTATTTGCATAATTAAGAAACTTAGTTTGCTCTCTTTGTTAATGCAATTTATATCTTAATTTATTTGTTAGTTTTGGATTTATTTATGTCTAATTTAAATAAAAAGTCTTTCATCATAGTGTTTTTTTAATAGTAAATGAGTCCATTATAAAATAATACATATACTGATAACAATTTATGAAAACATTTTCTTTTCGTATTTTTTTATTTTGATGATGAGCAAAATATTGACCGAGAAAGAAAAAAAAATTGTAAAATAATGTTTAAGCCTTGTAACTGTAATCTCACTGTTTCCGCACTTTAATCATAGTTTAACTAGTATGTATGATATAAAATATTGTTTTGTCATTCTTTTTCTTACCATTTTTTTTATATTATTTAATTTTTAATTTTTTAGCGAGTTTTTGATGCATACCGTAATTACCGTAGTTCAATTTGTATATTTTACTGACGTAAGCTATCCAATAATTGCGTAAGCATTGATCTAGATGTTAAAATAGACATAAGCACAAGTCAGATGTATTATCTGTTGGAAATCCTCAATAAATAAATAAATTAAGTTTGTTTATTTAAATGACATTATTCTCCATAAACGGTGTTAATTTATAAAATATCTATTTAGGCCGTCTAACTAACTTTAAGCCGTTTTAATAACATCTTGTTGTATATCTTTTTGTTTTACCTTTTTCTCCACTTTCCTAAATGAATGTTACCTCCAGAATATCTGTGCAAAATATCACGTCAATCAAAACAACTCCCTCGCATCAAAGTATAATGTATCGTTTATTCAGGCTATTTTAAGAAGTCTTGAGCTTCCAGTTGACTTTTAAAACGTGCTTTACTTGGCTTTGAATTTATTTTAAGTAACATACTTTCATATTATGAACCTTAATGCTTTGACTTAAGAGCGTTGATCCTGAAAGCTGTCCACGTGTTCGAATCACGTGTCTTCAGACAGCCGGGTACACGTGACTTATTACCTAAATTTAATATCACAAGCAAAATTTTAACATTTACAAAATAAGCGAAGCTGCATGTAAGCAAGTCAGTTTTTCGTGTTAAATACTTAATCAATTTATTGTTTTTATAACATTCCCTCCCCCCTTATTAAATTAGCAACAGCAAATGAAAACCAAGATCTAAATTGACATATTAAAAGAAAACTTACATAGGTATATCCCTCTGCGACTGACGTGACGTCTATCAAACGGCAAAAAAATATCGCCTTATTGCGTGAAATACCTCTGTATCGCTCAGTAACTTCTTCTAAAGACTCGGGGCATTATAAACTAACCTATGTTATAAATTTCTGATTTGTAATCTTATTCAAGTTAATTACATTTTTGTTATTTAAAAGCCCAGATACGTGTTAATTATAAATTCCACATGAAAATTTAATAATCATGCTATTGTACTAAATAAACAATACTTATCATTAATTCTATATTTTATCACCTCAGTAGAATGTTTCTACAAAAGTCACCAGAGTCGCAGAGGAATATGAGAGAATGTTGGAAAATTTGTAGCGGTCCGAAAAACAAATTGACTTCCACCGCAAAAAAAGGGGATAAAATTCAGGTTTAATTTGGGACAGTAAAACAAACTTCCTAAGGGTTGAGATTTTCTTTAACCATCTGATAGATTTCGACTTATTAGGTGATGACCAGCATATTACTTTGCCAACTAACTTAACCAATACAGAAACATTTTCCAAAATCCAAAAGTGTTCCCAACCATGATTTAACTGCAAATCAATACGCTTTATTATCGACTGAGGCTCGTAAATAAAATATAAAGCAGTCAACATCCGACAAATTATTCGAATACGTCACTACGTTTCGAAGCCACACTGTAGAAATGCATTATTTATCAACCAAAATGCATCATAGGCCAGTCTCTGCGACTGAAACGGTGGCGCCACTGTCGCCGCTTGCCTGAAAAAGACCATAAAGTAAGGCGTAAAATTAGTTCAAAATTTTCCCGCAGCATAGCGGAGGGTTTTTTAATGTGGCCGAAGCATTATATGCAGTTGTTGTCAGTTCATACCAATGTTTTAAAAATAGCTTTATTGGCACCGATGGACTTTGTTGAGTTGTTATCACTGCATGAATATTGTTACTGATGAATTCATTTCAAGAATAAGACTCACTGAAATATGCGTTTCCGTTATTTTTAAATTATAACATTTGAAGTTACTAGTTAGTAAATTTACCTTAAAAAAAATTAAAACGCTTTATTTGAATTAGTTAAGTAAAGAACAAAACTTCCCTAATCTGTAAGGGATGATTTGGGCCCCAAAAAAGAAGAACTTTATGAGGGAAATGGTAGTAATACTGGCTATGTAGGTATGTCGTACTCATATCGACTATGATCCCTGAGTGTTCCACCGCGCTGCCCTCGGCGAATCCTGGGAAACGTAAGCTCATTCGTCCACAATTCCGCCAAACCTAACATTAAATTACGAAGATAGGACTGTCATGGGGGGTCAAAATAGTGAGGCCCCTAGATCAGGTGTGTATGTTCCATGGCAGGTTTTTATTTTGTATGTGATATAAACATATACACGTGGGAGTACGTTTATTTTGACTGCTAAGTTTCTCTTTTAATTTGAGCTCAAGAAGTAAGAAACTAGATTTCAATTTAGTAAGAAATGTTAGGGTGAAACACCTCTCACTTCTAATACACGGAAATTTACCTAAATATGAAACTGTAGATACACATCAGGATTAAAACAGCTCGTCCGTAGACAGCAAGTTGATGGTCAAGATCAAATTCAAGTAGTATTGTTTAACTTAATGACTCTGTCTCAAAAAAGAATTAAATGCCCCTTACCTAATTGGATTATACAAACACACACATAACTGTTTTTTTTTTCAATATTTATTAAAGATCAATGTACATATTGAGTACAAACGCCTTATGTCAACACCTAGATCACGTAGGCCTTCTGAATCGATCAATAATAAATCAATTAATAATGCCATGTAAATCAAACGCGTCAAGAAATGCATTACATAACATCACTTAAAGATGTAGTTCAGCTAGTAAACGGCATTTGAATCATCCCTAACACATTGTATGCATAAATAACTAAAGCAAAGAGAAACTTAGTAACGTTACATTCAAATTTTCTCTGCAAATGTCTATTTGAAATTTAATATTCTTGTGCTCTTTAACGTGGTAGGCCACGTGATGATTAAAAGTTGAAATGAAAAATACGGCTGTTAAAAAACGAACCTAAAGTAGATTAAGACGAAAGTAACTTTTTTAAATTCGCTGGAACAATACCGCTGGAAATAGGTCGACGTCCGTTCTGACGTCGGCGAGCACAACGTGACTAGAACGGTGCTAGCAATAAAAACTTTCAGACGTCTGAAATGGGATTCAGAACATTATCCCTTCTATTCTCGGTGGCAATTTATTTTTACGAAAACACGGTAAGTGGTTTGTTTATATGTCTTGTTTTTTACTAGCGAACTCAATTGGAGTTTTAATTAGATATGGTACATAAATAAACGGTGTCCCAGATTTACATATAAGTAGGACTAAATAGTTCAATACATTCTATCTGGCTCATTAGCTGCTATTTTACGTGCGGCGAAAGCGCGAACGCACTCGTTTGTCCATTTCATTTTATCACATTTTTTTTCTTTATTTTACGAATATTACGTTATTTATACAGCATTTGAATATTAAATGTTGATTAAGAAAGCCCATTGCTTGGTAGGACAGAATAAGGGAAATAATTTTATATGATTACGGAAGGATACAAAATGAGGTAAAATAAAGACAAAATGATATACAACAAAAAATAAATAACTACATATAAGTTTATCCTAACTTATAATCTTAATTTTATCAATGATTTTATTAGTTAAGAATATTCATAAATTCATAATAATATAATGGGGTGTCTATCATTTCATCGAATTCATGTATCATTTCATCGAACGCTATTTTCGCTGAAACCATAATGTTTTCAGGGTATCTTAAACATCTAACCTAACCTAACCAACGTTATTAATATTTAATATACCCTGAAAACATTATGGTTTCAGCAAAAAATAGCGTTCGATGAAATGATACATTCGATGAAGTGACGAGCTACCGATGTAATGTATATGTA
The DNA here is from genome assembly GCA_949316455.1 of Acleris holmiana. NCBI lineage: Eukaryota > Metazoa > Arthropoda > Insecta > Lepidoptera > Tortricidae > Acleris > Acleris holmiana. Next base: position 10,512,907 of record OX438784.1, read on the forward strand.
TTTATGTAGTGTTACTCAGAAAGAAGCCCTTAATAAGGCCCAGCTATAACAGTTATATAGCTCTGTCCTTTTCTCTGAGCGTAAACAGAACTGCATAGTTAGGTCATGATAACCCCCCAGTTACGAGTAGTACGACGTAAACAACATTTGTTATGAAAACCTGATTGAGTAAGCCGGTCAATAGGACATTGTTTACGTCGCGTTTGAAAATTATAATATGTACCTGTTTACGAAAACTAATGCGTTATTGAAAGAAGAAGGAGGTTAAGCATAGGAGAAAAAACCGGGCAACACCATGTCGGACCATGTGTAGGGTTCCGAAGCCGTTCATTACTACAAACATAAATACATAACTAATTTTACTAAGGCGACTAAGGGAATAAAGGCTTGTAGTACTGGCGATGGGCTTGCAACCTGTCACTAATACACTGGTTCATCTGAGCCTACTTGTGCAAAATGTGGTTACAGAATCATCAAATTAAGTCTTTTTGCAGTTGTTAGTATTTCTGTAGCTCCTCTGCCTACCCCACTCTGGGAATGAAGGCGTGATGTTATATGTGTGTAATAACTAATTTTCTATTTAAAGTCATTTGGTGCCGTCTTTGATGATTTTAGTAGGTATAAACACTTTAATCGCCTGTATCATAACAACCAATGATGTTTTCTTAGTCGTGATACTTTTCCTTTTAAATTCGTTATAAGCGCTTACATTAAAGTTTTTTTTAGGATTTTAGTATTTGTAGTTTTGGCTGGAGGACACTTGAGTCCAACAAAAATGGGCACTATAAAGCTTAATATGTCACGCACGAAAGTTACCGTATCATTATCTATAAAAATGGGAAAAAATATGTCTGTTGTATGGGAGCCCCCTTAAATAATGTTTTATTTTAATTTAATTATTTATTTTAAATTGATTATACAATTAAATATTTCAAGCGTCTACTTATTGCTGCTATCAATATCGAGCATAAACGAGCAAATAATTAGCGTTTGTTGTATGGAAGCCCCTTAAATATTTACTTTTTTTACTATTTGTTGTTATAGCGGCAAGAGAAATACATCACGGTTCATGAGATACAGCCTGGTGACAGAAGGACAGACAGATGGACGGACGGACAGCGGAGTCTTAGTAATAGGGTCCAGCTTTACCCTTTGGGTACGGACACTATCTCGAAAAACAACAAGTACGAACTAATTTTATATTTAAAGTTATTTGGTGCTGTCTTAGATGATTTTTAGTAGGTATAAACATTTTAGTCGCCCGTATATCAAAAACCAATCAAGTCCACTTAGTTGTGATAATTTTCCTTTGACATTCGTTTTATTTTCCTTTATTCGAGATATATTTTCCAGATTTTTATTTTTGTTTCGTGCTTTATGGGTATTTTTAAATATTTTTTGTGTTCAGTGTGTGTTTAATAAATGTGTTTTATTTGTAGCTTTCGTATCAAATAAATGTCCAAGACAACAATCACAATTTAATAGTGCTATTTGTAGTCCATAAGGTCAGGTGGGGCAAGTGCCCCAGCTGGGAAAGTGCGTCAAAACAAAAATATCTCATGACCACTCACGTGCTTTGTGCAACCACAGGTGCAAGTTAGCCTTTATTCGCTTATAAAAAAATTGCACGAGCGCTCAAGTGGCTAAAGTACATGGTTTGTCGGGCTTGCCCCGTGTTGGTGCACTTGTCCCGTTGGTGTGCTTACCCCACCTGACCTCAATACCAAACACCTCGGATTTATCAGCAGAACCCGAATTTTCCCGATGACGATTTGACTGGTCGATTTTTGACCCGAAACTCCCCTATTCCGCAACTTTCATTAAAATCGTTAGAACCGTTTTCGAGAACGTGATTACAAATATTATACAACATTAATATGTAGGTACAAATATTACTCGTTTCGCAATTCTAATCGCCTTATAGTTTGAAATCTAAACTGACAGTAGCCACATGCTCCTTTATATCTAACGACCCTTAATTCAAATGATGATACTAAAAGAGCTAAGACTAGATATCAATATTTAGCACCTCGTTCATACCTATTAAATACCGATATACCTTTAATCAAAACTCTAAACACTCTCCTTTTAATAACACTCTGATAAGTATATATTATTATATCGAATGAGTCATTACAGTTGCGTGCCCAGCCTGCCCTGGATTCGCGGGAAATTAGCCAGCCCATACACTTAATTGATATGAGCCGGACCAGGAAGCTATTTCCACGTCCATAATCATCCAACTGCGATAAAACCTTACGGGAAAATCTTAAGGATTAAATTTCAACGAAGAAATTATAGGCGGTTATGTTGTTTATCGTGGCGTTAAATTGCTCGAAAGCTCAATGATCCCTCTTCCGGAATTCTGTAACTAGCAATTCTAATGCAATAGTTTTAAAGATCATTTTCTATTGTTACATAGTTGGGTGGTTACGTTGGTTGGTTGCGTGGGTTCCGAGTTCAGTTCGCAAGGTTCAACGTCCGTCCTAGCCCCCCTCCCCCTTGCCACCTGCCAACCGGCAGGAACTCCTTTTGGTAATTAACAATGAAAAAAAGCGCCAATTATAAAGAAGATCAGTTGGTGGAAATGATTAAGACTGTTTATAGAAGTTTCCGCAGTTTCTCTGGATCTTTGAAATAGCTTCGGAACGCGTTTTTGTTTTCGCGCGGTTACTGGAGATTCTCTGGGCTCTAGTGCTTTATAAAAGAATAAGAGTCATTCACGCTTTTACATGAAGCCGACTCAAACGAGCAGTAATAGATCAAACTTAACCACTAATAGACTAGACCAACATTTGAAAAAGTGAAGTATTAGAAGCAAATCATATTACATTTTGGTAAATGGTGTTTTCTTACTAATTCGACCCCGCTTATAAAAATAATGCCGGTTAGCCACCGCTCCCCTCCAATGTTAAATATGGTGCGAAAAGTGGTCATACCACCGCTGAGGATATTCCTAAATTATCATGTGATGCCGATTTTCAGTACTATTGTAACCTAGCCGAGGTTACAATAGTTCTGTGGCTCTAGTGAAAACGGATACAAGTCAACTTAGCTCTTAATAAGAAAGGGCAAACGCTATGTACAGAGTATACTAGACTTATGCCGTTTTTCACCTAAACCTTGGGAAACTTGTATCCTTTTTAACTAGGGCCACAGAGTTTTGGGTGCAGACTTTTTTTGATGTCACGGACCATGATAGTGTTGGACTAGACCTAGTGTAGCCTAAAATACAAGCATAAAAAACATACAAATACATAGACTCTTTTTTTTCACTTACCAGGAATCGAACCAGCTTGCTTCGTAAGTTTCATAGCTAGGCATGACTTAGCTACAGTTTTATGCTTCTACAGAATCATTGTTTCCTTATTCTATAAATTTTCTTTATTGTAAGCAATCATAGTCGTCTCCACGTCGTCTAGACGTATCGATTATCGATTCTATTGTCGTGCGGCAGCCGAACCAGGCCGTTGACCCGCGAACCCCTATGCCGATGGGTCGACGTTGTGCGAAACCAATTGCGAAATGGTTCAGATGAAGTGAATAATCCAACATCATATTTTAATCCCGATTAATTAAGAGTGCTATGCGTTTAATATGTACATAGATGTTCACATGATTATTACACTTAAAAATTTAAATGACGTCTCTGTTGAAACCGATGCTTTAATTTTACAAGGATTTGAAAAAGAATTGGCTCTCAGAAGTTGTAAAATTGTGTATGGACACGTCACCACTTAATATAATTCTTATAAGATCTCGCTTTGAACAGAGGTTTATTGAATATTAGTTTAGACCTTATTTTTTGATCTAAAGTAAATTGTAATTAGCTATAAAAGTAGTTAGTACTTTTTGATCGGTGGTCTAACTCGATAAGTGATATTTGTATGGAAAAATCGTAAGTCTATCTAATTTTGTGACCACCTTTGTTTACCTATCGGTGTATATGTGTGTCCGTGTGGAAAGGACGGATGAACAATGCGTCTAAATACGCATTGTTTTTAAAGGAAGTTCGTTTAATCGGGATGGTTCTCATCCAGCTTTCATTAAATTCGGTTGAGCAGTTTTAGAGACATCAGCTGTGAGAGTAGAGGACGGAGTATATCGGGGGTTTTTATCTATTGAATAGTAATGTCGAATAAGTTCGCATTTTCTCGCTAAGCTGACTGAGAAAGCAAAATAAATAAATATGAATCTTGCGTTGATTAGCACGGCATCCTTACGCGAGCGTAAGAAATAGTTATAATAGCTACCACCGGGTTCCAAAAAAGAAATTACCTTTGAAATACAAAGGAAAGTACAATGGACAAAAATGTATGAAATGTGGAACCCACCCCAATGGACATCCACTAATATTATAAACGCGAAATTTTGTAAGTATCGATGTTTGTTACTCTTTCACGCAAAAACTACTGAACGGATTTTGGTGAAATTTGGAATGCAAACAGCTTATACTTTGGATCAACACATAGGATGCCTTTCATATCGCTATTCCCTCGGGAACTGATTTATACGCGTACGAAGTCGCGGGCGGAAGCTATAACTTATATATCAATCAAAGAGTATTTTTTCGTAGAGCAAAGATTGCCAGGGCGCATATCTCCATTTGCTGTTCGTATTTGTATGACCTCTTCAACGACACCACAATGGTTGCTATTAAGCGGGTACCAAAATGCCCCTTGCCCTTTTAACATAACGGTGCAATAACAACCTTAATTAACTCCTGTTTGACCGTAACGCCAGTCAGTTTGGAGCAAACCCTTGCAGATTTAGAACTCCTGGTGATAGTAATTGTCAAATTAAAGCTTGACCAACTGGCTTCCTTCAAAGAGGCTTGATATCCGTCGATGCTTTTTAAAAAAATATTCAGTGCCAGTTCTACAAAAATCAAGGGTCACGTTTTCAGTTCCTTCAATTAAAAAGTGTACGACAGCGCCCCAAGGTAGGAAACAAGGATTTTTAATAAACCCGTCCATTTGCAAGGTAAAATTTGTAATTTTATTGGACTAGAGAAAATGAATCGTCGAAATGTATGTACGTGCATAACTTTCGAACGACTCCACCAAATTGTTTTTTTTTGTTGTGCTCGCTATTGTCTGGACAAGGTTTGTATGACAGAAAAAAAGAAAAATGCAACGAGGCAAAGCCGCTAGTAATAAATCAGGGGATAATCTTAAACTAATTGTCCTAGTCCCAAACTAAGCTCTAGGCTTGTACTATGGGTACTAGACAACGATACAAATACTTATGTACAGAAATAAATACTTAAATACTTAGAAAGACTCAGAACAAATACTTGCGCTCATCACACAAATACATGCCAATACAAGGAATCGAACCCAGAACCTCTAGCTTCGTAGGCAGAGTCACTACCAACTAACGCGTCGTTGAGCAGAGGCAAAAACACACTTTTTATATACCTTAAATGTACATAACCCCCTATATTTTTCTTTTACAATATACTTAATTATATTGATTTATTATAATTTATTAAGGTTGTCTTAAAGAGACCACCTTTTTTTTTTAAATATCCATTTTAAAAAAATAGGTAAGATTTCTGCTGCTTTTAAATTAGAATCAAGGATTGTCAACGGCGTATTGCATAAGGAGTGATCTCATTAGTTGACTTGCAAAGTTGACAGTTCCTTATTTCAAACGCTAATTTCTATTACGGATGGTTCTTATACGAATTGGAAATCTGCTGTCGGAAAACGTTAACCCTGTGACCAGGATTTTTTGAACGGGCGTTCAAACCTTTCTTAGTTACACTACTGTTAGGTGTAACTACTAAAATATTTAAAATGTATTTTAAATAAATGTACTAATTAGTAGTTTTTATTTTTTTCCTGGAAAATATTTGTTTATAAATGCAGACTTCGTTGTTGTGATGGTATAATTATAACATTAATAACTAAGTATTAACCACAAGTTTTTAACAGGAGTACCTTAACAGTCACGCAACTTTAGCTATCTATAGCAGAATAAGTTTTATCTAATAGAATAAAGCGGTGGATCTTCGAACCATCTGACCTGCTAAAGTAATAAAATCATCAAGTTATAGCTTTCCTCTTTATTTGAGCAATTTAATTGATTACCCAGTGGTTTTAAAACAATGGTAAACTGAAACCTTGATGTGGTGTTCGCTACTCGCCGTAAGATGGCGCTGGATATCAAGGAGGTGTTATGTATTGATAAATTAAAAAGAGTCTAAATGCTACTTAAAACCTTACTTTATTATAAAAAAAATACTTGAAGTAAAATCTACGATTACCTCTATCTACTTCTCTTGATGCTGTAACTTTACGCTAGAAAAGTTAAGAGGTTTAAAATTGTGAAAAGTTGAGAACCGTTGACAACTCAAATGTGAATTATTATGGTAATATTTATAGTTTAGAACCCAAACAGTCGAAAGGCAAACGTACTCAAAATTAAATTTAAAATAATAATTCGTTACTCGATGTTGGTCCAAATGGATTTTGGTGATAAAAAAACCATTACGTTTTGGGTGATACTTACTTATAAGTACCAAGGAGGCATAAATGGTGAAGCACCCGGAAAGCTTGCGTGACTGCCCTCGTGTATGGCACCGCTTATCATGCTAAATAAAATACCGGTTTACAAAATTGGGGATCCGCTTGGAAAGGGAATACGCGAGAGCCCATAAGTTTTTTTTTCTAATAGTCGGGGAAATATTTTCGTCAGCCGGTACGATCCTACTTAAGGATAAGCTGAAAAGCCATACCTGATAGTCATAGTGAGATTTGAGATGGGTATGGGTCCCTATTTGAAATGTCAAGACTGCAATCCTAAGACTCCAAATGTGTTGCCAACCCTAAGGACTAAGGTGGAATGCCTCTACGTATGTATACCTCCCAACGGAACAAAATATAAATGGGGTAAAGGATATGATTGACAGACCCCGTTTAAGGGTCTACCGTCATTAAAATATATATAAATATACGTCATACAACACCTGAAAAACGTCCGCTGCAAAAAAAAAAAGCTCCGTCTTTGGAGAAAACTTCCAATAAGACAAATTAAATTTGAAGATGATCGCGTGTGTAACATTAATAACCATGTGACTTGGAAACTAAATTGTTGGTGGTCCCCAAAAGTCCTAAAGATAAATTGACGGAAGTTGTTGGAAGTTGTGTGAAGTAATTAATTAAGTGTCTTCTTGTTAATCACATTCAATACCAGCCTTCCTAATTTCCAAATAAAAACGACCCTATATTGAGATATTAGCACTCAGTGTACACCTCTCTAAATTCGCGTGGCCAACTTTTAAATGTGGTGGATGTCATCAATATACAAGTAAGTTCGGTAGAATGATTTTTTCTTTGTCATTTGTTGTAGAAATGAGCGAGAGGTGAATACGGCTTTACTCGCTCATTGAAACTCTGCCCATGCGCAGTTTAAAGAGTATTGACTCGATAAATGATAATAAAAGACAGGATAGACGCTGCCGATTTTGGAGAGAGATGACACTTCCAATACGAATGTCGGCTTTTTGCTTTTAAATCTTATTATTAAATTAATTTTATTACTAAAAAGCAGACATACTTTTCTGTTTTATTACGATTAATATTTAATTATTATCTTAAAAACGATAACTCGTCACTTCATCGAATTTCATTTCATCGAACGCTATTTTCTGCTGAAACCATAATGTTTTCAGGGTATCTTAAACATTTATTACGTAGGTTAGGTTAGTTTAGATGTTTAAGATACCCTAAAAACAGAAAGGATTCAGCAGAAAATAGCGTTCGATGAAATGATACATTCGATGAAAGGTGTTTCGATGAAATGATAGACACTCCTTAAAAACAGGTAATAAGAAGAAACAAAAGCACGGAAGCGTTTCATAAAAATAGACAAACATACGCGAAATTTCAGATAACCGTATTAATGCAAAATACAATTCGCTTAAGCTAGAAATATTAAAATTTGAAGTAACTTTAGTTCGTGACAGAAAAAAAAATAAGTTTCTAAATTCAACCTTAACAGGTAAAAGGGGCAAAAAATTATAAAATAAAATTACTTCTACGCGCACGAATCTATAAGAAAAGGAAGCGGAAAACAAGGAAGCTGAAACAAACGAACCAGGACTACATGAGTCCATAAGTGATAGTTCGCGCCGCGCGTCACTTAGCTCTACAAACTAATTTTAACACCGACATCTATGTATAGTCATCCACAAAGTTTACTGGGCTAAAAGTTGAACGAACCTAGGAAGCGCGCCTCTTGCTCTCAACTCACCCACACACGCACAACACCCACACTGACAACGAAGCAAAGATGGACAAGCAAGACACACACTAACAAAAGCGAAGCGTGAGAAATGTTGATAACTCACTTGCGTTAGTGAGCTCCTATCGTCACTTCCGAGTTTGAATTTAGAATCACTCCATGTGAAAATGTTCATTCGAAATCTAAATGTTCCTTGACGATAACTGGCCTGTTTCAATGTGTGCGTATAATTGGAAGATTAAATAAAAGAGACGGCAATGGTTCATGAAGCAATATTTGCAAGCAGCGCGTTTGTTTTGAACAAATTAACAATTGTTTAAGCAATTAATATCTATTAATCGAATACGCCTTATCATATACAACCGTCTTTATCTAGTTCTTATTAAATGAAGCGTTAGAGCGAGATAGGAAAGTAATTAATGTTCGGTATGGCCGTGTGTGTGACTGCGTAGGCGATACGTAGTTAATGAGGCTTGACTGTAGTGGTTGGAACTCGTATGACTGGCCGGGGTAACTCCATCGAGCCATGAGAGCCTGGTACCTCGAATCTCGATTGCGCATACATTTTAGTACAAGTTTTTTTTTTACAAACTCTTTTAAATACACAACCGGCTTGACGGGGCCATTTCTTAAAAATATCTTTGCATTTCCGCGTTGAAAAAGTAAAAAGGTCATTCGCGCCTAAAATGTCTTTGGTTAGTCCGACGGAAAAATGTCGTATTTAATTTGTATTCAGAATACGTTTAACGTGATTGAGTTGTTGGTTTATGTTAAAATGTTGCGCATAGATTTAATGTCGTATGCGTTGTTCAACATAAAATGTTATTTACTATGCATGAAACTAATGAAATCGTATGAAAGATGTTTTCTTCAAATTAGCATGACAGGAGCTTGAAACAGAGCTTTAAAATGTCTCTAAAGAAATGGCTAATTCGTAGTAAGGTCTACGGTTCGTAGCGCTACGGAATTTGCAAATCGTAGCGCCGTCGTAGGTTTTTTATTTACGCCTACGCGTCTGATTAACCCTCTAACCACTGTGCTGAGAGAAATTTCAGAAACAAAAAATTCGTTCGTTTTACAAACTTTTGTATGTCATGTCATCGTCACTAAGGAACGAGTCTTCATTAACTGATTCTGAGTGACGGCGTTAGGCATTTGGGATGCAGATTTAAAATTTATAATAAATGAACGCGTAAATAATACCGAACCTTTATAATGTGCGGTTCCGACGGCCGTTTCTTGTGGCAGCTTTGAAAAAAATATACTATAGGACGGCCAGAATTCTTCCGACCACGTTGTATACATTTAAAAAACACTTTGAGAAGTCCAGGCCTTGAGAGCATCCGACATTACTCCTCGGCAAGGCTAAGTAAGATAGATATAACTGTATTTAAAACTCAGACACAGTACTCCAGGGGACCAACATAACCTTAAAAATTGACCAACGTAATTTAATTAAGGCTGTTTTTAAATGTATAAAAACTAAAAAAACTTGTGTAATGGGTTGGGTGTTAGTTTCAGTCGCTACATACGCAGATGCACTATTCTTCACGGTCAAACGATGTTGTTTTTGACATATAAAATACTTAAAGAACTCTGAGTCTCACTCACTTTACTTTAAACCGTAATAGGTAATCAATTATTTTTTTCAGAATGTGTTACAGCGCCCGATTAACTAAGAAATAAGAAGTGAAGTAATAAAGGCCCCATACAAGAAATAAGAAGTGAAGTAATAAAGACCCCATACAAGAAATAAGAAGTGAAGTAATAAAGGCCCCATACAAGAAATAAGAAGTGAAGTAATAAAGGCCCCATACAAGAAACGAGAAACTTTTTTGCAACATATTTTTGTTTTTGTTAAATTGTACAATCGTTCAACTCTGAAGAATAACAAAATGGTAAAGTGTGAGTTGGGCTCGCACCCATTTCATTTGAAATCGAATTCAAATCGGAATATAATAATACCTACTGTATGTAACTCTCGGTGCGCGAGTCTGACGCATACTTAACCGGCTTTTTAGGGTTCCGTAGTCAACAATGGTTCAATAAAATGTAAAAAAAACAACAAATACTACAAATCTGGAAAACAACTTAAATGAAAGCGCATATAACGAATTTTAAAGGAAAACTATCACGACTAAGTAGACATAATTGGTTCTTGAGATACAGGCGATTAAAGTGTTTATACCTACTAAAATCATCCTTAGACGGTACCAAATGACTTTAAATAGAAAATTAGTTATTAATTGGTGATTTATATGTTTGTAGTACTTAACGGCTTTGGAACCGTATACTGAGCATGATCCGTTATGCTCTTGCCCGGTTTTTTTTAACCTCCTATCAAATACGGGTCAAAAGATGCAACTCTTTAAACTAAGGAAGGACGGACGGACAGCATAAGCATATTAATAGGGTACCCTTCGGACACAGAACCCCAAAAATAATATATTTGTTATTTATAACATACTATTAGAAACTACATTTATTGTAAGCAACTTTACTGATATAATTGCACTAAGCAAAATTATTCTCAATTTAATTATTTTCCTATGTACATTAAAATGATGATATTAGCGTGGTATGCAGTTACAATCTCCCCGGCTATCAGTACCGCGCCGGCAGGGCATCACCGCCCGAACAAACGACCAGGAAAACAGAAACGTATGCGATTCCGGGATAGTTAAATTGCAACATTGTTAATGTAACTAACTGGCTTTCATAATCTCCTGGTGCTGTCGCGTATAGCTTACTGTTAAAATCAGACGGTTTACGGTTTTAACCAGCGAGTAAACTAACTTAACGTCTTTTTAACAGGTAACCTATAGCCGAACAGCGTAGATAGATGGATAGAATGATGAAATGACATTGTATTTTGTCGGATAAAATTGTGTACGGTACAGTTTGCTTATCGATTTATTTTGACTTAAATCCGATATGTTGACACTACTACTTAATGTCTGATTTCACGAACCAATAAAACTGATCGTGAAATCGTAATCGGCTGGTGAGTAGAAGAATTATATTATAATATAACTGATACAATTAAATCTTCTATATTTTTATTTACGTTATGCGTTATGGGTTTAGTTTTAAAATAATAGGTTATACAGGGCGTCCCACGGCTATGCCACATGGAAGGAAAGTACCTTGAATATTGTAGATGAAACATTTTACTGAAAGAAGACATAATTTTAATTTAAAAAAAAATTAAACTGCATTCATACATATTTAATAATTACATGGTTGAACCGGGAATCGAACCCGTTGCACGAGGTAAAAAATTACCCTGTATCTGTATCATACCGATCGAAAGGCTTCATCGTAAGGATTTTTTTTTTTTTAACATATTGTCAGAAATAAAAGGAAGACCATGAATTTTAACGTAGGTTATTATAGATTATACCCACTGAGTGTTATATCGAACACAGTCATATCACATGCCTGTGATATGACTGTTAGATAGATAGTTGTTACATTACAATTTGTACCTAATGATAGATCACATCAGTACGTACAATATGCCAAATATTGTTCTACCAAAAGCGCATTATATGCCTGAATCGTTATATTAACCAATAATAATTATATTAAAAGTACCTACGTATACCGACTGTTACGCAACCGTATAAAATAGGCCAAGTATATTTTTATATTGTATGAAAACGGCCTGTCATAAAATTGATACTTTCTATTACCAAAAATTATATATTATTTCGCCATGTCCGTCCGTCCGTCCGTCCGCCCGTCATTCCACCCATCCGCTCGCAGCGTAGCTCAGAGTCTTAGTACATACTAGAAAGCAGTAATTTAATATAGCATGAATATACATATTACTCACGTTAAAAAGGCGGTAAAGTTTTTACTTAAGAAAAATATATTTGTAGTTTACTGCCGCCACTACACGTAACACGGGGATGTATTTTGTTTTTCTCGTCTAACCCATATTGTGGGGTGTAGTTGGATACATACATACATACATAACGTCACGCCTTTATTCCCAGAGTGGGGTAGGCAGAGCAACAGAATACCAACAACTCTAAACTTGTTGATAATTCTGTAACCACATTTTGCATTCAGGCTAAGATGTTTACTAGTGTATTAGTGACAGGTTGCAAGCCCATCGCCTAACAGTACTACAAGCCCTTATTCCCTTAGTCGCCTCTTACGACATCCACGGGAAGACATGGAGTGGCACTATTCTAACCCGGCAACCGCACGGAGGATGTAGTTGGATAGGTCTTTCAAAATTCAAATCTTTCAAAACTTACGTATTTGTGCAAACAATTTTTCGATTAAGGGATCCGTTTATGAAATATTAAGCTTCAATATTTAAATGAAAACGGATATAATGAATTTAAAAGGAAAACTATCAAGACTAAGAAGACTTCATTGGTTAGTCGGTTTAAGTATTTATACTTACTAAAATCATATAAGACGGCACCAAACGACTTTAAATAGAAAATTCGGTATTACTTGTTAATTATTATGATTGTAGTACTTAACGAATTCGGAACTCTACACTGAGCATGGTTCGACATGCTCTTGCCCTATTTAATGAAATGTACTTTTATAAAAGTATTCAATATTCAGCAACCGCAATACTAAAAGCATACATGAATTAGAAATTATAATTGCGCATGCGACGTATGAGTCACAACAAGGCCCGAGTAGACGAGTATGTGATGGGTATCTCGCGTATCTAGTATAAATACTTGCTTTGCTAAGTATGATACCGCGTTCGATACTCCCGGGAAAACTCAGGGTTGTCGCAAGCGGGAAAACCGGTTCTTAAATTTATTTAATTTTTGCGGAAATATTTGGTCACTTTGGGTTATAATTCAACGAAATGTATCCGGGTATTTTATATTATATATTAGTAGTTAAAGATCAATACTCGGTCAAGCACGGCGTGCTTACTTCGATCGCCAAACCACACTTGGAAAAAAGTCTTTACTATCAATCTTACGTGTAAGTTCTAATATTTGTTGGTTATCTTCGTATTTCAGAGAACAAGAACAGCAAACTGTGGCTGCGGTACCATTAGGCAAACAGTTTGCGACTCAAAGAAACGAAGATAAAATAAAAACATTTATTCGTGACAAACAACAACAAAGAACAGAGAAATACGCACGAGAAGAATGTAGTCACGAAACGGTCCCATCAGCGTAGTGCTGGCCTTTTTTGGCGGGGTCTACCGTTGGAACCTTCAGGTGAAACTACGGAAGGTTACGCACACTAATTTAAACCAAAAGCAAATTTTAGCTAAGAAAAATAAAATGAAATGAAATTAAGTTAAATAAATTTTGCACGGAACCTTTTACGCCATACTTTTTGGCTGAATGAACAGAGGTCCCCTGAGTCCCCTTAGCCTTACCCAAACAAATAAAAAGAAGGATTTACTATCTGCAATCCCTTAATACAGATTGCCAATTCGCGTTTGGCAAACTGTACATTAGGATAACCCCCATGAGCCCCCATCCCATTCCCATCAAATGCGAGTGTAATATTAACGATAGTCACTGATAAAGCAGCCATTTTGTAATTTAGATATATCCCTAAAACTTACATCACTTTTTACCAGCCCTACGTCAGACTAAACACGTTCCTCTGGCTAACTGCCGCTCGTAATCAAAAGGGACTAAGATCATACTGGCGCCATACATACATAATGCCTTTTTATTTTAAACCTAGTGGAGTCTGCGCACACTGGGTTACAAGTTCATCGACCGTAGCCACTTGATCGGTGACTATGTATAGTGTATCACGCAAGGACATACTGCGGAAGCCTGTGCAAAGTTTTCTTCTTCTACCATCATGACAACGGTATGCCAATACCACTCAGCCCCTATCCCACATAACTTTAACTACATTTGATAAAGGACATAAATGTTCTACATGACTTTTTGCCACCCCTGAAAGTTAATGCGCTGTAATACCAAACACAATTTATTGAATTTTTAAAGTAAGTATTTGTCGTAACTATTAAAAAGTCAAAGTTGTTAATTCGGTACATTGTCATTATGATTTAATATTGTATTGTGTGTTTAAAATGATCTCAAAAATATTTCATGTCCTACATAAACCCTGTTAGGGCATTGCATTTCATTCAATACAAGTTATGAACATCTATTCAAAATACAAATAGAAAAAAAAGTTCCGCGGTTTTTTTGTAAAGTGATGTTTTAAATGCTTGCATATTTAGCCAACAGATTCAAACTTGGAAACCATTTTAAAAGTAATTCGACCACGCATAATAAAAGAGTTCGGCCTTAATATGATTAAATAGATTCATCGTAATAATTAATCGTGTTTCACGAAATTAAATTCTTTTTTTATATATATTTGCACAGTTGTCATTTTGAGGTTATTTCGACACCCAAAAATATGGTCCATACACAATCACTGAAAATGGCGATAATCCTCCATTCACAAACACCGTGATTGGTTGTTTAGGGGTTTCCAAAGTAAATTAAAAAAAAATACTTTAGTCCCTAGAGATTAATAAGGAGCTTTAGTCCCGATTCGCAGAGATTTAAGTAGCAGTCCTGCAAACTCGTAGGTGTAGGACATATGTACTCGAAGATACGTAATTCTGGCCGAGCTGTTTCGACGATGAAACCAAGGTCACAATACACTCATGAAAATGTGTTAAAGGTAGTCAAGACCGATAGTAACAATTTTTTTACGCTTCTTCTTCTTCTTTTATATTAATGGCGGTCCATCGCGATATTCCGCAGTGATTTCGCCAATGTCAAGTGAGTTGAGTAAAATAGTAAAGATAATAAATCAAAAGTAAAAGCCGGACATCTTTCAATCGGCCATCTTCCTTCCCCGAAGGTAACCGGAAAACCCTCTACGTTTTAAAGTCAAACAGAGTTTTTTTTTTGAGTTTTCTGCCACAGATGCGTCATAGAAGTTCTAAATGACTCTCTGTCATCCCTGAAAGTTTATGCGCTACCAAACATAGTTTAATAATATTATCTGTCGATTATTATTATTTGACGACACGTTGGCCTAGTTGGAAGTGACTCTGCCTCCGAAGCCAGCGGTCCTGGGTTCTAATCCCGGTAAGGGCAGATATTTGTGTGATGAGCGCGAATATTTGTTCCTGAGTCTTGGATGTTTTCTATATATATTTAAGTAAGTATTTCTCTATTTAAGTATGTTTATCGTTGTCTAGTACCCATATTACAAGCTTAGAGCTTAGTTTGGGACTAGATCAATTTGTGCGAGATAGTCCCCTGATATTTATTTATTTATTATTTTAATCCTATCTAACCCTCCTAATATTATAAATGAGGAGTTTGTGTTTGTTTGTTTGTTACTCTTTCACGCTGTAACGGCTGGAGGGATGACGGAAATATTCGAAATTTACGCGGACAAAGTCACGGGCAAATGTTAGTAATTACTGAAATGAAATCATTGCATTTTACTATTTGTTTTCCTACTTAAATTAA
The DNA here is from genome assembly GCA_949316455.1 of Acleris holmiana. Lineage (NCBI taxonomy): Eukaryota > Metazoa > Arthropoda > Insecta > Lepidoptera > Tortricidae > Acleris > Acleris holmiana. The sequence continues at coordinate 10,528,614 of OX438784.1, forward strand.
ATAAGACTCCAACCTCAATAATATTCTTCTGTATTTTACCGTGTGTTACCAAAAAATCTGGCATCAACTTATGTTTAAAATCTGCTAGAACAGCAACTCAAAGTATAGTTTTAAACCACAAGCTCAAGGTTTCTTTTGGAAAAGCAAATTCGAAGCACATAACCTATTTTACATCTGCATCAGAGCTATCATGTGAGCCATTTCCCAATTCGGCATCCACTTAAACGTGTGAACCACTTGAGGTACAGTGCACCAAATATACCACCCCTATCCCAAGGGCATAAGGTCGTGTTTACATACCGCCGGGGCCAGGTGTGTGGTCCGCCGTACCCTTGACTTTGGCTGTATGCGCGCTGCGTTTACATTACGTAAGACTACGTGTCTTCAAAATCGGAGTGTACGATATTTGAGCATATCTTCTACGCTTTTGTTGAATTATTTCATTGATAAAGAGATTGTATCCTGATATTTTAAATGTGAAAGAGCTCTATCTGTCTGTCTGTTACACTTTCAAGGCTAAGCCCCTGAATTGATTTCGATGAAATTGTTTATGAATATAGTTTAAATTCCGGGAAAGGGCATGGGATACTTTTGATTCCGGAAAACTTTATAGTCCCTAAGTAAATAGCGATAACCGACTATTATGCGGACTAAGTCTAAATATAAAGTGCCTATTAACAACGTGTAAGGGTCATGCTATTAAGGTTTCGATATTCTAGTCGCCAGTAGTGTTTTAGTTAAAAACTTATTGATCCAACCTCTTTCAACCTTAATGCGTTGGGTGCCAATTGAACATCTGGTAGTTCTGCCTGTGCCAGATCAATACTGGAATGCAAAAAAGTTTTGAATCCAGTTTTAGTGAAGAGCTGGAAATTACGAGTAAAGCAGAATAAAGTTTGTAATAATTTCGTAACGTTTACATTTCGAATCACTTTTTCACGCTACGCTAGTGGATGAAATGGATTTTTGCATGCAGATTTGAGCAAAAAAGCCTTTCCAAATTGGTAGTAAACTGATTTTAAGTTCCAAAGTCATTTATGGGTGGAATTACAGGAAACATATTTTTGAACGTATCTATAGATTTAATATAAATGAAATGAAATGAAATGAAATGAAATATATTTATTCAACAAAAACATGCAACAAATCATCATCATTTATAGATTCATTTCATTTATAGATTTTATTTATAGATTTAATATAAATGTACCTTTTAAAGCTATAAACTTTGTACATTGTTTAAAAAAACTACCATAGTTACATTTGCTACCATTCTGTAACACATTCTCATTCCTTTCAAAACTTTCATAGACTATTAAATACAACCACAGCGAACTCCTCCGTACAACGTGAAATATCGATAAATCGACACCTACGACGTCACGCTGCCAGCCATAGTTACGTGTATCTATCGATCTAAACAACGTAGCCCGTCAAATGTACCAGGCGAGCATAACCAACACTAAAGCTAACTATTTCGGCCGACGAATAGGCACGTAATAAAAACTCAAGAACATAAAGCGAGACCGGGACACCGCTATCTGCGCATCGCGCCTCTCCCTCGCTATACGTCAGTTGACAATAAGTAGTGGGTGAACGAACTCCGAGAGTTTACTGGGCTAAAAGTTGAATGTACCTCTGTTCGCGGACATTACGAACAAGATAGCAACTTTACCACACGCCACTCGGAAGCGAAACGGCCTAAACACCTTTCAAAATGGTTACAATTTACTAACAGCGTGCATAATACTAGAGTCGGTATTAATTTGCCGTTGTGGTGTGCGTGTGTTGTTTCGCGATGAGTGAGCAAGTTTCTCACGAGTACCACTACATGCGCGGGTCGGTTGTGAGCCGTGCGTGTGTACAAGGGGTGCGTATGTGTGCTCGAGGTTGGTAGTCTTGAAAATAATTTCGCGGTCACACCGAGGCAGCGAGTTCATACGACCAGAACCACCTGTCTCTTGGCGGGTATTTATATCTATGGCGGAATGTATCGTACATAAAGACTGCATAGGACGCTGATGAATAGCCATCTTACATAATTATCAAAGTGGCCATTCATTAACAATCGCGTTTTCGCGGGCGTTTATGATTTATTTCGTTGCCGGTATGAAAGACATGTTCAATGTTATTTTACAGTCTTACCGTTTCCGTCGAAGTTAAATCGCTCTTAATGTATATTTAGGCACTTAAACTCTCTCAAAGGATATTTTACTGGATTTTGTAATATGTGAAGGTAAAATGTATTTAAGTCAAAAATTTAAATAATATCTCTTTCCAAAACTTAACAGCCAATAATTTTATTTATAATTTATAACATGAGCTGATGCAATAAATAGCGTCTAGAGACGTTAGATCATAAAATCTTGCTCGTGATACTGCGACTTACATTAACTAACTAGTAACAGTTCGATCCTGTACCTGTAAGTGTCAAAATAACCTCAAAATGTATAGAATCGTCCCGTGCCTGATTGACTTACTGACAGACAAAGCCTAACCCTAAACCGCTGGACCAATGGACTTGAAATTTTGAAAATCGACAACCATCGGGAAGAACTAGAAACGGTAACCTAATTTTAGTATTACAGTCCTCTAGACTGAACGGAACGTGCAATGTTACCGAAGATTATCCTTAGTTACTAGGTACTATAAATTACAAGCTGCGTGTAATCGGTATGCGAACTGAATTAAATTATTTTTCTATACGAGCAAAGTCACGCCATGAACTACACATACAGTCATTTAAATTATACCACATTAGGTACACATTTACGCCTTAAGGGCACCCAGACATCGTAATAGAACATAGACTATCAGTTTCATACATTTCTTTACTGATTTTCGACTGTCAGGCGGCTTGACAGACTATGTTATAAGTTATAAAATAACTGTTAGTGTGTGGGATCTTTCTTTCAAACCCGATATTATTAACTCGTGCTACATCTTAACCCTAGCCATAAACAAGATTTATTACATACTTACAAAAGCAAAAAAACTGACGTCTATATCAATGGTATTGACTAACGTGTATAAAACATAAATCAGTATTAACCATCATTGCGTTAGTTTATAGTTTTGTTGCGGAAACGAAACACAATTAAAAGTTTGCTATTAATTGCATGGGAATCGGGCATTTGCGGGGTCACTGGACGACGGCCATTTTTATGCTAGGCATGAACCCGAAATTGCCGCGCTAAAAGTTCGCGTTTGAATTCGGAACTGTTCGGCTTCCAAATTTAAACGCTTGAATTTGACTTGGTATTTTTTATAATTGAATACTGCCAGTGTAAATTAAGTCTTTCAGTTTACTATTTAATGTTTAATTTAATATTGATTTACCACAAGAAAATCAGAAATAAATTATAATCGAACTTTTAATAAATCACGATGAATGACTTCATTATGTAACTACGTTTTGTATAATATCCCGGATCATCGATGTCCATTGTCTATCGACTATCAATACATGGGCTCTTTTCTATGTGGCAAAACGAATATTGCATTTGACCTGTAATTGCCGTCGTTACTGTCAAGTGAATAAGAACTATAATATCGTTGACAATAAGTTAACATGTCAAAAGCCAAAAGATTTTACCGAGCAGAATAGACCCCCATCACGCTCTTACAAGAGCTATTGCGGCTTTCTTTCTGAGCCCTAAAAAGTCGTACTTTCACAAAATGTAAGGCGAAAAATATTACACCGGCCTACAAAAAATATACAACAACTGTTCTGCTTTCTTGCAGGTCTGTTGTTGTACAGTCACTAGTGTTGGAAACGTAATTTTTACTATAGCAACATTAATTTCTTAGTAGGTTTAATATTTCATATGGCAACCCTTTCATGTGACGCTTTTGTTTTTTTTTGATTCCTAAAAGGCACGCCCCGAAATCAATAGAATAATATCCAACATTGCGCAAATTTTTATTTTGCACACACATATAATATTACGTATTTTACTCGCTTAGTCAAATTTTTGATCATGGGTTGAAAAACATAAAACAAACCATATACCCTATACCCTAAAAATTAAAAGCGTTACTAGCGCTCAAGGACGATAACGGATTAATTTGTAATTTATGTTCGTCTCACATTGGTATTAACCGTATTCTCATACCGAAATTGTGTTCTGGGCTGGGATTCTTCACAGTAATAACGATATCATCTTCGACGTGTTTCCATGTTATCAACGTTTTGTTAACTCATGTCATTTACAATAATGGCCACTGTGACATAAACGTTTCTAAAACACGTCAATCGCGATATCGTTATAGTAGAATATAGAGGCCCAGGAAAACGTGTCAAAAATCAAAATGAGCACAAGTGCAAATAATTAAATGAAATTACGGTGGATGACAACCACATTAAATAAAGTTTTGATACGTTCTTCTACTACTTGTACAGAAACCCTATCTATTCTGTGCTTCTACAGAAACCGTATCCCCCTAGACAAAATACAATGTTTTCATGATTTTATGACGAAGTTAAATGAATGAATGAATGAATGATATTTATTTTCCAAAGTAAGTCATTGCGTGTTATGTCAAAGTATAAGAAATTACATTGAAATCGTCAAAAAATAAAAAAAATAATAAAACATAATCAATAGGAACACAAAGCACAAGCAATAAAAATAAGTCAATCATTAAAATAATATGTCAAAACATCAGAATTAAAAGGCAACATTACATACGGAATCACATAAAACACATCTCAATTATAATTTTAGGTCCAGAAACTCATTGACTGAGTATAATGGATTTTGTAATAAAAGGTTTTTCAGCCGGCGTCCAAATGCTTTGTCAGATATTTTGTCTTTGTTATTATTAAATTATTGAGGTAACTAGTTTAGGCCAAGCAATTTTATCTGTTAGATAGTCCTCCACCCAATAGTCAGTTTCAGACTACACCGACATTTCTACCTGCAGCCCAAGACCCTGGTCCTGAAGTCAAGATAGTCCAAAATCTTTGTAGCCATGAAACCTTAACAGAAAATTATTACGTATCTGTGTTTTCTTCTGGAGCCGGAAGAATGCTTAGCCATTACTCAAGTATCATTGGCTCTATTATTTTATAACAAAAAATAGGGAAACTAACGCGACATATTGTACTACTAATACACGGGAATGATCAAGAACTATGGATCAGTAGAGTAGCTGGTTACATTCTATAACAGAATAATAATAGATTAAAGCCTGACAAGATTCTATTTGGCCTTATTTCAATACAAGTATTGAAATAGGGCCAAATAGAATCTTGTCAGGTTTTACATGTATACAATGTAGGAAAAAAGGAATAAGTAACTATTATATTTTAAATTTGTGTTACAATAACTGCTACCTACGATCCCGACGAGTCTTTTTCGCTTCTTCCACTTTCATACAACGAATCAAGCATGCATAATTATTATAATAGACGTTATTTGTAATAGATTCTATAAATAAATAAAAATAATGTTCAAGGACAGAAAATAGGATATTTATGAATGGTTACTGGAAAACTTCCGAAAACCCAATCTCCCTTTTCACTCGTTGTTCGAAACCAAATGGAGAGATAGGGATGGAGATTTTTTTAAGTAGGAGTAGTAGTTTGCGTGACGGCGACTAGTGGCCAGCGGCAACACTGTAATTCATAGAGATGTATGAAGCATGCCAAGTTTTGCCGCGTTGGCGATTAGACGATTTCTATGCATTTGTCTTCACCGCCCACCGCTCACTGGGTCATTCAATTTTATATCAAGTTGCCTACCCGTTCTTCCGCATGTCACAGTCGTTTTACAAATACTAAACAAGATTAAAAGGCATTGTTGAAATGTGGTTTAATCTCATCTCACTAATATTAGAAAAGTGAAAGTTTGTGTGTGTTAGTAGTTTGTTACGGATTCACGCTGCAACGTCTGGACGGATTTGGATGAAATTTGGAATGGATATAACTTATACTTATCCTGGGTTAACAGATAACTTCGGACGATTTAAAAGTTTCCAAGGAAATAACGATAATCGAAAACTACGCGTATGAAGTCCAGAGCAGAAGCTAATCTTAAACAACCTTTTTTTTATGATAAGGAGAAGGCACACGAGCACTCAGGCCACCTGATTTTAAGTGGAGTCTGAAACCCATAGACATTTGAATTCTCAAGACTATAATCCTAAGACCTCAAAAGCGTTGCCAACCCTGAGGACTAAGATGGAATGCCTCTATGCTAGTAACTTCACCGGTTATCTGATCCCCACACCGGAACACAACAATGCGAACACTGTTGCTTGGCGGGTTGTTAATGGATAAGATGGTGGTAGCGATCCGGACGGACCCTGCACAGGGTCCTACCACCACTAAACGTATAACTAAGTACTTACTATAAATATTGTATATGTTAAAACAATTTGAAAAATAATCCACATTCGCTACTCTACGCGAATAGTGGGGATTATAAATAAATAACGACCCAGTAAAATGTGGTTTTATTAAATTGTAAATTTAAAATCGTTACTTAAATTTCTTAAACAGCTTTTCGAATGTTTAGTGTTTGAAAAAAACGCATACAAGTTTAACGAGGTATTAAAATAAGCCAACAGATTGACAAGCAGCTAAATGAGAAGAATTTCGCATGTTTTTTAATTTTACTGGATTCGCACCCACACATGTACATGCAACCAGTCGTTGGGCGAACTTTTGGCTAGATTTTATGGGTCTAAAGAGTACGTTTACCTCGAGACGAGGGCAACAACCCTTGAGAGTTGGTAGCTTATGGTTAAGGACAGATAATATTTAATTGTGAGTTCATACAATAAAAATATTATAATAAATGACGAGCTAAAAATAAATAATAATGATGATGAGCTTGGGATTCAAGAGGTAGCATGTGACACTAATAGAAACTTACACATCTTGCAAAGTGATCTTTTCAATTTAGCGCTTGAAGTTTCCTGATATTTCTCGAAAACGGGCCGTAATTTTTCCGGGACTGCAAGGTCTAATTTCAGATTTCAGGCAATACCTTTTCATCCGTTTTATTTTTTCAAGAATCGAACTATTGAAAATTTGATTCGAAAATAAAAAAGAAACCGTTATTTATTCACATGAACATGGCTGCCCTCATACGAAAGAAAGCAGCTATCTGTTATAGGAATCGTATTGTAAAAGAAACCTTATGTGTAATCGTGCAGAGTTGAGTATGCTTCAACTATCATAGTGCCAATAGCCGCCTTCTTTGGTATGACGGCAGATGGGTACATAACATGATGGTACAAAATATAAGGAGTTCCATTTTCTGCCAATTACGTGGCGTGTAAATGTACAGTAATAAAACTAATAATGCACATTAATCAAAATGTCAAGGAGATAATGTAAATTTTCAACAAAATAAGATTATATAGCCAGGGATCCGCCCACCCATTCACCGATAAAAGCCCTTGAAAGACTTACCTCTCAATAGAATACCCACTAAAAAAATAACCTCTTGGAACGAAATATATGACTAAGTTATTCGTTAAACTAACCATTCACTATAAGGGAAACCTTAAAAGCTAAAGCACAGATAACCCTTAAAATAACGCTTTAAAAAGCATATCGAATGGATTTTCTAAGTAAGGATTTATTTTAAGGGGATTCGAATGGGTTTCACAGGGGATCCTGTGAAACCCATTCGAATCCCCTTGAATGGGAGAGCGGGCCGGTCCCGGTGTATAGCCACTAAAGTATGACAGAAAAACAATAATAATTATTAAGAATCAACACAAAACACTATGTGTACTTATCATGGATCCTTTTCACTGAGGTAATCACTAACCGAGTAATAACATTTCTTAAAAAATAAGTGAAATAACCTACTTTTGAAACAATTTAGAGTCATATCTTTAAACGAATCTGGCTAAAGGTTAAAAATTCGAGAAGTCATACAATAAGAGTTCATTCGGGATACTTTTAGCGTTTGGTAGGGAACATACAACTAATTTATATTTCTTCCTGTTCTAGAAAACACATCTCTTTTTTTATAGGTATGAATGCTTCATAGCGAATACAAAATGTAAAGGCTCGGAAGTGACACAGTTTTAGTCTTTAAAGAGTGGATTGCAGTTTTCAAGATATTTAGCTCCACAAACAGCACGGACGCATTTTTTTGAACTCTAAATATCCTTCCACTACCGAGTTGCCCATAGTATGATGCCATATATGAGCACTGACGACACGTAATCATTATAAGCCAACAATGCAGTTTGTTTATTTACTACTCTTCTTAACCGACCTAGGTCGAATGAAAATCTGTCCAGTTTCAAGCATTTTCTTTCTATATGAGACTTCCAGTTGCAATATTTGTAGTTGCAATGTTTGTAGGAAAACAGAGTCATCTACATTTTCTACATTTTCACCTTTATACATAACATTAAGGGTTACCGGATTGGTCTTACATATTTGAAATTGTATACATTTTGTCTTGCTTATTTTTATGTCAAGTTTATTTTGTTCAAGCCATTTGAGAACTGATTCAAGACATTTGTTTGCTTCATTTTCCATATTTGCTTTGCGAGAATTAAGTGTGATGTGATGACACTAGTGCTTGGACACTTTTAGCTTCAAGCACACTCGAATGAAAAACAGTGATGTCTAAAAGTTTCTACACGTGATTAAACAAAACACGTTCGTTCGACAGTTCTGCATAAGATAAAATAAGATAAACAGGTACAGTTAACTACAGTCTCTTCCATCACTTTATACCCTAAAACCAATCAATCACGACCATGGCCAAACCAGTGTGACACGCAAGGGTCACTTTCTCCAGTTTCCATGATGGATGCACTTTCCCCCCAATGTGGAGCTTGGAAGGTCAGAGCCGCGGGTCGATGAACTGTTAATTTGGCAACTTTTACCTCGTCTCGACTGGTACATGAATCTATAATACCGTCCAAAAGAAAAAGGTAGTAAAAGATGATCTACGTAGGTATATTGCGCTTTTGCTGGAGATGACAACTACTTTCTGTCCTTGTCATCTCAGTCTCTCATCTTTCTGGTCCTCTTTTGTACATGTGTTCCAGGGTAAGTCAGCCGGTAAAATTACTAGCATCATGGAAGCATTCCATCTTAGTCCTCTTTTTATATATAATTTTCTAACTATTCTATGGTCCATAGCTTTGTTCGTCAGCTTAAATTTTGGAAGTTCCTATAAAAGAGTTATTGAGTTCATCGATTGCCAAGGAGCTTTTAGGTTCCTTAGTTAGGTAGACCCGGCCTCTATTGCATTTGTATCAGCCCATCTCGCGTTTATGATTACGAATCAAACTTTTGACGTTATGATACAGTCTATTTAAAAGGACAACTATAACGTCAAAAATATAGAACAATGCAGAAACAAGCTGCACTAAGTAAAATACGGCCTCAGGAAGAATTACATTAAGTATCATTAGTTCACTATAACACAATATAACAAGGAAACTTGAAGAAAATCGTTCTTCGATTCTTACTCATATCAATTAAATCACTACAGGTCTGATTCACTTGTCAGTAAAAGCTGTCACAATTAGAATAAATTACGATATCGAAGCAAGGTGAGCTGAACTAAAGTAGAAAGAAGGCCCTGCCCGTTTTCTGGGACCCAATTCTCGTGACTTCGAGAAAATTTTACATGCGATATGTCAAAAAAATGTATGCTTTTGACAGTTCATCTCGCATGAAAAATTATCTCGAAGTCACGAGATTGGTTCCCTGACATTAAAACATGACAAGCCGCTGTTTTACAGTGATACACTTTCAGGGCGCAAATCACGTTTGCAAACGGCCTACTTTATAAAACACGCACATAACGGGGTTTTTGTTAAACCATGCATTTATTGGAAAGTAAGAACTTAAGAAAACATTAAGGGTGAAAAATGAGGTTAAAGAGTGTGCTTTTGTATTGGCCTGGAGAGGGCAGGCTAGCGCACAGGATAGTAGCCAGCTTGTCAAATGAGAGTTAGACCGCGGTGACAGGTGGAATAACAATATCTTCGAGTAGCAACATTAATAATAATGTTTATGTACCAAAGAAACAATAAACAAAAGGTTACACTGGTACTTAAAGGATATCATGTCACGCAAGATGCCACCTAACACATTTAAAGCAACAGTTTTGGGTAAAGAATGAATCATGTTGCCAATTTCAATCCTGAACAGCGCCTTTTTGCCAAGCTATAGTGGGCTCTGAGGCCCATGAATCTTTGAGGGTTACGATGAAATTTCTATGTGCACTTTACCAATGTATTTACCCATTACCTCCACACAAAAAAATGATGCTAAAAACCGCTACTTAGCGGCAAGGGCAAGATGAGCGGGGGTAAGATGGTGGTAGTCTGATCCATACGGACCCTGTACAAGGTCCTACCATACGTAAGTATCATCATCCACCTAATACTCCACTGCTGAAGTGCTCTAAAAATGTAAGCTACCGAGCACGATACGCAGTCATTCATAAGCAGGTCTTGCCAGACACATTGCAAGATCATCGCTCTTCTTATATCCTAGTATTTCTGTATAAACTGTATGTTGTATAACGTTGACGGCAGCCCTTTTAAAAGGGAAAACTCAAACTATAAACGAAAACTTTCGACAGTTCGACGAACTCATTCACTGACTCTAAAGCCATTCATAGATCTAATAAAAAACCCTTCACACTTCACACTTTTACCTTAACTGCCCTAAACAGCCATTACTTTCTATTTTCTAGAATAATCGAAAGTTGAAATTAAAAGTGATCCACCCCGAAGGTCGACAAGTCGACCTAACACAACAAGTGTACAAGTATGAGCATTTAGGTCGCAGGTGAAAGCAGGGAAAGTCAAACTTACTATTTGACCATGATCCACTACTCTCCCTAGTATTTTATCGTCTTGACAATCACTTTTCAACCACAAGTGGATACCAACCTTGTACTCTTGGCGGTGAGACGCTTTTTAAACGTGTCAGAAACCAGGTCAGGAGACAATGTGCTCTAATTCAGAAATTTTTGATGCATTGATTGTGATTTCTTTGTAATTTGTTAGTAGTCTCACTTTCTAACAGGAAAAAATGTTTTTTAGAGTTAAGCTAGTAAAAGAATAAGCCATCATGTCACTAGCCACAGGAACGACACTGACTAAACTGTGTGACTAGCCATGTGACATTTCGTGGCAACAATTCTATGCAGTACAAATAATCCTTACTGAACACCACATACATTTACAAGACGCAATGAAATTTTAGTGAGTCAACAGGTCATCTTATCACTAAATAATGATCTCTTCCAGACAACCTTAATAAGAGAAATTCAAAGACAATCAAAAGAGGTTGTTTGGAGGAGTGCAAACTAAGATACAGCGACTTCAGAAATCTAAGAATTTGTATAGGACTAGCTTAAGCTGTCTGGTATCTGGTTAGTAGTTTAAATTTGAATCTCTATTTAGTTTCTATTATTTTTAATTTGCACTCAATAGAACTAAAGTGATTATTCTTACGTGTTCTGCTTGTTCTAATATTGATGTACACGTTATTCGTATGTACGAATATACAAAAGAATGGCCGTTAAATGTCTTAATTGTATTTTAATATCACTTTTCTTTAACCTAAAAAGGTTTCAAGGTTCTAGTTTATCTGACGAGACCCCATTTCCTTCTTAAACTGGTCAGCGTAACAAAAACTGGAATAAATACTTTGAGGTATGTTTCGTTATTGAAGAAATCACTGAAGGTCAACGACACGCATTAGCAAAGGAAAGCGAGCAAGTACACGACATTGTTTTGATACGAGATTGTAAACAACTCTGAGTCACAGGCAAATAGTTCGTGTGCTAAGTCTGTTCGGAAGTGAAAGTGCCAGATAGAAAGCGGAGAAACGATCACTTCTCGATGGTTCCATACACCAACTTAACAGTTCCGTCGGCCAAAAAGTGCAACTAGATTCTTCGATACCTATCTAACTACAAAACAAGCCTGTCGCAAAGACAACAGCGCCATCTCCGACTGTTCCAGTAAGTTTGCCAAGCTATGGTCTCCTACGCCTATTGTGCTCTTCAAAGATATTGAGGACGCGAGACCGCAGGTTGTTTTCCTCTTAGATGTTTAGATATGTGTTCTTGGAATGGGTTTTTGATGCAAAGGTTTGACAATCTCTCGTAAATACTATCACTTTTTCTATGGCAAGGAGAATGCAAACAATGACACAGGCCATCGGCCCCTATTTCACCATCATGGCAATGACAGGTGACAGGTGACATTTCCGTATAGGTACATGGTGCAGTTTATATGAAACTCAGTGCTGTATCAGCGTGTTAACTTTGCCATGCATACTAAATTGTCACCTGTTACATGTCATTGTCAAGATGGTGAAATAAGTGGCTGATTGTATGTGGGATCTGAAACCCACAAACAATTGCATTCTTAAGACTACAATCCTGATCCTAATGTATTGCCAACAGTGAAGGCTAAGATGGAAAACCTCAATGCTAGTAATTTCACCGATTGTGTTATCCATAATCCACAACATAACAAATGTACGCTGCTGCTTGGCGGTTAAACGATAAGATGGTGGTAGCGATCCGGTCTCACTCCTCACAAGATCCTACCACCACCTTAAGAGAAGGATTATGAGAACTGACTGTGTTGACAGCTGATAGGGAATTGGAAGAAGAGACAATATTGTGATGATCCCTCTTAGAATAGGACAGAAGTATGATGATGTTATTGCTTTGGCTTTGATAACATTTTTACCTCATCATTAGAATTCACATTGGTTGTAGGGCAGGTGCTCTTTCACCAAGCGAGCGACTAAAAGACAGGAAAGAAAAAAATAAGAAGGCTATATACAAAGCCCTCTCTTGTCTTGTTTGTCATAAAATCAAAGGACAAGTTAGAGAGTAGGAAAATTAATCACATTATTGATTGTAGGTAATCAATTTTTTTTTATCGGAAATGTCATTACAATAATAATTAAAATTGGTTGTAATGTACCTCTGGGCGCGAGAACTCGCATCGTCAGATGCGGTCACTTTTGTTTGATTGAATAGATTAAGTATACTTTTGGAAAACATAATTTAAATTGTGAGAACGGTGATTCCTCACCCTGTTAGCCAAGAGGTGTTATTGACGTCCAAATAAAAATTTACCAACTTACCAATTTACACGCGTGTTTCCCAAAATGTGATGACTCAGATCGCTGATTTTCCTCATCAGTAACTTTCTTTCATTTTGCTCTCGATATACTCAAATTTGATACTGATTGCATAATGTCAATGTGAAGTCATTAAGGCCGAGATTCTACACGGTAAAAACTCAATGTTTATGACGTGTTCCCGTATTGTCTAGGTTTAATAGTTCTTATTTCCTTGACAGTGATGGCGACCGAGTTGATAACAATACTATATTTTTTACCCAGTAAAATAGAGGCCGATCACAATCACTCTGCCTGAGGCTTTAACGCCTTTAGAATTTAGAATAGCAATTTGAAGCGACAATGCACTAAATTGTAGCTATTTTTGTTGCAAAATGTACGACGCGGTCTTTATTTATGTATCGTCTGCTATAATTATTATTAGTCATAATGTTTTGTAGCTCTTAATCGCAAGTCATAACATATACTTTAAGAAAATGTTCCTGTTTTCAGTATTTTAATAAATTAGACCTATACGAACGAAGCCTTGTCTAGACGTTTAATATTAAGGAAATTTTGAAAAGTCTTCGGCTCCGGTTTAAAAATTACGGCTCTTAAGACCTTTGTGATGATTTTTCAGACACTAGTTTGAAAAAGGAACTATAGTCAAAAGCAATAAAAACGGGTCACTTACTACAAAATTTCCATAAATATTGACCCGTTTTCAATGCTCCTGAGTGTCTCCAAAAGGTCTCTCGAGTACGACGAAAAGAAAGGCTTGTATATAAATTACTATTAAATAAATAAAGATCCCTCGATATAGGCGACCCCTTCTTTCAAAGCTGAAAACTCTTATAGTACGGCCTAAATGATATTTAAGAAATCTAGGTAAAAGCCATCCAAATTAAACTGGCTTTCTTAAAAAAACCGCGTCCAAATTGGTTTATTAGTTTATTGGTTAACACACAAATGTCCAGACATATACGTTAAACTTATTCCACTCTTTTTGCATAGGGGGTTAAAAAGACATCTCATATAAAACTTCAACTAGAGACGTAACTTGCCAAAACTGCGACTTTTTTATGCTACTTTGCGCTGAATGGTGTCGGTCGTCGACCCGGCGCGAGAGTTTATTTCCCCAGTACCAAGAGCGCCACTGCGTGTCCAAAGTGCATTGTTAATCGCAAAGTGGGCACTGGAGTGTTAACCGACTTCGGAAAGTGAAGGTTAGATTAATCATGTGGGCGATTCATCGTTAAGGTGCCCACGCCACGCCCATCGTTTAAGGCGATTGTATCAATTAGCTCAGGAGAGTTGACTTGCACTTTTGCATTTCTTTTCAGCTTGTTAAGAGGCTGTATACGATATTTTGCCGATTTTGCTGATTTACATGATTTTACTTTACTTCTACAAATTTTAATGCGCAACATGATAGATTATTTCGATTTTTAACTAATGTATGAGCTACTTTTTTGTTTTTATTTATGTTATTTTGATTAATCGACTTGAAACCAGCGAATGTTTTGTGAATTTTGCTTTAGGAGGTTTAGAATTATCGCATATTCACGAATCGTTTTGACGTCTAAAAAGTATGAACTAAAACAATTTATTGCTGCAAAAGTTGTCTAAAAAATTTATGAATAACTTTAAAGCACATTCATATAATATTTTGTGTAAAGAAATGAATCTTGGTATATTTTTATAGAAAAGTCAAATTTCTGACTTTCCCGGTGGATTTTCCAGTTTTTTTCTTCATAAGAATCTTCTCCTGTCAGTAAGAAACTCAATAAAAAAAGAATTAGCGAAATCGGTTTAGCTGCTCTCGAGATTTGCGCTTAGCAACACATTCAGCGATTCATTTTAATAATATAAATGTACAAAAAATAGTTTTTGATTTCGGCTTCTTAAAACTCTCGTTCATAAAACTAAAACAACAGTAATAAACTTCAGTTCAAAATCAATCCATTACCATAAAAAAAACATCAAAATAAAAAAAAGCAATATAATAATATAATGTTTTAAAACAACCTAAATCTCGCATTATATTATAATACTCGACAAAAAGAAAAAAGTAGCTCATTCATTCGTAACTCATATTCGATCATAACTGAAATGATATTTCATGTTGTGCATTAAAACTTATAGAAAAGCAATAATATACCTAACTGAAAAATCACCAAAAGAAGGTAATATCGGCAAAAATTCTCTAAAAAGGCCTCTTAACCCCTGACCGAAAAGGAGGGGTTTTGTAAGTTCAATGGGTGTGTGTATCTTTGGTCATATAATCGGATGGACCGATTCCTAGTTTTATCAGGGTGGTTCTACTCGGAGGTATGATGATATAAATATACACAAGAATAAACTGACTAACTGACATATTAACGCAAAGCCCAAACCGCTGGGTCTATAGTTCCAACTTATACTTATTGACACTATTACACAATTGTTCCTTATGAGGTGTAGGTGTGCACTACAAAAGGATTTTTGGAAATTCATCCCTACGGAGTTAAAATAGGGTGAGTAGCGGGAAGCCGCGAGCTGCCTCTAGATGAAGATAAAAAAAATATGTTTATTCAGTAAGAAAGCCACATGGGCACTTTTACAAGTCAAAAATCTACCTTTTGATGCTGAAAAGTTTACTATGCAGAAAACAAACGAATTAAAAATGCCCGCTCTAATTGAATTTCCATTAACCACCCGCCAAGCAACAGTGTTCGCATTGTTGTGTTCCGGTGTGGGGATAAGACAACCGGTGAAATTACTAGCATAGAGGCATTCCATCTTAGTCCTCAGGGTTGGCAACGCATTTGAGGTCTTGGGATTATAGTCTTGAGAATTCAAATGTCTATGGGTCTCAGATTCTACTTACCATCAGGTGGCCTGAGTGCTCTTGTGCCTTCTCCTTAACATAAAAAAAAAAAAAAAAAAAAAAAATCGGTATCATACTAATACTTAAAATAAGACAGCCGTCGATTAAAACATTAACTAAGGTTCAATTAATTCTTACTTTAGGATTTAGGGAGCGACCACACCGGAGCTTAATGGTGCGTTAATTACGGTCCGTCAAAATCAGGGATCGTTACCGGTATTCTGAGTACCGGTTTAAAATGAGGTATAACCGGTTATAATGGCATTTCACTATTTTTACCGCTAAAGCTCTGATTAGCGGTATAATCAATACCGGTATTCGAGTACATGATCGGTTTAGGCAACTGACAACAATACCTCTATTTGATACTTTACCCATAAAAAGCATTACCGGTAATACCTGTCAGTGTCAATATACTTGTTTATTTGTTTTCGTAAAAGTTTTTAAATCTATTATGTAAATCAAAATACACACAATCAATTTACTTATCCAGGTTCTAGTAGACACTAGTTAACCAGCCATGCACAATAATGTCATCGCGTGACGTACCCTGTTACACTTGGTATGCTTTAGTAATAATGTCAAATTGACGTCTTTTTTATCAGGTGCATTGAATAGCGGTATTGAATACCGGTATTTAATATTGTAAATAGTGTATACATAGCGATAAAAACAAAAGCGGAATGACAACAATACCTCTAATTCGAATATAGGTATTATTTTTTTAGCGGTAATAATTTGACAATTTAAATACAGGTATTCAATAAAACCGGTTTTGCAATCCCTGGTCAAAATTGACGCCATTTAATTAATATGACCCAGCATTTTGATTACGCAACGAAACCGTCGGTGTGGTCGCTCCCTACAGGGGGTGATTGTCTCAACACAGCGCTGCGTCGATCTCAAAGGTGAAGTTTTATCCGGCAAGTTTAAGAAGTCCCGTCGGAGCGAACAAAACACATTTTAGCGCGTGCCTTCTTAATTAGGCAGCTTTATACGACTCACCTGCCTGCTGCCTAATTAAGAAAGTACACGCTAAAATGTGTTTTGTCGACCATCGGTTCTTCGGGTAATCTCCCCGCCCACTGCTACTTAAAGTTTGCAATTCGCAGAGCCATTTCTGTTCTGTGGATCCCCTCATTTCTGAGTCGATTCGAAAAGACCACGCCACACCGTAGGTATGTCATCTCATCTATCACTCACTGACAACACACGCCTGGTAGGTCAAATACATAAAAAATATTTGCACACATTCATTAATTGTTCATAACCATAAGGCCATTTAAACTTGTAACTTATTGTTGTAAGTTTTGAAATAAAGCTATTTGCAAGATTGAGATGCAGTTATATGCCATAGTTGCGCCTCTTACCCATAGTTGCGTCTCAAAACTTCAACAATAACTTGCAAGTGTAAATGCAACCTAAATTAATGTAAAACTTGCTAAATCAATGGTATGTCTTTAACACTGACATCTATCGAGAAATAGTAAAACTACGCTAACAAAACCTCGTCATAAGTTCGGTTGTACACTTACAGAGAGCGCTGAATTAGGTTTCCTACTTTATCGACAATCACTGACAACATTTGACGTTTGACGTCAACATTAATGTTACTAGCTTGAAAAAGATAAAGTTTATAGTAATTTCTAATTCTTTACAATGATGTATAATGAATGATTTACAAATCGTACCGACCCATTATGCACTAACCATAATAAAATCATAAACTTTAACCCGAACGTTTCTACCTAATGCCATTTGCAATGGATTATGCAACATAGGTAATATTTCAACTTTATTCTCACTAAATGTTTTTGATAAGTATTTTTTTTAGTACCGGTGGATGAAGTCCTATTCCGCGTAGTGAGGCGATTTAAAAAAAAAGTGTATATCGTGAAGGACAAGAATTAAGATTTATAAATAAAAGAAGTAGAATAAATAAATCTGTTTTTTAGTATTTGTTGTTACCTATAGAGGCAACAGAATAAAATTATCTGTGAAAATTTCAACTGTCTAGCTATCACGGTTCATGAGATACTGAGAGACAGACAGACAGACGGATAGTGGAGTCTCAGTTATAGGGTCCCGTTTTTACCCTTCGGGTACGGAACTCTAGGCAGCTAGACATTCACATTTAATGGCAAAGTAAAACGAACGATTGAAAGACATTTTTACATTTTAGTATTGCAACACTGTAGCGGCTGCCAGTCGCTCGCTGCTATCAGCCAGCCGTCATGAGCCGTCAGTTCTCGATTTTGACAGGAGATTGTAAGTTCGCTGCGATCACTAGTTTAGTCTAGAAAAAATGCAACAAATCAAATTTCAACTAACACAATATTTACTAGTAGCCCTATTCCTTACTCCTATTGTAGCAGAATGGAATACTCGGGACTACGTGAGACGGGAGCACTCCCTCACGAAACCCTATCAGGGTGAGTGACCTATGACTATTGACTTTGATCTTGCATTGAATATAATTAAATTTAAACGAGTATAATCTCGGTTGGCTATTTTCAGGAAGCGGAATGTCGGTGCCTTACTGGGACTTCTTAGGTAGCACAATAGTTACGACGAATTACGTTCGTTTGACGCCGGATTTGCAGTCGAAGTCGGGAGCAATTTGGAACACGGTGGTAAGTTATTTATGGTATCGCAAACGTAAATATGCATACCACGATAAGGAAGAATAAGGACGCGGAGTCGGTGGGTATCGTATTAACTACTGGCCCATAAAATGAGCGGGTTTATGACTGACTTAAAACAGACGCAATAAGGGCCAGTTTGGCTTGAAAATCCGGCTGCTTTATCTCTCGAGTCAAACCGATTCGATCAATTTGTTAAGTTAATTACTAATTTCCAATTACTTGAAAAGGTATGATGTTATAATTTTTTTTGTGCAATTAAAACTATTCTTGGCTGGTATTTTGCTAGTGAATGTTATACAATGTAAAATTTTGGCATTGTTCTCAAATAATTTTGCATTACTTGGCGAGTTGAATATATCGTCGTCTTACTTACTCAAACTCATATCTGCATATTTTTTTTGCAGTTGGTAATTTCATTTTCGTTCAGAAATACTTAGAGGCAATAAGTTTACCAACGGCAAACAAAATATGCAAATATGAGTTTGAGTAAGTAAGATGACGATATTTAATAATGTTGTCAACAGTGTCAACTTTTGTTTTGGGAATAATATTTTACAGCGCCAATTTATTCTACTCAATGAATGTCATTAAGACTTGAAAATCTGAAAGTTAATAGGGATCATTTAAAGCTTCATTGTGTTGTTACTCTAACCTCCTGGATCCTGGCTTCCTTTATAAAGAACAAAATTGACGCTCACTTTAACTCCTCATATGCTTAAGACACGGATCCGTGCTCAAAATTTGTATATCTTTTTGTATTTTTTTAAGCTTTATATTATGGACTATATTGTAATCAGAAGAGACTAGAACTTGGTATTTTTTTCACCTCCTGCATACGAGGGGTTAAGTCCTGACACTCTGCAAATAAACTCATCCAAAAAAACCGAGTTGTACTTTTTAATATTTACTGCTAAAAAGTTTGTTCTAGCTAAAAACGGTAACATTCAATCAAGCGGCGGAATGTTCAGGACTAAGTGCAAAGTACTTTATAATGGATTCCCAGTTTTTATACCAAAAAAAATGTCAGGATCCCAGGATCTAGGAGATTAAAGAAAATTTTAAGGAACTTAGGTAGGGGACACAAACAAAAATATGGGAGAGTGACCAAAGGACAAGCCGGTTAAGTCTAGAAGATAGGGTCATGATGATGAGGGACCATCATCATTATAAGCATATAAGCTCTAGGCTTGTACTAGGCGATGAAAATCATATTTATATAGAGAAACATAGACTTGACTACATGGAAAACATACAAGACTTAGGAATAAATACTCGCTTCCATCAATTATTATTAAAATTATTATACCAAATTGAATGAAAATGTCAACATCATATTCAATGCAAATTAACAAAATACAACTAAAATAAGATGAGAAATAAAGAAATAAAAATAAAATTACCAAAGCTTGTTAAAAATTTAAACGAGTCAAGTTCAAATGTCAACTCAACATCAATAAAATAATTTAACTTTAATAACATTTATCTATTTATAAATTGGACAGCAAACTTTTAAATATATTTGGGTCTTTCAAATTTAAATGCCACAATGGGGCATATTAAATGTTTTAGGAGCCATGGCTGTAAAGCTATTTTGTTACAGCATTGTTGCCACAGAGCTTGTTAAGTAATTTTGATGTCAACTTATTTTCTGGTAGTTTTCATGTTCACACCGAAATTTCAAAATGGATGTATTAATTTAAAAACATTGTTTACTTTGCTGTCTGATTTATCATTAAACTCTTGATGATCAATCACCATTAAAATCACCAGGGAATCAGGCAAGGTTAAAGATAGATAAAGTGTTTGGCCTCTGTCATACTTAACACTTTATTGCTAAAACACGAAGCCATTAACTTTGTTTCCTATGTTATGGCCATGTTGCAAATTTTATATTGATATGTCGTGTTTTGAACACGCTTGATTTATGAGTTCCTGGTAGCATCTTTTGTTAAATTATATTACAAAAGGGATTACCTAAGTAAGCGGGCCGTATTAAAAAAATAAATTCAAAGTTAAGGGGTTTAATTAAAACAAAACTTAATTGATTCCTTGGTGTAACGAAAGTTACCCGTGTTTTGTATGACTAACTTTCGTTACACAAGTTCGTGTTTTGGTTTTCATTAAGCCTTTAACTATGTACATTTTTTTTGAAAATGTCCCTAATGTGTTTGTTTATTGATTGATACATCCATGGGCGTACTTTTAGTACTAAAAACTTAAAACTTTAATATCTTGCCTCCGATATTATTAAACGCCTTAAATTCAGTACATTAGCGGTCCTCCAAACCATTATAACAAAATTATTCGTGGCCGCTGAAAAATACGCTTTGAAAAGTGAACGCTTTGTACCATGTCAATGTAACATCATGTTTAAAATCTAATATATAAATTCTCGTGTCACAATGTTCGTTCCCATACTCCTCCGAAACGGCTCGACCGATTCTTATGAAATTTTGTGGGCATATCGGGTAGGTCTGAGAGATGGCCAACATCTATTTTTAATACACCTAAGTGACATGAAAGAAAAAAAAATGTAGTGGGCGAAGCCGCTGGCGGGTTGCTAGTCTAATATATAAATTCTCGTGTCACAATGTTCGTTCCCATACTCCTCCGAAACGGCTCGACCGATTCTTATGAAATTTTGTGGGCATATCGGGTAGGTCTGAGAGATGGCCAACATCTATTTTTAATACACCTAAGTGACATGAAAGAAAAAAAAATGTAGTGGGCGAAGCCGCTGGCGGGTTGCTAGTCTAATATATAAATTCTCGTGTCACAATGTTCGTTCCCATACTCCTCCGAAACGGCTCGACCGATTCTTATGAAATTTTGTGGGCATATCGGGTAGGTCTGAGAGTCGGCCAACATCTATTTTTCATACCCCTAAGTGACATGAAAGAAAAAAAAATGCAGCGGGCGAAGCCGCTAGCGGGTCGGTAGTGTTGTATAAAATTACCTAACAAGTAAAAGCAAGAAGGTACCAAAAGTTATTATCTAGGTACTTATGATGTTGACTATACATAGACAAGGCATTTATCTTATCCTGGCGCAAAGCTATAAATATATACTGGTTTTTGTAAAAATATATTGTTTTGTTAACTTTCCTCATACATTTTTTACATAATTATACTGTTTCATAACTTTTCCGTAATGTCAGTCTGTACAAATGTTATAAGTTAATAATGACGTATTGAAACAAAAAAGCCGATAACTGAACACGTTTGATGCCAGGTTCCCCGAATACCATAAATAAGTAGACCCGTGCTAGTGATTGTATGCGATGGAAGCTAGCCAGGTGCGTCAGTGGCATTGAATATGTTTCGGAACCTTGACACAAACCTTGATCTGATACAAGTGTCTTTTGCTTGCTTTTGTTCAATAGCGATTAAATCAAGGTGTAGGATTTTTAATTATTATTAAACATTAAAGCAACTCCTATTTCAGTTATGTACTGGAGTTTTCTTTTATGTAAATTACTTCATAGGTAACAATTTTACTGACATACTTAAACAGTTTTATGAATTGTAATTGGTATGTATGACTTGTGATATACAAACTA
Organism: Acleris holmiana; assembly: GCA_949316455.1. Taxonomy (NCBI): domain Eukaryota; kingdom Metazoa; phylum Arthropoda; class Insecta; order Lepidoptera; family Tortricidae; genus Acleris; species Acleris holmiana. The sequence goes on from OX438784.1 coordinate 10,550,777, forward strand.
TATTTAGCTATTTTAATACAGTTAAAAAATACAGGCTACGTATACGAGTATCGGTAGTTTTTTTTTAATTACTTAAATACGATTTTCCTCTTACGTTGTCCTACGAGGAATGTCTTCGGCCTGCGACTTATTCTGTGTAGAATTCGGATATTATTATTTCGACAACGTAGTTTATTTATTTTAACCTAGTGTGACCCTGCCTTCGAAGCTAGCGGTCCCGGGTTCGATTCCCGGTACGAGCAAATATTGAATTATCTGTAGGGTTACGACGGAGGTATACCGTGGTTCTAGAATTCATGGAGTCGCTGTTTCATAATTATTATTATATACTGCTTTGATTTTGACCTTCTTATCCTTTGATTATTTAATTAAACTGCTGTTTAAATTAATTTTGTTATGGAGGATATCTCCCGATGTGAAAGTGGAACAAACAAACAAATGTTATTAGTTATGATGAAACTGAACCAAATATGTCCTCAAGTTCCTAAATCCGACGTGCATGCATGACACGATGTATGAATGTGGAAGAAGAAAGAGATTTGTCAGGATCGTAAGCAGGTGGAAAGAAGTGGTCTCTGCCGACCCCTCTGGGAAACAGGCGTGAGTTAATGTATGTATGTAAATATGTCCTTAATAGTTTGGTAGCTAAGGTCAAAATAAAAGTTGTATGTATATAATGGTGTCCCTTTGTTTCATCAACACTCATTTCATAGAATATATCACTTCGCAGAATTTAAATTTCATAGAAATGTAATTTCTGCTAAAACCTTATCGTTTTCAGGTTATCTTAAGCATTGACCTGTAACCATCAAAACAATAATCTGAAAACAATAAGGCCTCAGGAAAAACTAGCCTTCTACAAATTTTAGGTTAATGCAACTAACACCTTAGACTAGGTACCTATTCTTACTAACAAAATTATGTGTCAATTATGTTACACGAAATAAATAAATAATAATAATAATAAAATGAAAATTCTGAAAAGTGACATTCTATAAAATGAGTGTCGGTGAAACAGTGTACAACCGTATATAATAATTAGGAAATAACAATTCCATGGATTCTAGAACCACTGTATGCCACCAAAAGTCCTAACGCCATCTGTATCGCTATTCAAATTAAAATATTTCTTCTCCAGCCATGCTTTACCCGTAACTGGGAAGTCCAGATCCAGTTCAAGGTCCACGGTCACGGCAAGGACTTGTTCGGCGACGGGTTCGCGATCTGGTATGTCAAGGACCGCATGCAGTACGGTCCGGTGTTCGGCAGCAAAGACTACTACCATGGCCTGTCGATCATCCTCGACACGTACAGCAACCACAACGGCGCACACAATGTGAGTATCTAATCTAGCAGCAATGTCCTCATTGACGACACGATGGCCTAGTTGGTAGTGACCCTGCCTACGAAGCTAACGGTCCGGCGGATTCGAAATCCCGGTAAGGGCAGATATTTGTGTGATGAGCACGAGTATTTGTTCCTGAGTCTTGAATGTTTTCTATGTATTTAAGTATATGTATATTTCTTGGGCGTCTATCATTTCATCGAATGTTTATATTGTTTCATCGAATTTCATTTCGTCGTTTTCTTCATTTTCCAAGGAACAGGAACAAGGAATTCAGGCTTCAATTTGATTTATTTTGATGTATTGTGTTAAATAGTAGTCTAAAATAACTGACACATATTTTTAATTGCCCAATCAAGAGCGTCGGTGGCCTAGTGGCTTAGGGGGTCTCGTGATCGTAAGGTACCGAGTTCGAACCCCCTCGGTCACCATGTACCGATGAGTTTTTCTAACTTTATCCAATACCCGATGCTCTTACGGTAAAGGAAAAACATCGTGAGGGAACCCTGTACATTGCATATTGCACAAAAGATCGTAAAGGTAAAGGCCCATTTACAATTATACAACTTTCTTGCACATACAATAAAATTGAGGAAATCATAAAATTGCTCAGTCTAAACCTTACCCTAATATGACAGGAAATAATTGCATACAATTATTGCCGATTCTTGTACAGGCCTTAGAGAACATTTTAGAATAAAATATCGCAGCGGAGAGGAATGTGTTTTATTTTACTCCTAGGAAAAAAAAGGGGCTCTTTACGTCATTGTTTTTAAAAAGCTACCCTTTCCGAGCATGTTTGAGAAAAGCAATTTTTTTCTATTTACCTCCTTACAGCACCAGCACCCATACATCTCGGCGACGATCAACAACGGCTCCCTCCATTACGACCACGACAAAGACGGAACGCACACGCAGCTCGCCGGCTGCGAGGCCAAGTTCCGGAACTACAACCACGACACACACATGAGCATCGTGTACAAAGACGATACACTTATCGGTGAGTGTTTCTAGCCTTCGCTGTGTCCACACTGGAAAACCATTAATTTCGTCAAAAAGTTTTTGCCAAACTGATTCCTTTCCCAAACATATCATTTGTACAAACTGGTTATTTTCCGAAACTGTAAATATTTCAGGATCATCGTGTGGAACCCGAGGGTGTGTGTGGTTAGGTTAAAAATGTTTATAAAAATTACTTATTAATTTGGCAAAAAGGTTTTGACGAAACGAAGGTAACCCGTCCACACTGTCATGTCGTCCAAAAGGAAAAGGCAGTACAACAGTACGGAGTCCGTATGCGCATACTGCTGTTAACTTTTGTTATCAAGTTATGTCATATAATCATATATTGTGTAATCATTTGTACAACAGTAAACCACTCTTCGATTCCAAGATCAAAATAAATAAATAAATATCAGGGGACAATCTCACAAGAATTGACCTAGTCCCAAACTAAGCTCTAGGCTTGTACTATGGGTACTAGACAACGATAAACATACTTAATTAGAGAAATACATACTTAAATATATAGAAAACATCGAAGACTCAGGAACAAATATTCGCGCTCATCACATAAATATCTGCCCAAACCGGGATTTGAACCCAGGACCGCTGGCTTCGGGAGGCAGAGTCACTCCCAACTAGGCCAACGTGTCGTCAACGTCATCAAACTTTAGTTTATTAAAAAACACAACAATTGTTATGAGGCCGCCTTGACGCTCACTTAAGTTATTTACTTATTTTTTAAACCCTCCATTATTAAACTAATACAATATTGTATCATCTCTTTAGTCTCAACGGACCTCGAAGGCAAGAACGCCTGGAAGGAATGTCTCCGAGTGGAGAACGTGCTGCTCCCCACGGGGTACTTCTTCGGCGCGTCCGCCACCACCGGCGACCTGAGCGACAACCACGACATCATCGCCATCAAGATGTACGAGCTGGACCTGCTGGAGACGGTACGTCATCAACTACATTAACATCTTATTTTTTAGCGGAAGGCAAGGCTGGGATCCTTTCGTTTCGTAATTTTTTTATTGCCGAACTGATTTATTTTCCAAACATAATTTGACCAAACTGGTTTTTTTTCAAATTTGGTCAAATGATATGTTTCTCTTCACACTATTATCGGCCCTTGCCGGGTTTTTAACCTGTTCCTATAGACATTTTCATCCCTTTTGGCGACTAAGGTCTATAAGAAAAAAATACAAAGTATAAAAATGACAAAAAAATGGAGAGAAGTATTTATTGAGGTTTAGTTTATGTCGGTTTTGCAGCAGGTCCGGAGGGCCAAACCACCCAGAAATAGAAGCTCCGCGTTAGCGGAGCTCCGTCGACACTACCTAATTTCAAATAATTACGTATTTGAATCTCGGTATTTTTATACTTAGTCGATAAATCCTTCTCTACAATTTTTTTTCTAGTGATTTTTATACGTATTCATTTTTACTTATATAACCCTTAGTCGCCAAAACGTTTTCATCCTCAAGACTAAAATCCTCAAACTGCCCATGCGCTACTAAACCGATGGAATGCCTCTATCCTAGTCATTTCAATGGTTGTCTTATTCCAAACCGGAGCAAAATAATGCATATACTACTGCTTAGTGGTAGATTAAAAGATAAGTTGGTGGAAGCGACCCGGACGGACCCTCAATCCGGTCCGGTCCGGTGTCCTGATAGGTATCTAATCATTTACCCCGTGTGGTTGCCGGATTAGAATAGTGCCACTCCGTGTCTTCCCGTGGACGTCGTAAGAGGCGACTAAGGGAATAAGGGCTTGTAGTACTGTTAGGCGATGGGCTTGCAACCTGTCACTAATACACTAGTAAACTTTTTTGCCTAATTGTGCAAAATGTGGTGACAGAATTATAAACAAGTCTTTAGAGTCATTGGTATTTCTGTAGCTCTGCCTACCCCACTCTGGGAATGAAGGGGTGATGTTTTGTTTGTGTGTGTGTGTGTGTGTGTGTGTGTCATTTAAATATCTATATTAATCTTGTTGACGACACGGTGGCCTAGTTGGGGGTTACCTTGCATCAAATCCCATCAAATCCCGGTAAGGACAGATATTTGTGTGATGAGCGCGAATATTTGTTCCTGAGTCATGTTTTCTATGTATGTATTTCAGTGATTCTCTATATAAGTATGTCTATCGTTGACTAGTACCCATAGTACAAGCCTAGAGCTTATATTGGGACTAGGTCAAATTGTGTGAAATTGTACCCTGATACAATACAATACAATACAATACAAATACTCTTTATTGAACACCAAAAATTAAAAAAATAAAAACAGAACATGGAACAGTACATTTAAATCATAGGTATAAAACAGGCGGTCTAATATTTATTTATTTACTAAAATCGTTCACAATATTTTTTTAACAACATTTTTTTGTAATTTTTAATCAGTTTGCCTTGATTATGTACCTCCTACACCTGGTATACACATCAATCACGAGGTTCACACATCTCTTCGGTCAAATGGCCACAAACCCATTGATTCAGCATAAACCTAATTCCGCCGTATTTCTGCAGCAAAACAAGGACGAAGACCGCTCCCACATCATCCCCTCCGCCCAATCGTTCGAGGCGCCCCGCGAGCGCGTCGAGGACTCCAAGCCGGCCATGTCGGGCGTCAAGACGTTCCTCTACATGATGTGCATTGCCATCGTTATCATAGTCCTCGTGGTGTTTGGCATTATGTGGTACCAGAAAAGACAGGAGCATTCTAGAAAACGGCTCTACTGAGCAACATTTAGGAGGAGGGCGAGAATCTTGGAATTTGCAACATGTTTATTTATCTTTAATCTTTTGAACGCCACAAACGCTGCTAATTTGGTACCTAGCGCAAGTTTGTCGTGCGCATATTGTGTGTTACTAAAGATGCATTGAAGGACGAATGAGAATACATGTGCTAGCTGCTCAGGTCATGATATCATTTTTGAGCCAAGCCAAGCAGCGAGGTAATACGACGTCTCAGACGCCAGTCTTTGTTGCATAAAGTTTGACGGCAATCGCCAACGTTTGGCGTCAGTGCCACGCATTGATTCATGACGTAATTTCCCGGCTTTGGCGCTGAAAATGTTAAAAAGTCAAGTTAGAAAGATAAATCTAATGACTCCAAACTCCGTGGGTCTATGTTAAGAACACCGAAGATCCTGTCGCTAGCTTTCAACTCTTTCTCAATTCTCAAACACCACAATATTTTTTCGGGTTACATAGTTCTGAATTACAGCCCATTGTAATATCGGTAGCAAATTTGGCATTATTTTTAACTAAACATATCGACCCTTCACTATCTCAACCTCGTATCGTATTTAATTGATTAGTAGGAAAAGCACTCATGTTCCTAGACGAATAATGACTACTTTTCTATTAAACTATCCGATCAGATACGAGGTTGAGAAATTAAAAGGATATGTTAAATACCTAAAAGATTTGTTATAAAATCCGTTGACGTCACTGTGGCGTTCAAAGGGTTATTTTCAATGACCAGTCAAAAACAAGTCGCTCACACGCCAAATGAAACCTGAAAAGCCTCTCGAATGGTTACCATGAGGGATCTATCTGAAATTGGTAGTGGATCTGTGGTGCGAATGATCCGTTATTGGTGTTGAAAAGTTAATATTTAGGGAATGGCGTAGTTTAGTACAGCATTTTCACAAGACGGTATTGTCAATTTAACACATTATAGGGCTCTCAATTCCTACAAAATGTATGGTAGTATTTTTTTTCTGTGTTTGTCTATGGCGGTACAATGTTCTATCATTCTTCCATTTTTTGGAATGACAGACTGTATTTGTAAAATGTCGGATCCATAGTGGATTCTCTCTAGTGAACTCCGACATTTTATAAAATTCCTACTAAATGTTCAGAAATGAAAAAATTGAAATGAATTGAATTAGCTGTTTTTTATTATGGTATCCAAACTCCAAGGAAGGCTTATGATTATAAGCCATTTATTCATACGGTCCAACGTAGTGCTTTTATGTTTACAAGTTTTTTTATTTATGAACAAATAATTACAGCACTTATTTTTCTGCACGATTTTTTTTTATCAAAGTGCTGACTGGCCGACGAAACTTTTGGTAAGTTGGCACACTGGTAGTTTGACCGCTGCCTTGTAAAAAAAATATTATAAGATTAAACTATAATATATGTCACATTCCTTTTCTAAATTTAAAATTGTAAATATAACGATGTTATTTTTTCTATTTAACCGTAAATATTTAAAAAAACGTTTATTTTGGCAATGATTTAATAACATTGTGCCATTTAAGATATATACAGAGTGGATATTGTGACAGAATTTGACCAACGTAATAATAATAATATCATTGAGCATGATATTCATACTTTTTGATAAACTTTGTAAAATAAATCGAATGCCCGTTTCACTGTTTAGAGAACTCCTAACTTTAAAATAACTGTCTTTTGCGTTTGGTTTAAGGTAACAAAAATTGTTTGTGTTTGTGAAATATATTTGAATAGTTGGTAGTTTTTCGAGAAAAATAACAAAAAGAGGTTAGCCGATAAAAATATTAAAATATTTTTTGCCTCTGGCCAGATGGAAAAGTTAAGTTAAGTATATTATATAATATTATAAATGCGACAGTTTGGATGTTTGTTACTCAATCACGCCAGCTCGGCTAAACGTATCTGGATGAAGTTTAGCACAGAGATAGATTATAGTCTAAAATTGATATTTATCCCGAAAAAAATATCAGTTTCCGAGGGAATAGCGACAATTGACTTCCTTGCGGACGGAGTTGCGCGCAAAATCTAGTTATAATATAAATAATTATTTATGGTGTTAGTGACCTTTTAAGTTTACATAAGCAATTGAAACATATCTCGATTTAATATGTTGTTGTTTTAGTATGTATAAACAGCTCTCGTATGGAAAAACAAAAAGTTGTCATGAAAAAGAAATTGGCAAGTAGTTGTAAAAGCATCCTAAGTTCATAATAGTTCTATCGATGTAAGAAATCACTGAAAAAATATTGAAATAATACATGAACTTAAGAGGTTTTCGTTACTTGGACATAAGGAAAAATTACAATAATTCCTATTAAAATGATCAATATTCCGGAAGTACTAGAACTCGCTGAACATACATAGGGTTTAAATCGATAGCTTATGAGCTGCCCTATCACCTATTTCCGGCTTAACGTAGATTTTTGGGACACCCTGTATACATTAAGCTCGACAGTAAAGACTGGAAAAATTAGAGCTCTGTATTATGCCGACATTAATAATTTTACCCTATAGTCATGTTTGCAATCAGTCTTTTGCCAACCTATACATTAATTAAACCTGCCCCTTATTTATCAAACCTGACAATTATAGATGACAGGCAACAATACGGCGTACATGACAAAGGTAGCAAGTTGTTACATCACTGATTTATTTAAATTGCTTCACAAACGTCGGTGTCGATTGAAATGTGGAAAAGATGTAAAAAAATATCAAGTGAGGTCTTTAACAAAAATACTGGATGAAAATTTGAGGTTGTGTCAAACAGCACTCTACATCTTTACCCATTACAATTGTTACCGAGTTTACACTGAAATGTTACATGTCACTAGTCAGGTCAGGAATTGCCGCTAGGGCAATATGTCGTAAATACATTTACTGTGGATTTTATTACCACATCCTTTTGTCGCTTTTGAATTAAGATAAAAATATTAATCAATTCAACACTTAGTTTAATTATTCATAGTTGGTAGTGCAATTTAATCTTATTTGTTTTGAACTTGCAACTCCATTTTAATGCCGAGTCATGTGGAATGGACTAAGTTTGATTGTTATCAACACAATTAAAAAAACGCCTTGTTGAAACCGTAGATTAAAACCCTACCTACTGTTGTAATAGAACTGAAATTTATTAATATAAAATTCATAAAATTAATAAGGAAGTTGATTCTAAATAATTTATTTTTCTTGTAGTTTTTAAAGGAACTTCTAGATTTTTCCCGGAAGATGTTAGTCACTAGTTTAGTTTCTGGAATTGAAGTTATATTGATTAGAAGCAAACATCACTGCCGTTGCAAAAATACAGAATGTTCACATTTTATTAGAAATATTCAAACAGGTCTAGAATTTTATATTGCACACTTTTGTAATATAAATCTTTACCAAAAAAGTTAATTTTGTCTGTAGGTATTGATTTTATTTGTGATTGTTGAAAACTCTCGCTTCCAATATTTTTGATGAATGTACTAAAATTGGTCTTCACATTTTTGTATACCTGAATTTATTGTAATTTTAAGTGACAAAATAATAAAATGTCTAGAAAAGGAAGTCGAGTAAAGGAAAGGGTTCAAATGTTAACAATAATAATAAAAAAGTAGAAATAACTTTCTATTTATGTTTACGTTCGACGTGCACGAATAATTGGCTGTTATACCTTTAAACTTAGGTTAAAAAACGCAACTAATCTTTCGAGTGTTAAGTAAATTATATTGTTTTAAAATTTAAACTTTATTTTAACACATTGGGTCGATTTTGCACCGTCTGCTGAGACGTTTATGACCATTGGCGATCAAGAGGTTAGTTTCGTTTCGTTCGACTAGTAATGTTTTTTTTAATTCGCGTTTACATAAATCGTCCGTGTTTTGTGTGTGCGCATCTTGTATGTATTGTGTGTTTTCAATAAATCATTTATAAGTTTTCCATGGCATGTTTTATTTTCACTCTAACTTGCCTGATAAAAATAACATTTGAACGGAAATATTATGTCATTCGTACCAGAATCAAATAAAAGGGCTTCGTTCCTAAAAAGCTAACAAGAAAAAGTACCCCACCTGCGCCCACCTTACGTATGTTTGGTGCTTTATTGCCGAGCTATACGGACTCCAAACCCTAGAGGCCTTAGTCATACCTTCCAATGTCTAATCTGTGCCGTAGTGTAATACAGTCAGTAGCAGAAGTAGGCTGTTATGCTCTTAATAATAGAATCGTGTACTTATTTGTAGATAATTTGGAACTTTTCGACTGTCCACCTATTTTTGCTGCTGACTGAACCAATGATACTTCCAACCAAATAATATAATTACTCATATAGCTTCCTACTCAATAGCGATAGAAGTAAAAAGACAAGGTCACCATTACATTTAGGTTATGGGCGGCGAACAATGTTTTGCAGCGAAGAAAAGTGACCTTGAGTGACGTTGGTTATGTTTTTGTCCCTTTCCCAATAACTCAAGATCACGCTAAAGAAAAAAACTAACAATGCAGTTTAAATTGTTTTTTAAATTAAAATAATGTCTTCTTTCAGTAAAATGTTCCATCTACAATATTCAAGGTACTTTCCTTCCATGTGGCATAGCCGTGGGACGCCCTGTATAAGCTTCTTGGTTATGGGAGATTTTGTGATGTGGACATAGACTATAAACTATTAAATAGATAAATCCCCGATATAATGGCAACTCTACTTCCAGAGCAGAGGCCCTGCTTTGAATTTGAAAATTCGAACTCTGAATCGACCCGTAATTTTCTTGCAAATTAGTTACGCGTTGAGAGCACAAGGGATAGCAATAGACGAAGTTCGAATCTCGATGTTTAGATTAATGCCCCTGCAGCTCTACTTTAAAATTCGTAACTCGAACTTTGGATCACGCCGTCACTTTTTTGTAAACCAGTTACGCATCGCGAGCAAAAGTATTAGCAATAGACAAAGTTCTAAATTACGGATTTCAAAGTACCCTTAGTAACTCTTAAAGAGCCACAGATTTTCATGATTTTAATGAAACTTGACTAATGGTGCACTTACACGGGAAACTTAACAGCAATTTATAGCTGGCAACAATAGCTGATTTACTGTAATTTTGTGTAGAGTACTGTTGACTTGCTCAGCGGCAATCATTGCCGTGTCAGGGCATCTTAATAACCAATTTGTTTTGGAAGTTAAGTACGATGAAACAGGCAGATGCACACGTTAAACTTAGAACACCTTTCCTAACCTTTTTAACTTAACTAAATACATACATACATACTATCACGCCTTCATTCCCAGAGTGGGGTAGGCAGAGCTACAGAAATACCAACAATTACAAAAAGAGTTGTTGGTAATTCTATAACCACATTTTGCATAAACAGGCTAAGATGTTTACCAGTGTATTAGTGACAGGTTGCAAGCCCATCGCCTAACAGTACTAGAAGCCCTCATTCCCTTAGTCGCCTCTTACGACTTAACTGAATAGCTTATATAAATCCCATCCTTGTGAAAACTTGTTCACTTTGCAATGTAAACCGAATTGTCATCATGGCATTTTTGGATAAAAATTGGATCATGTGATGATCATCATGTTGCTAATTTTACTCCAACTTTATTTTCTTATTTTTTGTCAAGCTTAAACTTTGGAAACAAAACGCAGCGCTTGACAGTTGATGTAAATATCCTGAACCTCTACTTGAAATCCGTTAATCGAACTTCGTCTATTGCTATCCCTTTTGCTCTCGATGCGTAACTTATTTGCAAAGAAGTGACAGGGCGATCCGAAGTTCGAATTACGGATTTCAAAGTAGACCCGCTGTCGTTGCTGGTTGCAAGCTGACATGACGACATGACAGATAGGCTAGGGAAGCAGTGGAAATTTTACGTTTAGAGTGTTTGAACACCAATTAGGAAGCATTTTGTTCTAAGTTTTCGCGAGTAAATCTCATCAGTCGCCGTTCGCGTTCAGCGGTACCTGTCCACCATGGACGTTAAGTCTTTTCTCCATTCGTGGTGCGCCAAAAAGGCCCTTAATCCGACTTTCGATGTCAGGCCTACAGGTATCGATCGCTTTATCACCTTGTTATTTCTAAGGGAGTATAATTTAACATGTGCTTGTGTTCTTTACGTAACTTAAATTGGATATTCTAATGTATAGCGACAAATAATTGATTCTAACCTAACTTTATTAAGGTCCAAAACACCGTCAGCGGTTTTTATGCGAAGTTCGAGTTGATGGTATTTCCTACGTCGGCGCGGGGAATTCTACCACCAAGAAGGATGCTCAGATGAACGCATCCAAAGACTTCGTCAATTTCTTGGTCCGGACAAACCAGGTGGCCCAGAACGAAGTTCCGGAAGAAGTTAGAGTAAAGACCGAGGCCGTTTCAGACTTTGGGAACAGTAATAATGGCAACTTTGAGAACTCTGGGACGTATAAGGCTCATGAGCAACAGAGGCCTGTCTTTCAGGTATATTTTTTTTACAAGTAGTTTGTTTTAAAAGTACTGATTAATGTGTAGATATTTGAATAGCACCTACTCATACCAACAATTTTTAATTTGATCCTTATATTTCCATTTTCATTGTGATAAAACTAAACAACCAAAAAACCTCGTAAAATATATTTTTAAATGCACTTTGATATTAATTTATAATATCTGTAGCTCAAGCTTATTTTTTTTTCAAATTTAGGAAGGTATGGGCCCAGAAAGCATGGGCCAAGCGTATCAAGCCTACGGTGGTCCCAGTGAAAACTTCACGTACATGGATCGTCTTCAACAACAGAAGAATGTGGAAGAAGCTGAAGACTTGGATGTCAATGCCAGTCTCCACGGTAACTGGAACATGGAGAATGCAAAGTCCAAACTACATCAGTTTATGCAGATGAATAAGCTCAGTTCAGACTATGCATATAAAGCTGTTGGGCCAGATCATACTAGGTTTGTATTGAAACAGCTAGATTCAGGGAATTATTACAGCGCACATAAGGACTCGGCACTTTCTTAGACTTTTCAGAGCTCATGGCTATTGGATATAAAATCGTTTTAGACGTTGGCCTCCAGTCCTTAACAGAGGGCCAACATCTTAAGATATTAGAGGCTTCTAAAAGTTTAAATTATATCCTGACAGATCATTTATTTTAATAAAGGATCCATCAGAATGTCTTTATTGACTGTATCCTCTAATGTGTGAATTAGAAAAACATTGATTTTTATATTTCGCATCGATTTGACTATATGTATGGGCTCTCCTAATTATTTATGATTCTAGTGTCATGTTACTCATTAGTAATAGTGTGTTTTTGTATGATATAATATTTTTTTAACCTGATCTTATATGTATACATATTTAGATGTTTAAATGATTTAAAAAATGACATAATTCTGGTAAATATATGGTAATATATCCATGTGTAACGTTACATTACAAACTTAAATAATTATGAAAGGAATGAAATACCCATTATTGCATTTGTATTTTTATTCCGTCTCATTATAGAAATAGAAATATTAGTTACCTACTTAAAGTGCTTATAAGCCACTGATTATTCATAATAAACTGAAAAATCAATGGCTGGCTGTTATTTCACAATTCTTGAATTATGGTCAGGTATGATAAAAAAAAGATACACACTTCACTAGCTTACTATTATAAGGTTATATGTTCTTTGTCTGTCAAAACTGCATCGTGTGATGTTTGTTGCACATACAATTTTGATTGCTTACAATGTAACATAATACCTTTTAGTAGTGAGTCAGTGGCATTTATATGAAGCAAATTTTGCTGTATACAAAGCAAAATGTGCTTCAGTTTGAAAATTAGTTTACTTACAAAACTCAACACTGGTTCAAGCTTCAAATCTAAGACAATCGGAAATATTCTCTACTGGTGAAATGTAGGTGTTTGATCTTAACACTAGAGGCAGAACGCAAAATGGTAACAAGTTCTATTCTGATCAAATAACTTAATAATCAAGTTGCCTAAAAGATAGATTTAGTTGTATTTATTTATAATACAAGTTACAGTTTCATTGCACATAAATCGATTTTAAATCATATTAAAATCATCAAAGAAGCAAAAACACACTAACTATTCAAATTATACATGAAATAACAAAAATTAATTTATAAAATGTAGCATGTTAAAAATGGTAAAAATGGTAATAAATTAAACAATCTCAAAAGTATAAAGGCAAATAAATAGAGCTTGTTTACTTGGTTATTTTAAACACTGTTATCCTTAAATGAAATAAATCTTCACTTCTGGAGTGACAGTGACATCTACAATTTCACCAAATATCATGAGGAAAGTTCATTATTGATTGTCTAAGATTTGTTTCCAACACAGGTGTTAGAGCTATAATCCGATGGCATACCTGACCACGGATCCAGAATGATATAGACTTTGCCACGGTTTCACAGGTAAGTTGTAACAATTAATTATTTATGCTTATTTTTATGGATAATTAAGATGATGGTTAGTCTAGTTGGTAGTGACCCTGCCCATGAAAGTAGCGGTTCCGGGTCTGATTCCCGGCAAGGGCGAATAACTTTGTGATCAGCATGAGTATTTGTTCCTGAGTCTTGGACATTTTCTACGTATTTCTCTAGATATGTTTGTTTATCACTGTCTAGTAACCATAGACTGGGTCATTTTGTGTGAGATTGACCCCCAATTTATTTCCACAGGAGTTTCTGCTGTGAGATGACATTATATATACGTCAGCTGGGACGTAATGTGACTGGGCGTGAGACAGCGTCGAACAAGCAAACCGCGAGCAAATCCTGTGCACTGTCACTAGTGCGGCAATTGTACCATCTCGGTGTGATTGAGGCCTTCAGCGGCACTCTTAAGAGAGACAGGTGGGTGTATAAGACCAAACGTAAATCAAGCAAACCACGTGGCTCTGTTAAGCGCCACATCAAAACTGTTTGTCCGAGACATATCAGTTTTCTGCTATTACTGGCTGAACAAACTCATGTTGTTTTTTTTTTTTACTTTGACTATATTCAAGATAAATATTTCTAGTAAATGTACCAAAAACCTAAGACTAGGCATGTTATAGCAATTGTTACGATATAATATTGATTAAACAAATAAAAGGGGGATTTAACCAAGGTGGACGTCGCGGTTGAAAGCTCAAGTTCTATTTTTTTGTATATGGATACTGTCCAGTAGAAGAATTCTGCCAGTGTCAAGGTTAAAAAGTAAAAGTTACATGTGTACGTTTTTTCAAAAGATGATGCTGTTTCATCACTTGGGGGATCTAGAAATAAATAGATTATTCATACAAGTTATCGTTTTCGTAAAAAGGAAACGTTTTGACCGGGTTATTCCCACCTGTTACCAACAATTTGTTACTACTGGTAACAGCTGGGTTTTTTCCCAGCTGTTACCAATGGTAACTACTGGGAATAAAAAATCCCGGCTGTTATCACTAAAGTAAAAATAAGTAGTTATCACCAAATATGTTAGTGGTAACAAATGGGGAAAATATTCCTACTTGTTACCACCGAGTATATAGTGGTAACAGGTGGGAAAAATAATCCTAGCTGTTATCAGTGGTAACAAATTGGTGGTAACAGGTGGAAAAATAATCCCAGCTGTCACCAGTGGTAACAAATTGGTGGTAACAGGTGGGAATAACCCTTTTGACTTGACAGACATCCAGTCTTTAGTTAAAATATCTGTTACCTGGGCCTGTAGCGTGGTCGCCTTTATCGATGTGGATAAACGTGGATAACGCTTCCGTCACTCTCGCACTGACATACTGGTCAGAACGTGACAAATGTGTTAACCACGTTAATCCACATAGATAGAGGCGACCATGCTACGGGCCCTGTAATAGTTATCTCTAAATACCCCTTTTCCAACATTGTCTAGAAAAACAACTTGTGTAAAATATATTGACATTATTATCATGTTTAAAAACATTGCTATATTTAAACAACATTTAGCAATACGCCATTTATTTTTTTGTATTCTTTTGCAGGACCTCGGAAGGCAAAATGAAACCACTACCGGTAGCTATTAGTCCAGAACTTGAGCAACAATTAGAGAGCACTCTAAAAGGTACCTTAAATATATTAATCTCTAAAGGCCATTTTCGTAAAGTAGTTGCTTTTAATGCCTAGGATCCATTTAAACTTACCACGCCGTATACACAGAGGTGATCTGCGTATGCGTTTGCGTTTTTCCCATATTGCCTACTAATATGACTTCAATTTTTACTACCAATCAAATAGTTCTGAACCTATTTAATTGTTATTTACTTTTAAGCTTAGGTTTATAAAATATGTACAAGATTCCTGATTATTTTTTAGTGGTGGTAGGACCTTGTGCAGGGTCCGTCCGGATCACTACCACCATCTTATCCATTAACCACCCGCCAAGCAACAGTGTTCACATTGTTGTGTTCCGGTGTGGGGATAAGGCAACCGGTGAAATTACTAGCATAGAGGCATTCCATCTTAGTCTTCAGGGTTGGCAACGCTTTTTCAGGTCTTAGGATTATGGTCTTGAGAATTCAAATGTCTATGGGTCTCAGATTCCACTTACCATCAGGTGGCCTGAGCGCTCGTGTGCCTTCTCCTTAACATTAAAAATTAAAAAAAGATTATAAGGATTAAAAAAAAGCATTTCACATTCAAAGTTGTAAAATTTAATGGATGTATCAGAATTTAGTTTATAGATCACAAAGAAAAGTTCTTAACTAATCTTATTGTTAGTTACACTTTTCTTGAACTAATAAACTAAAGTTAAAAATTATGTTATATTTTGCTTTTTTAAGAACAATGCTTTCAGAAAACTTTTGCTCTCTGTTTTTTAATGATGGACCTTCCGTTTTTAACAGAGTGAATTGTTACTAGCAATAAAATTGGTCCAGTACTTTTTGCTTTGCTGAACTCGATCAGTAATATACTGGGTGTTGCCTGTAATAGGAGGAATAAATTGAGGGATCGTTTCTACTGTATAAACGTAGCAACATTTGTTCTACAACTTTTACAAAGTATGTAATTTATTATTTGGGATTTTTTCGAACAAACTAAATAGCATTTTCAATGTACAGTCGAAGACACTGTTAACTGTACATTTACAAACGAACATAAACCTAATCGCAACGTATTAAAGTCTTTGTGTGGTCAGTTAACAGTGTCTCCGTGTGTACTAACTCCAATAGTCTAGTTGACATCAACTGTCAGCCTACAAACTTCGGAGTTTTCGCAATACATTGCTGGCTTGGAAAATCTAAATTCATTAATATTTAGTAAACAACAAGTTATTTTCAAAAGTTGTAGAATAAATGTTGTTACGTTTGTGGTGTGGAAACGATCCCTAAATTTATTGCTCCTATTACAGGCAACACCCGGTATATAAGTAATTGTATCGGAAATACGCAAGTGTTTCTAATTATGTGACCTATGCAAGTCACAACACAGTCCTTCTATTTTCTTAGCGTCTTTCCCTAGCTGTCGCTGTCTCACTTGCACTCGCATCTGTACGCTTAGCACAAGTTGTATTTTCTCGCTTGTCGCTCAGTGCGTCTATATCGTTGCACACTATATAGAAAGGGAGATCCGAGCGACAAAGAAGTCGCGGACCACTTGTGCTAGCCCTCCTGACAGTATAATTGTCACTTTCCGAGATACAATAAGGAAATAGAAGCACTGTAAAGCTTCAGCATTTTTTCATCTTCAGAACTGGGCATCGAACCCGTGAACGTGGAAACCGCGACGCAAGAGACCACAGACGGCCAAACCAGCGTGCCCATCCTGCAGGTCGACCGCGCGCGCGCCATGCGCGAGGCGCGCGTGCAGACCAGCGGCGTCGTCTCCTGGTCGCCGCCGCAGGCCAACTGGAACGCCTGGACCGCCTGCAATATTGGTAAGACCACACAGGGTTGGCAAATCACATACTTTGCAGAATATCATGTTCGCAAAACATGATATTCGCAAAACATGATATTCGCAAAACATGATACTCGCAAAACACGATATTCGCAATACATGATACTTGCTAATAGTCGAATTAGGTTATAGAATCGTAGGCGGTGCAGACCCACCGTACCACTAAACCGTACCACTGGTGGTACTTAGACCAATTATTACTATTAAAATCGAATGTAACGGTGTCGACGGAGCTCTGCTATCGCAGAGCTCCTATTTCTGGGTAGTTTGGCCCTCCGGGCCTGCTGAAGAACTAACATAACCTAAACCTACCTCATATTTATGATGCTAATTTTGGTCAGTGGTACGGTTTAGTGGTACGGTGGGTCTGCACCCATCGTAGGTAGGTGTAGGTTATGTTAGTTTTGCAGCAGGTCTGACGGCCAAACCACCCAGATACAGGAGCTTCGTCAACACTATCTAATTGATGTCTTGCTAATAATAATGTTTTGAGAATACCATGTTTGGCGAATTTCATGTTTTGCGAATATCATGTTTTGCGAATATGATATTAACATACTAATCGTGCAAGTGAAAGACAGCTAATTTTCCAACCCTGACAACTAAGGTGGAGGTTTTTCGGAGTTTTTAAAGTCACAAAATTGCACCCTACAGTCTGTGTCAATTTTAATTGGAAAAGTGGTAAACAAAACCAAACCTATAGTCATGTACTTTTACGGTCGAAACCTATATTCAAACCGCGGATAGATGAGGCTTACTTTGGGTTGAAATTTGACATTTGTCCATTTAAAATGTGTCAAATTTTAATCCGAAGTAAGGCTATCTGTCCACGGTTTGAATATAGGGTTCGGCCGTTAAAGATAAAGTGAGGTCTTTGCAATGGTTTATACACTTGAACTTTACTTTCATATTAAGTTTAACATTGAATAACTATTAAACCCCATGTGCTTGCCGGTTTAGTATAGTGCCACTCCATGTCTTCCCGTGGATGTCGTAAGAGGCGACTAAGGGAATAAGGGCTTGTAGTACTGTTAGGCGATGGGCTTGCAACCTGTCTAATACACTGTGTACTAATACACTGGTAATATCCTAGCCTACTTGTGCAAAATGTGGTTAAAGAATTTTCAACAAGTATTTTTAGAGTTGTTGGTATTTCTGCAGCTCTGCCTACCCCACTCAGGGAATGATGTTATGTATGTATGTATGTAAGTATTAATTATACGTTATTTTGAATAGGAACACGTTTTATTTTTGATTTGAGGTTATTTTCTTAATTTTCAATTTCAATTGACACAAACTTTACATACTTTATTTTCAAAACTGCCACTTCAATTTGGGTGCCTGGGCGCTCCTTCGTGTATTGAAAATACTAATGTATTTATTTGCTTGATCTCATCACCCATGCCCACTTTGACTACGGCGTCTGCTTCTGCCTCGTATTCAGTGGAGCTTTGATGATGGGTTCCAATAATGCCGAATGCGTCGGCGATATTCCGTTTAACCGAATAATGTAAACGCGACATAAGGCTAATGCAACCAATCTCAGCATTAATATTCGGAAAATATGAACAAACTATATAATATATTTGTAATTTTTATGGAAAAACGGAAGACGACTAGTCGTCAGATTTTTGTAGGAGGGCATGGAAAGGGCACACGTGACATCACACGGAAGTGCCCAAAGGATTCTGAAAATTTCGAACCTACATTAGTGTTTTTCACGAATATGCGGCAACGCCGAATGCTGGATTTTTCAAACCGACTATTGGCTAGTCGGCAAAAACCATCTCAAATTTACAATGTCTTTCCAGACGAAGGCCCCCTAGCCACAACATCCCTGGACGACATCAGCGCAGACCTGGAGCGAAGCCACCGCGACCTCTGCCAGAACAGCACCCTGTACCAGGAGAGCGTGAAGGAGCGCGACCAGCTCCCCGTGTTCGCCATGCGGTCCACCATCATGGAGGCCATTAACGAAAACCCTGTGATCATTATAAGAGGAAATACTGGATGCGGGAAAACGACACAGGTAAACGAACGTTATTTGTAAATAGTAGACTAAATTGTAGCCATATTATCAATGGGACATTGACCGCGATTATCTTTATACACTTTGATTAACTACTTTCTATCAGCTGGGCAGTCCGCCTGATTAACTACTTTCACTCAGGTAGCAGTCCGACTTACTAACCACTTTCTATCAGCTGGGCAGTCTGCCTGATTAACCACTTTCTATCAGGTGGGCAGTCCGCCTGCCTAACCACTTTCTATCAGCTGGGCATTCCGCCTGATTAACCACTTTCTATCAGGTTAGCAATTTGACTGACCACTGTCTATCAGCTGGGCAATTTGCCTGACTAACCACTTTCTATCAGCTGGGCAATCCGCCTGATTAACCACTTTCTATCAGGTGAGCAGTTAGACTGACCACATTCTATGAGCTGGGCAGTCCGCCTGACTAACCACTTTCTATCAGCTGGGCAATCCGCCAGATTAACCACTTTCTATCAGGTGAGCAGTTAGACTGACCACATTCTATGAGCTGGGCAGTCCGCCTGACTAACCACTTTCTATCAGCTGGGCAGTCCGCCTGATTATCTGCTTTCTATCAGGTAGGCAGCCCACCTAATTACCTGTCTTTAAAAAAAACTCGTTAGCCATAAGTGATTAATACAGCGCATGTTTTGTACAGGTGTGCCAATTCATCGTGGACGACTACATAGCCAGCGGGCAGGGCGCGTGGGCCAACGTGTGCGTGACGCAGCCGCGCCGCATCTCCGCCGTCAGCGTCGCCGAGCGCGTCGCCAGCGAGCGCTGCGAGGAGCTCGGGAACAGCGTCGGGTCAGTGCCTAGTACACGACTATGAAATTATCATAGACAACCGACCATGACTTTGTAGCTAGCGGGAAAAGTGATTTATTTATTAATATGTTATGTCATGGCATAGAGATGGCAAAAGATAAATAGATGGATAGATTATTTATGGGAGCCCGTCGTTGGATTTTTTTTTTGGTCATAATACCATTGTTGACATAATTATTGATCGCTAAAACCGAACCAAACATTGCTAAACATGTTAGCCTACATGTGCAAAAGGTGGTTACAGAATCAACAAGTCTTTTTAAAATGTTCTTAAAAAATACGTTATAACTTGAGATAATTATGTCATAAAACACATTATGGCAGTCAATATTGACTTATTATTAATTGCTCTATGTAAAGTTATAGCATAAATTGCTCAGCGTGTCAAATTATCATAAATTATGCGAGGTCTTCAGAATCACAAATAAAATATAAAAACTTAAATCAATACTACATCTAAACCATCCTTCTGATCCATGCATCGAAACTCTTTCGTCAAGCAAAAAAAAAAATGTGCAATTAGAAGGCATGTCCACAGATATAGGGAAGGGTATGCCCAAGGTTTTTGTTTTTGATTTTTGGTTTGTCTTTTTAATTGTATTACTGTTTTCTCTTGTCTTGTTTAATTTAGTTTAGTGCTTGTGCTATGTGTGTGTGATCTGCCGTGGCTGCGCTGGATGGTTCCAGCGGAAGATCAGCGCTGGTTTGAATGCCAGCATAACGCTGAGTTGGAACCATTTCGTGACAACACAGGTCTTTTGTTTCATGTGAATTTTTTTGTTACTTTTTGTTTGTCACAAATAAATGTTTTTCTTTCTTTTTTTTATTTCTTTATATAAACACTATTACTTAGCGATCAAATTATACCAAAAGTATAATTTATGTGTATTATTTCTATCTCAGGTATTCCGTGCGATTCGAGTCCATATTGCCGAGGCCGTATGGCTCAATATTGTTTTGCACTATTGGCGTGTTGCTAAGAAAACTCGAGGGGGGTCTGAGAGGGGTCAGCCATGTATTGGTCGATGAGGTAAGGCATTTTTAAAAGATTAATAATAAAAATATTCACGCCTTAACTGCTGACGACTGCAAAAACGATTTTGAAATCAAACTTCCAGGTGCACGAGCGAGACGCAGATACTGACTTCGCGTTGATCCTACTACGAGACATGGCACATACTTACCCTGACCTCCGCATCATCCTCATGTCTGCCACCGTCGACACCACTCTCTTCACCAGCTACTTCGGCAACTGTCCCGTCATCGAGGTGAGTTGCGTCGAACCTGGCACTACATGGTGCACAAAATCTAATATACATCGTCGAAAGCACTTTATAGCGCGTAGAAATCGTTTGTCGCTATTATCTCGGGAACTATCCAATTTTCCAGGATTAAAAGTATCATATGCCCTTCTCTGGGACCTTAGTTATCTCTATACAAAATTTCATCGAAATCGGTTTAGCCGCTTAGTCGTGAAAAAGGACAAACAAAACGGCGACACGTTGGCCTAGTTGGGAGTGACCCTGCCTCCGAACCCCGCGGATGTTTTCTATGTATGTAAGCATGTACGAGTAAGTTTATCATTGACAAGTACCCATGGTCCAACCCTAGAGCTTAGTTCGGGACTGGGTCAATTTGTGTGAAATTGTCCTCTGATATTTAAACAGTGTAGGGGCACTGGTCCAACTGCTCTGCCCTGCAAAAATATGAGGTAGGTTTATGCTAGTTCTTCAGCAGGACCGAAGGGCCATACCACCCAGAAAAAGGAGCTCCGCATAAGCTCCGTCGAACCTGATAATTAGATATTCAAATTGTAATTATTGATCAGTTGGACAAAGCAGTTGGACCACTGGCCCGAAAGGATTTTAACACACTTTCGCATTTATAATATTAGTATATGGATTATGAAACGTTTCGATAGGTCCCCGGACGGACGTTCCCTGTGCGCCAGTACTTTCTGGAGGACTGCATCGAGCTGACCAAGTTCGTGCCGCCGGCCGACACGCGCAAGAGGAAGTCGTCCGGCAAGAAGGCCGGCAAGGACGACGAGGACGATGATGATGAAGGTAATAATAACATTAATAACTATCTAATAGGCTAATAATCTAGATGACATTTTGTTTTTTTACTCCCAGTCGATCCGGTTTTATCCTCGTAAGACCCAATGTGCTATAGAAAGTACATAATCCTGGCAATTCAATTTAAACTTTATTTCAAGTCTGATAAAGTTCATTTTCATTTGTTTCAAAATTGAAAATGTCATTAAGTGCAAAGGTAATTGAACTTTATTTCCTTGCTGGTAGATTCAAACTCCTACTCACAAAAATCTACCGGATTGTAGTATGGTGGGCCTCAAGAGGTTATATGAATCGTATCCATAGAATGAATTAAAACCATTTTACGCTTTCCTCGTTGGCGAGAAATGGGAGAGGCGTATTTCCAGCAGTGGACTAATAATAGGCTAATGATGGTGATGATGTCATGCCCCCTCTGAAGGCAGAAATGAGGGTAACAGGTCATTTTGGTACTAATGCCTAAATGTATAATGGATCAAAATGTCTATTATCAAAATGTACAACGGTCAAAAAGTGTGAAAACATTTCGACTAGAGCACATTTAGTCAATCGCGTTTTGTACATTTTGTCCACAGAGTTTTCTGTCCTGTAAACTTTCAGACAAATTGACAATTAGCCGTAATGAATTCTATCGAGTAAACATTTTGACTAAAAGAAATGTATATTAGAAATGTATAGTATATTTTGCCTTTAAAATATTTAGACGAAATGACCACAAACATTTTATACTTTTTGACAAAATTATATTTCAACCTTTTATGCATTTTGGCATTTGTACCAAAATGACCTGTTACCGATATTACAACTTGCTGAATAGTCACTGTTTTTGACGTACTCCTAGTCATTATTCTTTAAAGTTATTTACAAATCTGTTGATTTAGACGTTACGATTTAATAAGGTCTAGTTTTAATAATTATTGTTTAGTGGTGGTAGGACCCTGTGCAGGGTCCGTCCGGATCACTACCACCATCTTATCCATTAACCACCCGCCAAGCAACAGTGTTCGCATTGTTGTGTTCCGGTGTGGGGATAAGACAACCGGTGAAATTACTAGCATAGAGGCATTCCATCGCAGTCCTCAGGGGTGGCAACGCATTAGAGGTCTTAGGATTATAGTCTTGAGAATTCAAATATCTATGGCTCTCAAATTCCTCTTACCATCAGGTGGCCTGAGCGCTCGTGTGCCTTCTCCTTAACATAAAAAAAACTTTGTTGGTTTTACTGCCTTTCTTGCGGCGCTTCTTCTCTGTTGATGGTCTTGCCCGAAGCGCTAGTAGATATGGCCAATTTACTGAATTTTGATTGTTTTGGAGGCGTGGGCGTGGACGAGCAAGAAGAAGACATGAACCAGGCGGGCAAGCTCGGCGGGGAGTACTCGCCGCAAACGGCGCAGTCCATGGCCAAGCTCTCCGAGAAAGACGTGAGTAGCAACACTGAGCAGCTTGCATACTTTTAATTTTCAATGTTTAACACATAAGGCTCGCACGCCAATACTGCCGCGCATATTTGGAATCAGCGTAATGTAATGAGATCTATAGACTCCAATTTGAGAAATATCGAATTATCGACGACAACGTTGGCCTAGTTGGAAGGCTGCCTCCGAAGCCAGCTGTCCTGGGTTCAAATCCCGGTAAGGGCAGATATTTGTGTGATGTACGCGAATATTTGTTCCTGAGTTTTTGATGTTTTCTATGTATTAAAGTATGTATTTCTCTATGTAAGTATGGGTATCGTTGTCTATTACCAATAGTACAAGCCTAGAGCTTAGTTTGGGACTAGGTCAATTTGTGTGAGATTGTCCCCTGATATTTATTTATCTTACCAAGATTTCATTTAGCGTAAACACTGTAACAGCCTATTACGTAGTCCAAATTTAGCATGCTAGTTAAATTATTGCTACCAATACCAGACATTCATAAGCACTCTTCAGCCACATACGGCGGTTATGATCTGTGACAGTCGAAAATTTTCTAAACCACTCTGCATGTCATATGCGCCGTAATAGCCACAAATTAATACTAATTGCGAAATATATTAACTAAATTGAACTCCCCAGTTAGTGTTAAAAACGTCCAATTAGTCGAACAATCCCATTTTAACGGATGTAACATGTTTGCAGACGGTTCGAAACTATACTATCCGCAAAACTATCTGGCCGGAAGGGCAATAAACGTCGGCTACCGTTAGGGGTGTAACATGTCGATAACTTATAATGTAAACGTCGATATAATCATTATATTTTGAAATGTTATTGATATTGTTTTTAAAGTTATCTAATGACTAATACTAAATGTTTAAAATAATTACATGTTTAATATATTTCAGTAATATTTAGTAATATTAGTACTAGTATTTTCTTTGTTTAGTTATTTATTTTGTTATACCTCCTTATTATTTTATTGTAATACTTTATGTCAATAGTTCAATATAACTAATTATATTTCGATAGTAACTATACAATACTGTTATATAAAACACCGCGTAATTTATATTCTTTGTTTCATTACTTTATCGACATTCCTTTTTATGCGTAACGCTACCTGCCCTATTGCTGCTCGGCCCGCTCCATAAGCCGTGCAGGTGTGAAAGAGATTGCATAATTCCGATGATTTATGACCTGATCGGCCAGATAGTTTTGCGGATAGTATAGCCGCTGATACGGTGGTTATGTTAAGGAATGTGATATAAATACACCTACCATAAACACCTTTTCGAGTTACATTAATATTAATCATAAAAATTAAGGAATAATAATAATGTAGAAATGAAGTTTAGGCTTGTTTTATTAATATACAATCATCAGATTTTGAATATACTCCTAACATTATATAATAGAAAACAAAACTTTGAACGCGGTTTTCTCCACCATTTGGTTTTGTCTGTTACGGTTGTTATGATTTGCGCGGCAAAATAACAGGCGTGCCTTGACGAGTTTTTGATAGCTATAAACATTCGCAGCTAAGCTTCGAGCTGATCGAAGCGATCCTCGTCTACATCAGCACCCAGCAAAGCGACGGCGCGGTCCTGGTGTTCCTGCCGGGGTGGAACCTCATCTTCGCCCTCATGAAGCATCTCACCCAGCACCGGCAGTTCGGAGACCCCAACAAGTACATCATCCTGCCCCTGCATAGCCAGATACCCAGGGAAGACCAGAAGAAGGTGTTTGTGACTCCACCACCTGGCATTATTAAGGTTAGAAATCTATTGTACTCTTGGACAGAGGCCACCTGTCCCCTATTTCATCATCCTGACAATGATAGGTGACAGGGGACAGGTGACATTTCGTCGATGAAACTGCAATACCGGTAACCAACCATGGCTAATGCCGCGCAACTAACAAAGTGTGTCAAATGTAAGTTTGGGTAAGTCCGACATCAATAAACACAAAGATATTAAATTTTAATGCTCTCCTGTAAAATTTGACACAAGTCAGTTACGCGGCATTAGCAATTGTTGGTTACGCGGTATTGCAGTTTCATCGACGATTTCAGTGTACATGGCGCAGCTTATATGTATCGCAGTGATGTGTTAGCGTGTTAACTTTGCAATGTATACCGAAATGTCACCTGTCACATGTCATTGACAGGATGGTGAAATAGGGGGCTGATGGTAAGTAGGGTATGAGATCCATGAACATTTGCGATTTCAAGATACTTCGTCGCCAACCTTGAGAACTGAGATGTGAGTAGTTGATTTATATCTATAATTATCCCTGAAAATTGCACGTTACTACGGGGATCTCCGTGAGTCATCGATACTCATTTCGTGGAATGTGTCGTTTCATCGAATTTCATTTCATCGACTGCAAATTTAATTTTTATGTATGCTCCCCGATTACACAAAGACCGCTATACCGATTTGAATTTTTTTTTGTTCGATTGGGTATATCTTGTTGCTCCTCAAAATATTATAGGAATACGTAGACGACATAACAGTATTTCACATTCATACATACATACATAACGTCACGCCTTCATTCCCAGACTGGGGTAGGCAGAGCTACAGAATACCAACAACTTGTTGATAATTTCTATAACCACATTTTGCACAGTAAACAGTATTATTATGATCACTAAAAACTTTTTTTTTTTTTTTTTATTTATTGTGCAACATAAATACATATTTACAAATCAAAAAACACCTCATAAACCACTCAAGGGTTTGTGCGAGGATAGTACGCTCTAGAAACTATATAAGTACTTATTAATAACAATTTATATTTAAGACAAGTACAAGTACACTTCTACCCAAAAAACCATTACAGCTTCTGTACTAAGTAGGATTTTAATTTATACTTAATATTATTAGGAGTATTGCTATCTCTATGTAACGTCAAGGTCGTTGGTCGGTGGTGATCGGTGGTTAACTAAACACCGTCTTCAAAAAAAAAGAAATAACTTCTTTTAAAATTATAGGTCGGATCAGTCTAACTGAAGTCGGCGTCCCAGTATATTTTTAACCAAAAACCGAATTCAGTTGGACTGACCTATTACTATTACAGCCATCATATAAAAGAAGTTATTTCTTGTTTTTAAAAACGATTTTTTTTTAAATATTTTAGGTTATCTTCAGCGTGGATTACGTAGGTTAGGTTCAGTTCGGTTAGGTTGACCACCAAAAAAGTATAACTCTTGCACGTCGAATTGGAAATGCCTGTCGATGAAGAAAATTCGGCGAAGTAAAAAATTTGGCCTCGTTGAGGCATTTGTACGTAATTTTGTGCCTGATCGTTACATTCGCGCGAGAAGGCTCCCGCTACTAGCGGTGCTCGCGGCGCGCACGCGTACGTACGCGCAAGCGCCCATCGCGCGCATAAAAATAAATACTATTAGAAGGGCATCTTCGGTGTCGTTCTATAGATTTGACAGCAAAGCCGTCAAATAATTACCTACAGCGCCCCACGCCCCGTCTTACCTCTCTCTCGCCTGTCGCAAAATTAGGGTTGTCACAAGTATATAAATCTTACTGGGCCCGCAACCTCTTCGCGTAGAATTAGTTTATTTACCTGTAAAACTATACGATAAACCATTGTAATATATTGTAATACTGTGGCAGCTTCATTTCAATTTATTCTTAAATATTGCGTCGCTGGTTGCGCTTTTGATGTTAGTCATGTCATTATTTGTTAGTTCTAGTATTATTTAGTAGTTATACTCATTATGTTTGTAAATTATTCGCGCCCCACGCAATTATGGCAAAAAAATATCCTTATGAAGGAGCTCAGTTATATAATAAATTGCCAATAAACATTAAAGTCAACAAATGATTCAATATACTTAAAAGGTTACTATAATGTCATATTACTAAAAGTAGCTCGTCTCCACTCGACTACCAGAGTAGCACAAGTCGAGCACTTTGTCACCTCCACACGCTTTATATCTGTGTATTTTTACCCGACTACGGCGAAGCAAAGGAATGGTAATGATTTTGACACTCTATGTATGTATGTATATATGTATGTTCCACTCTAGCGCCGTTCCTATTGAACCGATTTTAACAAATGAGGTGTCTATCGATTTTTCTTTTTTGTGCGATGGCTATAGGCTATTTTTATTTATTATAAATTAGACCTGGCACCTGGAAATTAAAAAAATGTAATCGATAGACTTCGAGGACCATCTAGCGGGCAGTGGCGGTACTACGCTTGTGATATTGTCCAGTAATTAGTTCCGCTACTGGATGGTAGATGGCGTAGGTAAGCAATGCTTGTGTCATTTGTTACAAGACTATACTTTTTATGATTTTACGACAAATGTTGTTTTCAGACATTTCCCTTTAATTGTAATATAAAACTGTTTTACTTGCCAAATGCCATAGTTCTTGGTCTACGGGAAATACCTATCCTATGTCGCTAGTTATCAATCTAATAGCATAGAAAACATTAATTTCCAACTACGCCGATAGATGACGTTCACAGGCAATTAATTATAGTTCCGCTACCGGATTGTACATGGCATAGGTGAGCAATGATTGTGTCATTTTTTGTTAAGTATGTACCGAAAAAGTACCGAGCTTATAAACACACAGGACATTTTGGCTTTCGAGAGCCGAGCGCTTCGCGAGTTAACCCCTCGTATGCTTAGGCACGGATCCCCGTTCTTTGTTTATCATTCATTACTTTAATAGCCTACTTG
This sequence comes from Acleris holmiana, assembly GCA_949316455.1. NCBI lineage: Eukaryota > Metazoa > Arthropoda > Insecta > Lepidoptera > Tortricidae > Acleris > Acleris holmiana. The sequence goes on from OX438784.1 coordinate 10,578,825, forward strand.
TAACACAATTTAGTGCACCAGCTGCCCGTTAGATGTCGCTAGTTATCAATCTAATGGGGCAAAATATTGTGTACAAAACATTAGTTTCGGTGGCGCTAACATGCAATTATTTAATTTAGTTTATTTAGTTTTTAATAATTTGTGCCATGCATGTAAAATATAAGAATATAATTATAAAATTTAGAATATAAGATATTATATTTATAACTTTATTACACATTTTAAGATTGCTGTGCCCTTGCAGGGTTCATGTTGAACTATTAATTACTTAAGACTTTTTGTATACAACATGATCGCAATAAACGTTTTGATTTGATTTGATTTGATTTCATTATAACACGCGCCATCGTGAATTAGAATGATTGCGAAATTTAACTATCGAGGATATGTGATTTTAAATGACATTTTATTTATGTTTTTGTCAAAATCTGCATTATAACATTGATAACACACGACTGCAAAAAAGTATTCTATTCGTATTATTTGTAAATATATTAATATATTCTGTAAAAAACTGTGTGACTAAAACGCACTAAAACTCCTATCATAATATTATTATTGTAACATTGCTTTGAACGCTACAGGTGATTTTGTCGACCAACATCGCGGAGACATCGATCACGATCAACGACGTGGTGTACGTGATCGACTCGTGCAAGGCCAAGATGAAGCTGTTCACGTCGCACAACAACATGACGTCGTACGCCACCGTGTGGGCCAGCCGGACCAACCTAGAGCAGGTCAGTTAACAGGTTGTCTGCCTTTTCGCCGACAAATTTTTGCATCGTTTTGCAACCTATTATTTTGCTGAACCGCTTTTTTTTACTGTAACAACAAGTATTTCAGGATTTTTATAAAACTAACCTAACCTAACCTTTCGGGTTCTACACGATGGTCCTGAAATAAATCCAGAACTATTTACAGTTTCGGAAAAAATGCGGGTTATCAAATGATATAATAAATAAATAAATGTCAGGGGACAATCTCACACAAATTGACCTAGTTCCAAACTAAGCTCTAGGCTTGTACTATGGGTACTAGACAACAATAAACTTACTTAAATTTGGAATTACATACTTAAATATTTATAGAAAACATCCAAGACTCAGAACGAATATTCGCGCTCATCACACAAATATCTGCCCTTACCGGGATTTGAACCCAGGACCGCTGGCTATGCTGGATATGTTTGTGAAATAAATCGTTCGTGAAAATTCGTTATGAAATGATAGGATCCCCAGTTAACCCCTTAATGCATAGGAAGCCTTATGGCTTCATGTATGTTTTATATTTTTAAATGGAAGGGACCCATGATGTTTTGAACTAATGAATAAAAAAAATAAGAAAAGTGATGCAATGCCCTAAAGTTAATTGTCAAACATACATTTTAAGCACATTTATAACTTATAAATTATAAGATTCGTTTTAAATTTAAGTTTTGAAGTGTACTTTAAAGACAGCGTTTCACTTTCGATATGCTATGCGTTAAGGGGAGGGGCCGTTCACGGTATGACGATCGTATGCGACATGTTGTAAAATGGTGTTTTAGTGGTAGAACAGGATCGCTACCACCATCTTATCTTCTTAGCCAAACAGCAGTTTGCATTGTTGTGATCGACTAGTGGGAGGCCAAGATGAAGCCAGACCAACCTGCCCCCTATTTCACCATCTTGACAATGACACGTGACAGGTGACAATTCGGTATACATTGCAAAGTTAACACGCTAATACATCACTAGGTTTCATATAAACTGCGCCATGTACACTTAAATGTCACGTGTCATTGTCAGTATGGTGAAATAGTGGCTGGAGTCGGGGAGTTACCATGACATAAAAATAAATATCACGAGACATGGCTAAGCGATTCAGTTTACGCTGAGAGAAAGAGACAGAGCTATATAATTGCTAGGCATGTTATGGAAACCCACCTGGGCCTCTATTCAGGTGCGTTTAAACGATATCGTGTTTGACACGTTTAAGAATCGTTTATGTCACAGTCGCCATTATTGTAAATGACATAAGAGTTATCAAAACGTTGACAATACGGAAACAGGTCAAAAACGATATCGTTATTACCTTGTAGAATTCCAGCTCTGGTCAGTTAACTTTACAGTACAGTCCCCAGCGATAATGTATCATCAAATGATTTTTTCAACGCACACGACAAGCTCTTGTGCGTTTGGTAATAGGAACGTATTACATGTTTTCAGCCCGATGTTGGATAATATATTATTGCTGGTGCTTGTACTGCCTTTATCACGTAGATGACAAATCAAATAAATCCATTTTTCGATCTACGCTGATATTACCATGTAGAATCTGAGCCCTGGTGTATTTTTAACATTTTATTTTGTTACTGTCTAAACTTAGTTAATGTTGTGCCGTATACGAAATTTTGCTGGATTGGCTTCTTTTCTTTTCTTGGTTTTAATGCACACCATGAAATATCATTTCAGTTATGATCGAATAATAAGTTATGAATTAATGGGGTACTTTTTTATTTTTGTCGAGTAATATAATGCGAGATTTAGGTTGTTTTAAAATATTATATATTGCTACTAATTTTTTATTTTTTTAGATGTTTTATTAAGGTAATGGATTGATTTTGAACTGAAGTTTATTACTGTTGTTTTAATTTTATGAACGAGAGTTTTAAGTAGCCGAAATCAAAAACATAAAGGTGGTAAAAAGTTATTCATAAATTTTTAGACAACTTTTACACCAATAAATTGTAATTTTTTCATACCTTAGACGTCAAAGCGATTCGTGAATATGCGATGTTCTAAACCTTAGTCGCCGGTTTCAGATCGATTAATCAAAATAAAATAATAAAGACAAAAAAAATTGCTCATGCATTCGTTGAAAATCGAAATTATCTTTCGTTATGCGCATTAAAATCACGTAAATCAGCGAATTCGGCAAAATTTCGTATAAAGCCTCTTAATTTATGAATATTTTGGTCGCGTGTTAGCGCAAGGGGCGCGCCGGCCGCGTGCGCCCGGGCGTGTGCTTCACGCTGTGCTGCAGGGCGCGCTACGAGCGGCTGGAGGAGCACTTGGCCGCAGAAATGTTCCGCACGCCACTACACGAGCTCGCACTCAGGTATCTATTGTCAACATTGTGGTCTATCTATCGTCCCTTATACCAACAATATTCGTTTGATTAACTTATATTTTTATAATCCACTTTTCTATGTACCTCGTTGCCACGGTGACGTCTCTTGGGTCACTATTTAAAACCATGATTTGAACAAATATATAGATCCAACATGAGTTTTTGTGGCAATTACAAGCCCATTTTTCATGGGTTTTCTTTCAAGCATATTTAGTTGTGTAAACCATTTTTCTATGAAACTGTTGTCTCCTGGCTTACAGGACGGAATATCAACAACAAAAAGTTGATTCACCCAATTAATAGAAAAAACAATTGATTAAACCAAGTCATGGTGACGACGAATGAGTTCCTTAATGCTATCGTTCGTTCAATATTGCTTTTCTGATTTTCTTAAAGTTCTTGTATAGAATGTCATTAGGCATTAGGTTCACCTTTTTTTACTCAAATTTGTATTTTTGTACAATAAATGTTAAATAAATAAGTAAAATCAAATTATCATACAAAAATCCAAAAACTGATCACAAGCAACGCTACTAAGTCACAAATAATGTCTAGTTTGTTATAAAACTAAACGCAAATCTAACCCTTTCTCAGTATAAAGCTGCTCCGGCTCGGCAGCATCGGGCACTTCCTGTCCAAGGCGCCTGAGCCCCCGCCGCTCGACGCCGTCATAGAAGCCGAGGCCATGTTGCGCGAGCTCGGCTGTCTCGACGCGAACGACAATCTCACCCCGGCTGGGACCATACTTGCCAAGCTGCCCATTGGTAAGATCATAGGAACAAAATGCATTACAATTATTAGGAACCAGCTGTGAGTCAATCAAAAACTAAATATGTTAGGATTCCTAACACGTAGCGCTTTCAAATTAATACAATATGCCAAACGCCGCCATAGCAATTTACTTTAAATTTCGTCTAGTGTACTAGCTTCCATGTTCTAAGTGATTTTAATTGAATAATAAATTTCAGTTAAAAATCATTTGAGAGGATCTTTTACTGCGAACTGTACTTTGCACAATCATCATCTGTTTACGAATGTTTACCAGCTCTGTACAGCGGAAAGTTGTCACCTTTAGACTCCATCATCAGAACAGCTCTTGGACGCCGTACCCGTCGAGCCAACGCCGACCATCCAGTGGCGCCCTCATTAATATTATTGTACATACATACAATACAAATACTCTTTATTGAACACCAAAAAAAAAACAGAACACGGAACAGTACATTTAAATCATAGGTATACAACAGGCGGTCTTACCGCTAAATAGCGATCTCTTCCAGACAACCTTGTAAGAGAAATAACTGAGGACACAAATTCATGGCAGGCGGTGTAAACTAATTCGTTTAGAACTCAAACTAAATAACTATAAGAAACAATTAAATAATTTCAATTTTGAAATTAAGACAATTTATATATAGACTAAATACATAAATACATATAATTATACATCTATATAATATATACATTAGGGTGGGTCGAAAAATTAAATTATTTATTTACGATTACTAATAGCACGGGATTGTTGATCCTGATAAAAACAAACATTGAACTTTTTTTTTATTTTTTTTTATTTCCGTTTTCTACCCGCGCATTGCGTTTAAATTTTTCGAAAAGTGCTAAAAAACCTAATTACAAATTTAGGTGGCAAAATCATTATAAAATTGATTTAAACCTCTTTCCACTTTTAAAATAATATAGCTATTTAAATAGACAAGTATTGTGAGTCACGGGGAAACCTCAGTACGTTGAGGGGCGCGGGGGAAGGTCGCATAGTATGCGATGCGCGCGTAAATCACGATGCATTGTTTTAGTGACAGCAATTAGCTCAAAGTGAAAGGTCGCGCTACTTTTTGACAGATTCTGTTATTAATTTCATAAGTTATTTTGACTGGTATTAATTGAAGTGCGATTTGTCATGCATGGAGATATGTAGTAGAAGAACAACAAACTGTCGTATTTTTGGTTCGTTTGATGAGCTTAGCGAAAACCAACTACCCACTTACAAAAATGTCATGAAATATTATAACCTAGTAGATATCGTCTTAAGCTCGAACATAATTCTAAAAAAGAGCCTACCATTAATGAGATTTCCGAAATAGTGACTCAAAAAATCGAAAGTTTATGGCTAAAGGCTTCCATACCAATAATATCTCACATTCGTGTATTGCAACTGTTGAAAGCGTATCACGCTAAGTGCAAAAATTTGATTAAGTCTTGGATGCGTCCATCAGAGGATAAAAAGCAAGATGTTGTTGAATTCCGAAAAATTGCTTGATTTAAGCGCATGTGAGATGCGCATGCGAGAGCTTTCAATTTTGTATCTGTCCTAAAGAAAAAAAATGCCCAATAGCAGAACAAAATTTCTTAACTGATCAGAGAACAAATAGGAAAATGTTCATGGAAAGAATTGATTTGACGGCAACTCGGAAGAATATCAAATCTATAGAGCGAAAACGGAAATTACAAACTTATTACAGTGCTACGAAAACACTCCAGGAAGGCTCTGTTCACGAAAGCTCTTATAATTCTACGGAATCCGAAAGCGAGGTTTCGCCAAAATGTTCATCAGCTCCACCACCGGCCAAAAATTGTAAAATTCAGTCACTGAAGAATCTAGCTAGTATTAGTGACCGCTACGGACTTTCAGACAGAGCCGCTGCTGCTGTTGCTTCAGCTGTCCTGCACGATGTTAAGATGAGTGACGACATAATTGATAAGTCAAAACTACGTCGGGCGCGACAGAAACTACGTGAAAAAACTGTGACTGAGGTGCGGCTTGTGAGTATTCCTGCTATATATTTCGACGGACGAAAAGATAAGACTTGTTACCAAAGGGGGAAAAAAATATCGGATTACAAAAGTAGAAGAGCATATTTCAATTGTAAAGGAGCCCGATTCGATTTATATTGGTTATGCCGTTCCTTGTGATGGATCTTCCAAAAGCTTACAATTTTCAATTCACGAAACCCTCATTAGTCAAGGTATGTCTTTGCAGGATACAGTATCTATTGGTTGTGACGGTACTGTCACAAATACTGGAAAGTATCGTGGAGTCATACGGCTATTCGAACAACGTCTGAATAGACCTCTTCAGTGGATTATATGTCTTTTATATATGAATGAATTGCCCCTAAGACATTTGTTTTCGTTTCTTGACGGAAGAACTACTGGACCAACCACTTATTCTGGTGCAATTGGAAATAAACTTGACAACTGTGAAAAGCTTGATGTTGTCTATTACGAAAAGATAGAAGGGACATTACCTGACATATCTAAAGTTCAAGATCTTAGTTCGGACCAACGTTATCTGTACGACATAGTATCAGCTGTTATAAATGGCGAATGTCCTTCTAATTTGTCTCATCGCTCTCCAGGGAAAACGTCTCACGCACGATGGCTTACAAAGGCAAACAGAATCATGCTGCTTTATGTGTCAACCAACAATCCAACACACAATTTAAAACAACTAGCTATGTTTGTAGTCAAAGTTTACGCTCCCGTTTGGTTTGAAATCAAAAGACACCCCTCGTGTAAAGACGGCGCAAGACGCTTATGGAGGTTGATCTCAGATTCTAGATATCTTTCTGCAGATTTGAAAAAGGTAGTTGATCCCGTGATAAAAAGAAACGCATATTTCGCTCACCCGGAAAACATGCTCCTGGCTATGTTAGCCGATCCTCAGTAGCACGTGCGAGAGCTTGCTGCCAGGCGTATTTTGAAAGCCAGAAATGCCCCTACTTCTGGTGATCTTCGTAGCCCTCGTGTGTTCCAGGTGCCCAAGATTAATCTAGATGCTGCGTGCTATATTGACCTGATTGACTGGCGGGAAAAATACACTCAACCTCCGATACTACGCGATGTTACAGATGAAGCTCTACTTTCTATGGTGGAGTCACGGGGCAACGACGAAATACTTTTCCTACGGCTGCCATGTCACACACAAGCTGTAGAGCGGGCGGTAAAGACAGTAACAGAAGCCTCTTTACAGTTGTGCAGCAAAACCGCCAGGGAAGGTATGATAAAGGCAAAAATTCAAAGCCGGAAAATCATGCCCAAATTCGAAAGCAGGAAGGATTTTAACGCTTTTTAAACGTTATATATCGTAAATTCACAAATATATAACTTGCATTTTATATATTAAAACACCTTTTTTAAATGGTAGAATTAATTTAAAAAAAAACTAAGATTTTAGAGAAAATCTGAATTTTTCAAATTTTCAATGTCATTGCGCGGGTAGACGGAAATAATATACAAAGCTTTTTTTTTCTGAATTTTGAATCTATAAGGGTGGGTCAACTTTTTATTACTATTAGAAAAAAAAATTACATAAATCAAAAATCCCCATACTAAAGCGACCCACCCTAATATACATACATACATCCTCCAAAACAGCCAAACAATGACAACAGACGAAGCATGAGATAGAACAAAGAAAAAAGTAAAGGAAATAATAGAAAAACTACGGAAGTGATAGAAAATGATCCTGCACAAATGATACATACATACACCACGCCTTCATTCCCAGAGTAAACCAATTAAAATAATGCTCTTACGTTTTGGTTGACAACGTCACTTTGACATAGTCCATAGTAGCCTAGGAATCAAATTGGTTGACTGTACATTAGAAACTTTTATTTTGGTTTTTTCGTGCTTAGGAATTTTGATTGTAGAAATTGTCCTACGGACCCATAGATTATGCATTTTATATTTATCTGGGGCGCGTTGTCTGCAGAGCCCCGCCTCGGCAAGATGATGGTGCTGGGCTTCGTGCTGGGCGTGGGGGACGCGCTGACCACCATGGCGGCCAACTCCACCACGTTCCCGGAGGTGTTCGCCGTGGAGGGCCGGCGCCGCCTCATGCCGCACCAGCGCGCGCTGGCCGGCGACCGCGCCTCCGACCACGTCGCCATGCTTAATGCCTTCCAGGTACCATGAACCGCCTGGAGCGATTCAGTCAACTTTCAGCTGATTTAATGAAATTGAAATCGATCAGACTTCATAATCAGAGGTTGAAGTTGGTAATGCTTATGGTTATGCTCGTCTGTCAAAAGTGAAAAAAAATACCAATAGTCTCTTCGGATTATGATAAAGTCCGAAAAAAATTGTAAAAAAAAAACTATACAAATTTTGGGCACAGATATGTGACAAGACAGACGAGGGTTTAAACACTAGTTGTTTCCCGCGACTCCGTCCGCGTATGTCTTTAATCGCTGTTCCCTCAGGAACTGGCCAATTATTCAGAATAAAAAGTACCCCGTGTCCTTCCCGAGGACTTGAAACTATTTCTGTGCCAAAGGGTGATGGGCAATTTTGTATGGACCCCGTCCCCCCCCTCCAACAGTAACGGGCTGCAGGTCTATATGTTCATTAGGACCCAATAAAAGACAAAATACTTATCTTCGTAGCAAAATCAATGGGAATTTTTTAATGAAAACAAAGGGCCAGGCAAGGCAAATCATCTACATACGTGTTCATTTTCAAACAAATTCCATAGTTCCATACGATAAGATTATGATTTTTCAAGAAAACCCCATACATATGGTGATCGTCGCCATAGACAAAATACATCATATTGCCAAAATCTATTAACTGGCACATGTTTCATCACTGTTGGACATTTTTACCCATCGTCCTTTGATCCAGATCCGTTCTGACGTGATTGAGTAACAAACATTCATCCATCTATCCATCCAAACTTTCACATTTATAATATTACTAGGATAAACTTGAGAGCGTCGGTGGCCTAGTGGCTTATGATTGTTGGGTACCGAGGTCGAAGCCCCGCGAATTTTCTTTCATATAGTAAAACACAACTGATATGGCTTACCGATGTACCTGCGCAGATGACGAGCTCTCGAAGCGCAAGAACCAATCAGCATGATCCACGCGTTGCGGGTCTGCATTCTGTGCTATTATTGGTTATTAGTGACGCCGTGTTGACGTGTAATGATAAAAGGCGTTTTTTTCGTGAGTAGATGGAAAAAATAGATGCACTTTAGTTTGCACCTTATAACTATTGCGTACTAAGTCTGATCGTAGGTTTTAATCGTGCCTTCGGAATTCATCGGAGTCGTTCGTGTCAGCGCGAACGAAGACCCACGACACGCCAAACAAATTGTTTTCAACTGTACCCATTGCTCTTACGATAAAATATTTAAATCTTTAAAGAGTATCGGAAGGGCCCATCTGTAAAATAGGATAATCTCATCTAGACGCAGGCTTATCATTGTACAACATTCATCATCATTATTATATTATCTGTAAAACCATAATGCTTTTCATATGTTATTGTACAAGTTTTAACTTGGCTGCCATTACTGTCGACCAAACAAAGAGCTATCGTACCTTGTCTTGACAATACGACAACATGTCAAAAGTAATTTTTTCACAGTAGAACAGAATCCTGAATAGTTTGAACAACCTAATCGTTTCAGATGTGGGAGCGAGAGCGCGCTAAGGGTGAGGAGGCGGAGATGGCGTGGTGCGACTGGAAGGGCGTACAGCAGACCACGCTGCGGGTCACCGGCGAGGCCAAATACCAACTCATTAGTATGTGCTTTTATTGAACAGTATTCATACAGTACCGGCCAATAATATTATCAGTTATCACCTTTCTACTTACATCACTCACTCACCAAAATTGACAACCAATGCAAGAACTGTCCCCTATTTCACCATCTTGACAATGACAGGTGACATTTTAGCGTACATGGCGCAGCTTATATGAAACCCAGTGATGTATCAGCCTGTTAACTTTGCAATGTATACCGAATTGTCAGCTGTCACGTGTCATTGTCAAGATGGTGGAATGGGGGGCTGGTTGACCAATTGTATTGCTATTATTCAATTGGTTAGCTGATTAAATAAGGTTCAAAATGGTATCCTAAGGCCCAACGAAAAATTCAGCATGTAGTCACTACGGCCCGTAGTCCTACCAGTAGTACTATTGTTTTATACTCATTCAGACCCAAGTACTTAGAAAACTTTTTTCTTAAGTTATTGTGCTTGTGTAATCATAGCGTACCACGGTGTTACCAGTAGGATTTCTATAAGTCCTACTGGTAGGACCGTGGTACGCTATGACTACACAACTGTCGAAGGAGCTGGGTTAGTAATTACTATGGGTACGATTTTTGAATATGTTGTATATAATATGAAAAACTAGGTGTGTACGTTTTCCTTACCGAGAAAATATTTACAGGAAAGGAAAAAAAAGGAAAAAACAAAAGCGGAAACGTACAGACCTACATTTTCATAATATGTACAACATATTAAAAAATCGATTAATTGAGCCCGAAGCTAAATTTGTGTGGATTGTTATTGACGGCTACGCGATCTAAGAATCCCTTCACAACCGCATCACGCGCACGCGCATCTGACAGTATTGCTGAGATACATTAAGAACAGAGGTCTGTACTTTAGTCCGTTATTTTCCGAACCTACTATACTATACTACAGTATATGGTGCCTCGTATTGACATTGAACCTACCTGTCCAGACATTCTGACGACGGCGATCGGGTTCTCCGAGGAGTGCTGCGTGCCGCAGCGCTGGAACCCGTCGGTGCCCGACCCGCAGCTCGACCTGGTGGTGGCGCTCATGTGCATGGGGCTCTACCCCAACGTGTGCCTGCACCAGGGCAAGAGGAAGGTACGACCCACCGGGACCACCATTCGGTTCTCTGCCTTTTCCCCGACACAACATTGACAAATGAACCGTTTCGCAACCGATTCATTTGCCAACCCGCTTTTTTTTCTGTAACTACAAATATTTCAGGATTATTATAACACTAACGATTCTACACGATGGTCCTGAAATAAAACTGGAATAATTTACAGTTTCGAAAAAAAACGCGGGTTGTCAAATGATATGTTTGTAAAATTAATCATTTGTGAAACATTGCTTATGAAATGGTAGGATGCCCCACCACTTATCTACACTGCCGTCCTAATTCAAAAGGACAAATATCCAAAAAAATCGATATTTACTTTTTGAACATTTGCGGGGTTCGGGTGTGGTTGCCGGGTATTATTTAATTGTTTTGATTTATACAAAGTGGGTTTGCTCTCGAAACGAGAAAGTCGGGACAGGGTCGACGATGAAGTGAGCTTACCCAGAACGTACCTATTAATAGAATAGTGCCACTCCATGTCTTCCCGTAGATGTCGTAAGAGGCGACTAACGTCCGGTCCCTATATTCAAACCGCGGATAGATTAGCTTACCTCGGGTCGAAATTTGACAGTTGACACGTTCAAAATGTGTCAAATTTTGACTCTAAGTAACCTAATCTATCCGCGGTTTGAATATAGGAACCGGCTGTAAGGGAATAAGGGCTTGTAGTACTGTTAGGCGAGGGGCTTGCAACCTGTCACTAATGCCCTAGTAAACTTCTTGGCCTTATTGTTCAAAGTGTGGTTACGGAAGTTTTTTAGAGTTGTTGCTATTTTTGTAGCTATGCCTACACCACTCTGAGAATGAAGGCGTGATGGTATAAAATAAATCCAAATCAATTTAAGTATTTAATTAATTTTGTTTTGTTTATGTGAAAGAATCCTACAAATGGATAATTTTTTAAACGTACCGTGGATTAAAACTTATCATCGCCCGTTTTCCTACAACCTATGAAACCGACATGCGTCTTTTTGAATTAGGTCGGCAACACACTCACCATCAAAACTACCTAAGCAGAATAATAAGCTCAAAATGCTCTAGACACGACGTATTCTCTTGACAATAGAGTCGAGTGCAGATCATTTTGAGCTCTTCGGTTGCATAGCTACTTCTGCTGCTGGCTGTACAGTCACCGAATAAAACTGTTGAACATACTTATAACCTTGTCATTGTGGTTGTCGTGTCTTGGTATTGTGAATGCAATACAGTCTATTTCCTAATTTATACATACATAACATAACGCCTTCATTCCCAGAGTGGGGTAGGCAGAGCTACAGAAATACCAACAACTCTAAAAAGACTTGTTGATAATTGTGTAACCACATTTTGCATAAACAGGCTAAGATGTTTACCAGTGTATTAGTGACCGGTTGCAAGCCCATCGCCTAACAGTACTAGAAGCCCTCATTCCCTTAGTCGCCTCTTACGACATCCACGGGAAGACATGGAGTGGCACTATTCTAACCCGGCAACCACACGGGCAATATTTCCTAATTTAATTGTAGAAAAATAAGTACGCGGGGCCTACGGGGATATATTTTTAACGTCATTTCATCTCGAGTCGTTCGAAGACCTGTATCCATAACATGATGTGAAATTGATAGTCACTTTACTTTGAACAAAAGAAAACGAAATTCAATCTAATTTTGTTTTAAATGTTCTCGCCCAATCAGCAAAAAACCTCAAAAAAAAATTCCTTTGCCTGTTGTAACTGTTTTGTAACACGCAGACCATATTCGCCATATTCTCAAGCACTGTTGTGTAAAACCCTCTACCAGGTCCTCACCACGGAAGGCAAGCCGGCCCTCATCCACAAGACCTCCGTGAACTGCAGCAACATGGAGCAGAAGTTCCCCTCGCCGCTCTTCGTGTTCGGCGAGAAGGTGCGCACGCGCGCCATCAGCTGCAAGCAGACGACCATGGTGGCGCCGCTGCATCTGCTGCTCTTCGCCTGCAGGAAGGTCGAGTGGGTGCGTACATGGATAATTTAGCTTTATACACACTCAAATAACACATATCGTTCATACTCAAACGCACACACAAAGTGCTTACTCACATTCACTTAGTCATATACCCATATGATAACACATAAAGTTCAAAATACATATTGTTTTTTTTTTAAAGTCCATTGTATACAATGACCTTTTATACACAAGGACTTCGCATCAGCGCGCAAAACACGGGACAGCTTAATGGCGGAATGAGCTCACTTCTTACCTTAGTCGACTTTGATTGCAAAGCCGTAAGGATGCCGAAGTGTCACATCAAAAAGTGCCGAAATTATACCGTAAAGGCAAAAAAAAGATGGTGTTACTTACCACTATTAAGTAAAAAAAAAAACATAATACGCGAGAAACTGTAAATAATGTATTAAAACCACATATTTCTCGCGTTAGAAAGAAACAGCCGAAATAACGTTACAAGAACATAGTTAGAAAAGAAAACAATAGAGTAGGTCTTTTTAGTGTTTCAATGCCAAATGGAAAGTGATTTTATAAGTAATACGCGTTAGTTATTTATTTATTAACCGCCAAATATCCACTACAACTTTATTTATTACTAGTAGTTTTTCGTGACTCCGTCCGCGCAAAAGGGTAGTTTTCAAAGTAATTGTACCTAATTAATGACTAAAATTAAGAAACGGTAACATTCACACGTGGGTCACAAAAGTCAACCGAATAAAATGAATGACTATTTTTTATTATTCACATGTAAAAGTTACCGTTTCTTAATTTTAGTCCTTAACTAGGTACAATTATTTTGAAAACTACCCAGAATTTGTTTTTTTGCTATTCCCTCAGGAACCGTCAAAATTTTCGGGATAAAAAGTACCCTAGTTGTATTTTTCCCCGGGGCTCAAACTAAAACTACACAATGAAATAAAATGTCTAATCATACCCTCCTAAGACCCACCATACAACGAAATTTGCCAATGGAATATGAACCTATTACAAATGCAATAGAGTCAATTTTCTAGTTTGATTGTCCCTCATAAAAACAAAGGAAAACCTATTTTATTTCATTTCCAATAGGTCTCTTTTCTACTGAACGTATTGTGTACAATTTGTTGTACGAGAGGCGTTAAGAGGATACACAACCCACGCTTAACTGTGTATGACACATAGATATAATTCTGGCCGCATAAAAAATGACGCGTATTGTTCTCCCAATATTTGATAGAATTTGACGTTGTCAGGTGGACAACATGATCCGGCTGGACAACTGGCTGAACTTCGACATGTCGCCGCGCGCGGCCGCGCTGGTGGCGGCGCTGCGGCCCGCCGTGCAGCGCCTCGTGGAGCGCGCCGCCGCCGAGCCCGACGCCGCGCTGCAGTTCTCTCCCACCGAGCAGAAGGTCACACGTCCACGCGTGCACGCGGTCCTACCTGGCCATTTCTCTTTTTTTCTTGCCAGTTTGAGTGACATCGCCAGATTAAAAAAAATAGCATGTAGGTACAGCACCACAAATATAAGTTACAACGGTGTACCTTGCGCAGAAAGCATTTTTTTAGAGGGCGCGAAAACGTTTTGGCCAATATACAGGTTAATTTTTTAATAGGTGCACAAATTTTAATATTTGCTTCGCTATTGTTAATCAATGACACATTTTGTGTTATTTTTACTCTAGCTTAAAAATATTAGAGATATTGCCGATTCAATGTTTCCACTAACTTAACGATATTCATGGACCCTCTAATGCAGGAAAGGGGAGTGTTGTTAAGTAAGTTAATAAATGAAATTTCAAATTTAGATTATCAGTAGGAGAGGGGCTTGTTGTCTGATAAGCTGTACATGAAATTTCAAATTTCGAATATCAATACAGTGTATTGCATACCTACAGCTTGACAACCCATGTCATCATTTCTAGTGTGACTTTGTGTCCACACGAGAAGGTAAAAGAGAGATAATTTGCAACAAAAAAAGTTTTTTGAACTCTTATTATTGTCGTATTATGTTACATTAACGATACAAAATAATATGTTAAAATTTGTGCACTGATAAAAAAATTACCCTGTATAAGGCAGTACGTTTGCGCGGGCAAAACTTCGACGGCTATTGGTCAAACATTCGGCAGTCATTGCAGCGACGCCGTCGACCGCCATTTTATTCTGGGTCGCATCAGTTGTCATTCGTACACAAGCTGAGACGCACGAGCGCTAATCGCTAATCGCCATGAGCGAGAAAGCACGAGAAAACACGACAAGGTTTGTATTGAATTGATTTTCACGTTCGTTTATCTTCGGCATTAGTGAGCACCTTTCTGCGTGGACGAAGATTGCCGGCGTAACTTATATTTGTGGTCTTACTGTAGAGAACCGGTGTTACCGATGTTCATACGTTTTTGGTAACACGAAAGGAACATTCCATATTTTTTTTTGAGACATAATATAATATTATTTATTTTTTGCACACCTAGTTAAATGTTCTCTACCTACCTGCAATTATTTTTTTAAATCTGGCCGTGTCACTCAAAGTGGCAAAAAAGAGAAATACTCACCTGGATAACGCGACTCTTCAATATTCACATTCAGGGACTCTAGCCAAAAAACAAACTTTTTCTTTTCTATCACTCAAAGTGTACAATATGCGCATACGCGTGCAAACTCGGGACACGAATACTAAAGTGACGTAGCAAAATATTTTTGTGACCAACAAATATTTATATCGAGGTTTTTGTCAAGACCAGAATGTTATTCAACATTAATAAATAATATTTATTCTATTTACATTTTAAAATAAAATCATTTTTCATTTTGAAATGTGTTTCATAGTTAACAATCAATATTTTTTCCATATCTGCCCTTAGTAACGATTGCCGTCTAGATGAAAAATTCCACTTTTAATTACTGAAACCCATTTTCTGAATCATGAACGATATTGTGTTTTATACACCTTTTATAAGATTGCGACTAAATCACACTAGAATTTAGTACATAGACTTATCTTAAGAGTAGCAGAGATTTTTTTTACACATAAACATGTATTTTATCTAAATCAAATGAGATGACATTCTCGTGCGTTACGATAAACCACGTGGTCAAATGTCATTCTGTACATTGCTTGCGTAGGGCCTCAGTAGTTCGATTCCCCGATGTAAAAATACCCTATGTCAGTCTTCGTTGAGGCGTCGAATAGGCGGAACATACAAACAGACTTTCGCATTTATGATAAGCAGTGTTCGTAAAATGCGAGCGAAATTCGTTAAAGATTGTCACTTATAATATAATCGAATAAATTAAATATGGAGGAAGCACTTTGTTATCATTGTGGTATTAAATTTATAGATTTATCCGATCTAATCTAACGAATGGTGCCAAATATGAAAGGCATGTATTTTGCATCCGTTATAAAATATTTTCGACCTCGGTAATTTTCGGTTTTACAATCAATTATGTTTTTATATTAGGGAAATTGTAGAGCTGATTATATTGTTTGCATTGATCTCGCCATCAAGCGTAAAATTGTTTTTTTTTTTTGTTTGAAATTGTACATACCAGCCAGTAAACTGGGTATCGGATTGTTCATTTTCATCAGTAAAAAAATATTAATTTGTATTATTTTAGTTCATAAATTTAGAATCATCGCCAACCCTACCTGGTTTTCATATGTCATTTCAATCAAATTTGCTCGTATTTTACGATATCTGATAATAAGTAGTTATTTTATACACATGCTTTATTTGCACTCACTATCTTAGCTACTTAACAATTCCAGAATGTAGACTACCTGGGCCTCTATTCTACGGCGTTATAACGATATCGTATTTGACGTGTTTTAGAATCGTTTATTAGACAGTCGCCATTATTGTAAATGACATAAGAGTTATCAAAACGTTGACAATACGGAAACATGTCAAAGACAATATTGTTATAACGCAGTAGAAAAGAGGCCCTGTTTGTTAAGGATCATCCAAATTCTTTCAGCCGTTTGTGCGTGAACGAGTCACAATCATTTGAACGAGCGGCAGCAATTACCGTCGCTTTATGGGTGAATTGCAAAAATATTGTACATAATGAATGAATGAAGGGCCTAATTGATGTCAAAGTTTAATTGAAACAAATTATTTTCCTTTTGTAACGAAGATTAACCATACGATTGTATAACTAATTTTCGTTACACAAAGGATTTTTTTTGTTTCTATTAAACTTTGACATCAATTAGGTCCTTAACTATGTACAATTTTTTGCAATTCACCCTTATATAATGGATTTAAATGTCTTGAAAATTGAGATATTTAAATAATTTAAATTGTTTTTTTTTCAGCTGGTGAACTGCATCCGAGCGCTATGCGTCTTCGACGCTGGAGATTACAACATAGAGCGCGACAGAGGCGTTCCAAACTTCAGGCCTGATGGCGCCAAGCGCGGCAGAGGGTGGGGCACGAGCGGGCCACGCGGGGGCTTCGGCAGCTCGGGGGGCTTCGGCGGCCCGGGGGGCTTCGGCGGAAACACCCGAGGAGGCTTCGAGGGCAACCGAGGAGGCTTTGGAGGGAACAGTGGGTTTGGAAATCGAGGTGGCGGTGGTTACATGAATAGGGGAGGTTTTAGAGGGGGGAACAGAGGTGGTTTCCGCGGCGGATACCGCGGAAGAGGGCAATGGTAATCTTTCCAACCATAGTTTTGTTTTAAGATGACTAAATAAATGTATTAATTAAGATTATATTCGTTTTGTTTTATTAATTATTCAGTGGTGGTTTCGCGTATGCTAAGCGAGGCAAATTACTTAGCTGAGCATGGGTCGAGCCGGCCCAGCTCGGGCATCTGCGACGAGGGCGGATCCCCGACCACGATGTAGTGCTACAAGCTATCGTATCGTTGATAGGAAGATGGGCGAAGATCTACGGTCAAAGAATTTTCGGCTTTTCATTTTAAATTGAACGGTGTACGGACGTAATAATTTTTTGACGACACGTTGGCCTAGTTGGGAGTGACCCTGCCTCTGAAGCCAGCGGTCCTGGGTTCCCGTTAAGGGCAGATATTGAGCGCGAATATTTCTTCCTGAGTCTTGGATGTTTTCTATGCGTTAAAGTATGTATTTCTCTATATAGTATGTTTATCGTTGTCTAGTACCCATAGTACAAGCTTAGAGCTTAGTTTGGGACTAGGTCAATTTGTATGAGATTGTCCAGTTTTTTTTTTAATTTTCGTGGCCGTTGATATCCATAAAAACCTAACATATCCATAATAAAACCTTCGTATTGCCTTAAGAGGCCGTACACGAAATTTTGTTGGTACTGCTTCTTTTTGAGATTTTACAGTTAAAATACTGCTATTCTATAAGTTTGAATGCACATTATGAAATATCATTTCAGTTCTAATCGAATAAATGACTTACAAATAAATGAGGTACTTTTTCAGATTTGTCGAGTATTATAATGCGAGATTTAGGTTATTTTAAAACATTATATGTTGCTATTTATTTTTAATTTTTTTATGTTTTTTTAAAGTAATGGATTGATTTTGAACTGAACTTTATTACTGTTGTTTTAATTTTATGAACGATAGATTTAAGTAGTCGTAATCAAAAACAATGTTTTCCCTATTTTCTGTAAAACTTTACCAAATTAATCTTTTTTTTACACAGAAAAAAAATATGAAGGTGGTAAAAATTGGTAATTCATACATTTTTTAGACAAATTTTACAGCAGTAAATTGTAATTTATTCATACCTTTTAGACGTCAAAACGATTCGTATGATCGATATGCGATATTCTAAACCTCTTACAGCAAAATTCACAAAACAGTCGCCGGTTTCAGGTCGATGAATCAGTATCAAATAATAAAAATAAAAAAGTAGCTCGTACATTCGTTTAAAATTGAAATTATCTTTCGTGTTGCGCATTAAAATTTGTAGAAGTAAAGTATTTCAACGAAATCGGCAAAATTTCGTATACGGCCTCTTAAGCAGTGATTACAACTGGCCACAATGACAACATAGCACCCGTGGAATTTGAATTTGGAACATAAACATTGTCAAATTGACTCATTCACAATAGGCTTCGTGCACTTGACAGACGTATTTTGTTTTATAATAAAAAGCCATGGCAAACGAGGCCGAAGAAACCGTTCGTAAGCTTTCCAGTCACAAAGGAGTAGCTGGTGTCATAGTGGTAAATGGAGAAGGAATACCCATAAAGACCACTTTGGACAATCATGTTTCTGTGCAGTACGCAGGTCTGATGGGATCTCTCGTTGACAAGGCTAAGGCGGTCGTACGAGACCTGGACCCGACGAATGACTTGACATTCCTGAGAATTAGGAGCAAGAAGAGCGAGATAATGGTGGCTCCAGACAAAGAATTTATATTGATCGTGGTCCAGAACCCAGAAGATTGACGAAGGCTCCTGGCTCTAGCCAGTTTTCATTAATTTTATTTGGTTTTATTTTCAATAATCATGACTGTATTCCTCCGGTGTTTATGTACCTATTTTATATGAATAATTAGATTAAAATGTTATTTACGGTTTATGGTAGATTCATTCGTTTCTGTTACTCCAGCCACTCTCTGTAGTCTAAAAACAGTAGTTCGTCTTCAAACAGAGGTATATCGCGCGGCTTGCTTGTTTGCCGCGAGACGCCACAAGCAAACTCTACAGGACGGACCCAGCCCGTTCAGTCGGGGCCGAGCCAGCGGCAATAGGTAACAAGCTCCTAAAGGTCCGGAGATGAACTACTTTTCTATTGGTGCATAATTCCGCCATGATCGAAATCCCGAATTATCATAATTTCGAATTCGGTTTAATAGACTTTATTTTCATATATTTTTTTTTCCTCACGTTTGGAAAATTGTTTTTTTAGAAATTAAACAAATGTATACACATTCCTGTCCGCTGCGATATTTTATTCAAAAATGGTCTAATGCCTGTAAAATCAAAAAGATCATAAAAAAATCCCATACACCCAATTGATTAAAAGGTGGGTGGAGTGCAGGGCAGCAGCTCATTGTGAAATTATCGCAATACTTGTAGTTTTCAAAAGGAGATTCTTAATTCGTCGATATTTTTCTTCAAATAATTCTAATAATGCATTTGTATCATTTCCCCGCATTGTTTGAGAAAAGCATTATATGTATATGCCTCGGCGGAAATGGGATTGCCCGACTCGTATTTTAACTCGCCAAGGCGGGTCGATCTCACTATTCCCATTGACGGTAATAGTGATACTACTTGTATCACTATCCACATTGCGTTTATATAACCGTTACTATTCGCGACCAATAAAACGCTCGGATATTATGACCTCTTTATTATTGTTTTGATATCTATACAGGTAATTAGTAATAATAAGTCACAATGACAATAATTAATTAGTTTCGTAATTCAATGGGAATAGTGAGACTGATGGCTTCCGGTAACCTTCGGGGAGGGAAGATCGGCCGATTGAAAGATGTCCGGCTTTTGATTTTGATTTATTCTGTTAACTGATTTACTCTATTCACTTTCATTGGCGAAATCACTGTGTGGACCGTCATTAATTAAAAAAGAAGAAGTGAGACTGATTTGAAAAAAGTGCAGTCTCAGTATTACCACTGCAATGGGAAATGGGAATAGTGAGATCTACCCGCCAAGGCTCGGCCTGCTAACCACCTCGTCAGGCAATCCCTTACTTTCGGCGCCTAGGCAATAATGTACTATTTTTGCCTTGTGGTAAGAATACCTACTAAAAACCCAGCGATTTTCTCTCCACGCCGTTGGTGGCGAGGGTAAAATACGCTCAGCATAACATAGCTTTCAGAAAAGTGAAAGTTCAGACAAATGAATATTCAGATCTTCCCTAACATGATTTGGATGCTGAGAAACACATACATATTTAAATACTAAGGCAAAGGCTAGACATACTAAACGATCATAGTATTTACACTATTTACTGATCATGTAATCTAGTGTATTCACAGATATCAGTATTTGTCACAGAAATCTAGATCTCTGGATTCGGTAATGACAGTTTGTGATTAATATTGACTTCCATAAATATGCTAAATTATACGATAGATAGATAGATATGATAGATAGGTAGATAAAACGTTTATTTGATGCTTCAATCACACACATACAATTGTCATATTAATAGGAAAAGAACAATGTCAAACTTACAAACTAGTTACAATCTCAATCGCATGTGTGCGTCGCAGCAGTACAAAAAGGTCATGGCGGTCACGATCAGTAAAGTACTGCTGACATACAGTAAAGTTATTGCCTCAATATCCATTACACGTCTGCACTCTACGATACACATTACAGGGGGTTATCATGACATAATGATGCAGTTCTGTTTACAGAGCTATCTAACAGTCATAGCCCTGTCCTTTTCTCTGAGCGTAAACAGAACTGCATTGTTATGATGATTGGGGGGTTATCATGAGATAACCCCCCAGTACTGACTACTTACGTGATAAATATTGATTGTGTAGCCTTGAGTTGACTGCATCGCGTGAATAGAATGTAATCTATCGGTTGTCATATTGATGGACCAAAGTATTTATTGTATGACTAGCCTTCGCCTATGACTTGCTTTAAAAATGGTTTCTATCAATAACACTGTACTCATAGAGATTTTAGAGACAATGAACCCTTTTTCAAACTTGTGTATGTCGATTTTACATTATTAGGAAACAACTTAGTCGTCCTTAACTGACTCTAGACAGTGGCCGCAGTGTCTCTATAGACAGCGTCGGGGCAGTGGCCCAACTGCTCTGTCCAACTGATCAAAATTAGCATCATAAATATGAGGTAGGTTTAGGTTATGTTAGTTTTTCAGCTGGCCTGAAGGACCGAACCACCCAGAAAAAGGAGCACCACAGGAGCAGAGCTCCGTAGAGTCTGATAATTAGATATTCAAATGGAAATTATTGATCAGTTGGACAAAGTAGTTGGACCACTGCCCCAAAGGCTAGACTCCATAACTTGCAGTCTGATGTTACCATGCCAATTGTTACCTCTCGATTGCTATTCTTGTATCTAAGAACCTACCCTATGGACCATAGAAACAAGTTTTATGCTACAAAGTTTTATTAAAAACAAATCGGTTTTAATAATTTGGCACAAATCACAACCAAGTTGCTACATATTTGAATATGGAATAAAGAAAATTGCCTGTATACTAGCAGTCATCTCAACTAGTTGGAAGACTTCTTATTGGAAAAGCCATAGACCTACATAAATCGAAACGTTACTTTACTTTGACATGCGCGCGCCTCTCGCGGCGTCTTGTGGTAACTAAGGACTGCTTATTCATATTGTCAACTGTGTTAACATACTTTATTAATTAAACTAGTTATCTTATTACAAATCGCTCTTGTTTTATTACTTCTAATTTACCTGTTTAAATACAGAGCTGTGTCAAACTTCAATACACATTTTTACATCTGTTTTTATAACTATATTAAACTGAATTCTTAAAAGAGAACTTTTTTTACTTCTCCATTTTGTGATTTAATAAAAACATTAAAATATCAAAAAGTACTCTATGCTGTCCTGTTTAAGACCTCATTGTCAGATATAGGCACTTCTTCCCCATCTTTCTGTTTGGACTCCACTTGCAAGTACAATGGCAATCTGCCACTTCTTAACTTTTCTCTTTTGTGCACTTTCAACTGATGTTTCATCATTTGTTTCCGGTATCCAAATGCCTTGCCACATATATTACAAAGATGCTCTTTTAAACCTGAATGATCTACTTTGTAATGCAACTCAATGCTCCGTTTGGAATTAAACCCACGGTTACAAGTCTCACATTTATATGCATGGTCAGCTCTGTGTGTAAACATGTGCTTGTTTAGATTACTTTTGTTTATGAAACATTTAGCACAAATTGAGCATTGATATGGTTTATCCCCAGTGTGTGTACGCATGTGCATTTTCAACGACTCTGTAAACCTGCCTCGGTAAGGACATAGTGAACATTTGAATGGCAAACTGTAAAAATGAGTAAGTCGATGCCGTGCAAACTGTCCCTGAATAATAAACTTTTTCCCGCAAATATCACATACGTAAGGCACATCAGCCTGATGTAAAAGTAAGTGTTTCTTCAAATAAGTTTCCGAATAACAATTGTTGCACTCTGGACATTTGATTTTCATATTCTCATGTTCCACAGATGCTCTATGGTCATCATATTCTGTAAATGTGTCAAAGTCCAGATCACATCGCTGACAGTGAAAATCGGGAGGAAGCTTAACCTTTTCGTCTACACAATCTCTGTTGTCATCACTCTCATAGTTTCCACTGGATTTCCTGAGCACGTTTTCAGTTTTTTGAGCAGTCTTCCGAAATAAAATAGCTCCTTGTAAAAGAGAATGGCATGATGAACATAAATATTTAGGATAAGTGTCGTCAATTCGTACTTCGATATTTGCAAAAGAGTTTAAATCTTCTGAAAGGTCTTTTTGACTCTCGTCGTCGAAGATAGGAATGCCGCCTTCTTTGAGACATATCCTGCAGGTGTAGTCATCATCATTCTTTGGTTCGATCTTGACTTTAGTACAGTTAGTTGTTGCTGAATGCCTAGAAGTGCTAGCGTTGCCTTGACGTGAACGTTTGCAATGTAAGAGCTTCAAAAGAATCAACGGACCGACCATTTTATAAGAAATCAAGCCACTCTCACACAATGACAATAAACAACTTCAAGATATCGTTGATGGTAAGATTCACTGACGCAGATTCTTCTCAATTTTCTGTTGAACCGAAAGTAAATTCCCGAATTCATTTATAGCAGTTTTACCCAGATTGTAAGGGTATGGAGTTGACGACTACACTTAACACTACTCTACACTACACTTGAATTGTCTTTTCGACTTCAAATCCCTAGTACCTATACAATTGTTGTTTTGATTGTAGTCAATTCAATTCAATTTTTGGGAGAATATGGCTCCATCAATGTTTTGATAATTCTGCCAATGTCGAGGTTGGATAGTGCACTGCCATTTGACGTTTTGTCGTGTTCGGTGCGTTGACGGTGTTCGGTGGGATACCAGCAAGAATATAATAAATATAGCTACTTAAATATTTTGCTAAATAAATATTTTGTTAAAGTTTAATATTATTTTTGGACAGGAAGTTATTTAAAATCTTACAATATGGAGTAAATACTAAAGTTAATAGAAACTGAACATTGATTGGACGGCTAATACAATTGCAATGGGTTGATTGTAGTCTTAATTGAAATAATTGCGGAGTATTGCGGAATACTGCCACAGATTAGAACATTAGAAGGGTGAATACCCTTTCTTTATCATTCTGAATACGCAATGTTAAATTTTTCTTCTCTTTTATCCCAGAGGGAAAGGCAATGGACATAGATCCATACAGCCTAAAGAAGACGACTTGGCGCTTGGATGCAAATGTTACCATACTCAACCAATTAAGGCTACATAAATTGATATTTTTCTTAGACATATTTGCCTTTTCCTATATTATAATTATTATTAAAATCATGCATTGGACGGCTTAAGGGTATAACGGCGAACATGAAAAGTGTGAGAGGAATGCAATACAAAACTCTCATGTCACAACAGTGATGCTGATGCCACTTGTTCCCAAGTTTTCGTTCTAGCTGAAATTAAGCTTCAACTAGCTTTTTCGACTTTTCTCGCATCTTATTTCATCTCGATTGGTACGAGAATCAAGAACTGACTGACAGTAGTGACACTAATGAATGACAGCATACATATAGTCTGTACTATACGTAATAAGGTTACCTGAAACTGGGACTAATGTATAAATAAATGCATGTAGCTACAATCAATGTAAAATTAAACATATTCTGGGTTTGTTATTAAATAAACAACGCTGCAAACTACTTATTCAGTTAGCAAATAAATCAAGAAAATGAACGTTTTAAAGGTAAACAAATTACAACCTAAAATGCTACATTTCCAATTCATACTGTTTGTATTATTTCTATTCTATATTCAAAACATTTCATTGTATAAATTAAAATTGAGCTGTTGTTATACAATCCTGGACCTATTTATTTATTTATCACTATACTATTATCACTTTTAGGGTATCTTGAGGACCTCACCATTAATTAGAAGTACTATACCTACGAATTATGCAGCTCTCCGACCTCTTTCCACCATAACTCCTATACCACAAACTGTGCAGGATGTTCCAAACTCTATGGTGCTAGACAAGTTGTACAAAAAGGTGGAATTGGAAATGAGAGGTATAGATCCTGCCGTGCTGCTCAGTTATTCCTGGTTCTGTGTAGCAGCAGCATCGCATTTAGGCATAGAAGTAACTAAAAGGTAAAGTACTGCTAATGTGCTTTCCTTAAACCTGACATTGGTGAAATCATTGTGTTAACACAAAATTAAATGTTAAAAGTCACAAAACAAAAGTTCTCTTTCTCTCTCTTCATTCATATTGTTTTTGTGCAAGCACTGATTTCCATAAAAACGAACTCGCCTATCGGGTTGCTGGCATCAGTGCCAAAAGTGAAAGTGATGTTACTTTTAACATTGATTTTGTCCTATGTTATATTAATTATTGTCTAATTTTAACAACTCAATATACCTAGTATACCTTCTATTTCAGTTTTGCACCAAGAAAAGCTGAGAAAGAAAGACATACCCTTCTTAGATGCGTTCACATTTATAAGAAGCACAAAGTCCAGTATGAAATCCGGACATATTTCAGATTTGTTCATCTGCAGCGGCTCACTGGATCCACATGTGACACTTACCTTGAATACATTGAACGTAATCTACCGGAAGGCTGTGCTTTAAAAGTAACTAAAGTTGAGTGCCAAAAGTTACCGGACCACATCACTCCACCCACTGAATAGTTATACAAACTGTAGAAGATGTAGAATAAAAGTTTGAATGTTTGTTAGTTTGTTTATTTTTAGGCATTTTCTATATTATTATCATACAATAGTATTATAATATCTATAATAAATGTGTTGCTTCATATTTATGTATGTGTTTGTCAAAAAATATAACTTGGGGCACTTATGTATGCTAAAAAGCTTTAACCCCTTGTATGCTTTAGGCACGGATTCGTGCTCAAAATTTGGATATCTTTTTGTATTTTCTTTAAGGATAATTTTATGGACTACATCATAATCAGAAGAGACTAGAACTTGGTACTTTTTTGACCTCCCGCATACGAGGGGTTAATCTTTATATTTATTCAGGTAACATGGTTATTGAGGCAGCAATATATTCTGGTTTTTAGAACCAGATTGTTTTTAGTTTGATGTTAGTGTTACAATATATTATACCTGAGATTTCTTTTAAAGGAGCTCAGACTATAAGCATCAAACAACAATCACAGGACTATAAACTATGTAATACTTAGGCACCACTGCATTCACACTACGAATAATAGTATCAATTTACTGCATTTTTTTTTCAATGGGTATATACCCATTAAAATCTCACTATAACTGTTTACTTTTTATGCTAAAAATATGCTTTCCTCAACACTGCTTGGAAAAAGATACATGTTTGGTCTGGTTTGGGGTCAGAAGACATTACTTTTATGATAGACCATTTGTATATAAAAAAAATCCTCTGTTGAGAAAAGCTCTTATGTCTGCCAAGGCAGAAAGTGCAATTTATGGATACACAAAAGGGCCACAACTACATTTCGGCCCTCTATATCGGTAGCAATGTACTATTTACAAATCATTACATTATACATCTTAACAGCATAGGTAGATACTTTAACTTTCTTAAAACATGGAAATAAAGTCTAAGTAAAAATCAGAATGTGAAGTTTAAACCATCTAAAGTTTTGGCATCAGTATCTCTTTGGCACAGAGGTACCCTTGAACTTATTCTATTCATACTGCTGGTTTTTACACACAGTGAACATGAAGAGGATGGCAAAAGCCATTTCCATAGCGTGGAATGCTAGCATTACTGCACACCAGATATACTCCAGCCGTATTATGTAGGTTTGGTAGATGAGGAAATAACAGACTCCTACTGCACAAGGTATGGTGAGGAGCACAGAGAAGAATACTGGAACTTCTGGAAAAAAAGGTTATTTGTGATTTATTGTTGAATGTCAGGCTGAACTCATCTTTTATTAATTTAATCTTTGAAGTTGCGGTAGGTCTATCTGTAGTGAATGGTGGTATTAAAATAAATAGACAAGGCGATTTTCAGTAGGTCTAAAGAACGTTGGGGTCCCATGAATGAATCCATAAAAACGCCTACTTACTTTTACTAGACAAGTTTCCTCTCTGTCCCAAAAAAATGCGGAAAGCGTCCACCAGGCACAAAGCTCCGAAAATACAGGTCTCGGTCAGCAAGGCGTTCTCTGGATACGATACGTTAATTACTTTTAGAACGCCTATAGCCACTTCGCACACGAAAAACATGCCCAGATAAAAATTGTTCAAGTATAACAATATTTCGTACGCCAAGCTTGAGTTCACGTTCGTCATTTTCGTCATTTTTCGTGATGTTTTTCGCTAAAACATGCCGTTTAGTTTACAATACGTGACTAAATACCATAGATAGATATCTTTATCATTGCTAAATACCATACCACCTAAAAAAAAACTAAATACTGTGACGTCAATGTGACTTTTTGTTTTCGTTCAATGTTGTTCCGTTCGATGAAAAGCGGAAGAATGAACGTATTGAACGAAGGAACGAGGGAGAGGGTGTCAAGTGCTACCATTTTATTTGGTACTGTGGCCAAATTTGGAACTAATGTCGTTGTATACAAAAAAAACTGTTTTTCGTTACAGAGCACAAAGTAGCTAGCTCTGTTTGTATACCTCTTCATCTTATATTTAACAGATGTCTGGAGGAAGGAGTATTTCCCAATATCTGGAAAATTGCTAAAGTCGTTCCTATCCACAAAGGTGGTTCCAAGAAAGACGTTGAAAATTATCGCCCAATCTCCATTCTTTCTATTCTCGCTAAAATATTTGAAAAATTAGTCCACAACATTGTTTATCCCATTTTACATCCCATAATTTTACCTGAACAACATGGTTTCGTTCAAAAACGTTCTACTACCACTAATTTATTAACTTACACCTCATACCTTTTTGATAATTTGGATAGAAATCAACAGGTGGACAGTGTCTACACAGATTTTAGGAAGGCATTTGACAGGGTTGATCACAAAATCCTCCTAGATAAGATCTATTTCAATGGTATTCGCGGAAATTTGTGGAGATGGTTTCTGTCCTATGTTACTAATCGGACGCAAAAGGTTTTTGTGAACGGATATGAGTCTGAATTCACACGGGTTACCTCCGGGGTCCCTCAAGGATCGATCTTGGGTCCCCTATTATACATACTATTTATTAACGATATAGATCAATGTTTTAAATTTTGTCATTTTATGCTTTATGCAGATGATCTCAAGTTATACCATACAATAACAAATAATGAAGACCAAACTAAATTTCAGCAGGATCTAGATCGACTCAGTAGCTATTGCCTTAGAAACCAACTTGGTTTTAGTCTAAATAAATGCAAAAGCATCACATTTACCAAGAAGCTACACCCCCTCAATACCTCTTATATCCTCTGTGGCTCAGTCTTGGATAGAGTCTCCTTAATAAAAGATCTTGGAGTTTATCTGGACAGTAATTTGCATCTCGATACACATGTCAACTACATTACAGGAAGAGCTTATAGCATGTATGGCTTTGTTATGCGTCTCGGTGTGGATTTCAAGCATCCCTCTACTTATCTTTATTTGTACTATTCTTTGATTAGATCACAGCTCGAATTCTCAGTGACAGTATGGAATCCGTTCTATAATAAATATAGTGATTTGATTGAGAGGGTCCAGAGGAAATTTCTGCGTACCATGCACTATCGTTGTTACCGCTCCCGTTTATCCTATTGTCATCTTCTCAAGCGGTACGAGCTGCCAGACCTGCATAGCAGAAGGGTACTTTTAGATGCTATGGTCCTGTACAACGTGTGCAACAATCAGTACGACTGCAGCAGCCTCTGTAGCGCGCTGTCCCTGCGCGTGCCGACGCGCGCCCGGCAGCGCGCCGCGCGCCCGCACCAGCTGTTCGCGCGGGCGAGTTGCCGGACGCGCGCCGGTGAGCGCTCTCCTATGCAGAGACTGGTACGCTCGTACAACTCATTGCTTAGCAGTGTAGATATTTTCTCAACCTCAGCGCCCGTTTATAAAAGTAATGTTATGTCATTAATATTAAATAGAGAAGAATAGTTTGAGCAGCACCCACCCACCAGTTTTTATTTTTCATTTTTTGGAATTGTTTAATTGTCTACCTACTCACTAAAGTCACTAATTGTTTATTTTAATTATCATTATTTAGTGCTAACTTTTGGGAATTGTTTAATTTTTTATTGCATTTTAATATGTGGATAATGTTGTTGGTTGCACATATACTATGTGTCAATATTTATTTTGTTACATTTGTAATATATGTGTGTAACTGTTTGTTGTCCCTAATAAAGAGAAAAAAAAAAAAAAAAAAAAGAGCACCACTGTTGACGGTATGAATAAGTTTGTAATATAGAAGTTGAGGTCAGTATACGCGTAGGTAGATAGCAACATTATAGTAAACCCCTATGGAACGAAATTAGCGTCAACTCGAAGTTAACAGCCCCATTTATTACGCATATTTAATTCAGCAAGACGTCCGGGGGATTTTAATATAATGAGAATGAGTGATGCATATTAAGTACTATTTCAAAAAAAATATTTTCTAATTTCCAGTACCACTGTTTCAGTCGGCCTAGCGTTATGTTATGTTAATTCGTGGAACTTTCGTTGCGTAGTTACGCAAAGATGCGTCCAGCAATTACGGCATAGCGTAATGCTTGCACCTGTAATGCACTTAGGGTGGAGCGTCACATAAAGTTAATTGATTTAACATATTCATTGTCAACCCTAGCTTCAAACGAATTCTACGCGGACGGAGTCGAGGGAAACTAATTATAAATAGGTTCTGGTCAACTGATATAAATCACACAGATCGTTTATAAAAACAGGTGAATTTTGGTACAAAATTAAACTTTAAACAACCCACGTTAGAAAACTAACCAGTTTTCTGTTTGAACAGTGACATTTTACAGATAATGGGGTTAAGACGTTAAATAAAGCGCTATCTGCCGTCGAGTAGCAATTCTACAATTTTCAGCATTTATTTTTGCGAAAAAAGGCGTTTTCCAAAAAAAGTGTAGGTTAAGGACAAAATTAAGAAAATTTAACTTTCCATTTCGTCACGAAAATTAGCCATACATTTCGTGACGAAATGGAAAACTTTTTTTTGTCCTTAACGATGTACATTTTTTTTGGAAAACGCCCATAAACGAAATAAAAAGTATTAAGTGTGCGATGTTATATAAAACGAACTAGAGCACGCCCGCAACTTCGTACGCTTAGAATTAATTTCCCGCTACTCCCCCTATTTTAACCCCTTAGGGGATGAATTTTCAAAAATCCCTACTTAGTGCACCCCTAGGATGTCCATGGAATATTCCCTCCAAACATCAAGTCCTTAGGTCTATAGCGGTTTCGGCTGTGCGTTGTCTGACAGTCAGTCAGTTACTGTACTGTTTTATACAGTGTGTCCGGGAGATAGTCAAGTGGTCAACCTTACAGGGCTGGATAGCTCAGCGCAGGTTGGCGATTTTAGAAGCTCACCGACAAAAATTACTAACTTTGAAATCGACTTGTGCAGCGATAAAATCTACGAGCTGGCCCACCTTTTGGATTTGATATCATTACGCCTTTATCATATCAAATCCAAAAGTTCGTAGTGCTCGTAGATTAAATCGTTGCACAAATTGATGTTAAAGTTAGTAATTTTTCGTCAATGAGCTTCAAAAATCGCCCCCCAGGAGTGTCCAAAATATGATAAATCATCGCACTAAAAACGAAATACATATCTAAACTTTTCAAAAATTTTGAAATGCGGTTCTTTGGTTTACCATTTTTGATGCCATGGCCACATTTATTAGAATTTAATAGTTTTTTTTGTTTCGAAAGAAAGCTGATTAAATTTTCATTAAGACCTTTTAAAACGAAATGAATAAATAATTAGCAGTTTTTGGATTGTTCATGTCAAAATTAAAGTTTAGGAATCTGAGTTCTTTTATCGGCATGTTCGACAACGCACGGTGTAAATCTTGGACATTCTGTAATGATATAGCAATTGATATTGATCATAGCAGCGAATTATTATTGTTTGTCTAACAAAGACTGAATTCTATCAAACTATCGAAATCGAAAAACGACTTGCTTCCGTTTAAAATCAAGTTAACTAGTTTTAAATATTAAGACAGTTTAGTACCAATATCACCATACGATGAAACATACTCAACAGACGATTAGAGCGTTAACATAACAGTTGTCGAAATATATAATAATAATAATAATAATATCACGGGACAATGTCACACAAATTGTCCTGATATATGAACTAACAGTCGATTAAAATTGATTAAATTTAACATCGTATGGTGAAATTGGTACTTACTTGAATGTTAAATACAACGACACTACGATAAAAGGTTCTTTCGTTTCTTCGTGTTCAAAGCAGGGATCGTTACCGGTATTCTGCCTACCGGTTTTAAATGAGGTATAACCGGTTATCATTGCATTTCCCTATTTATACCGCTAAAGCTCTGATTAGCGGTATAATGAATTCCGGTATTCAAGTATATTACTTGTATCTGTTAACGGCCGAACCCTATATTCAAGCCGTAGACAGATAGCCTTACTTCGGATTCAAATTTGACACATTTTATATGCGCAAATGTCAAATTTCAACCCAAAGTAAGCCTTATCTATCCGCGGTTTGAATATAGGTTTAGCCAATTGACAACAATACCTCTTTTTGATACTTTACCCCTAAAAACCATTACCAGTCCTGTCAGTGTCAGTATACTCGTTTATTCGTAAAGTGTCATTCAACAAGCCGCCATACTAAAATTGACATTAGATGTCAATTTCAATATATTGTTTGTTTACATAGTTAGCAATTTCCATAGAATTACAGTGTATATGTAAATGTTTACGGTGCTCTTAGAAAAAAATTAGACTCGCCTTAGTCAAGTCTGAAATTACAGTTAATTAAAGTCTAATTGACATCTCACTTATCAGGTACGATGAATAGCGGTATTTAATACTGTAAGTAGTTCTGTAAACAAAAGCAGGTTGACAACAAATACCTGTAATTCTAATATAGGTATTATTTTTTTGCGGTAAATATTTGACAATGTAAATACAGGTATTGAATAAAACCGGTTTTACTATCCCTGGTTCAAAGTGCTTGCGCCAGATCTAATTCTGGCTCGGCAGCGTTTCATGAATGACTTCTTGAGTATGGAAGCATATCGTCGTAAAGCAATTCGTACGCCAGCTTTTGCGATGCGACTAGACTATAACTCTCTCTTTATTTAAGAGCCATGCTCTTGTCGGTGGAGTAATCGCCAACCGCTCCGGTCCTCTGTCAACTGCTTGACTTTCTGATACGACCCAACCTTAACCTACTACACTACAAATAAGACAAGACTATAAATAAGAAACTAAAAAAAATATGAAGGAGACGGAAGGAGGCCTTAGGAACTCCGTAATGGCAATGGAATAGGTAGTCGGCAAAAAAGCGCGTTTTAAAAAATACATCTTTTTAAATACCAAATGGGCACTCAAGAAAACGCTTTAATGCGTTGCCAGCAGTAAATACGTTTATACGCACGCATCAACTAAAGGTAAAGTACAGTTGAATTTATATATTTAACGTCTATTGAAATTGTCACAGCGATTAAAGTGAGAATCCTCTCAATACTTGCGATGTCAGATCGCTCGCAGTGGCGCCCCTCCTCGGCCGTAGAAACCGAAAGCGGCCAACAGGAAGAACGCAGTGTTGCGGAGTCATAGATTACGGAACCTGATGCTAGGGATCGGCAGCGGAAGGGTAAAGAGGGCTTTGCTCTCATACTGATTTATCACAATAGTCAAATATTACATGCCGAACAAAATGTCTCTTGAACACTATAGTAGGTGATATAAAACATCTAGCTAACTGTTTTGCAGACACAAAACCCATAACAAAAACATTCAATTAATAAAAAGTTTTCTTAAAAAAACCATGACAAATACTTCTATAACTGGTAGGTAGGTATCATATTCACTCACAAGTCTCTTAAATAGTTTTAAAAGTGGTATTTTAAGAAAAAGACCGCTCACGAGTCCAAAATCATTTTCTTGTTGGTTTTTAACCTTTTATTTGGCAATGTATAATACATATTATGATATCAACTTTCTTTGTATTTTCTTCTAAATCTGTTTTAAAATTTAAAGAGGGTTGAATTTACGACCTCTTTAATTTTTGTCAAATAAAGGGTTAATGGCGTCTGCAGTATTGGGTCCAAGCTCTAAGGAATTGCTACGGACTCATACTGAGGGCTTACTATGGTAAGCTTCTAATTGCACCACCATACCAGTTCGTTGTTACCATAATTATTGTGCTATCTTCGGAAACATCTAAACACGATAGGAATTATCCACGGTAACTTCAACATACTCGTACCTACAAGGGTATATATTTTTTTGTACTTGCAAAATCCTAAGGTATTATTAAAATTAACTACACATTAAGAGAGAACGTCAGATTCCTTTAGGTGTTTTTAGATGCCAAATCGTTCTCGTGGGATTTAAACAGATTTACAACTTAGGTACTTATATCGGCGTACCATAATGAAATCAAATGAAAATCAAAAATAATTTATTTTGAACAAATTTGGATCACAAAGTGTTAGTAAACTAAATTTAGCCTTATGTTAGTGATGTTGTCACTGAGCCTTTAAGTGGCAATAAATTTCTACAGAAAAAAGAAAAATCGAAACAGAAAGAGATTGTTTTTCTATGGGCATTATCTTTGCGTATGGAGCTTCATCTACCTTTGCAGCAATAGCGTAATAATCGATTCTCTTCCGGTTAGGGAACTGGAATGTAGAAACATTATCCAATCGCCCTGCCGGTACTAGTTTTAAGGAGGCCAGATGTAATTGTTATCTCCACTTGTCATTCCATTTCTGGTTTTATCCCACAAAACTTTGCTGTACAAGTCAACAAAATTGATAGTTTCTTCTAACCAAGTAATTCTACGCAGAATAGTTTTACTGAATAGGGGTCCTGTTTTCCTTCCACATCCTGTTTGCATTTTTCATTCATTCATTCGCTTCGCCGCATGCATCTGGTGTAGCCTAGCCTTTAACATCGCACCTATTTAGGTATTAATCCTAATGGAAAGTGGTAACCAGAGAGAGAGTAGTGGAAATAGCAGCGGCCGCGCACGCCACTGCACTTCCGTGTAACCGTCGTAACGGACGTGTTCGAAACGTGTCTGAATTTTCCAAATTTGAATTTGAAAAGATGAAGGTCAAACCGGACTTGACCTTTTCGAAGTTAGACGCGGAGACGGGTGATTTGTTGGACAGGATGTTTGAGAAGAAGGATTGTATGGTGGAGATTAATCCTGGAAGAGTGATTCTGCCGGCTGACTACATGAATATTGGACAGGATATTCTGGATATGGAGGTAATGGAGTCAGATGTCTGGATGTGCTCATATCCAAGGACTGGTAAGAATTTTACTAGATTTTGGATTCAACTTGAACACGTAGTTATCCTAGACAGTTGTGGCCCGATTACTGGAAAGAGCAAATATGAACGAATAATTGTTTCTGGATCTTGGATGTTTTACATGTTTATTTACCTATCCTTACGTAAAGTGGCTAATAACTATATTCGATAAGAAGAAGGCAAAATAAAAGGTCAAGCTTTTTATATCTTTAAGATTTTTACGAAAAACCAAAGACATTGGTATAATGTTGTATTTGTGTGTAGGTTCCACATGGTGTCAAGAGATGGTTTGGCTTATAGGCCACGATTTGGATTACGAGGGAGCCAAATCTTTGCAACAGGTACGTTTTCACTTTCCCATCCAGTAGGCACTAAAAACAAGAGTAATCAACACGTACAACAAACTAATTTAATATTATCATATTATAATTGTAAAATTTCGAAAGATCGATAAGAGTTGTCCTTTAACCCTGTGTTCCTAGAGTCCGGCAAACGAAAGCTGTCCCAAGAAACAGCGGCAATTTCGAGAAACCTGTAGCTGTCCTCTGAATAAACGGAGTTGATATTCCAACACTAATGTGAAAAGCTCAGGAAATCAAATAATATCAACTTCATTTATTCAAGTGTAAAAGCTCCATAGATAGAGGGCGGAAGCGGCGCGGAGGCGGGCATATTGCTGCATACATTGCACTCTGTGAGAAGGCGCGTTTCGGAGAATGCGTTACGTTACGAGCATTGTAACGACAATACTCCCGCCTCCTTAACGTGTAATAAATAACAGTTCAAGGGTAGAAAGTACGCTATTTATGGAAGATTGGATCAATTCTCTAGTGTAATTAGTATGAAATAGGCCAAGTTTTTTTAAAAAATTCATTGCGTGAGTTAGCGTGGCCAACTTTTCGCTCCTTACCCGTTTACCACCTAGCAAAAATAATTTAACGTGATGCCTGATGGATGACATTAAAACTACAATATTTATTTATTTTTTATTTATTTAATCTTTATTGCACAAAAAAAAGAATACACTTAATATGCAAAAGGCGAACTTAATGCCGTAAGGCATTCTCTACCAGTTAACCTTTAGGCAAAGCAGAGATTGTAGTGGCGGTGCAACATAGATTCTGACTTAACTATATACTATATACTTACATAAACATATACACTTACAAAATATCAATATGCTACATAAATATAAATACATGAAATACACTAATAAATAAATACATACATAATATGTATATACATATAAGCAAAAAAACAAAACAGATAAAGCAATCAGAAAACCAAGATGATGTCAATTCTACCTGCAAAG
Organism: Acleris holmiana; assembly: GCA_949316455.1. Classification (NCBI taxonomy): domain Eukaryota; kingdom Metazoa; phylum Arthropoda; class Insecta; order Lepidoptera; family Tortricidae; genus Acleris; species Acleris holmiana. The sequence goes on from OX438784.1 coordinate 10,614,470, forward strand.
AAATTCGCGAACTTTCTTTTTAAAGGCAAACTTGTTCGGAGCTTTCTTCGTTTTAAGGGGAAGGTCGTTCCAAAGTCGTGCTGCCTGAAGGGCGAAGGAGTTGGACAAGAAACCTGTGCGGTGAGGAGGGATGGAAAGTGTGAGGTTTTCAGTGGATCGTAGCTGACGGATGTGGGTAGAACCCAGAAATTTAAAAAGAGATTTTAAGTATTCAGGAGATTGCGGATCGTACAGAATATTATAAAGGAAACAGAGTAATCTACTTTTGCGACGTTGGCGAATAGGAAGCCATCCAAGTTGAGAGCGGAAGGAAGAAACGTGATCATATTTACGAAGACAAAAAACATTCAATATTCTCGCTCGAGTGGCAAAAAACTCATTTCTCGCTGGTTTCCTAAAAATGCTTTTCTACCGGCGAGGCGAGCGACACGAGGCGGCGCAAGAATTTCAATTTGAATTCAAATATATCTCACCAAAAAATGCGCGAGATTAATTTTGCGAGATGTTCAGTTATTTGTATGCTTAATCGCCTCTTTTTATATCCCTTGCTTTCCTGATTGTTGATGTGATGTTACTATCCCTTTACGATCTTATACCTAGCAAGTATTTTAAGTTACGAAATACGGCTGCCACAGGGATCGATTGACCAAAATGATACCCACAAGAGTTTTACCATGCGTAATACCGAACTGTGATAATTTTTATCCTGTGATAAAACAGATCCGCTGCCCCCTAGTGGAGCTGTCCTGCATCATGGTGGCGGGCCACTCCGAGTGGCACAAGGAGTCCGTAAAAGGAACCTCCGTCGACCTGGTCAAGCACCGGCTGGCGCGCCCACGCTACATCCGGAGCCACCTACCCTGGGACCTGCTGCCAGTGGACATCCAACGGGAAGACGGAGCGGCTAGAGCTAAGGTACGAAGTAGGCTGAACATCTACCAGAGCTGCCCGAGGAAGCCGAGCGGTGTGCGAGGAAAAGAAACACCAATAGGAATACTTCATTTTCCTAGCCCGCTCAGCGCACCTCTCTTATTGGTTGATTTTTTTATCGCACCCCACTCCGCTGTCTAGCACATATTGTGGTCGTGTTTATCGATGTGGATAAAAGTGGATAAAAGAGCTGTCGCTTTCTGACCAGTGTGTAAGTGCGAGAGTGATGAATGCTTTACCTACCGTCATAAAGACGACCATAATACGGGACCTGGTGGATACTCACCCTAAAATCCGGATTAGTAATGATATTGAATGAGATCCTCTCGCAAGACATTTGTAAGTAAACGTCAAGTCAGGGTCTCTCCACACCTATCGACGTGGAACGAAAAGACGTCGATCGGCTCCGCCAACGCCGGCCGACGTCAGCCGAGCCGATTTGACGTCTTTTCGTTTCTTTCGTCGACCTGTCGGCCTATTATGATTATGTTTATCGATGTGGATAAACGTAAATAAAACATCTGTCACTTTCTGACCAGCATGTAAGTGTGAGAGTGACGGATGCTTTATCAACCGCGATAAATGCGACCATAATATTATACGGGCCCTGGTAACGTATCGGTTCGACCGCTCGCACTACATCTGTAATTTCCTGTCCAGGGACCTTTAACCGGGAGTTAAAGCTAAGGTAATATCTGATGTTTGGGGTGATGGGTCTCATTATGGGTGAAATAGACGCGTATTAGACATGACATGGGCAGTATTGTTAAAGTTAGATGAAGTACCGGCTCTTCCGCCTGGTAACCGGTCCTAAGACTATATATTTACCCGACTGCCGAAGGAGGAGGGTAATGTTTTTGACCTGTGTGTATATATGGTTCTTTGCTAGAGTTAGGTAGTTAAATTAAAACAAAAAACAATGTAGCGGAATTAAAAATGTAAACGGTAGGCCATTATCATATTTTATGAAGACGACATTTCATGTGTGGTTGCCAGGTTAGAATAGTGCCACTCCATGTCTTCCCGTGGATGTCGTAAGAGGCTATTAAGGGAATAAGGGTTTGTAGTACTGTTAGGCGATGGGCTTGCAACCTGTCACTAATACACTGTTAAACATCTTAGCCTACTTGTACAAAATGCGGTTACAAAATTATCAACAAGTCTGTTTAGAGTTGTTGGTAGGTATTTCTGTAGCTCTGCCTACCCCACTCTGGGAATGAAGGCGTAATGTTATGTTTTGTGTAGACGACATATTCAAAACATGCAGTCGGGTTTTTAAAACTTGTTATGTGCTAGACTTGTATTAAACTGATCTTGAGTGATAATGATGTGCCCGATTAAAGGCTCAGTCTCATTGGGATATATGCCGCATGCTACCGACTCAATGACGTGAATACCAACTCGTCAATGTATTGCTACTAGCATGCGGGTTGCATGAAACTGAGCTGAGCTTTAAATACAAATTTAATTAAATGTCAAGTCAAAAATCTGTTATTTCTGTTCCCCTTGTGACGGGCTGGTACTTAGTCGAAATTTACAATTAGATCAGACGGATAATTTTCCTCTTTCCGCACAGAGCATACGAGTCAAAGTCATAACTTAGATATTAATTACTGTTCCTCATATTGGTCTACTGTTCAAAATACTACAGTGAATACACAAAGCTGTGGCACATCTGCCTCCAATGCAAAATAATGGACTACTTATTTCAGAATAATGCCGCATGATTGATTGCTTATGTAACCAACTACGGACATTTATCATGCGTGCGCGTTTACCCGGCGTTACAGTTACTGTAACGTAACGTGCCGAGCACGAAGAGCGAGGCGCGAAGCGTCCCTTCCTCTTCCTAATGATTTGCTAACGAGATTGATTAACATTCTCAAAATTGCATGATATATATGGCACAAATTATTTTCATACAACATTTTCTATGGCCATGGACGAACTAAACCATTTAACGTTGTACATTGTGTCACCGTATGACGGAAAATAATATGTATGTAATTTCTACCATAAAAATGTTACCGAAAGTGGCAGCTCGTCCACGGCCGTTACATCCATAGCCGTTACGTGTCACAACACGCGTCGTTCACCTTTTAGGGTAGTGCATAAGGTCGAGGTAGCCCTAAAGCTTTTTTGCTGTGGCACCAAACGAAAAGAACGCTAGTTAGCGAACGCGTCTTGGCTAAGTCCTCTGAACCTTAATTTTTTTCTTTTTTAGAGGCGTGAGTTTTCGTATGACGGGATCTACCAGTGGCGTGATTGTCGATTTTTGAAAATCTTTTCTTAGTGCTCCCCTAGGGTACCCACCCAAGGAATATTCCCTCCAAATTTTGCTCCCTTGGTTCATTGGATTAAACTGTGCGTTGTCCGTCGTTAAGTTCGTCACGCAAGAGTTTTGTGTAATGAAGAATGAATCTTTTCTAATATTACAAAGAGGTAGAGTTTGTGAGATTGTAGGGTAATATACAAGCTAGACCAACGGCACTCTCAAAATAAAATACCTTCTCTAAATGTCACCAGCTCCTAAACCACTGCTTACCACTACATGCAAACTCCGCATCTCATAAATAATTTTCATATCTTATGGTCACTTATCACTTCATCGAATTTCATTTCATCGATTGTATCATTTCATAGAACTCTATTTTCTGCTGAAACCATAATGATTTTCGGGTATCTTAAACATTAATTACGTAGGTTAGGTTAGGTTTAGCTATTTAAGTTGCCCGGAAAACATTATGGTTTCAGCAGAGAATAGCGTTTGATGAAAAGATACGTTCGATGAAAGGTGTTTCGATGTAATGATAGACACCCCTATCTTATATGTGAGCAGGTGATCTACACGTCCCGCAACCCGAAGGACATGGTGGTCTCCTATTACCACTACTGCACTCTGGTGCACGGGCTCAAGGGCACCTTCGAGGAGTTCTGCGACCTCTTCATGCGCGACCGTGCACCCTTTGGACCCGTCTGGAACCATATCCTCGGTGAGGGGCACTTGAGTTGCCGAAACGTCATAGAATGTATTACTTCACTGGCATAACTCTGTCCTGCTGACAATAGGCAGTATTTCAGACAAAACGCCTGTAGCAAATGCAACCTTATTACTTACGTGGTAGGATTGAATCTACTTTGGCTATTGTATTTGAGATACTGCTTATTTGCATATGAGCTGGCATACATTAGTTCGTAATTGTAATATACAGCCCGCTTGGCGATGGCGATGCTTTTGACAATGTATAGAAACCCGATCACGGCTTTTAAAATGTCCAATAATAAGTAGGTAGCAAGCACCTTAACGTAGGCTATGGTATAATTAGTGAAAAAAGTAAAGTAACAAGTTTCTGTCAAAAATTAAATTTGTGGGACAAGGTTTTGTTGCCGACTGTACTTTTTTGTAAAGTCGTTAAGTAACTATTTATCAAGACTAACCTAATGAGTCCAAACACGGTGGGTCTATTTTAAGTATAGCGGAGATGCTGTCACCACCTTCCGACTCCATCATCAGCTCGATGGTGCCATATTATTGTATTGTCATCGAAGTTGAGAAGGTATACCAAATTTCAGCTCAATGGGTCCTCGGAAAGTGGTTCCTAGCAAGATTTGACGCGTACAAACATACAAACATACAATCATTGCAATTGCATTTTTTTAACTAAACTTTGTCAACTAAATGAAATAAAATGCTAGTAAGTCCTAGATTACTTACTAATGTATTGTACGACTTACAATGTACCTTTTATTTAGAATATTGTATCATATCGTCACTATTTTGAAACAACATCGTACCTCATCTTTCGTTATGTACCATTTTAAACTTATTTCACTTTACGATTAATTTTAAAATCGTATACATCACGAAATATGAGATACGAGGTTTTTTCAAAGTAGTGACCATATGTTTGAAGATACAAGTATAAGATGTTGTTACCTGTAATTAGAAAAACATCTACCTGGAATTTCAATTAGATACTTATGGATTTTGTAAAATCTGTTGGTGAACCTTAATAAATAAATAAATAAAAATTGCAAGTTAATGAAAAGCTTGTAATAAAAAGTAGGCCATAGTGGCTCTACTTTGAAATCCGTAGTTCGAACTTCTGATCGCCCCGTCACTGTTTTGCAAATTTGTTATGCATCGAGAGCAAAAGCGATAGCAATAGACGAAGTTCTAATTACGGATTTCGAAGTAGAGCCCCAGGAAAAGTATAGGCACTTTATATCCGATTATTTATGTTATTAAATCACATTTACGAAATCTATGTAATTTCCGCAGGTTTCTGGAACAGACGCAATGACCCCAACGTCCTCTTCATCAAGTTCGAGGAGATGAAGCGCGATCTTCCCTCAGTTGTGCGCAGAACCGCAGAGTTTCTCGGGAAGACAATGACAGACGAGCAAGTGGATGTTCTTTGTGACCACCTCTCCTTCAAAAACATGAAGAGCAACAGAGCCGTGAACCTCGAGACTATTCTAGAAAAGTCATTTGGCAAGAGCTATCTGGAACAGACAAAGTTGCGCTTCATCAGGAAGGGGGAGATAGGAGATTGGAAGAACTACATGTCAGATGACCTTTCGAGAAGGTTCGACCAGTGGGCCGAACAACACCTGAAGGGAACGGATTTGAAATTCGAATAACTGGTTTTGTTTTGTTTATTGTATGGTTTGTATCTTGGTTTGAATTAAACGATTTTTACATCAATGGAGTTTAAAGACACACGATAACATTTGAAACAATGTAGTTTCCCCAAGTAGAATAGAGCCTCGTGCAGCATCCCATTCATATATAGCAATTTGTCGTTTAGGTAATGTGTAGTAAGTAAATAAAAAACATTAACACTTTCGATGCATTTATTTCCTTAAAAGTGAAATTCACAAGACTGGCAACATAATAATTTGCAATGATATGACTTTGTAATTGTTTATCTTATAGAAGCGACAACTTTGTGCCAACATTTAATTGCAAAAATATAGAAACTATAATTCCATATCCACCCTGACTAGACATAATTTATGGGGTCTGTCTTGATAACATCGATATAGTCTCTATTTGTTTATTTTAGATTATAATTATCTTTAGTTATTGATTTTTAGATCACCAATTAACATAAACCCAAATACTAAATAATATATGTCAAAGGTAGAAAGAGAACTACACTAAGTATAGTGTTTAAATTCCGAGGTAAGGCAACGTTTTTCCATAACTTAGGGCAGGTTTTTTTTTGTAATGGTACTACTTATTACATAGATGTCTTTATGTACACCTGCCACTAAAACACTAGTAAACTTCTTGGCCTGTTTGTGCAAAATGTGGTTACAGAATTATCAACAAGTCTTTTTAGAGTTGTTGGTATTTCTGTAGCTCTGCCTACCCTACCCTGGGAATGAAGGCGTGATGTTATGTATGTATGTATGTGTCTTTATGGAAACATTTTCTCAGATGTCTTTATTTTTGTTTAAATTAGTGCATTAATGTTATGTTGTTTCAAAAACAATATACAAATTAAAATAACTAAAATTTAGGTAGACGCACTAAAGAGATATTAAACATATCCGTGATGGTTATATCAATTTTGGGCCACTAAAAATAAAGAAAAACGGAAAGACCCTACCGGTCGCCTAAAGGCCCAGCTACACTGGATGCGTGCGCGTGACACGTACGTGCGTTTTCGCGTTCCACTGCGTTGTATAGTTGACATATTCATTAATTCATAGTATACAACTCAGTGGACGCGAAAACGCACGTGCTTCTCATGCATCCTGTTTGGCTCGGCATTTAATCCTCGTGCACCATTCGACCATCGCTCGTACACTGCGCGTGCATTGTGCCCGTATACTTATTACAGGCGCATTCGAAAGATGAGGACCTTAACCATTCAACCTACCCTGCATAGACAAATTTAATGGTGAGGCGTGCCATGGTGGATTGAAAACACTACTTTTGTAGCTAATAGTTATTTGTGTCACAAAGGATCAAAATGACATATTTACGGCGAGGGCGTACATTGAATCCTGAACGAAGCGGGGATCCTAAAATAGAATCCTGAGCGTAGTGAAGTGAGGGATTCAAGTGTTAACGCGCAAAGTGGAAATCATTTTGCTACCGTGTGACATTTACTGCTTTTCACATCACCTGTGAGGTGAATAAAAGGTCTAAGCGATGAAACCAATTAAACTATTTACATCCTCTAAAAGTGCTGAAATTATCAAAATTAACAGGCAGCAAAATGTCCTTGAATAGAAAAGTGCCACTTTGATCCCTTCTAGCAGGGAAAAGTCTCCTTTCCGAATAGGTGACGCGAAAAACGTTTTGGCCTTGCCATGACAATCGCAACTTACCTACTTTGAAAACGAAGTTCGAAGTTGCGTTAGTTTCATCCTTTCTGTTGATTTCATCACGAATGAAAAGTGAAAGGTAAGTCACATCCTAGGGTAATAGAATGGAACCAGAAATGGACAAGGGCCTATGATGGACTCTTGATTCTTATTACACAGAAGATAAAGCTTATTGATTGGTTTTGCAATATGTATGCAGTCCTTATGTTATTTGAATTAAAAGATACGAGTAAGCGTCCATTATTGGTGCGTCCTAAGATTTGAATTTAGTGTGACGTTTAGACGTGTGTTTGTTTTGTTCTAAATTATTGTTTGTTCGACAATACGACTAAAATAACCTCTAGTGACTTGGTCATATGTTCGATCACTGGTATCACTATATTTTACGGTTGTGAAAACTACAGTTGTGATACGTGTGATAACACTTAGGTAACACGTAACACATTGTACAAGCAGTCCACAACTGCTTACAACGTATAACCTATCTTTAAAGCAGATTGTAAGTTACACGAGTTGTAACAACGGAAAATTGTAACTTTTACTTCCCAATAAGGAATCTTACCTAGAGTGTACATAAACAATACCTTGTTAAACAATGAGTATAATATTCGGTAAAGAAAACAGTAATATCTAAAAGACTAGATAAAAATACATTACTTAATTCTTAATTGACTTAACTTACGACGTTCATTATGATTCGAAGAAACTATTAAAAGTAGGTACTTATGCCATAGTACCTCGTGAGGCCCACGTCAAATTTTACTAGTTCAAAAAAGAACCTTGTGTAAGTCAACTAAAGTTTAAAGTCACTTTGACAAATGTCCTAAACTTAGGCCGTTGGGCCTTACGAGGTTAACGATTTTTTTTTAATGAATACTTCGGGTCACAATTTAAACACAAGCTGCACTGATACTAAGTATATCGTTATTTTGCTATATCTAGTTACAGTCGATTTGCAACCGCCTAAATGTACAACATGCTGTTTCATTATAAGTTAAGACTAAAACACTATAAGTCGACTCTTGTCTGTTTAGTAACACTGCTCGTTACAACTTTGCCCCTAACTGCTATTGAATCGAATCTTGCCTGTTTAATAATATTGTCCGTTACAACTTTGCCCCTAACTGCTATTAAGTCGACTCTTTCCCGTTTAGTAACTTTGCCCCAACTAACTGCTTACTTAACAATTACTCCATATTCATAAACGTACAATAAATCTAGAGTGAAGTAAAGTAGTCTTTGTCACTTTCGGTCAAATTCAAGTTTCACAATGAATGAATGATAAAGGAGACTTGAGATAATCACGTGGTTTTAACCCCATGTGCTTCTGGTAAGTCTACAAGAAAAAATACTCTTCGAACACTGCTCGAAAATATGAAATTATTTGATCTGGTTCCGGGTCAGAAAAAATGAATTTTATAACAGGGCATTTTCATACAAAATAAAAATATTCTAGGCATATTTCACACTAATTACGAAAATAATCAATAGATTAAAATTACAGATTTATTTGCTTAGTTGTTGAGAAAAGCACTACGTCTGCCTCGGCAGAAAGTGCAATTTATGGACTCGTACACTAGAGGGCCTCAACTACATGACTCATCCATAAATCGTGTACTTTCTACCCTCGGCAACAATGTACTATTACCGAACACTTTCTGTTTTATCTATAAGTAGCTCCACATTGGCGAAATACACCTTAACATGAGTGTTGACCAAAAATTAAGGTAAGGCAAAAACCTTTATTTTAATCATAATTTAGCATTTATAAATAAGATGGTGTAAACATCACAATTAGCGTTTTCGTAAATCTGCTTGGATGTTGTAATTTCGTAAATGTGTTTCGTAGACGGCTTGTATGTATTTTTTTTGGTAAAAGACGAAACAATTGGCTGAGCAGGTTTTCTTTCCTTTCCCAATTGGGAACCCAAAATCCTCAACACCGTCATAGCAGATTATTCATTCTCGTATCACCCCAAATCTGTTTCCAAGTCACGGTTTAACTCTATTGCATTTTTTTAGTATTTTTACATTTATAAATCAATTATGCAGAGACGCCATGCATTTTATTTAACTTATGGGTACCAGCCGAATCTCTAAGTTTTTTTTTTGCTATGTTTTGGTGATGCGGTCTTTGATATTTGTTGCCTTCTTTTTTCTTTTTTTATTGTTCTTTCATTTGTTCCCAGGAAACAGTCCCATTGCGTTTTCTGACAATTCTTACTGGATCAAATTGATTCAGTAGTTTTGGAAGGGCCGAAGCTATTTGGGAACGTAAAATGATAACACGTGACAGTAGGTCACCAATTAGGTACAAGATTTACGACGTTCGTTGTAAAAACGTAACAAAAATATACAGATAACGTTTTCCTCAACCGAAATTCTCGAGGTTGCCAAAATAGGCGAATCTTTGTTTATCTTATATTGAACATATAGGTTCAATAAGATGTAAAAAAAATGTTATCTTATTTTACAATAACAAATTGGTGCAACGCGGTGTAAGCAACGGAGCGAGTTAGGTAATAGTATGTCTTAATATAATCTTTGTATTCGCGTTAGTCGAATAACTTGAATAATTTACTACAACTTTAGAACTTAGTTATAATATACTATAACTGTATACATCAAGATAATGAAAATTATTGTGTTAGACACAACAGGAACATCCAGGAATCGAAACATGTCTAATAACTTACCTATCTATTATACCAAAAAATATACAACCATACCATAATTATGTCTGTACAAATATATATATTTGGAAAAATAATCTTATTTAAGTTGCCTACTTAACTTACAATTCTGTGCTAACACTATAAGTAATAATAACTTTTTATTAAAAACGTGATGCTTATTTCGTTGCATGGAATGCAGAGTTAAATAAGTGTTTATGTTTTATATAAATACAAGCGGTTTAAAAATGATATTTGTCGATGATTCAATTTAATAGCAAATCCTTAATATATACTTACGTTACAGATCACTGAGAATAACCCCGAATCTAGGATATTTTCAAACCGGGGCAGAAACTAAATAGTGGCACCCACTCCCTCCAGCGTTTGAGTTTATTTGTTTCAAACATTATTATATTATTATTTTAGCTCCCCACGAACCTTACATTTACGACTTACGACTGAGATTAATGCTTAAATAATGAAAATAACTACATATTTATAACAAGTTATTATTATAATCTGTGATAACCCATAAACATACTTACTTTAAATTAAGGTCAAGCGGGTTAACTGCATCTCATAATGGTTTTATACCGCATTTTTTTCAAGTTGCATTTCATAGAAGATTCCGTTGCCCTTATTGGCCCGGCCCTACTGTTTTACAGTGGACTTTGAAGTCAATATTGGCCAGGAAACACAAGCGTAACTCTTGCATGAAAAAAATCTTGCACATTTGTTTGATGCGGCGAGCACAATAACAATAATCAAGGTAAACAATCTGAGCCCAGCCTAGATACGTTAGCTAACTAGCGTTTCTATTCGTTTGGTGTTCAACCCAATCACGTGATCGTACGACGTGATCTACCATTGACGAGTCTTTTTTATGTTAAGGAGAAGGCACACGAGCACTCAGGCCACCTGATGGTAAGTGCAATCTGAGACCCATAGACATTTGAATTCTCAAGACTATAAACCTAAGACCTCAAATGCATTGCCAACCCTGAGGACTAAGATGGAATGCCTCTATGCTAGTAATTTCACCGGTTGTCTTATCCCCACACCGGAACACAATAATGCGAACACTGTTGCTTATAAGATGGTGGTAGCGATCCAGACGGACCCTGCACAGGGTCCTACCACCACTAGTCTTGGCTTTAGGCTCTGGTGTGAGTGCGGTAATTCTGTTATGCAATCTAGATTTTGCTGTTCATTTATTATTGAACCACCGACAATTACCTGTGTGATGCCACTATCACCGAGCCTTTCTTGGCTGGTGCTTATCTACAACCTAACGCTCATGTCTATAATATATAGCTTAGCCAGTATACATCAATCTATTTAAATTCTATAGAAACCACTGTCACACAGTGTCAATATACATGATATAAGTTTTTGGTAACATTTTATTTGCTATTGTCATAGTGTAAAGCTCGTTTTCATTTAAACTTGACAGTTTATCTTTGGAATTACCTTTGGAATTGGAATTAGGTATTGTACCGTCTGAGATCTGTCCCTAAGCGTACTCAGAGATAAATTATGTCGTTCCTTTTTCAAACTTGAACATGAAAAATCGTCTCTAAGGAACGACTTAACCGCCATTAACTGATTTTGAGTACAGCCGTAAGTCTGTTAGCTAAATACTGTTTTCAAATTCTTATACTTACTTCATAATTGTAAATAAAATAATACTTTTACGGACTAGAAAATAATACAACTACGACCTTTTACTTAAAACATGTTATGCTGTCGATCTCTGTTTAAATACTTTAAGAACACTCATTCATATAAATACATAAATGATCGCGGGACAATTACTGGTTTTGTATGTGACTTTTAGCCACAAAATTAATAAAGAGAAGCTCAAAAAAAATTGAGTGAATTTACTTATCATGGTGAACCATAACTTTCGTGTTACTTTAAATAACATAATTGTGCGAGGAAGAGGACGTGGAAAAATTTCATCAGCTCGGAAAATACACAAATCCTGCGGGAGGATTTTTCCTCCCTGCTAACTGCTTCGCTCAGTTCTGGTAGTAGATAATTCCGCCTTCGATTTTTTATGAGGACAGCGTTAATTAAGAACAGTCCTTTCCTTTTCAGAACCACACATGGCTATATTTGGATATGTTGCACCAACTAATCTCCCGAAACCGCATCTTAAGTACATTACAGTGCCACGTGCATCTTACACGATACCATATCAATTTGATACACAATAAACTACCACAGCTAGCTTTAAATAAGTTGACAGCTTGAGTTATTTTTATGTCTTACGTGTGGATTCCCAAAGGCTCCGCAACACTGGTGGTGATTGGCATTCTTCGTGTGATGATGGCCGTGGGGCTGTACGGAGACCGCTGGGTTCTTGTCCTTGATGGAGTCTTTATGGGGTTTCTGGCTGACGCATTTGTGGGGGGCTATCCGTGCCTTGAACCGTCCTACTTTGCCAGGCTTGGGGTTTTCGGTGATGGTCTCCGAGACGGTGCAGATGTGGGCGTTGCTGAGCTCGTGGGCGTCCTGGTACTCTGTGTCGGTTTCTGGAACGTAGAGCAGTTGATTAGATACATGGTAGGCATACAGTTAACTTGTATGAGTAGTGAAGTTAGCATCATAAATCGCAACTCTTTTATCCGATATGTAACTTGTTTGGAATGCCACATGAAATTATATTGCGTGTTGAATATTTTTTTTAACAAAGGATATCAAGTTATGTTCATTAGGGCTCATATGTTCGTATTAGAAGACTCACACTTATAATTATTATATTATAGAGTGTGATTATACTTATAGTGAACCTACTTCTGGTTCTTTTTGATTTCCTGTAGGAAAACAGCTTGACGTATTTGACGTGTGGAGTATCGTTAGACAGGACTTTATTCCAGCAGTGTCATAAAGTTCATTGCTTCTATTTACTGCTTTTAAGTAAAAGATCTCAATGTTCAATAATAAGAATAAGGACCTGGAAGCAGGGATCCTTACCGGTATTCTGGCTACCGGTTTAAAATGAGGTATAACCGGTTATAATTGCATTCGGCTACTTATATCGCTAAAACTCTGATTAGCGGTATAGTCAATACCGTTATTCAAGTATATTATCGGTTAAACCAATTGACAAGAAAACCTCTATTTGATATTTTACCCCTAAAAACTATTACTAGTAATACCGATCAGTGTCAATATATTCGTGTCTTTTTCTGTGAACGTTTTCGGTGTTATTACAAAAAACTTGAGACACGCCTTAGACAAGTCTAAATTTACAGTTAATTACAGTCTGGTTGACATTTTACTTATCAGGTACAATAAATACCGGTATTGAATACAGGTATTGAATATTGTAAATAGTGTACTCGTATACAAAGCGATAAAAACAAAAGCGGAATGGCAACGGTACCTCTAATTCGAATATAGGTATTATTTTTTAGCGGTAATAATTTGTCAATTTTGACACAGTATTAAATAAATCCGGTTTTACAATTCCTGCCTGGAAGTGGTTTAAAACTGACTAGCAAGATTCTAGACATTTGTAGATGTAATGCTTTGCTTACCTATGTCGTCGGTGCTCACCCGCTGCGGGTCGCGACACGCGGCCGGCGCGGAGTGCGCTGGCGATATGCGAGCCACGCACTGTAATTACATCAATGGAGAAGAGAAAAGAAGATTACAAGAAGAAACTCTCAAACTATGGCTACCCCTTGAGCGTCAGTATAGATATGGGTGATTTTGGAGTCATGATCAGGAAAGGCCAAAAGAATAAGATGGTCATACTGAACAACCTTTCCGATGGGACCAACCACGAAATCGCCAAAAAAAACCAGCTGTTCCATACATTAACTCTCAATTAATTCACCGTTAATGTATGGAACAGCTGGTTTTTTTTTGGCGATTTCGGGGTTGGTCCCATCGGAAAGGTTGTTCAGTATGACCATCTTATTCACTTTTGGCCATTCCTGATCATGACTCCAAAATCACCCAGTATAGAGATATAATCAGAGGAGCTGGGCCCGTATTATGGTCGCCTTTATCGTGGTGGGCAAAGTATCCGTCACTCTCATACTTGCATACTGGTAAGAAAGAGACAGATATTTTATCTTCCGCGATAAAGGCGACTATAACAGGTAGGCTGAAGAATAAAAAGAACCTAACTAGTTTGACATAGGATTTGTGACATTTATAAAGCACCGTTGCTTATAAAATCCACTAATGGAGAGCAGCATTTTTAGTGATGACGTATTAAATTGAGAACAGGTTTTTATTAAAGGTGTTCTGGAAAAAACATGCATCAGGTTTGTCTTAAAAGCATTATAGTTTTTTCAGTTGTGTTTATTATTATTTACTGTTTAATTACTGAATACTATCATTGTTTGCTACGCCCCCTGTGGACTGTTGGTCGATATGACGTCATTTTGTTAGTATCCGCGTTTTGTTTAAGTCTAGCACTAGCTGTGACGCAGAAAATACCATGCATGCGGCCCTTTGCAGAAATTTATTTACTAATTACCTCAGTAACAAATCAACAACAAAAAAAAATTTGCTTTTGAGACAAACCTCTAATAAACACATTTTTTTCATAACACCTTTAAAAAAAACCTGTTGTCGATTATATCCCATATCGCTGTACTTACCGAGCCATTTAAGCCGTTCCTTTTTCAAATTTGTGTATTATTAACCTTTTAAGGCAGAGGGCACTTACCGCTGCGTCAGCCACGCTGTCCTCTTCCCTCTCCTTGGAGGGGGGCGCGGTGCCGTTTCTGCAAGGGGACGTCGCACTGTAACTACAGACGGACAAACCGCGTGAGTTTGTATAAATCCCATTACTAGTTGTGTTCCGGTGAAATTACGAGCATGGAGGCGTTCCACCTTAGGTCTCAGGGTTGGCAACGCATTTTCAGTCTTAAGATTGTAGTCTTGGAAATTAAAATGTCTATGGATCTCAGATCCCACTTACCATCACAAAAAACTGGATGTTTTTTTAGTAGCTTCGAAAACAAGCTTATGGACATTTACAATATTAAGATTGGTGCCAAAACTGAATACTACGATGGAATGCGTCAAGATTCTAGACTCAAGAACAATGAAGATAAAAAATCTTTATACAACAAAAACAAGCAAACATACATATAAAATACATACATACATACATAAAGTCACTTTAGAGTGGGGTAGGCAGAGATACAGAATTACCAACAACTCTAAAAAACTTGTTGATAATTCTGTAACCACATTTTGCACAATCAGGCTAAGATGCTTACCAGTGACTAGTGACATAAAATGTAAAATAAAAAACTTAATTGTAAGAACAAGAAACAAAATGATAAAGTGCAGTATAATAAAAATGTCCCTCTTGGACTTGGGACAAATTATTATCAGGGTATAAACATAATATAACTTTAGTAAAAGAAAGCGTTAATAGAATTAAATTTCATGGTTACCAAATGGAGTTGAGGCTGTCAGTGGTTCTAGCGGGGGTGGCGGTGGTGTTGGCGAGGGACTCTGCATCGGCCCACCCTCCGCCGAAACTCGTGGAGTTCGATCTCGAATCTGTATATTATTATATAAAAGTAACATCAAACAAGGGAAACCAAATGTAAACTTTTATAAAACCCACCAAGACATAAGATGTTCATTCTATAAATAGGCCACACGGGCATTTTTACCTTTAAAAATCTACCAGCGCATGTCAAAAAGCGGCTAATGCCGAGAAGCAGAAGACCTCTAAACTCTTACATTTCTTATTTAAGCTAATTAGTACTAGAGTATTAGAATACTTCAGGTGGTTCAACTAACTTCATACTTATTTTACACCCATATAATGTTGGTTACCTCTGCTCTTATCCGTTCTGTTGGGCGAGTTGGCTATGCTGCGCCTGGCTACGTCCTGGAAAGTCACCGGAGAGTACATCCTTCGCTCCTCCACAGGAGACATCACGGTCGGTGTCAGGGGGCTCTGGGGGTTCCTCACACTCGCTGTCGATGGCTGAGCAAGTTGGTTTCCTTGAACAAGTAGGAGAAGTTGAGCGACACTCAATATCACTCTCATATATACACACACACACGCACACCCAAGCGCTCTCGCACACGCCCACGCATAAACACAGGCACGCGCCTTGAATTCTATTTTGTTTAAAATATGTTGTAGCTTTTAGGAATTTTCATAGTAAATAAATAATTTAGATTTGTTATACTCGGAATTTATAAAATAAGGAGCTAGCATCTAATACCATTCAAAAATTCTTCATTATTTTAGTGAAAATCTATTAATTTCTCACGGTACGTACTTACGTAAACAATTGACGTTAAAATGTAAAAATAACTAGAATTTTGAACAGATATGCATAAAAAAAGACGAAGCCTCACCAGTCACCTCACTCACCAGATACGCTGACCAGCGAACTTGGCCCGGAATTCTGCACGGCATTTGGCAGGATCTGGGGTGCCATTGAGTGTTCCTTATTCAGGAACTGTTGTGCTGAATACTCTGCAATACTGTCCCTGACGTCAGCAGCTCTCTCCCACTCAGGTTCCGAGCCTGGTTGCAGTTGGGGTGATATCATTTTGGTCAACGATGGTCTCGATTCTCTGCCTTCTAACCAGTAGGTTTTCATTGATCCTAAAATTTGAGATAAGTGTTAGTCTATTTTTTGCATACGAACTTATGGTTAAAAACTTTACAATCAATCTGAGTTAAGAGGATTGCCAGGATGTATATCTTGTGGTAGTGTTTCTTTTCTCGTTATGGAAAACTTCAAATCTTGAGGATTTTTTATGAAATATCAATCTGTACACATTCCACAGATAGAAACACGTCATGGAAAGATCTTCTCTTAACTCATAGGTGCTGATATAGTTAGCCTAATTCAACGGAAACAGAATCTACCTTTTCCCTTAACCTGTATCTCTCCTCTCTCCGTGACCATATATGATGGCGACAGCAACTCCTGCGTGGTCTCTGATATATGGATCCTCATGGCCTCCGACGTGGACTCCATGCGGGAGGCGGTGTTGACAGAGTCTCCGAAGAGACAGTAGCGGGGCATCTTCAGGCCCACGATGCCGGCTACCACTGCTCCCGAGTGCACTCCCACTCTGATTGAGAGATGAGAGCCTGGAAAGGTTAACGTCACCATGTTTGATATTTATGTATGAATTAATACAGCTAGTGACGACTAAATAAAGAGTGCATTTATCAGGGTCAACGACATTAGCTAAAGAATTCGTTGACTGAAGTGGAAAAAGGCAGGGCACTGACGGCCGATGGGGATAAATAGGACAGACCCGAGAGTGCTGGAAGAGGAAATAAAATGGGTATTCATTGGCCTAAATTTATCGAATGTTAATTCATGCGTGAGTGGGATGGAAAGACGACATTGAATTAACGTGCACAAGTTTGAGGCACTATTCCGACCACTGGTCATCCACCATCGACCACCACAGCTCTGAAAGTTTATTACCCATAAAATATCACCTCCATTGTAACCAATAGCGTTACCTGTACTCGGATCCTTAAGGTCAGTGATGGCGTCAACCATGTCCAACGCCATATCGCATACTTTCTCCGCGTGGTTGTCTTCCTTCTCCGGGGCCCCTGACACCACCATGTAAGCGTCTCCTATGGTTTCCACCTGGAGGATGGTTTACAAGAGGATTTGTAATTAAGCAAAAATATTCATTTATTTATTTATTCAAATAATTACATTACATAGGTATGTCAAGTGCACAACACTAATTAAATACATATGTACCTCGAGAAGAGGAAAATACTTTGGTTAATTGTGAGACTTCTCAGTACTTATCATTCCCGATTTAACAAGAAGACTTAGCTCCTTAAACATAAACGCACAGTAAACCTATTTTTGTTAAACTATTCTTCGTCTCTTTTTATCAAATTCAAATGACACAGTGAAGGATAAGGACAAAACAATTTTTTGCAACGGGGCAGGGTAACATGGCTACGTGTATTGGCTTAAAGTACACGTCACCATACTAAATATAATTTTGACCTGCCGAGTCTCCAGTTTTTCTCTTGAGGACAAAATACCGAACACAGCACCGTATAGTTTATTCGATAAGGTTGCATTTACAATGTAAATAGGTATTGGGTCATACGAGGCTAAAGCCGCTGCTACCTGCTGCAGTCACGGCCTTACTCACAAACTTTTTTTTACGGTGGCAAGGATAATGCAAATGAGATTGATATTCTTCAAACTGATGCAACTATACTTAGAGATTAACATGGCCGTCCTGACCTTGTACACCCGGTTCCTCTCGGTCAGTGTGTCGAAGATGGAGTACATGGCGTTGAGCATGGAGACCACCTCCATCGGCGTGATGCGGGAGCAGATCTCCGTGAACGTCACCACGTCGGAGAACAGGATCGAGACGCTGTTAAACATCTGGGGAAATAAATGGTTGTAAGGTGTTTATGAAACAAATGGTTGTGGTAGTGATCCAGTTGGGCCCTGCACAACACTAAAACTGCAGCCCATTTTAGGAACAACTGTTTTTTGCCAATTTCCGTATGTGATATTGGTGGATTCAAAATTATAGTATCATTATTTGGGTTACACTTAACCGTTAACAAAAATATATCTTGAAAGGTATCGAATACTTTTCAAATGATAAGCCTGGGGGGCGATATTTGGATTTCGACCGCTTGAAAGTTTTACTCGAAAGTGAGCAAAAACGCTGAAACAGTTTTTAAGCCTATCATTACAATGGGGCTAGACGATTTGCTTTCGACAAATGTTAGCGATTATGTTTCGATAGACAAATGTATAGAATTGACGTAAGCCACTGAGACTGTCACGTGGTACTATCTCGGTGGCTTACGTCAATTCCAAACATTTTTCAATCGAAACATAAACGCTAACGATTGTCGAATGCAACTCGTCTAGCCCCACAGATCTGTTTTGACATCTGACAAACGAACACAAATATTTAATTTTGAAACCAAATTCAAATACCTATCACATACAAAGAAACTTGGCGGGGTAAACGTTTCATTTATTAGTTTTCATAGTAACAAAAAACTTTTGGTAAAGAGTATTGAGTATTGAGTAGAAAAATACTGTCGTGTACGTAAATAATAATATTATCGCCATAATTACAATTTCTACTTAGGTCTTCTGTTTATTTATCTTTGAAACATAATTTAAAGACACCGGTAATCGTCGACTTCTCGCGTACAACGAAACACGTGAATATATTAAGTCAATCACTAGCTTTCGAGTCAGGGCTTTCAAAAATACAGGATAATGTGTTCATGCGAAAATAATTGTCACATATGTCACATATGTGTGCTAACATTTTCTATCACTCGAATTTGATTTCGGGCACTCTAAAGTCAAAAATCGCCCCTCAGATCTCATACTAGTATTAGATATCTAAGTTACCTAACACTAGAGACTATAAGCCAAGTGAAGATAGCGTTTGCGCTCGTAGAAACGTTCTTATGATCATCCCTTTCTTAACACGTAATCGTGAGCGAGACGGATGGTGTTGTAGCGTTATCGTTTGTAGAAACTAGTGACCGACCGAAACATATTATTTTGCCGAAACCGAAACAGAAACAGAAGGTTCGGTTTCATTGTAGTTTCGGCCGAAACCGAAACCGAAACCGAACCTTTTATAAAAAAAAAGTCCTTAAATAGTCGAAAAAATGTTAGTAAGCCCGTTTTTTTCTAAAATTAATATCTCGCCGACCTATAATTACAGGTTTCTACTTTCAAAGATTTATCACAATGAAATTTCAGCACAGTTACAGATGTTCTGTTTGAAAATTTAACTACCCTATAAAGTGAAAAAAATACATTATTTGTAACACAAAGTTAGCGATTTTTTAATGGTGGTATAAAATAAATCAAATTTATTATTAAAATATGATGCTCATATATTATGTTTATTTATTTTCAGTTACTTACATTTTAATTATACTCACAAATATCACAATCAGTTAGCCTCGAATGGCTAATTCAAATATAATTAGATAATCAAAATAATATTTGCCAGCCGTGCCGAGCGCGCCCGACGTTAGCCGAGCCCGACCCGAAGGTACGATGTTGTAAGTTTCGGCGCGGCCGGGTTCGGCCGTTTTTGGCCGAAACCGAAACTCGGGCCGAAACTTGATTTTTTGGCCGAAACTGGCCGAAACCGAAACCGAAACCGAAATTTCGGTCGGACACTAGTAGAAACGAACCCGCTTCGCTATAGGCTCTGTATTGTGAACACATTATAGAAGCAATAAATAATTGATGAGATTTAGACCAAATTTACCTACACGGACGATATTTAATACAAGTCTAGTTTATAATGTAAGGTCAACTGTCTACACGAGCCGTCATATTATTATGATTGGCGTCTCCGTTTTTAGGGTTCCGTAGTCAAACTAGGAACTCTTATAGTTTCGCCATGTCTGTCCGCAGCCTAGCTCAGAGACTCTTAGTACTAGAGACTGTAATTAGCATGAATATACATATTAGTAACACCAACAAAGTGGTTTTTTTTATTTACCTTCCCTTTACGTAACGCGGGGATGTATTTTTTTCTCGTCTACCCCACAGTGTACCCCAAATATTGCGAGTTTGTAAGAACAATTTTTACCCCCTACAGAAGAAATCATTGGTTCTTGAAATACAGGCGATTAAAGTGATACGTACTAAAATCATCAAAAAAGGCACCAAATGACTTTAAATACAAGTTATGACCATCCAGTCTCTACCATCTAGATACTCCTACAACCAACAGTCTGTACCATCTAACCAGTCGCCTATACCATCTAGATACCCTTACAACCAACACCCAACAGTCTCTACCATCCAACCAGTTGCCTGTACCATCTGGATACCCCTATAAACAACAATCTGTACCATCCAACCAACAGTCTTTACTATTTGGATACCGCTACAACCTACAGGCAGTACCATCCAACCAACAGTCTTTACCATTTGGACACCGCTACAACCAATAGTCTGTGCTATCCAACTAACAATCTGTACCATCTGGATACTCCTACAACCAACAGTCTGTACCATCCAACCAACAGTCTGTACCATCAAACTAATAGTCTGTACCATCCAACCAGTCACCTATACCATCTAGATACCCTTACAACCAACAGTCTATACCATCCACCGAACAGTCTGAACCATCCAAATATTTGCCTGTACCATCTGGATATCCCTACAACCAGCAGTCTTTACCATTTGGTTACCGCTACAACCTACAGTCTGTACCATCCAACCAACAGTCTTTACCATTTGGTCACCGCTACAACCAACAGTGTGTGCCATCCAACCAACAGTCTTTACCATTTGGACACCGCTACAACCAACAGTCTGTGCCATTCAACCAACAGTCTTTACCATTTGGGCACCGCTACAACCAACAGTGTGTGCCATCCAACCAACAGTCTTTACCATTTGGACACCGCTACAACCAACAGTCTGTGCCATTCAACCAACAGTCTTTACCATTTGGGCACCGCTACAACCAACAGTCTGTGCCATTCAACCAACAGTCTTTACCATTTGGACACCGCTACAAACAACAGTCTTTACCATTTGGGCACCGCTACAACCAACAGTCTGTGCCATTCAACCAACAGTCTTTACCATTTGGACACCGCTACAACCAACCGTCTGTACCATCTAACCAACAGTCTGTACCACATGGTTCCACCTCCAACCAACAATCTGTACCAACTAGTTACCCCCACATTTGGTTGCTTTGGTACAGAGCTATTTGACTGCGATAGCTCTGTCCTTTACGCTCAACGTAAAATGAACTACATAGCTACATAGCTTTTAGGTATGACTAACTAGTTTACATAAAGATAAAAAACCGCCAATAACAAATTAATTTCGTCAACATATTTGTGAACTTTAGTCTACTTTCCAATCGTTATAACTGTTGTAATTTATTTCATTATTAATATTAACTGGTTCCTCTGTAAAATGTAAAACGACCCACAGGGTCCCAAGATACAGGCTCAGCCTAGTTTTGTGGTCACAAGATATTGTACCCAATGTATAAACTGTATATTTTCTCTTAATAAATTAATTTAAAGAAAGAAAGACATTTATTCACTACACAGAAGACACAAAAATAAATATAAATAAAGGAAAATAATGACGGCACGGAGTGTGTGTCACTGGCACAGCATTATGCTGACGTGTCAGACACCTGCAGCACTGATTTTCAGCCAGTACCGTCTCGGTGACTCATGGAGCGCTGTACGAACATACTGTATTATACAGGGTGGAAAAAATCTATGGGCCTTGGAGGGGCACTACCTTAAATCCTTTAGTTAGCTCAAAACAAACATTCCTTTATTAAAAAAAAAAACAAAACTGCATTCAAAGATCTTCTTAAATTCGCTTGTCTCATCTCATCAAGTACAGGAATAAATTTATCCAAGAAACATTTGGACTCACACTTATCTGTTGTACAAGATACCCATGAAATTAAATATTTATTACAAGTTCTTTATTCGCAATACCTAGTACTGTTCACTTGTAGAAGAACTAAGATATCATCGAGCTCGTCTGATAATGGAGTCGGACAGTGGTGACAGGATCTTTTCTACATTTAATATACCTACACCCACCGTATTTTATAAATGACTTTGTAAAAAAAAGTACAGCCGGCAAGCTAGTCCCAAAAATGTCATTCTGAACAAAAACTTTTTTGGCTGGTTCCTTTCCCTTGTAGCTAATATAGCATGTCGTTGTGTTATGACTGTAATTACTAAGCGAAGTTAAGAGAACAAGGTCTCCGTGAGTGTGAGAGGTTTTAATATAAATAAACAACTAAATAAATATCAGGGGACAAACTCACACTAATTGACCTAGACCCAAACTAAACTCTAAGCTTGTACCTACTGATATGATATGATTATTAGACTAAGATAAACATACTTAAATACATAGAAAACATGCACGCCTCAGGATCAACAGTTTTCCGAACCCCTTAAATGTACAGCTATTTCTGAGTTCAACCGTAATAAAATTCTTTACAAAATGACCCGTATTTGTTCTCGCCAGTCTACAGAGTGTAAATTTCATATGGACATATATTTTAACAACATTTAATATACACCCCAATTAACGTAAAACTTGAGTAAAATACAACTAATGTTTAGTTGTATTTTATTTTTTCTGTTTAAATAATTCAACATGCAATGTGTCACACATTACGCCAATTTAATGAAAGCATCTACGTACATAATCATGTCATAAAAATTCAATAAAAAAAGTTACTAACAAAAGATTTGATTATAATTCTGTAACCACATTTTGCACAAACAGGCCAAGAAGTTTACTAGTGTATTAGAGACAGGTTACAAGCCCTTCGCCCAACAGTACTACAAGCCTTAGTAGTAGCAAGCCCTTATTCCCTTAGTCGCCTCTTACGACATCCACGGGAAGACATGGAGTGGCACTATTCCAACCCGGCAACCACACGGGGCAACAACATAATAAAATAAATAAATAATAAACACGCCTTAAATATCAGCCCTAAATCCCGACAGCAAACAATAGTCCGTGACGAGCAGCGCTGCGATCAGCTAAACGATACCACGAGAAACGCCAACTACCCCCATCGGAGCCACTTTTCCATACTAACCGAATACCTGGCACTGAGTACATGGGTTTACGTTTATTATCTCACTCAATTCTCTTCCGTTTAATTATGTTGACAGTGTTATATTATAAGATTTAAGTGAGCCTATTATACACCGCGGCAATTAAGGAGGTAAACAACCTATTTACGCTAATCCTACTTCGTACTGATACTATTAGGAGGGTTTCCGAGGATGGTTCTTATTCATACTCATTTATTCATTATTTTTTAATAATTGCACGTCAAGAAGTTAGATAAATGTATGGAATTAATTAAATTATGTTTGACTTTAAATTATAAGGTGAAATTCGGTTCTCAGTACTATGTCCTGGAAAATTTGACATTTCACAAAATAATTATATAAAAGAAGAAACTGACTGAGTGACTGACTGACATATCAACGCACAGCCCAAACAGCTGGGTCTATAAATTCCAAATTTGGCACGTGGGTTCCTTATGAGGTCTAGGGGTGCACTAAGAAAGGTTTTTTGGAAATTCATCCCCTAACGGGTTAAAATAGAGGGAGTAGCGGGATACTTATTCGACGCGTGCGAAGTCGCGGGTGTCCTCTAGTTGATAAAAAAGAACTTTTGAACGTCTAGTTCAAACTTTTGATACCCAGATCAATAAATACATTGGCATCGTAGACAACTTTTACGAGTATGGCTCGTTCAGAAAGCGCATCCGTTCCGGAGCTGCACTTCGTATACTAATAAAGTAGTATAAATTCAAACTGCATTTATGTGCACTGAGTAGCGTACATTGACCTTTTGAGCTTTTAAGGTAAATAATGGAATATAGGACGATTGAAAGCCGATTTTATACTTTACTTTGAGGGAAAAAGTGAGTGCTTAAAAGCGAATGCAAATTGCAATATTAGTTTAAAACGAACTATTTGTACGCCAGCCTTGGCAAAACAAGATACGATCTATGATTATTGTAACACCTTTTATGCACGTTTGTTTTTATGCACATAAACTATTCATTAATTCATTCAAAGTAACTAAAACATACTTATGTGTTTAACAATCGTATTGTTCGATTAAACATGACATTTCATGGCCTTTGGCATTTCACACGCTAAACAGTGAGATAAAAAAAACATAAACCATTCAAAATGTTTTAAGTGCGCTATGAGAGTAAGTAGGTACAGATAAAAATACTTTCAAGTAAAATATGCATTGGCCGCATTATCGAGATATCCGCGCAAATACCTATCCAAAGAAGTGAACCACCCCAGAGTGACTTACTTGTCAGTCGGAGACCATACTAGCATTTTGGTATACAATGCGAAGTTTACGAGTTTATAGATCTTCTAGTTTACTGGGTTTAATATAAGCTAAGCAGTGTACAGACAACGAATCGTCGATAGTCACGTCTAGCCTTTTAGGTCGGGCCAAGCTATGTTGCATTCTGCGAAAGCTAGGTACTAAATCTATTAAAATGCATGAGCAAGCCCTAATTTTCGTTGTAAGTATCTAATGTATGGTCTGCCAAAAGCAAACGCACTACTGCTTATGTCGTCAATATACTCGTACGAAATCTTTGACTGGTGCAGTCATTAACGTTTTCAGTTTGCCATAAGAACATGCAAAACATAGCCATCTTCCAAAAGACCGAGAATATTAACTTTACTGCTGTAAGACAAATGTGGGTACCTCAAACAAAACTCCTGTAGCAAACAAGTGCGACCATGTTAGTAACTGGTGAGTATAATTTTTTGTTGTCATCTACACACAAACAGACCGACGGCACCTGATGGGAAGCGGTCACAGCCGCCTATGGACATTTTGATTCTGCTTCGTTTATTGAATTTAGAGATACCGCCTTTTGGCGCACTAGATGAAATATATGACTCATTTTGTAACTTTTTCGTAACTCACCTGACTAAAGTACCCGTTTATTAATTTAAGTCCTTACGTACACATTTTTTGAAAACCACCCGCGTACAAAGTCGCGGGCGATCTCTGGTAAAAAATAACTGTCGCAATCTTACCTCGCAAGTGTCAATCGGGTTCTCCCCCTTCCGGAGCCGGTCGGCGACCTGCTTGGGTATCATCTGATACAGGAGCTCGTCGGTCCGCTTCATCTCCTCGTCCAGTTTCCTCATGGACTCCTCCAGCTTCTTACTCTTCTGCTGTTCCTGGTCCAGCGCTAGCTTCAGTTCCACTGACTGCTGGGTGCCGGCGAGCATCAGGTCTCTGGAATTACAGATGCGGAAATGTTTCTGTCAGATTACGTGAAGTTGAAATTAGATGCTTATGCAGATGTGAATAAGGTAGTCAGAATAGATGGAATGGAAAGCGGTTTACGATTTTTTTTAACACGAAGAAGGCAAACCAGCATAATCGTTCTTAAGAAAGCTTTGAGGTCAAGAGACGCTTTTTGTTCTACTGGGGAGTTCTTGTTGGGGTGGAAAGATCCAAAAGAATGTGGACTCGCATTTGACCGGTTTTTATAAGTACAGTCAAATTCAAAAGTATGTATACACTTTAGTACCTTGTCTATTTAACGTCATGTTTAAACTGCCATATGAAATTATCCAAGCGATTAAAGTGACAAGGTTTAGTACCTTAGTGTATACATACTTTTGAACTTGACTGTACATTTTTGAGCCTCTCGCAAGGAAGACTAGGCGATAAGGCCAATAAGTGTCAGGAGAAACGAGCTACGAGTAGATGCGAGAAGTAGGTATACTACGCGCAGACTGATTTTGGCATGACGATCCACGATGGGGCCAACATTCGAAAAACACTAGTAGTACCTAGTGTAATGTAATGCAAAAGTATATATATAAATAAAATGAGTAAATTATGGTTTAATATCGAGCTCTTTGGTGGGGTCAGTAGTAAGTAAGTAAGTAAGTAAGTAAGTAAATCATTTATTCACAACAAAAACACGCAGACAAAAAATAAAAAGTAACAAAAATAAAAGAAAAAAAAGAAAAGAGACGACATGTCGCGTTAAAGTTGCGAAACGGACCCAACTCAGCATATGCTGGCTGTGAAGCCAACGCTGATCTTCCGTTGGGACCGCTCGGTGAAGACACGGAAGGCCATACAGACATCTCGGTACTTACATTTAAACAAAAATTAATTAAATAAAACTAAAAAATAACTACATGTCACAACAGACAGCGCCCCAGGTGGCCACAAGATAAACTAACACTGCATTGCTTGACAGTAAGTCTTGAAAATATGTTGTATAATTATCAATTATCTTATCTGTGCCAAACGATGCGCGCTAACAATCTGTGGTTTTTATGGGTTAAACAAACAAAAAATACTGTGCACAAAACGACAACACAAACACAGTCTAAGTAGGTAAAGAATACTACTAAGTAAGTATTACTAGTAGTGGTTTACGTTTACATCTTAATGAAAACTAGTAAAGATTTATCCTAATTAAAACGGAAACAAAGTAATAGAGAGAAAAAATAAATAAAAAAATATTAAAAATAACAAGCAACGGGTGTGCCTTGATTGAAGCAGACAATGGAAGACAAAAAAACCACCATAAATGACTACGCGAATGGGACATAAAATGCAGGTTTGTACAGTTAAAAAAAAAAAAAAAATCATAATGATTACAATTTATATTCCACTGGTGTCATGTTTCAGTGGTCCCTGGCTTAATTGGTGATCGCATAAGTATTTTTTTAACTTTAATCTAAAACTATTTAAATTTTGCAGGTTCCGAATGGGAGGTGGAATGTTGTTCCAACATTTGGTTGCAGCATAGCGAAAACTTCCTCGAAAAGCGGCTGAGGCATGGCGAGGCGTTAATAGCTGTATAGCGCATTGCCGAGTTCCGCGCGATGAATTGCCTGACACATGTGATAACTTGACTAGAAGATACATCGGAGCCTTGTGTTTAAGTACTCCAAAAAGCAAACAGGCCAAATGAAGCTTGCGGCGGTGTTGCATCTTTAGAATTGAGTGCTTATTTAGAAAAGGGGTTAGTAGTGGGGGATGATTACACCGTATTTAAAAACTGGATTTTATATAAGAAAAAACTGTTTATAATTATACTTTTAAATAACCAATAAACCTAAAATATATATATATATATATATATATATCCGTATAAAACTTATAACTAGAGACCCAGCCAAACTCTGACACTTAAGACGAGGTACAACTAATTGTTTTTATTTAATCCTACACGACAGATTTTGAAGCATGGCAACCCTATGTCCTTTACTTGACTGTTTTAAATAAATTGTAAATATTTCCCTCTTTTATTTAACAAAATGAAATGGGAGTATTTCAAGAACTTTGATTTGAAGCAATTAGAATTCTCGTTGTTTGTGAAACCTAAAACAAATTCCGACAAGTTGAGATGTTGTGCCAGAAATACACTTTAATTGCGATGTTTATAATGAGACGTAAAATTATCTCAGAAACTTCATTTATATTATAATTGTTTAAGGCACTTAGTGTAAGAAAGACTGAATAAATTATTACCATCAAGGAAATAATTAATTAAACATGAAGTACGAGTAACAATATCCATTAGTGCTTATTTATACCTAATCTTTTCTTAGCTTGCTATTGTTTGTTATTAATTTATTATTTTCTCGGGAATCATCTTACTTTCTGGGATGAAAAGTATCCATGTCTTTAAAGCGCCGGTAGTGGCTTGGAGTGTTGAATATGATCGTAAGGTACCGAGTTCTAACCCTAGCGGTAGTCATGCACGAGTTACTTTGTCTATATATGACGAGTTAGGAATATGAAATTGTCGAGTTTGGAAGATGACCAATTTGGAATGTGACGAATCAGGAACAAATCTATGAAATGAGTGTCGGTGACACAAGGAGACACCGAAAAGTTTATTTTTACTGACCTGCTGAAGTCATGCATCGACAGGTCGTTGATGTAGAGGCCCGTGGAGACTAGCGCGGACAGGTCCGGCATCACAGGTGTTCCCAGGTACATCATCATGCGCCAGTTGTCCATGTAGATCATTTGTCCTGGAGTTGACGGTTTAGGAGTCAGGGTCTATCTATACTCTTGAACAACTCGCTTCTCAATAGGGATGACGACTATCAAGATAAATTAGTTCGCGTAAAGCAAGATTTTTTCTCGTAAAAGAGGACTTTTTTTTATTGTTTGTGATTTTTATTATCTATTTTGTGTCAAATCAATTAAATATCCATACGATTAAAAGTAGTAAAAATTTATATGAGCTTTAACGAGGGCCTTTTTTTTACATTGTTTTTAAGCCTAGAATCGTTGCTTTTAGTTGGCGGCAGAGTTCTGTCGCCATTAATGTCAAGTTAGTAAGAGCTATCGTAACATTAATTATGGGCGTAAGGACAATGTAGAATAAGTCCTTCTAGCTAGATATTACAAATAAAATTCCAAAGCAGTGATCACATTTGACACTTCGTGAAAAGTAACCGAATTAACCTGATAGCCATCTAGTCCAAACTACCAAGAATTATTAAACGGCGAGCTTAAGTTGTCACATTCAAACAAAAATACGTTGCGAATTTTGAAAAATATAACTAATTGAGTTAAAAAGGAATATCCATAGCAAACCATCTGAAAAGGTTAATATTAGTTGCTATCGTCGACAAAGCAGCTTAGTCTAGCTGTTTGGCACCTAACTGCCTTAAATGCCTACGAGCGCGCGAGACAACTTAAACTCAACGGTAAATAATTAATCAACGAATCAACAGGTGAATTGTTGAAGAGAATGTGTATATATTCTATATTCCTGATCATGAGTAAACGTCATGTCAAAGAAAACTGTATTTTCTGAGGCGTCTTGAGATAGTCTACTTAAGATCAGTTTAATAATACGACTTCTTAATGAGTGCAGTGTGTGCAAATAAACTTAAATTACTGGGAAACGTTTCATAGGATTTGTATCATTTCACCGAAAGGTATTTTATGCAGAATATTTGCTATTTTTTAAAAATCTAAATCTTTTTATTATTATGGTTAGGTTATAAAAAAAGGTAGACAAGTAGACAAGATACCTGTCATCGCAATTTATAACCAATTCTTAGGTTATAATTTGTACTGGAATGACAAGTGTCAGGGCCTGTATTATGGTCGCTTTTATTGCAGTGTACCTATAAAGTATCAGTCACTCTCGTAGTTACATACTGGTTAGAAAGTGACAGAAATTTCATCCACCGCGATAAAGGCGACCATAATAGACCCGCAGGATTGACTTCTTATCTGCCATGAACAGTCGGCCTTATAAGTACCTAAACAATTTAGTACCATGTCGCTTTACCGCCTGGACAGATTAGTGCAGTAGTTCAAACATGACGTTAAAGTGAGCAAGCAATAAAGTGTTCAGTTAATTCTAAGGCCGATCGTTACATTTGTGACTACCGAAGATTAACTCCTGTGGTGGATAGGTACTTATTTAATACCAGTCAATGAATTGAAAATTCTGCAAATTGAAACAAGTGCAAATATAAGGTTAAAAAGTGATGAAACGCACAAAATTAGTCCTAATTTTCCATTTGTTCGATTAATGGAGTCTACTGGGGTAGGTATGCATTAATAATATATGTTTGCAACAGGGGACATGCATTAAAAACAGAATTTAGTTTCATTGATACGATTTAGGAGCAATACACTAAGTTTTTTTGAAATTTTGCATGTTCCCTATTGGTTTGTGGTAACACATATTTAAAATTGGTTTGAGGAAGGGGTAAAACAGACAGGAGATACGTAAAGGGCAACACAGATGGCTAGTTCATCGTATTAGAACACGCTAACAAAATTCAAGGGCTCCGAATATAAATACAACATAATATCAACAATTAGAACACATGTGCAAATAATATTACTTAGTGTTATTTACACATAAAAACTATAGAACATTAAAATACAGTTGTAATGCAGGTGAGCTTAAACAACCTTTATCTAGTAGGTACATACATAGGTAGGTTTATGAAAATATTTCTCATATTATTACTACCAATAAATTCCTGTGCATATTTATTTTCAAAACTTATTAATATCATAATTTTTAATTGTACTTGTGCATGCGGTTTAAATACATTAACAAATACACATTTTAAACTATTTTTACAAAAAATGACTTGAACTTATTCCCGAGGAAATTCATAAATCGGGCGGCAATGTTGTCAAAACATTTATACACAAGAAATCTTTTAATTGAGTTGGCAACTTCAGACCTCTTTAGGTTTTTAGGTGTACTTTTATAAACAAGCCGTAATAATAACTTAAAAAAAGCGGCATAAGTACATTAATGTAAACTTTAATCCAAATAATAAAAACCCTGGAACTATAAATTTAGTCACTATTGACTTATCAGTATATTAAAAGCCCAATACCTTTTCGAAAATATCACAATTTATAAAAATGGGTCAGAACATCCTGGCCTGTGGGCTGAACACGCTGCCACGGGACCAATTTTGACATAGGGTCGGGACCATAATTCGTCTATTGCATATTGCAACGTAAGTATAAAGGACTAAGGTTTCAAATAAAAGTATGATTTTAAATCACATTTGAGTCCTTTTATTACCAAGCAACTTAATCCCCGGGTGGCTGTCATTTTAATAATTTCCTAATAATACCGGGTGTGGCCTGTAATAGGAGCAATAAATTGAGGGATATCGTTTCCACACCACAAACGTAACAACATATTTTATTCTACAACTTTTGAAAATAACTTGTTGTTTACTAAATATGCATGAATTTAGATTTTCCAAGCAAGCAATGTATTGCGAAAACTACTAGGTTTGTAGGCTGACAGTAGATGTCAACTAGACTATTGGATGGAGTACATTGAAAATGCTGTTTAGTTTGTTCGAAAAATCCCAAATAATAAATTACATATGTTTTAAAAGTTGTAGAACAAATGTTGCTACGTTTATAGAGTAGAAAAGATCCCTCAATTTATTGCTCCTATTACAGGCCACATCCGGTATTTGACACTAGTTCCCGTTTTACGTCATTTGACACTAAGTCCCGTGGCAGCATGCTCGGCCCACTGGGCTTACTCTTTGAAACGCTTTACAAAGTCAATATGACGTAAAACTAATTATCTATCCCAATTGCACTGGAATATTTTTTGTGTAATGTTGAAAGGTAACTTAGAATACATCTATGTGTGTAACCAGAAGAGCCATATCTCCAGGTAGTACCTAAAGTGCTATCGGTGTTCTTATTACGCCATAATCGTATTTAGGCGCTTTAAATCCAAAACATCGTGCGTCAATCCGCTTTCACGGCTTGGTATGCTTTAAACATAACACGCGTTTAGTATGAATGCTGCATGTTGATTAATACCTAGTAATTAAATTTTGTTTAAAGTTTGGTCGTATCCACTTAAAGAAAACAATACAGCGTGTCCCTGGATAAGGTGCACAAACGAATAGGGATGAAACATGTTTGTTTTTTGGAAATTCCTGATCATTCCTAAAATTACTTAAAAATATGCCCACATTGCCTTATGATATAATTAGCTATAATTATTAATTGACTTATTATCTTTAAATAAAAAGTAATAATGACGTGTTTATTTCAAACAAGACATGTTTGATGAGCAGTCAAAGATATTATGTCGTTTAGTATGTGTTTGGCGATTTTTTTGATATTTCTTTATTATATTGACACAGGATTTTTTTTAGGATTAAAAAACCGTTTATTTCATCTCAATAGACATCATATTATGATGCGAGATATTTCACTTTGTTCCGATAGGGTTGAAAGCAATAAATTATGTATATTTTTTATTATTTAATAACAAAGACCAATTAAAAAAAAAGACTGTGAAATTGCATCTAGTTTCATCCCTTTTCGTTTGTGCTCCTAATCCAGGGACACACTATATTGTGATTTGAGTCAACGCCTTTGTAATCAGCACGACCCAAAAAAAGAGTTTACTTAGTAAAAAATACTGCATCTTCGTTGAAGCATTTGTAATCAAATTGCTAAGGTGGTAGAGTTGATAATCCATTGAAATTTTAAGGCTTTTGCAGTCTTTATTAAGAAGTGGGAATGCTCTTGCTGTGAACCGCAATACAATACAATATAGTACAATGTTCAAATACAATGCATTGTTAAGTAGATGATAATAGAGAAAAGTTTTAAGTAGTCCACCGACAAGAGCATAGCTTTTAAGTTAAATGAAGTGAATGCGGCCAAACTACACACATCAAAAAGGTCCACGGATAAATAATCTTATATTATTTTCTATTTTTTATCCCTGGACATTAGTTTTTTGAATAGTAAAGCTGGGTAGGTTGGACCCACCGTTACCGAATCGAATTTGCACGCATACCGAACCGTGACACAGCGGACTTAGTGAATAGTTTTCACTTTTTACAGTCTACCTTTTAGATGTAAATTAATAACATCAGGCAACCGTCTCCCGTCGTAAGCAAAGCGCTTCTTTGCAGGCATCCCTGAAATCAATTTGTTTTGATACTTACCGTTGATTACATTTTATACTGCATACGGAGTGAACAAATTTCATAAATGTGGGGGAAAATAATAAGGATTTTAGAAGTACTTGTATCAAAAACATTTCGAATATTTGACGACACGCTAGCCTAGTTGGGAGTGACCCTGCCTTCGAAGCTAGGGGTCCTGGGTTCAAATCCCGGTAAGGGCAGATATTTGTGTGATGAGCACGAGTATTTGTTCCTGAGTCTTGGATGTTTTCTATGTATTTAAGTATATATTTCTCTATATAAGTAAGTTTATCGCTGTCTAGTACCCATAGTAAAAGCCTAGAGCTTAGTTTGGGACTAGGTCAATTTGTATGACATCGTCTTATGATTATTTATTTGTTTATTTTATTTATTTATTTTATTTATTTATTTAGTTAATAAGTAGTATTCCTATGAATTGCGGAAACAAAATTGAATCGAAAACAATTTTATGCAGCTACTTGTTGTCCAATTCGAAGCTTCTAATTAAGATTATAATCGAAAAGAAAAAACGATTCAACAATTCGAAATCAAGAACAGACCATTTCTAGAACTGAAAGGGTTAAAATATCAAGAGCCTTACTACATAAGAGTTTTAATTAAGTAAGCATTAACAAAAGTAAATACCTTTACATACTTACAAGGAAAAAGTAAAGTGATAGGTATTTTTGTTTGCCAGTGTTAAAAAAAAATAACTTTGCCTAAGTCAAGTAATATCCTTATTCATTATAGTGGTCTTATATAGTTATGCTGTTCAAAATACTTCTTAGTTCACTTTGTACTTGGCAAAAGTTATAAACTTTTCAAAATAAACATGCACTAATTCGATATTTCGGTGTGATATGGAAAGTAAACTATTTCCTCTTTTACTGGAGACAAATGTTGTTGTAGGAACATTTAATACACCCGCAGCGAGAACCGGCATACCCGGTATTTACCGCCGTCCATTTTTTCCTGTTTCCGGGACAGAGCGGGTCCACCTGTCCCGCGGGATGACTGCCGTCTCGTGTACCTTCTACTTCATTTGTAACCCTCGGATATAAATTCTGCTTAGTTAGTCGGATCTCGTGAAATATTACAGTATTTACAAGGATTTACAAGACTCTCTGTATTTCTATAGGTACTAATAAAGCTGAAGAGTTCGTTTGTTAGTTGCTTGAACGTGCTAATCTCAGGAACTACTGAATCGATTTAGATGAATTTTGATATGGAGATAACTAAGGTCTTGGGAAAGAACATAGGATATTTTTTATCCCGGAAAATGGATCAGTTCCCGAGGGAATAGCGATAAACGAGGTATTTGACATAATATAGACGACACTATCAAATTGTGATTTAATAGTGTCGTCTACATACACATAGTGAGAGCGGAAAACTAATCCTACACGAACGAATTCGCGGGCGTCTTTTTTCGATTATATAAGGTTAATAATCTTTTTGCATGTCTTTTAATGTTAAGAATGATATCTTCTTTTAGCTTCCATAAGTACTAAATTTATTAAAATAGTCGACCAACGTTATCGACAATTGTTAAATGAAGGAAATCACGTAAAACGTATAACTTTTGTGACCTGACCCTTGCCAAGATGCAAACGCTATTAACATTTATATTTTCTATCACTCAAAATGTATGGATGACATTCCCGTGCGTTACGATAAACTACGCGGTCAACTGTCATCCTATACATTAGATAGAAAAGAGAAACGTTAGTAGCGTTTGTATCTTGGCTATGAGCCCTAAGTGTAAGTTGCTAATGCGAAAAAGTCTCGCACGCGTTTGTTTTTCTCCTATAAGTAAAAATCACGGAGGCCAACGCATTCACGACGGTTTGCCGCGTGAACGGCAACATAAGGCTCTGTCACGTGGATAGGTGCGGTCTCGGGTTATAAACAATCCGTTTTTTTTTGTAGTATTAGACTATACGTACCCATTGCAATAAGTGTTTAATACGATCAACTTAAGTATACACTCTACCTGCCTACCGGCAGAACAATCATGTGGCCTGTGTGACACAGCCTGTATTTTGTCAAGTCAAGGTTAATCGTATCTCACTCAAACGACCGATTGTTTAATCATGGTTTAATTAATTCCATTGAAGATACGAATCATTGGTACCTACGTTGATTTCCGATTCTTGTTTCCGTATTTAATCACTTTTATACCACGATGTCGTTTGTTTATTTAAAAAACAACCTCAATTTGGTCTTTCTTCCGTTCACATTAAATATTGAGTTCTATTTGGATTAGTGTTCTCTAATTTTAAATATCTGTAAAGCTATATTTACGAGTTTTAACGCGATCTCGGTTCCTAGTCTAAGAAGACGTTCTCCATCTAGGTTTTCAAAATTAGAGAAAAAATATTCGCGTTGGCCCCATTATACAACTTGTTAGAAAAATACCCAAAAAATTAAATTTTATCGAAGCTAAAAATAATGTCAACCCTAGCAGTCGCTCTAGGTTGACATTAATTTCAGCTTTAATTAAAAAAAAAAAAAGTAACAGCATGGTAAATAACACATTGATTGTGTTATATTCGTTGTCTGTTTTAAAACATCCATCCATGTTGTTATTGTTAAATGAATGTGCGTTCGGTTTTTGTCACGAAAATTCAAAGAGGGCCATGAAAATATTATTTATCAAGGAGGCTCCAGCCAAAAACGTATGGGAAGCCCTCCCTGGTTTTAAGACTCGAATGAAACTGAACATGTAACCTGGTACATGTTTAAGACAATACATATTCAAAAGTTTCCTTGAGGAAATTATTTGAGTACCGGCATCAATCGAACGTCGTTGAGGCATGTTGACGTTTTCAATTACCGATATCTGATATGGGTCGAGCGAGTGCCTAGAGGGCGGAAAAAATTGAATTTTCTCATTTGGAATAAGATTAAGTTTCCACTTTAACATGTCGGGAACCGGTGCTTCAATCTCGATTTGGACTAAGTAATTGATTTAGGTTGAGTTCTCCCACCCTTAACAGCTTATTACACCTTCCTGAATTAGTCACTAACAAGAGGGACGCAGCAATACGGTGGAATGAGATGGAGATATCTCCCAACGTATCTAAGAGTGGTATTCCACTTGTCCATAGATGTTTGACCAATGTGCATTGCGTTTCACATTTTTTTAACATAATCTGAGGCGCAAATACACATTGGACAAAATTTTTGGACAAGTGGAATACCACCCTAACGTACTGCGGCGTCTCTTTCGTCGATTTTTTTTAATAGATAGATACTTTCACCCAGAGCGTAGTTTGTATATAATTCACAACTCGTCGCTTTCTTACATTTTGTATGAAAAAGATTTTAGATCCATCAAATCGTTTGTAAGATGTATTAGCGTTTTAAATATAATAATAATCTATATAAGTATGAATCACCGAAATTTATGTACGCCCATAACTTCCGAACGACTCCACCAAATTGTTTTTTTTGTCTTCGTTTTTGTCGGGACAAGGTTTGTATTCTAAAGGTACGGGGTAGGTATCACAGATGAGTAGTTCCGAAGTTGAGAACAAATTAATCACTTCTTTAAATTAATATGTTTTAATACGTTTTCAAAACAGGATAACAGAGCAAAAGTAAAAATACAAAGCTATACCAAGATCGACATCTCATGTCTAGTTTATTTGAAAGCTGCATAAAGAATTAGTATCACGACCGATATCCGAATTAATCATAAACAATTTGAATTTTGAAAGATTTAGATCAAAGAAGAAACGTAAGAGTGGCCAAGAATGAAATCAAAGGAGGTTGGAACAACCTCCTTACAGTATGACAAAAAAAAAACCAATAAAATCGGGAATATGCAGCGTGGGCGAAGCCGCAGGCAGGCAGCTCGTAATGTATCATTTATATCTGAAGGATATATTTTAAAACTTTACAGAATTTTGTTAGAAGCGTTTCTGTTAAATCCAGATTATGAATTTGTATGAGTTTACCTTTAAGCCTCAAGTTTTTCTCCGTGGTGCCATCAGACTCGTCTGAGAGCTTCAGGATCTCACTCCGTTTGTCCGTGGCCTTCTCGTGAATGACAGCCTCCACCGTCACCAGCTCGAAGATGTTGTTGGTGCGGTTCAGGATCTGATGCAGAAATAAGTGATGCGTGGTTAGATGGCTGTGATCACTTAATTGCGAAGCTATCGGTGTCGGGATCAGTTAGGGAATGGCAGAAATATTTTATGTGATAGGGCGACTCTTTTTTAAGTCTTGGATGTTTTTTATGTCTTTCAATTGTTTTTTTGATGTAGGTACGATATCGTTGCTACTGTCCTTACTAAAGGTAGCTTAGTAGACTATTTAAATTTCAATGTAAATATTTTTATGTGTTAGATATTTATTTGTCAAAATTAATCCTTCAATATAACGGTCCTCGTGACGTGATACCCTAAAACTATGTTTTAGTCCGAAAACCTGTTTCACCAGTTTCTGCTACATATCTCGTGCCTCAATTAGACAGCGTAATTAGAATCCGATGCGATTAACATGAACTGAAAACTTCACTATTGATTGTGCTAGTTGAGCATTATTTTAAAATGTAGGTCGCTAAAGCAAGTTTCATAAAACACCACGGAAGAGAAATTTCCAGAACTTTTTCATCCGCACCACACATTCAGTACCAGACTCCTACAATTTCTTGAATAACTAGCCCAACTTCGAGCCGTGGGCATTGAACTATATGCTCCCGACACCGCATATCTTTCCAAGAGCTCTTAATCAACGTCGCGTGCAGAATTCACACATTTCTATTTCAAAGTATAAATATGTATCCAAGGCCTTCAAGTCCAAATTGGCTAATTCAATCGACCTACATGAAACCCTTTAAGGGAACTGCCAATTAAAATATCTCCATTTGGGGAGTATAAAGGTTAGCACCAAGAATCCATATTATGATAACTATTTATAGCGTGGGACAATAACGAGTAAAAAGGGGTTGCTTTGTGCAGGAATTCAGCTCGTCAGTTTTTTTTGTTGTTAAAGTTTAGACAAGAAAAATTCTGACTGTGGACATACTTAGCATAATACTTATAATAGTTTATATATACCTTTTTGTTTGTTTGTCCGATGTGAAATTTCATTGTAATGGTGTAAATATAGATTCGCAGGGCGAATAGAAATACAATCTAAAATAAGTCAGTCACCTGTTACTAATACAAGTATTAAACTGACAAGTCTATTGGAAAATTACGGTAAAATCTTAATCTTATGTTATAAGTAATTAGTAGAATATGCTTTATTACTCCCCGCGAATCTCAATTCACCCTATTTTACCGTGTCAAAGCCACGCGTAAGGATTCACGTCGAAATTAATCATTTAAATTAAACCGATGATGTACAGTCACAAGTCATGACGCGGGATCGCTGAGCCACTTGCCCCTTCGTATTTTAGCCGTGTAATATGTGCTAATCCGGGGTTACCTTCGTTTCACCAAAAAGTTTTTGCCAAACTGATTCATTTACCAAACATATAATATGACCAAAAGACTTTTTCCCGAAACTGTTAATATTTTTAGGATTTTTATAAAACTTACCTAACCTAGCCTATAGGGTTCTTTCTACACGACGGCCCGTGAAATTAATGCTGAAATATTTACAGTTTCGGGTAAATTTCGCCCACGCTTTTCGCGTTCGTTCGCGCTAAAGATTCCTTACCTTCTGTACATGCTTTAATACTACTAACTTACAGTCTGAAACTTGAACGCGATGAGAGGCCGCACAAGATCAAACCAGTTGGTGATCTTCTTGCCGACCAGGTCTGGTAGAATCACCATCAGAGAGTTGCCGATACTCCGCACCACCATGTCTGACCTGGAAGTATGAGTTACATTAGCATACCGTCGATGGCCCAGTAGCCAAGATGCGTTCGCTAACTAGCGTTTCTTACATTTCGTATGACATGATCTACCAGTGACGCGATTGGTTTTAAAACCAAACGAATCGAAACGCTAGTTAGCGAACGCATCTTGTCTATTATAGGATCAGGTTTTGGATTTGTGATCGTAAGGTCTCGCTCGAGTCCAGCAAGAATTTCGGGGAAGAAACTCATTGGTACATGGCGACCGCAGGGTTTCAAGTTTGGTAGGTTACTCTCCTACAGTGTATGCGTTCGGTATGAATTTTGCGTGTTGATTGGTGATTGCCTAGCAAATCTTGCCGATTACGTGCTTTACTTCACACATTATACCGACCTTAGACCTTGACCACGTCGGGTGGTGTATGTGGCACAATATTACTGCTAAGGATTTACGCAACAGGCAATTATGTATATACCTATGTGCACGTAAGATGAGAATGAATCAGGGAGCTCTTTATATTAACCTACAACCTGACCTAAACTTTGATGTTATGCATCAAGCAAGTTCATAGATATACTCGTGGAAATAACGTCACGCCTTCATTGCAAGAGTGGCAGAGAGGCAGAGCTACAGAAATACCAACAACTCTAAACAGTGGTGCTAGACAAGTTGCATTCGACAATCGTTAGCGATTATGTTTCGATTGAAAAATATATGGAATTTACGTAAGTGTCACGTTACTATCTCGGTGGCTTACGTCAATTCCATACATTTATCAATCGAAACATGATCGCTAACGATTGTCGATTGCAACTTGTCTAGCACCACAGACTTGTTTATAATTCTGCAACCACATTTCGTAGATACAAACAATTCGATAATTAAACAACACTGGGTAGGTATGTAAAACAACATCATATTATCTGCAATAGAATATAATAAGGAGTATAATTGAAATCAATTTTCTTAATGCCTCAATTAGAGAAGCCACAGAAGGAGATTGCTTCACCGCCTCAGTCTACCAACAACTGAAGTAGGTTCAGGGGGGTTATTATGATATAGATATGCAGTTCATTTTACAGCGAGTGTAAAAGACAGAGCTATACATCTGCCATTGATCTGTCCTTTACGCTCACCATATAATGAACCGTATATTTAGCTATGTCATAGTAACCCCTAGTTCATACGGAAATTTATTTTGTGAGGTAGAATAATTAATAATTCCAGCCACTGCCGGTTATGTTAGAGACGTTGAAGTCAATTTAATTTTCCGTAGAAAATAAAAATGACTGTAAGTTATTATGGAAAGTTAGAACTCAAGTTCGTTACGTTAGCTGTCTCATTATTTACATTTGATGAAGAAAGAAGAGCAAAAGGGACGGGGCTAGTGACAGGTCGAGGGAGACTCCCATTTCCGGGAATATTCTAATAGGAACGTACTCTCGAACCCGGGAAAATTTACAACAGGGAAATATCTAGAAAATAATAAGGTATGTTTTAAATTAATTCTTCATTAAATATAATTAGATTCTTACTCATAGGATATTCCTAATATTCCTATATAATTTTAACGGGAAAATTATATTTCCTGGGAGTATGCATTCCCATTATAAAAGTAAAACATAACAAGTAAGCCCAAGGTCTTTCAAGTGCTCGAAATCTAGTCGAATCATAGAAAATATTAGCACACGAAAATATTGTCACGATTATTTTCGCATGAATCCATTATGCCGTATTTTTTAAAGCCCTCACTCGAAAGCAAGGGATTGACTTAATATGTTCGCATGTACGCAGGAAGTTGGCGATTACATACAACCTATTTACAAATGGTTATTATAGCGATAATATTCTTATTGATGTCCATTTTCAGTGTTTTTAATACTGTTGACCAAAAAAACTTGTATGTACCTACTATTTAAATTTATTAAATGAAATGTTTACTTCTCCAAGTCTATGATAGGTATTTGAATTATGTCTGAAAATTAAACATCTGTGGTTTGTGTTTGTTGATGTTGGTTGAGATGTCAAAATAATTTTCTAATGATAGAATTGAAAACGAATGGTGTGTGGACCTCTCGTTTTTACATTTTCTATCGCTCGTATTTCTAAAATACGGTTGCACCGTTTTTCATCATGCAAGCTAGCTTAGTAGCTTGTCGTCATATGTACGCTATATAAGCAGGCAGCAGTGCCCGCACGGCCTCGACTAAACCGACTTGACGTGACTTGTTGAGTTTTTAGCGCATCGCTACGAGATGCCCACATCCAATTTTCATCCTACGTTCGTCTCTCATTTGCATATATAAACATATAATACCATCCGTGTTACTAAAAGTTTGTATGTGGGTAAGGACCAAAACGTTGGCCACGCTAACTCACTCAATAAAATTTTCTATGAAACTTTTCCGTTGTGACACGAAAATTAGCCATACATTTGTAGGGATAATGTTCGTGTCACAACGGAACTTGTTTCACTTTTGTTGTTTGTATGGTTAACTACGCTTAACTACGGTCCAACTATTTGGTCCCTACTCCCTACCCATGTAGTGGCTCGCGGCGTGTACGGTCGAGACACGGCGATGTGATTATAGTCAATTATACTCGTAGCTTTGTTTAAAGACGAACTAGGTACTGTCTGTACTGAGCTTTCAGTGACTCTTTTGAATACACGTTTAAAGAAGCATGTCTCTGATGTAGCATTAAAAATTAACCGCGTCGTGGCAAGTGATGGCAATTTTACGACTCACATGAAGAGCATGATTAACTAAAACACGGGGTTGAAACAAAAAGCCGGATGAGATGGGGGCAATAAATTGGGTAAAGGAGAGAGAGGAGAGGGTGAATTAGCTCGTGTAGATGGTGTTGTAATATGGCTCTGTTTTTTTTTATGTCAGCGACGAGGCCACTTGATGGTAAGCGGGATCTGAGACCCATAGACATTAAAATTCTCATGACTATAATCTAAAGACAGCTATTAGGATAGCTCATGACTCTAAATACCGGTGGTCTTTTCCTCAAACCGAAACAGAACAATGCAAATGCATCTTAGAGGTAGGGTCATGGATAAAGTGGTGGTATCCCACCATTAAATATATTTAAAAAAGTCCCTAATATTATAAATACGAAAGTTTGTGTGTGTGTTACTTTGGTACTCTTTCACAAATGCAACGGCTGAACGGACTTGGATAAAATTTGAAATAAAGATAGCTAATACCCTGGATTAACACGTAGTCTACCTTTCATAACGGAAAGTTTCAAAGTTTCCTAGGGAATAACGATAGTCGAAATGTGCGCGAGCAAAAGTAGCTGTAAATATAATATTTAATAATAATAATCTTAATAGCAGGGGACAATCTCACACAAATTGACCTAGTCCCAAACTAAGCTCTAAGGCTTGTAATATGGGTACTAGACAACGATAAACATACTTATATAGAGAAATATATACTTAAATACATAGAAAACATCCAAGACACAGGAACAAATATTCACGCTCATCAAACAAATATCTGCCCTTATTGGGATTTGAACCCGTCCTGGGTTGGCTTCAGAAGCAGGGTCACTCTCAACTAGGCCAACGTGTCGTCAAAAAAAAAAGTATCGTTGCTATCGTTACTACGCATAAAGAAAATGGAGAAAAAATATTGTCTACTATACCGATTAATAAAATTGAAGTTGTCTATGATCCTACTAATCTTACTAATATAACTGCAGTAAAATACCGGATGTGCCCCAATCCTAATTAAACGTAGTAAATCTAATTTATAAAACGGCTTGACCAAATCTTATAAAATTTTGTGTCTATGAATAGGATGTAAATTATTTCTCACCCTCCTACTCCTAACCCCATTTTTAGGGTACCGTAGTCAAACTAGGAACCCTTATAGTTTCGCCATGTCCGTCTGTCCGTCCGTCCGTCCGCAGCCTATAGTCTGTACTATTAGGTATTTAAAAAAGTGTAAACAAACCAAACCACGTGGCTCTGCTCATCAACCAATCCAAGCTGTTTGGTCGAGCTTTGACGTATCAGTGTTGTGCTCCTATTGGCTGACAAACTGTCACCTGTCAAAGTCACGTGGTTTATTTGTTTACATTTTTTTAAATGCCTAAAAGTACAGACTATAGCGCAGAGACTCATAGTACTAGAAAGCTGTAATTTGGCATGAATTTACATATTAGTCACGCCAACAATTGTATAATTATATTAATTATGGTACAATAAAATGTAAAAAAATATTTTTTTTAGCGTACCTCCCCTACGTAACGTGGGGATGTTTTTTTTTTCTCGTCTACCCCATAGTGGGGGTGTCGTTGGATAGGTCTTTCTAAAATATTGTGGGTTTGTGGAAAGCGCTAATTTTTGTTAGAGTCAAGTCCCCCCCTCCCCATACAGCCAAAACTACAAATACTAAAAATCAGAAAAAAGCTTTAAATAAAGCGCATATAACGAATTTTAAAAAAAAACTATCACGACTAAGTAGACATCATTGGTTCTAAAGATACAGGCGATTAAAGTGTTTATACCTACTAAAATCATCTAAGAAGGCACCAAATGACTTTCAATAGAAAATGAGTTTATTACTTGTTGATTTTATGTTTGTAGTACTTAACGGCTTCGGAACCCTACACTGAGCATGGTACGACATGCTCTTGCCCGGTTTTTTATCGTGATTTTAGTATTTTTGTAAATACTTATATGGCAGAACATTTACTGGGTCAGCTTTTAAAGTAGGTTAACTTTTGGTGTATGCGGTTGTCCCACTACATATTACTGAAATTCCGGTAGCTCGGAACTATTCGCAATAAATGTCACGTTGCACCCTGCACGGCTAGCTACCTGATGAATGAGCGGAATCTGCGCCTTTTGTGTGTAAACCCGAGTTTGCGGAATTTTGGTGTACTGGTTAAGCCAACACAAATTTTTCCATGG
The DNA here is from genome assembly GCA_949316455.1 of Acleris holmiana. Taxonomy (NCBI): domain Eukaryota; kingdom Metazoa; phylum Arthropoda; class Insecta; order Lepidoptera; family Tortricidae; genus Acleris; species Acleris holmiana. The sequence continues at coordinate 10,658,195 of OX438784.1, forward strand.
CTGAGAGAAGCCAAACGAGCACAGGCGGTGGCCTTGTAGGATCTGAGACAAGACTAAAATCTCAGCACTGTAACCCTATGACTACAAGAGTTGATAAATATGAAACTCCAATATAGGATGAACGAAATGGAGATATGATACGAAACTGATAGAAGATATAATCCAAATCTCAAAATCTCCTTAGGGTCTCATTAGAGTTTGATATTTATCAACGTAAATGCGTTGCCAATTGTGCCATAGTGATTTTAAAATAAAATTTGACTCTTAAGTGATAATTGTTTTCATGGTATAAATATATTTTTAATGTTAGTGACCAGCGTTACGGTTTATGCCGTGACGCCCGTGACACAGTGCTGAGCGGTGTCATTTTCGACATCGCAGGACCACTCATGACAACATTATGCTATAATTGTTTTGCTTGTTTTCTTTTTAGTTTGTTTTTTGTTTATTGTGTAGTTTGTTGCCGTTGTTTTTATTATGTGTAATCTTTGAACTGTTTTTTCTTTTTTGTGACGGTCGAATAAATGTTTCTAATTCTATTTCATGGGGCCCCAAAGATATTTAAAGCTACGTTAACGATTTTCGAAACCTGACAAATTGCATAGAGTTGACATTTATAAGGGTTCGAGTAACACTCAACGGTATCGAGGTATCGAGTTGAAATTAAAACCATAAAATCATGTCTACAGTCTCTTGAAGCTGTGAAAAAATCAAACTTCTAATTATTAACTGTAAAAAAGTTACGGCCTTAAACGTAAACGTACATTCCGACAATCTCAGGGGAATTAAAATTTATAGGGTACTTCCCATAGACCTAGAATTCTGGAATTTGACAAGATGGAAGGTTAACTTATTGCTCTCCCAAAAAAAAGGCTTATTTGAAGTTGGTAAACTAACCGCGACCTATATCAATGTATGGAGACAACAGTTTTTCAAAGGCAAAGTTAAGTTTGCCACGCAATAAAATTTAAGATTCTTAGAAGTTTGTACAGAACCCTCAGTGTGCGAGTTCGACTCGCACTTGACCGGCTATTTTTCAATACAAACAATTATCTTCTCACATGTTTCTGCATTCCAAATATCTGGGTCTGTTATCTTTATCTTCGTTATCATTCTTACTAAAACATATCTTCTTTATCATTCATTAGCAAATTAGGTTGAATGAAACGATGGACGTAAATCGGCTACTCTGGATCGAGTATAATGCAATACTCGCCGGTCAAAACGGTAAAAACGACGGTCGTCCACCAACAAGAAACCATGCAGCGGTACTCACCAAACGTTCAGCTTCTTGATTGGCGTCCTCGCGAGCGGTTCTTCCACCCTTTTGATGCAGGCCGGCCGGCCTTAGACGATGGGCACTATTGTTAATCTAGACTCCTTGGCAAACAGCGATTAGATCAAAGCGAGGGTTGAGTCCTTGTTACTTGTCCGTACAAATTGAAAACTGGTGATAGTTTTCATGTTTCTCCGATGGCGGCGCTAGCTTCTACGCTGACTTGTACTGCGCATGCGCACCGGTCATACCGGGCATTCCGATTGGTTGGACTTCCAGTGAGAATACCATCTTTCGCGGCGTTTTGACATTGCATTATCCATTTAGACCATAGAAAGCAAAACGTTAGAATAGAAACAATGTCATTACATCATAGTATTTATAAAATAAAGTCGCTTTCCGCGCGGTCTGTCTGTCTGCATATCCGCTAACTCCTCCTAAACCAGGCAACCTATGAAGGTTGAGACATTTTTTTATATTATCGTATTTCTGTTTCTGATTCAAAATAGAAATAACCCAAATTTCCTGTTAAGAAATAGAGTAGGTAAAACCCATAACCTTCAGTACCAGATCCTCTTAAAATGTACCCAAAATGGACGCTACATCGTGTCCTTGGCACTAAATCTAGAGCTCGGATCCAAAACTAAACGCATGCAAATTAAGTTTACATAAGTTTACATTTATTCAGTGGAAATCCTTTGAAATGAGCAAACAGTTTTCGCTACGGTTGTACACTGGGCGACCAAGGTTTATACACCGCCGTATTTTTAGTGTTAGGTTATGAAGGTATGATCCAGGAACTTAACTTGTTTATACTTCTGATAGACACTCGTCGTATAGTCAATTATTGAGGAATTATTTAATCGGCCAAGTGCGAGTTGGACTCCCGCACTGGTGGTCCGTACAAACTTTTACAGTTTACAATTTTTTCCCTTTACATGTGCTAAAACTTTTCCTTCTTGCCAAATTTCAGGATTCTAGGTTTATGGGAAGTACCTTAAAATTTTTGTTTGCCTTAAGAGTGTCAAAATATACGTTTTTTTGCGGCATCTTAATTTTCTACGTTAACTTAGAAGTGTTTTTTTAAAGCTACAAGGGACTGAGTATATGGTTTTAATTTCAACTCGATAAAGGGTCTTGACAGACAGACGGACGGACGGATAGACGACAGCAAAGTTATCGTATAACCCTATAAGGGCTCAGATTTTTCCTTTTGAGGTACAGAACCTTAAAAATGAACCAATTCTGTCACCTTCAATTCAAGACGGCGGCTTACGCTAAGGTCGAAAACTTGGATTTTTACAACATCCATCAAAACAATTCTATGCTCCACCTTTTGTAAATCCAAAATACCTACAGTCTGGCCTAGTAGTTTCGTGGCAGGTTGTACGTTGACAGCGACTGTGACATATTGCGTTGGGCAGAAGTTTGGAATTAATCCAGCAATTTGTTTAGGAATCCTCAACTTGTTATCAACGGTTCAGGAAGCTGAAGTGGTTTTAAATGATGATGTTGCCTTTTTGACCCTTGACATTAAAAGACGTAAATAATAAGCTTATTGGGTGTATATGTGTATGTGTATCTGTGTGTCTGTGTGTGGTGAAGCTCCCAAACAGACGGTCCATTTCGGATACGGTTTTTTAATAAAATAATGCTAATCGGAATGGTTCTAAACCAGTGGGCCGAGCACGCTACCACGGGTCAATTTTCGACATAGGGTCGGGAGTTTAATTCGTCTATTCCATATTCCAACGTAAGTATAAAGAACTAAGGCTTAAAATAAAATCTCTGGTGAAAACGCAGCCTAAGAATGTCGAAGGATCTAAAATATTCCTAAAATATTTTGATATTAATCAATGTGTGACGACACGTTGGCCTAGTTGGGAGTGACCCTGCCTCCGAAGCCAGCGGTCCTCGGTTCAAGTCCCGTAAGGGCAGATATTTGTGTGATGAGCGCGAATATTTGTTCCCGAGTCTTGGATGTTTTCTATATATTTAATTATGTATTTCTCTATTTAAGTATGTTTATCGTTGTCTAGTACCCATAGTACAAGCCTAGAGCTTAGTTTGGGACTAGGTCAATTTGTGTCACATTGTCCCCTGATATATTATTATTATTATTATTATAATGTACACAGTACTTTGCAAAACAACAATATACTTAATGTAGAGAAATATTCTTGATCCTTAGACATGATGGCACAGTTAGGCTAGTTGGTAGTGACCCTGCCTACGAAGCTAGCGGTCCCGGGTTCGAATCCCGGTCTGGGGCAAATATTTTGTTCATGAGCGCGAGTATTTTTTTCTGAGTCTTGGGTGTTTTCTATGTACCTATTTAAGAGGCTGTATACGAAATTTTGCCGATGTCGTTGTTTTACGTGAATTTACATACGTGATTTTACTGTTGAAATATTTAACGTCTACTAATTTAATAATGCGCAACACGAAAGATAATTTCGGATTTCAACGAATGTATGAGCTACTTTTTTGTTTTTATTATTTTATTTTGATTAATCGATCTGAAACCGGAGACTGTTTGCTTAGTGAATTTTGCTGTAAGAGGTTTAAAATATCGCATATTCACGAATCGTTTTGATGTGTAACAGGTATGAAAAAATTACATTAAATTTATTGCTGTAAAAGTCGTCTAATAAATGTATGAATAACTTTTACCCACTTTCATATATTTTTGTGTAAAAAAAATATTAACTTGGTAAGTAAGTATTTATAGAAAACGGGCAAAAAATTATTTTGATTTCGGCTACATAAAACTCTGTTTCCTAAAATTAAAACAACAGTTCAAAATCAATCCATTACCTTAAAAAATACCCAAAAAAAGTAGCAATAAATTAGTTAAAAAAAAACAAAAGAAACAAGTAGCTTATTCATTCGTAACTAATATACGATCATAAATGAAATGATATTTCATGATGGGCATTAAAACTTATAGAAAAGCAACTGCATTCAATTTAACTGTAAAATTACAAAAAGAAGCAAAACCAGCGAAATTTCGTATTTATTTCCCTACTAGCGACGCGCCCTCGCGTCGCTTCAGTTTAATTTATTTATCTGTAACACCCGTACATGAACCTAAACTTATTATTCATGAAAAACTATCTAACTGATGGTGAAAACCGCATCAAAATCCGTTGAATTGTTTAGGAGTTACCGGAAATACAGAATGACTGATGCGCAGAGCGACTTCATTTTAGCTTAGTTTGGGACTAGGTCAATTTGTGTGAGATTGTCCCCCGATTTTTATTAATTAATTCTTTATGTGTGAAGTTATTACTAACAGAAAATAAATATAAGTAATAGATAATAATGTACTCGTGAAAATCCCACTTTAACGACGTAACAAGATTTATATGGTGTCCTGTCTAGGCGCTGGTAATGAAGACATAGTGGCTCAAGCTTAGAACTAGTTATTTCACTGCCAACATGGATTTACTCGCGCATACGTAACATACCTAAAGCACTGATTTAACTAATGGTAGCTGTATATTACCGCTTCTGAAAACTGTCAAGTTACAACGCGTTTCTTAATGAGTTTGAAAGTTGCTTAATTAATTTGGAACTTATTGTTTCCTGGCAATGAATTGATACGTTAATCGAAAAACAAGGTTGAGCTTAATCGGATGGCGCCGGTTCGAGACATAATAAAGCGTTTGGAAAGACATCAAGAATTCAACATTGGAGACATTCAACATTTTAATTAAATAAGTAGTTTCCAAAAAGATGGTAAACGCTAAAAAGGGAATTACCAAATGTCACTTCATATTTTTATGGCATAGATAGTTAAGGTAAACATCCATACAGGCCAACTGATAGTAAGTGTTGTCTTAAACCTATAGATATTTGCAAGATTGTAAATGCGTTGCAAACTCTAAAGACCAAGGTGAGCCTCTATGCTAGTAATTTTACGACTAGTCCAGGCGTTCCCAAACTGTTGCTTAGTGACGCCCGTGGTGTAATGACTACAAGGGAGCCGCAAGATACATGTAAAGGAGGTCGCAGTAGAAAAAAGATTGGGAACCTCTGGGAAAGTCTATCTATACTTCACTTGTTTAGGTAATGTAAATAAAATACCAAGTGATAGCTATAACTCGTTCAGCCAATAGAAGCAGCACTGACATGTCAAACCTCAACCAAACACTTTTGATTGCTGTTTCACAAAGCCACGTGGTTTGGTAACATTATAATTTAAGTGGTTAAGAGGCCGTATACGAAATTTTGCCAGTTTGGCTTATTTTCGTGATTTTACAGTTTAATTACTGCTTTTCTATAAGTTTTAATGCACATCATGATATATCTTTTCAGTTATGATCGAATAAATGAGTTACGAATGAATGAGCAACTTTTTTATCTTTGTCGAGAATTTAAATTCGGGATTTAGGTTATTTTAAAACATTATATATTACTATTTAATTTTTAATTTTTGGGTGTGTTTTTAAGGTAATGGATTGATTTTGAACTGAAGTTTATTACTGTTCTTTTAATTTTATGAACGAGTGTTTAAGAAGCCGAAATCTAAAACAATTTTTTGTCCAAATTATATAATTTTTTACCAAGTTCATAATTTTTTACACAAAAGAAATATATAAAGGTGGTAAAAAGTAATTCATAAATTTTTTAGTAAACTTTTACAGCAATCAATTGCTATTTTTTCATACCTTTAAGACGATTAATCAAAATTAAATAATAAAAACAAAAAAAAGTATTTCATACATTCGTTGAAAATCGAAATTATCTTTCGTGTTGACATTAAAATTTGTAGAAGTAAAGTATTTCAACAGTAAAATCACGTCTGTAAAATCATGAAAATCAGCGAAATCGGCAAAATTTCGTGTACGGCCTCTTAAGTAGGTATCTTAACAGCTGGAGTAATTTATTTTAATGTTGGCCCAGTGGTACAGATTACCCAATCCCCCCGTCTATTGCATTTGAATACTGGCAATTGTTATCGCCAATGGGATGCCAACCTTCACGACTGTGTTGTTAATGCTATGCGTCCCTAGTCTATTAAACGTCATATTATCATAATACCTCGCTGGGCGACCGAGCTCTACTCGACTGTGTGTAGACGACACTATTAAATTACAATAGGGAACATGCATGAAAAACAGAATTGAGTTTCATCAACACGATGTAGGAGAAAATGTAAAAAAAAAACATTTTAAACGCAATACACTACACACACACACACACATAACATCACGCCTTCATTCCTAGAGTGGGGTAGGAAGAACTACAGAATTACAAAGAGCTCTAAAAAAACTTGATGATAATTCTTTAATCACATTTTGCACAAACAGGCTAAGATACTTACCAGTGTGTTAGTGACAGGTTGCAAGCCCATCGCCTAACAGTACTACAAGCCCTTACTCCCGTGTGGTTGCCGGGCTAGAATAGTGCCACTCCATGTCTTCCCGTGGATGTCGTAAGAGGCGACCATGGGAGTAAGGGCAATACACTAAGGTTTGGTTTATTAAGATTTTATTTAGAATTAAAACTTATTAAAATTTTAAAGTTTCTTTTAAGGAGAAGATTATTTATTTCGGCATCCACATTTTATTTACGTAATGTTTTAATTCAATGATATTGGCTTAAACATAATTATTTCTGAAATAAATGCAAATTTATTTATAAGCTCCGTATATTTTAAACATGGAACAACAGCTGTGACGTGATTCCTGTCGTTGATTTTGTATAGTGTTTTTGAAGGGTCTGAACTTTGACTTTTTAAAGCTTCATATCTTATGAACCCTAAAATCCCATTCCGAAATCTTTATTAAAATCTCTACACACAAACATTGCTCGTTTAATAGTAGTATAGGATAAGTAAGTATACACGTAGTACGTACCCAAACACGATGCAAAACGGGAATATCTCGAACAGCACCGAAGCGCTGATGGGCAGGTGCTTCTCCTCCCTGGTCATTGCCAGCGACGCCAGGGTAAATGCTCTGTTGTCGAAGGTCAGCTGGAAGGTCACGTGCACCGTATCGAAGAGCAGTTCCTCCCTGAGGAGTTCTATCCGCATCTCCTTGTGATAGAAGTGGCGGGCTACCTGTAAGATTAGAAGGTTTAGACATTTTAGAGACAATTAACGATTACTTTCATATCCCCGTGTGGTTGCCGAGTTAGAATAGTGCCACTCCATGTCTTCCAGTGGATGTCCTAACAGGCGACTAAGGGAATAAAGGCTTGCAGTACTGTTAGGCGATGGGCTTGGCAACCTGTCACTAATACACTAGTAAACTTCTTGGCCTGAATGTGCAAAATGTGGTTAAGTACAGAATTATAAACAAGTCTTTTTACAATTGTTGGTATTTCTGTAGCTCTGCCTACCCCACTCTGGGAATTAAGGCTTGATTTTATGTAATATGTATGTATTAACTGTTCCTGTTTCAAACTTGTGTATGAACAATTGTCACTAAGGAACGCCTTAATCGTCATTAACCGAGTCTGAGTACGACAACATGTCAAAGCAATACTGTTTCACCCATCTTTCTAATATTCCATAATTTCAAACAAGCAACATTGAGGCGTTGAAATCAAAGTTTGAAAGTCATTTCTAGCTCAATTTGCGAAAACAAAGTACTTATCGAATAGATTTAATATTGAAAACTGCCTGTGGACCTTCCAAGTTATAGGTTACACGGCAACGGGACATGGTCATATATCAGAAAGAGAAAGATGTATCTATAAAACACTATGTCGTTCAATTGAACACTCATAATAACCATAACATCACACTTTCTCTTTATAATCACTCGTATGAACTACACTTGCCTCTGTTGCTATCATAATTATTTACTCAATAAATTATTGAGTATTTATTGTATGTTATTTCAGTGATGCTAAATAAAGATAATTTCTATAATGTCCAAGTAGGTAATCAATCACGATAATCATGTGAAAGGCCCAAAACCCTCGCCCCACATTACGTAACAGTGGCGCCATCTATACTAAGTTATATGACATTTTGATACTGCCGCAATCCAGTAGATGGCGTTACAAAGCAACACCATTTGCAGTATTCTTTGTCTGGTATATGGGGCAAAGAACTGAAAATTGTGTATATTTAATAATAATGTTATTTTTTAATATTAACTACTTAATTTTTAATCCATTTGATAAATATATTATAATATTTAAGTATTAATAATAGGTATATCAGTCAGAAAACAACGATATATTTGTGTATGAAACCAGTCGGACGCCAGTCACTCTCAATATGGCAATGATGCCTGTTTAATAATTTAGTTGAATTTATTCGACAACAACATGGTACCTTTAAGTAGGTATATGCTTTACATAACAACATAATATTTTATTTATCTATCTATTATTAAAACACTTAACTCCTCTTTTCAATCACTCACGAGCGCTATCTAATTAAATAGTATCAAAAATAATATACAAAGTAACAAACACAATATTGCTTTAAGCGTTGACTATTTTCGGCAGAGTTCCCAACCGGGGGTGTAGCTCAGATGGTAGAGCGCTCGCTTAGCATGCGAGAAGTACGGGGATCGATACCCCGCACCTCCAAAGGGAAATTTATCTTTTGATGTTTTTTATTTTTGTTAAACATGAATTTTTCATTTTTATTTTTTTAACATATTATTTTACATTTAATTTAAATTTTAACCTGTAAGTTTTTAAAATTTTTGGCAATAGCACTTTAGATTGTTGCAGTAAATAAGTACTCTTAGGGCCGTGTTCACCAACAATTAATCGGACGGTTAAGTCTTAATCAGCTGTTAATCAATACATCTGACACCCGTTAAACTGCTAATCGTCCGTTTAATTGTTGGTGAACACGGCACTTAGTATTTTGAAATTTTATGGTAATTGGACTAATTGGTGGTTTTTTGACAGTTGCAAAATCTAATTTAACCCTTTAAACGTGTGCGGGAGCAAGGTTTATACCTACGAGTAATTTAATTATTAAGTTAATAGACATCAAAGTTAATCCTATTTAGGTAATAAACTTAATGATATAATATAATATCATCAATTTCATAACATGACAGCGACGTACTAACATAACAATATATACCTTATGTCAATGGTATAAGACACATTTTTTAATGTCTACTAAGCGTGCTATCGACTTTAATAACTGCAAGGAGTTACTATCAGTATTATACTAACAGCACAGTACAAACATTAAAAAAATCTGCCTTATTTCAATAACATAAGACTCATTTTCAAAAAATGACATACTAACCTCTCTTATCTGCCCCATGGCGTAGTAAACGAAGCCACGCCTTTTGGATCGGTAGTGCAGGGTCAATCCCTGCCGAGTCTCGTTCTCGCAGATGAAACTTGGGGCTCGCATTCTTGGGTAACTGAATTTTAGGTATTCGTGTAGATTATCCAACCCATTTAGAAAGTCTCGCATATGGCGGCCCAGGACAGATAGAACTCTGTCATACCCATACTGAGATACGAATCCTACAAAGTATACTCCCATTTGATCCATAAATTCTCGTTCTGTTATGCCTAATACCTGAAACAAAAGAGTAATATTTTTTTTAATTGATTTTGGTTTAAGGGTATTGCAAGTTGAGTCTTGAGTCTATAGAGATAGGGTTCAGTTTAATAACAGTTACGTTATGATACAATAAAGAGAATAAAGTTATTACGAAGTCTCCTGGGTTTACCAGAAATGAATCGTAGTTTGATAGGAATATGGCCTAGCCCTCATTTCTCAGCGGAAAGTTGATACATGAAGTGAGTTGGAGAATCAGTACGGTAATTTCGTCCTCTAACTCAACCGGGGGTGTAACTCAGTGGTAGAGTGTCTGCTTCGCATGCTGAAAGTCCTGGGTTCAAATCCCAGCACCTCCAAATTAATTTTTACTTTTTTTGCTTTTATTTTAAATGTTATAACATGTCATGTTTTCTTTGGTCATGCATTTTTTTCGGGTATGCGCCTGTGAACAAACGCAATCTTAAAAAGTTTTTTTTTTAAATGCTTCTGAATCATTTTTTGTTTCTAAGAAACAACCATTAAGAACCATTGTTATTTCTTGAAATTAAAAATTACGGTTTTTTAAGAGAATGTTTTTTTTAAATATTTTTTAGCACTGTTAAAAAAGGAAAACTTTTATATGTAAATATTATGACCATCACAAAATTTAAGCGGCAAAATTAACTAAAAAAAAGACAATGCAAAAAGACAAGTGGCCCATGAGGGGATCGAACCCGCGACCTTCGCGTTATTAGCACGACGCTCTAACCAACTGAGCTAATGGGCCGATGCGTCAAGCGTCGAAATACTGTATCTAGTTTTATTATGTAATATTTCATACTTTTCAATGACGCTTGTCTTTCACCGACTGTCGTAGAAAGATGGTAATGTTTTTTATCTGTTAGGTGATTCTCGCTTTACAACTCGACAGACGAATTATTAACCAGCGAGTTGTAAGTTGACCTCTGTTGAGCTTAAAACTCGCTCGAGAATGACTTCGCTAGCTAAATCGACCGTTTAACAAGAAACATTTTTTAAAAGAACAACACCTCTGTTTGTATGGTATGTATGTTCAAGGTCCCTCTTCCAAAATGGGGTCGGGGCGGTATCAAGTCAAGAATGATATTGAATCTTCCAAATTAACAGATAATAGAAGACTTATTATTTTTAACCGACTTCAAAAAAAGGAGGAGGTTATATGTTCCATTGTATGTTTTTTTTTAATTTTTTTTTTATGTATGTTCACCGATTACTCCGTCAATTGTGGACCGATAAAAAACAAATGATTTTGGTTTGATAGAATATACTTCCGAGGTGGTCCCATTGTCACCAAATCTGAATCTGATGAGGGGATCAGTGAGGAATTGAGAGAACAGAAAGTATCACATGGGGAAGTGGAACTGATGATGAAGATCACAGATGGCTATTAGAACTCCTCAACGGTACCTATTTCAAGGGTGGCGATAAGATATCTCGATTAAGATAGTTGAGCGACTACAACCACAAGAATATTTACTTGTTGAAATATGACTATGACTTTCCGGCGGCGTTGCTTGCTTGCTAAACTTAAAGTTTCATATCAACTAGTAAGTGGGACTACGGATCAGCGTATTATGATCACTAAAAAGTATAAAATATATTTTTTTAAAACAAAAAACCGCCTTCAAAAACGCAAACAATAACTTCCTTTAAAATTGTAGGCACCTGCCTAATACGAGTAAGTTAGTCCAACTGAAGTCGACGACCACAATATTTTCATCAAAAAAGCCCACTACTAATGCTTACCTACTTGAAATTCAACAACAATTTGCATTTGTAAATAATTTTTCTTCAATAGCCAGATCTGTGGTGTGTTAAAACAACAATAAAATGTAACTGCGAACAATAACAAATACCTTAATTACAACTCAAACAAGATTATCCAAATAACGAACAAAACAATTTCGTTTCGAGGTCAAACACCAATTTGTATGACTGGCCTTAATTACGATGGCGTCTTAATAATACCTGTAAATTGACCTTTTACTTTACGTAATTGGTAAAAGGAAATTTGTCTAGGAGCTTTGACTTAAACCTTGAAACTTTTTAGTTATTAAATGACATAGTTTTATTAAAATTTGGGATTTTGATCAATTTGTAATTATAACATGACAGCAGTCAGTGTTGGTATAATTACAAATTGATACTTAATTGATGATATTGTCATTGACTTGTATGGCACAAAATAAATAATAGTACCATAATAAAATAATAGTACAGTAATAAAATAATAGTAAAATAATTTGGACTACTCTCAGGAATATAATAAATACCTAGTTTATTCATTTAACCCTTAAAAAACAATTGAATGTTACAAAAACATAGTGAACACAAGACACGTTAGCTTACAGTTAATTAATATGTACAGTCGACTACAAAGAGATTTATCCACTTTTGGACCTTATTACAATGCAATAAGCCAATTAATGCTGTTGGCAACTCCAACAGAACATAGATTATTTAGTTAGGTTGGTATAATGTCATTCACTCTGTACTCTCACTTCCTGTAGGTATGTGTTTTTTTTTGTACAACATTACATTCTCCATGTGACCACTCGCAAAGGTTGTTTTAATTGAATGTTTTACCTACTGCCTTCTACCCAAGAACTGTCCTAACAGCTTCTTGCAACTTTAGCACTAACCTCTACTTAAATTGTCTCTGTTTTGCCCAATGGTTCACTGGTAGGGAGTGCCTTAAGACATTCAGTCCACCATTTATACTTACTTTGTGTATCGTGCAATAAAATTTAAACAAATAAATAAGCAGCGTAAAAAAGTTACATCTCTTTGTAGTCGACTGTATTTAAGGGAATAGGGATAAATGACTTGTATGCGGACGGGGTCGCGGGCAAACGATAGTATGTATATAAATGTCCCATCGCGGTGGGAAAGAAAATATTTTATTGCAGTAAAACACCCAGACAGATATGATTGATTTGATACTTATCTCAAATCACACTAACAAATGGGTTTGAACATATTTTTATAATGTATTATAATAAAAAACCCATTCTGAGGTTTTAAAACCGATTTATCCTAGTTATTTTGCTATAAAATACTGAATAAAGTCGGGTGTTAGACACTTATAAATTTTACCTTTTTAGGGTTCCGTGCCCAAGGGGGGCTACAGGACCCTTTTTGGGCACGGAACCCTATTACTAAGCCTCCGGTGTTCGTCGGGCTGTCTCTCTGTCTGTCAGCGGGCTGTATCTCGTGAACCATAATAGGTAAGTAGACGGTTGAAATTGTACATGGTATGTATTTCTATTGCCGCTTTAATTACAATGGCCATTCCCAAGTAGCACACTGGGTGGGAAATAGCTCGTATATCATCTCTCATCTATTTAGATACTTAAGTGGAATATATAGCCATGACTAAGTTCTATTTGTGGAAGAACCCTTAGGCAACAGATATAGAGCCACGGAGAAAAATTGCAGCCTATTTTTGGTTCTAAATTGAATCCATAAATGATCACACGATTACCTTAAGTGGCAACTATGGGTGAAAGTTATGCGCAGTGAACGACATTTATTGAACTATGAATAAATTGAGTGCCGTGGCAACAATTAAGTCAATACAAATTGTGTTTTTTAAAAGTGAATGTGATCTGCCATTTTAATTATGGTTGTTGCGAATGTTTTGTTACCGTGAAACTATGGTATGTTTTCTTTGTACATTTCAGGAATATTCAAAAGAGAGTTCTAAATCAAATAAGGAATTATGATACTGATAAGAAATAAAATTGTTAAAAACCTGACCTTATGATTGTAGGTTACGTACAATGTTAAAGTAACATCGACACGACTATCAAAAGTCTGTGATTATGTGTCAGTGTGAGAAAATTCTGATTAAAATAAGTTAATAAAACTAAAACTCGACTGTAATAAAAAATAAAAAGAAAAATATTGTTCGTAGTCGAAGGCCAAACACGTGTAACAAATTTAATGACACAAACATTGCTTACCTACACCATCTACCATCCGGTAGCGGAACTCTAAGTCTATTAATTTTATATTTTTATTTTTTTGTATGCCTTTTTTAAATTATAATAAAACAAAATAGCCTATAACCATCGCACAAAAAAGTCAAATCGATAGACATCTCATTTGTCAAAATCGGTTCATTAGGAACGGCGCTAGAGTGGAACATACATACATACATACATATATACATACATACATACAAACATACATACATATAATCATACATAGGGTGTCAAAATCATTACCCTTCCTTTGCTTCGCCGTAGTCGGGTAATAATTCATTTTCTTCAAGGAGTCCCATTTATAAACATGGTGAAACAAAAAAGATCTTAAAGTGTTTATTTTCACTTATTTGTTCTCTGTTTGGAACTTTCGGGTTTGAATTGTCACTGAATAAGAAACAATAGTGCTATATACTCGTAAGCCCCTAAAGTCACTTATATATAAGCAACTTTTACATATAAGTGGGAACACACCCTTATTTGGAACTTTTAATGCTTAAACTTAACTTTTGCTAGGATGAACTGGTATACAATTTTAAGTTGTGTTTAATGCTATAAGTTTTATCAAACACGGTTAAACCACTCATTTAGATCATAATATGATAAGCTGCAATATTCACTAATGTGCTGCTTGTGTTACAATAGAGTTAATCCGAGATAGTTGCCACACTATATCAAATCACTGTATATCTCTCAGTAACAAAACGCAAAATACTTACTTTATTCGTTATACCAGCCGGTACTTTGGTATTTTATCTACTTACAAATTTATGGAAAGTGAAAAGCATTATCTTTAATATTTGCAGAGTATTTGTGATTTTTGCGGATCTCTATATTTTGAGACATCTATCCCACATAGGGGATATTTGCCTAATCCATATAAATTACGTTTGGAATAGATGCTCTGCCGAGGAACAGGGCATCTATCCCGCAAAAACTTTGAGCGCATTTTGCCTTCCCGTGCAATCACGGAGACATGCAACACGGTCAACTTAGTGGTATAGTTGAAGATTCTTTCGATAAAATTAAGTAACTTGAGATTCTTCCGCAAAACCAGAGTAATTACCAGGGGATTTGCCTAAACTTCGCGGGAGGACGTAACTAAGAGTGGTTACTACCACCAAAAATAATGATTTATTTTTATTAAATGCGGGATTTCCAGTTATTTATTAATAATTCATAAATGTGAAAATTGATACTAAAACTCAATATCACGTGTTAAAATCGTTTATTGTATACAATTTTACATACATGATCATCAAAAGCAAAAATATCTTTATTTATTTATTTGTTTAATCTTTATCGCACAAAATACAGAATTAGAGTAGGTACAAAAGGTGAACTTAATTACATTCTCTACCAGTTGACCTTCAATCTGAATCATCAATATCATAGTTACTACTGTTATCAACATCATCGTACCTAATTATGATATTAGGTACGATGAACCAGTCCACTGGATCATAAAGCTGAATGTATATTTCATATAAATAGGCTATTCGTAAAAAAATCGGTCGATATTTTCCATATAACCCTCACTTAACAATATAAATTGGGCATTTAATACCAATTTATGGGTATTTCCCAAACACCCCCATACAAAGGTCTCGCGGGAAATTCTCGTCAGACCCCTTCAATAATGTACTGAATATCTCTTAAAAAGTATGTTTTCTTTGAGGATAAAACATATAAATTGAACCTTGTTTCCTTAGCGAAAAGACCTGTTTTATAATGTATGTATATTTGAGTACTTGAGGATGATTGATCGATTTAAAATGATGTTTTTCTTTTGAACTTAAGGTTTTTTTGCAAATGTTTTGTATCGTTTTGGATTGGAAAAACGCCGTAAGTCCATAAACGTTTTGTTATTGAGCTGCTGTATAGATAAGCTTGGTTAACAGGTTTTAACATAGGTACGTATGACATAGGGTTAGATCTTTTGTGGGATTATTTTTACTTTAAGAAACATCATGGTGCAAACCTAAATGATACTAGAATGAAGATACATATTGAGTATTTACTATGTTTTTAAGGTTTCGTAGAACCTTATTACAGAAAATGAAGGTTCCATTTTTACATAAATAATGTCATGATGTCCATCCATATGTACGTCACAGTGATTTCAGAGGCTCTAGCCAAGATGCGTTCGCTAACAGGCGTTTCTATTCTTTTGTTTACCAATCGCGTCATTGGTAGATCACGTGACTTTTCGTATGACGCGCTCTACTAGTGACGCGATTGGTTTAAAAACAAAACGAATAGAAACGCTAGTTAGCGAACGCATCTTGGCAAGGGCCTCAGTTCTGTTTAGTTCTCAGTTTTATTAACATCCCAAAGGCCTAAAAAATACACGACGCACACAGCCAGGCCTATCCTACAGTATCCCAGCCAAGCAATCACACTATTCTAAATCGAAAGTAAAGCTATCGGGACCCGGTAATAGTTCTAAATTGGTTCCTTGCTGTTCTAACAGCGATTTCAACTTCCTAAATCTTAATTAGGATTACTTAAATTTAACATTGTAGAAATAATGGTCTAAGCTAATTCGATTACTTATATTCCATTAGATAGTGTCGCTACACCCGCACGCAATTGTGGTTATTGTTTAATTCGATGTAAACTGCCAAATTCACTTGCGGGTACACCGCTCGCGTTCTATGTTTACGCGGTGGCATCATTTGACAAAAGGCGGCGCGATACAAAGGCGACGACACTATCTAAGCGAACGAGCTATACTACTGCTTGGCGGCAAGATAACGGGTATTATAGTGGTAGGTATTATTATCGCAATCCAGACGGAGCCTGTACAAAATTTTGGGTATAGTTTACTTAACATTTCTTAGTTCACGGATCACGACCCTTGATTTAAAGTTTTCGAATTATCTTACTTTGCATTTAGTTATCAGAAGTGCTTACTCGTAGCCAAGGTAACGTTTCTGTTTTCTATCGACTCGAAATATAGTTATGCATAAACGGTCTATTCGATCTGTCATCAGCTTACGTCAATTCTTTACATTTAGTAATTTTTCGTAAATCGCTAATTTAACGGCTGCCTTGGGCCCTAGCCAAGATACCAACGCTCCTAACGTTTTTCTTTTCTATCGCTCAAAATGTATGGGATGACATTCTCATGCGTTTTGTTAAGCCACGTGGTCGACTGTCATCCCATACATTTTGAGTGATAGAAAAACGTTAGCAGCGCTTGCATCTTGCCTAGGGCCCTTGACTAGCCACTTTGGCCTCTAATTCTACTCGGTGAAAACCATATTGCTTTTGAAATGTTACCTTATTTTCCACAGCTCTTTACTGGACTGTAAGTCGAGCCGAGAAAATAATACGATTGCATGTCAAAAGCAATAAGGTTTTACCGAACAGAATGTAGAACCCCAGGTTATATTACTAAGCGTAACTTATTTGTTTTATTTAATAACTACAATTATAAATTATTAAAATAAAAATTAAACATTGCCCCACAAAACTGGAGTAACAGTTTGACTGTGGGAACGGCAGTATCTAGGTAAGGCATTCATAAACGTTAAATAACAGTAGGTACTATACTGTCCATAAAATCAGTAATACTAAACATACACGATATTGTATAAGTAGATCTAGGTAATGCTTTCTTAATAGTCTCTTGAATTTATTCTTTTTTTTTCACGTCTAATGGCTTCAGGTAAACTATTGAGTAGGTAGGGATACGCTTTTTGAGAGTTCTGTCCTCATAGTAATTATTCATCCTAGGAACGAATACTTTACCAGTCGCCATAGCCTTGGTGTTATAGGAGTGATTAATACATTTTATGAAGTATACTCTGCTACTAAGCTAAATTAGCGTAATTCTCAATCCTCAAGAAACTCTAATAATATGTAAACTTAAGATAACACTTATTAACTCCTTTTACATTATAATACAAGCATTCAGAAGCCAGCGAAAGCTATAAATATAAATAGTCCTATATCCATGGGAAGTCACTGGTAAAGCTATGTAGTAATCATATAACATTTAATTAAAATTCAAACCCACTTAGTAAGATGAAAATTTTCACATTTCATAATATTTTATCGCTTTTATATTCGAATTTACGTCTTTGACTTTGGCGGAACGTTTTGGCTGTAAAAAGTGATGTTTCGTTTCATGCATTCATTCCCAAAGTTAGAGATAAAATTATATTAGCTATAGGGAATATCTTTTCAGCCCCCGACGCCCCGGGGTGTTAAGTATGTATGTATACACTTTATTGTACAAAATAAAACAGAAACAACAAAATGAAGATACAAGAAAACAATGTACAAAGGCGAACTTATCCCTTTTAGTGATCTTTGAGAGATTGAGAAAGCTATTACTAGCTATTTCCCGCTATTCCTTCAGGATACGTTCAATTTTTCGGGATAACAAGTACCCTATGTCCTTCCTCGGGACTCAAACTATCTGCATACCAAATTTCATCTAAATCGGTTCAGTAGATCCAGAGACTACCCCCTACAACCTCACAAACTTACGAACTTTACCTCTTCATCATATTGAGTATAGATAATGAATGACACTCCTTGGGTGAAAACCAATTAAACGATACTTCTAACTTGAAAATCCGTCAAAAAGTAATTTAGCCTAGCCTGTGCCTGGGCATGTCAAGAAAACATGGACACACACATACATACAAGCGAGAAACTTGACCTTCCAAAAAGGCTAGACAAGATGCGTAACGCTAAAGTAAACGATTTTCGAAAAACGCTCGACGCGACCGTTCGGATGCTCACGGCATTCCTTTAACAATTTTCTATAGCGATAACGTTCTCGCAAAGCATATTGCCTAGGGCCTTTTTTATATCTTACTTTATCTTCTGGACAGTATCTACGTACAATTAACATCGTAAATAGCTATACACTTTGGTTATAACCTTTTCGCTAAAACGCCTTGAATAAAATCATGTAGCAGTTTAAACATGGCATATATTGAAGGGTTTAAATTAAAAGTATGAATTAGCCTATAATTGTAGTCTAATAATTAATTAATTATTTAATGAATTTACAGATAAGTTCGCCTTTGTAAATATCATTTGTGTTTCTGTCTATGTTTTTGTATAAAAAAAAAAATTGCTTATAAAATGACTCATTGTCTCATTGGCTAGCAAAAGAAGGGTGTTTAAATGGGTTTTTTATCTGTGTATTGAGACACATACATTGTACTCTGTGGATGATATGTACCATCCGGTGGCGTGAGTGCTCATTTGCCTTCTTACCATCAAAAAACGAACTTCTCGCGTTTAAAATTAAAAACCACTAAATAAACTATTTTAGCGTTTTAACGAAATTTCATAATAATCATAATAGTTCAGTGCTAGATCATGAGAAGCTAAATTTAGATCGGCTTTTATTAATATATAAAACGTCGCGGGCGCCGATACATTTGTCATTCACGCCACCTTCGCTTTGCTTTGATGTGTCGTCACCGATACGTAATAACTATTCTAAAATGCGCAAATAGAATATTCTCACTAATCTACAAGAATTTCAAACATTGGTGTCGCTTTCACGTGAAAGCGGATAGTTGCTAATAGTAGGATCACAGCAGAATAGCTATAAGCTACAATACTTTGTTTCTTAGAGCATCAAGATATCAAACGATTGACAAGCTCAAAGTCATACCCAGCGGTGGTCTTTCTATTCCTGAGATAACAATATCCCACCTAATTTCCATCGTTACATTTCACATCTCAGCCCTTGTAAGCCAGTAAGAGTAATAGGCAGTATCTCAAATTCAATAGCCAAAGCAGATTCAATCCTCTGCCGTTAGTAATAAGGTTGCATATGCTACAGGAGTTTTGTCTGAGATAAATATCAAGGGACAATCTCACACAAATTGACCTAGGCCTCTATTCAGGTGCGTTAAAACGATATCGTGTTTGACACGTTTAAGAATCGTTTATGTCACAGTCGCCATTATTGTAAATGACATAAACAATGATCGAAATAAACAAATGGTTTACGGCAAACGGTATGCTATTAAATATCGAAAAAACCAATATAGTTCATTTTCAACTCCGCCATTCCAGCGATTATGAATTAAATATAAAAGTTGACAACACCCTGGTTCCTCAAGTAAAGCAGGCAAAATATTTGGGTTTTATTATCGACGCAGGCCTCACGTGGAGCCCGCACGTTGACGCGACGTGCGACCGACTGGCCTCGGCCAGCTACGCGCTGTCCAGGCTCGCACCTAGCCTATCAATTGACAATATTAAGAAGGCTTATTATGGTTACTTCCATTCCATACAGTTACAAAAGCGTGCGTTACGCCTAATCGCCCGAAAACCCGACGATCATCCTGCACAGGAATTGTTTAGGCAACATAGGACACTCACATTGCCGAGTGTGTACATACTAACTGCCAGTTCACACGTGAGGGCGTACCTCCATGAGTACAGGGCGCACGCCCAGACCTTCGGCAGAAGTAGTCGCAAGCAAAACCATCTGATAGTCCCGAGGTATAGACTCGCTAAGACTCGTAAGTCGCTCGGTGTCATGGGTCCTAGAATATACAATTCTCTCCCTACTGAATTAATTGGCTCGGCCAGTGACGCAGTGTTTGCACGCAGACTGAAAGCACTGCTACTAGATCTAGCATGCTACACAGTAGACGAATTTATAACAAGGGAATGTTAAAAGACATGATCTATTTTTATCTAAATGAATATAATTAAAAAAAAAAATATCTAAATGTATATAAATAATATTATTATAAATGTGACATAAATTGTAATTTTACTAAAAATAATAATATTGTATCTTAGTTAAGTTTTTTTATAAATGTGACATGTAAAATATTACTTTTTATCAATAAATTTACAATACAATACAATACATAAGAGTTATCAAAACGTTATCGTTATAACGCAGTTGAATAGAGGCCCTAGTCCCAAACTAAGCTCTAGACTTGTACTATGGGAAAATACATACTTAAATACATAGAAAAACATTGAAGACTCAGGAACAAATATTCGCGCTCATCACACAAATATCTGCCCTTACCGGGATTTGAAACAAGGACCGCTGGTTTCGGAGGCAGGGTCACTACCAACTAGGCCAGCGTGTCGTCGAATATCGATACCGCCATTTCTTTTAGCAGGGCAGATCTGCCGTATGTCCTCAACTTGTTCTTTATGACTTACTTCCTGAGCCTTCTTGGCGAGCCTGGTGATGAGGTTCTCGGGGTAGACCTGGTGCACGGAGAAGGACGGCTGCTCCACACCCGCCTGCCGCCGGATGTCCTCCCAACGCTCCTCCCCGTACGTCTGCCGGATGTACTCCGCCATATTTTCGAGGAGCAGCCCGTACATCGTGCTGCCTGTGGACAAGGGATAAGGGTGTTACATTCTATTTAAAAAAACCCCCCTTGTATCGGTAACGCCTACTTTCACAGATGTCTGTTAAACGGTTCAACCGATTTTAATGAAACCTACATAAAACCATTCCATTAAAAATAGGTTACTATAAAAAAAAACGCATCCGAATCAAGCTATCCGTATTGAAGTTACGATCACACATAGACTCTACAGGGGGCTATGGTAATAGCTCTGTCCTTTACGCTCGCCATAAAATGAACTGCATAGCTATGTCATAATAACCCCCCTGTTTGCATCGAGGGTAAGAAGAGAATTATATGTTAAACCTCTATCACAACGCAGGATCAAATAGACGGACAAGGTGGTTTTATTTTACAATGGTTTGTTGGATTTAAATGCACTATCTAGAGTTATCAGAAATCTGAGGCCCCAGTCGAGATGCGTAACGCTAAGTTAGCGATTTACGAAAATACCGAACCGTATGTGGTATAGTGCTGGGATTTTACAAGGTATATATCGTCTTAGACGTGTTTCCGTATTGTCAACGTTTTGATAACTCTTATGTCATTTACAATAATGACGACTGTGACATAAACGATTTCAAAACGCGTGAAACGCGATATCGTTATTACGCAGAATAGAGGCCTAGGATTGATGACAGAAAACGTCAACCGCTTATGCCAAAACCACTCCGTATTATAGAATATGAGTCGATAAAAATCAAAATCGCTAAGTGCTAAAAGTGCTGAAACAGAGGAATAATAATTGTCATGTTATTTTTTCATATGATATGAAGTTTTAAAAAGTAATAGTTCAGACCCCTGCAAAAACACTCTATACAAAGTCGACGACAGGAATGACATCACAGCAGGGCCTCTATTCAGGTGCGTTAAAACGATATCGTGTTTGACTCGTTTAAGAATCGTTTATGTCACAGTCGCCATTATTGTAAATGACATAAGAGTTATCAAAACGTTGACAATATTATACGGAAACAGGTCAAAAACGATATCGTTATAACGCAGTTGAATAGAGGCCCTGGTTGTTCAATGTTTAAAACATAAAGGACCTTATAAAGTTTTTTTTTTTTCGTAAATTACTATGTTTAAGCTAATATCGTTGAATTAATATATTATGTAAGTATAATGAGGATACCGAAAAAACAATGTAAACATTATAAAATCTTAATAAACGGGTCAAAACTTAGCGTACCTATTGCGTTTTAAAGGTTTTAAAAAAAAAAACTTCGAAAGCGTATAAATGAAACTTAATTCTGATTTTCATGCATATTGAATGTGTTCTATGTATTCATCTGTCGTCATCCTAACAAAATGTACGAACAACGATTAAAGCCAACATTAACATATCGATACTTAAACTGTAACCATATGGTTAGCTTACAATGCTGATCGCCTCATATATTGTTAGCTCCTTTTCGAAATTAACGATCTATAGAATTCGCAACAGCGTGATCGCTTATTCGTGATTACGTTTATTTTGACGTCAGTTGTTTGCCGTCCTGTTTACATATCGCCTAATTTCTGAAGCTACATGACTTCTCTCACGTACGATAAAAGTTTAAGATGTCATAATTTAAAGCCTTTGCCGCATAGGGAGTGCGCGTGACACGCACGTGCACGTTCGCGTTCCACTGCGTTGTATAATTGACTTATTGTATGAGGATTCATACTATACAACGCAGTGGAACGCGAAACTGCACGCCGACACGTAGTGTACTGACACGCAGTCACGCGTACGCATTTGGTGTGGCTCGGTCTTTACGGAAGCGGCTGCGCAGCGGCCACGCGAGCAAATCGTGCCTTGTTGCATCACAACCTCTAACCCCATAAGCTTAGTTACAATTTCCACCTTAGTACCTTAGTTTGGGGTTCAAATCTAATTGAATTTATGTGAAATGTTACTTGCTCTGAAATTAATTTCCAACATGTTCATTTTTGTTATGTACTGCATTCTATGTTAAACCATTGGGCCCTCCTCGCGCATCTTTAGTGGAAATGGTTGTTATAATACAAATAAAAATTCTCGCGCCGCATTGTCGCGCCTCGCCTCGCCGGTGGAAATTCGCCACCTGTTCATGTCTGAGAGAAGTCCCATTATTGCATTCATGAACCCGTCCAAAGAAGACGTAAGCGGCCCCGTGTCAATTGTTAGCCTATTTTATGTTAGGGTTACGGTGGGCACCTATTATTTGTTTGCCTCTATAGCTCATGCATTGGCACGCCGTGGCCTCTCGGTTGTCATTGGCATGCTTCATTTCATTCACACATATCTACGCATTTATTTTTTGCTGCCGCTGCCGCCGCCGCTAATTGGTGCTTACATCAAAAAGGTAAGGGAGTTAGAAGTTTGATACTCTATCTTGATATATTTAAACTTGTTTTTTTTGGGTTCACGAGTCGATATCTAAGCCCACGGACGATGTTTTATTAACACGATAAAGAGCAATACGTTATTATGTTAAATATATACCGGCTGTGTTGAGCGCTAATTAACTAAGGGTTCTGTAGCATTAGGTAAAAGTCAAACACTAAAAAGTCGCCGTAAAATGCATAGACACTCACGTACAGTGAAGCTAGCCGTGAGTAGCCACGGTAGTGACAAAATAAATACAGAAAAGTAGTTTATTTACGGCCCTTTAATGGCCATTGCTGCCTACGCACGCTCGGTTATGTACTTATGTAAGGGCAACCTAACACTCCTTTGTACTATAGTTTTTTTTTTGTGTATACAGCGTGTAAATTTCATACGGGCATATATTTTATCCTGACGTAGTTAACGATTATACAAATCATGTGAGAAAGATATTTTGTTGGTATCTTTTATTATTGAGGAGCAGTTAATTTTTTAAAGTTTGTCTTAGGAGCAATGTACGAAGTGTGCGAGCGTCCATCGGTCGTCAATGTATCGCCTTTATCCAAGTGCAAGGACGAAATGTGTGGAAAATAAATACCAATCTCAGGCGAGTGAACCGCCTGCGTTAATGATCTAAATTTTTGACTTTCATGGGCGAAGTAAACAAATGGCGAACCATAACAATTCGTGAGCATAACATGACTATTATGTAGATGCTTTAATTTAATTGGCGCAATGTCATACATTGCTTGCTGAATTAATTAGTAAGAAAAAAAGAAATACAACTAATTTTGCTGTTACACACGTTTTTATGTTAATTAGGGTGTATATTAACTAGTGTTAAAATATGTGCCCGTATGAAATTTACACGCTGTATATGATGTGATCTAGTCTGTTTTATTATTATTTACTGTGTAAATTTTATCGTGCCGTTTACTTTAGCGGTTTATTTTACCTTGTGGTTGCCGGGTTAGAATATTGCCACTCCGTCTTCCCGTGGATGTCGTGAGAGGCGACTAAGGGAATAAGGGCTTGTAGTACTGTTAGGCGATGGGCTTGTACCCTGTCACTGATACACTGGTAAACATCTTAGCCTGACTGCAAAATGTGGTTACAGAATTATCAACAAGTTTAGAGTTGTTGGTATTCTGTAGCTCTGCCTACCCCACTCTGGGAATTAAGGCGTGACATTTTGTAATATGTATGTAAATTTAATTTGGTAGTTCAATTTATTACATTATCCTTTCATGTTCTGCGTTTAAGTAACGACATTTTTCATTTTTCCGTCAATTTGCAGCCGAACGCGGCGAAGGTCCCGACTAGCTCAGATTTATAAGTGTCCGGTCATGCCATTACTCCATTTTGCCTGTGGCGTGTACGATTATTCCAAGTTTTTCTTCTCAGGCCCAGCCTTAACCAAACAGGCACCCCAGTCATTCATGTTTCGCGCTTTTTTTAAGTTACCATAGCGGCGCCCTGTAGGCACCAGCATCGCCCAGGCACCCGACCGAGTCGAACCCACTAAGGTCTACCCGTTCTACTGTTTGTAAAAACTGTGCCACCGTGGCGGCGTTCGCGCAAAGTTGTGACCACGCCGTTAAGGGTCCCATAGATTAACAGTCCAATCCGTTTTAAACACAGACTATCAGATTCTCTTAACGCATTCAGTGCCAACGACTCGATAGTAGGTTTCACTGTTGTTAGCAGATTTTCGCTACATAACGTAGCACTCATAAGTCATAGCATTGCTGGCACTCAACGTGAGTTTTATAGATTTTGTCAAGCCGACGTGTCTGTGGGACCCTTTACATTCGTAATAAAGTCGTGAATGGACATACAGACAAGACTTATTTGCTAGACTTTCGTGCGCCATCTCGGTAGCGGGTTCTTAAAAACATTACCCAAATGCCGTGTGGGATGTACTCGTCCCGTATCTCTCTGAGAGAGTGGTTTTACGACGTGTTTGGTTTCGTCATAAAGTATGGAGCCGTAAAGCTGTAATGTGTCACCATGTTGCTGAAAACCTATTCTAAAACACGTCAAGCGCAATATCGTTTTAACGCTGTAGAATAGAGGCCCAGGTCTTATTCCACTTTCTCTCATCACATGTTGTTTTAACTCGCTCCTCATTACTGTCACGTAAATAAGAGCTATCGAAGGTTATCACAACTTTGACAATGTGATTACATGTCAAAAGCAATTTATCCGGAGTAGAATAGATTCCTAGGTCTTTATGTCAAGTATCGTCATTTGTTACAGTCAGAATGTCTTATTTTGTACGCAATAATGTATCATCTTCATCTTTATTTGAAAAGCGAAAGACACTAAATCATTTTTGTCAGGCACTTTTTTAATAACATAGTCGAACGTTTAACAAATAAGTACATTTTTATGGACTAAAATAAATAACAGGGCTGGGATTCTAAACGGTATTAACGATATCGTATTTGACGTGTTTCCGTATTGTCAACGCTTTCATAACTCTTATGACATGTCATTTACAATAATGGCGACTGTGACATAAACGATTCTAAAACACGTCAAACACGATATTGTTATATATAACGCAGTTGAATAGAGGCCCAGTAACTTTACCATTACGTCACTTATACTGTTATAAGACAAATGGTGGTGTCTCAGACAAAACTCAATTGCGACGATATTACCAACAACTACAAGTTGTTCGGCGCCACGCTCGAGATCACCTCCGACAAGATCCAGAAGGGCAGCCAGTTCTGCGCGGGTTCAGCGGCATCAGGGGTCAGAACCTACTCATATCCCCTCAGCTGTGGAGCTTTTTAGTGGTGGTAGGACCCTGTGCAGGGTCCGTCCGGATCGCTACCACCATTTTATCCATTAACCACCCGCCAAGCGACAGTGTTCGCATTGTTGTGTTCCGGTGTGGGGATAAGACAACCGGGGAAATTACTAGCATAGAAACATTCCATCGTAGTCCTCAGGGTTGGCAACGCATTTGAGGTCTTAGGATTTATAGTCTTGAGAAATCAAATGTCATCAGGTGGCCTGAGTGCTCGTGTGCCTTCTCCTTAACATAAAAAAAAAACTGTCATCTGTGGCGCAGGTCGAGAGGGCTCTCTCCACTCGTGCTTTAACGGCGAATAAATTAACGGTGGGTCACTATATTGTCTCGCTTTACCTATTGAAACATATTGTTAATAAAGCAAGACGGCTAGTAAGCGGCCATTTCAATGTTTAATGCAGAAAAGATCTGATAGGTGAAAAAAAGGAGGAGGGGGTGAAGGGGTTATACAACGGGTGAAGTTTAGTTTCAGGTGAGGGTGTTCAGTCACCCTATCACCAGGAGTTCAGTACCTGCAAGGGTCTGCTCTAAACTGGCCTTACGGTCAAACAGTTAATAGATCTAACTCCATTATCAAGGTACAGCAGCTTGTCTTGAGAGAGATATTTGAATTGACTTTACCTGCACATGCAATTAATACTGGGTGATTTTGGAGTCATGATCCGGAATGGCCAAAAACAAGCTGTTCCATACATTAACTCTCAATTAATTCACCGTTAATGAATGGAACAGCTGTTTTTTTTTTGGCGATTTCGTGGTTGGTCCCATCGAAAAGGTTGTTCAGCATGACCATCTATTTCGCTTTTGGCCAAAATCACCCAGTATAATTAAGGAACTATTCCCAAACGACCGGCGTTCATTATTTTTTTCTATGACATAAAGAAGCACATGGGCCACTCGATGGTAAGAAGGATTTGATACTCATGGGCATATGCAATCTCAAGACCACAAACCCAAGGCCTGTATTAATAGAGCTGAGATGCATCGTCACGTGGAAAATAACAGTTTTCTATGACTTGAGTTTACTTTGGCAGACGCATCTCAGCGAAGTTCTGTTGCGAAACGCGTTGGCAATTTTTATTAGATACAAGGTTCTGCCCGCGATTTAATCCGTGTAGAATTCGATTAGCGTTTTTCCTTTGTGATCGTATCACGTATAAAAGCTATCTTTCAATTCTTCGTGTTGAAAAGTAGCCTATGTGTTTATCACGTATAAAAGCTATCTATTTCAAATCCGTTCAGCCTTTGCAGCGTGAATGAGTAACAAACTAACACAAACTTTCGCATGAATACAAGCTTTTGCATGCGACTCCGTCCACATAGAAGTCGTTTATCACTATTCCCTCGGACACTGTCTAATTTTTGTGGATAAAAAGTAGCCTATGTGCTATTCCAGATTATAATTTATCTCTGTGCCAAATTTCATCCAAATCCGTTCATCCGAGAATAGATAAGATTAGTAGGATTCTATTTGATTTTATTTTAATGGTAAAAAACAGCAGCGTTATATTTCATTTCCGTATCTTTGGTAGAGGTCAACAGGCGTTATTATAACAAGTACAACCCATTATATGTCGTCTAAAATTATCACAATGGCACATCCACCGCGCACTAGTAGGGAGCGACACAGATTAGTAGCCGATAATGTGCCCATAAAACTTAATACCTCCATTGACTTGTACGGGCTGAGAATAAAGGCACCGATCACATACAAAACAAGGTCTGAGTTATCGTCTATAGAAATATGCTGCTGACAAAAGAGTATAATGAAGCTTGAATTCAGCGGTTCGGTTTTTGAAATTCGAACACTCGAAAATTTCATTTGAAAATTATCGAGAAATAGTAGAATCTTATTTTTTTAGAGTTTAAGGATGGCTTTGAGGTTGTACCTACTTACCGATTCGCATGCACCGATTACAAATAAAAAAAAAACTATTCTGTGTTTGAGCTTTTTTTCTGTATTACTTCAGTGGCCCTAGACCAAATCGTCCTATTACTGCAAATACCTGCTATCTGCAAAAATCTCATTTTGAGATATGGTCATTTTAATGTTTGACCAATTTTTTTTCTATTGAAACCTGTAAAAAAATTAAGTGTTTTTATATACTGTTAAGCCTTATTGTATCTAGTTTACATTTTACTAATTGAAGAGACCTAGAATGAAATTATTAGACCATAAAAACGTGATTGAAAAAAAATCGTCGCACACTTAGCAGGTTTTACCTGTACAAATATATTTTTGTATATTTCGTTCAGTTAAGTGTTTATGAACATGTTTCTATTTTATGAAGCTTTCGTTTTCGTACCATATGCCTACAAACTACAAAATAATCAAAAATACCTGTAGATGGGTGAGTATTTTTAAATTTTCTTAAAATCATCAACAATATAGCCGGTTTTACCTGTACAGAATTTTGGAATACCTTATTAAAAGTATCTTAACTTCACTAAATTCTACTCATTTTTAATGTTTTTATTTAAGAAAGTAGTTTTAATGAATTTATTTTACTGTATTAGGGACATTTAATGTGTAACAATGGTATATCTATTAATGGTTGAAATAAATAAACATCTTTTAATCAGTATAGCAAGCTACTTTATTAATCAAAATACAAAACAATGAGGTATTAATCAAAATACAAAGCTAACAATCTTCATCGCTGCTTGAATCTGAGGCTGCAATATCCGGAACTCTGTCGACAATATCGTTCTCACAATGGAGCCCGTGATACCAACCGTGGTATTCTTCCGGATGATACCTTTTTGACAAAGACTCAGTAAATCTTTTTTCTTTGCTGCAGAAATCGCCAAGGGTTTATTGTACAACTTCTCTAATCCATGTTGTAGGAGTGCAAGTGGTTCCACAGAATTCGGATTGGACTTGTTGCGTTGCTTTCCTTTTCTTGTGCTGTATCGTGGGCCAGATTGAGGAGTTGCATTTCTGCGAGATGGTACAACTGCTCTGGTATCAAAATTTAAATACTCTTCAGATGCATTATAATTGAAGTAGATTTTTGGGACACCCTTCACATATTTAATTTTTTTAATCTTTAGCCAAGAGACTTTGTTCCCATTGCAGTCTTTAGTTTTGTTTTTTATTGTAGCTTCAGCAAGTTGTTTCAGGTCATAGAACTTATTGTACTTAAACTCTTTAACATTGTAAGGATCTTTCTTCACTTTCTTGTTGCCTGCTTTGTAGACTCCTTTTGATCTAACACTCTTAAAAATGTTTTTCCAATCTGTCATTGAGTATAAGTCCTTGTGTTTTTTCGCACTTTCAATGCTGCTGTGCATGGAATCTGCTTCCATATAGGAATGCCTCTCTAAGTGCTCTATTTCGTTAACAGCCCAAAGCAAAATAGCTGCAACATTTTGGTTACGGTTCTGTCCACCGCAGGTGTCGGAAAACAAAGAGATACTTGTGACGTGACGCGGGATGCAAGAAGACAAGTAATAGTATAAAAATTGTTCCTATCTCCGCGCTTCCCTTCTTGCCATGTACCTCGGACCAAGGAAAGCAAAAAGCATTATTAGGTAAAGCATACATAGTTAAACATAGTTAAATTACATACGGTCAATTTTCGCACATAATAAAGTAAGCCAATCTTCGAGCATGGCAATTGTAAAATAGCTTGCAAATCAAACGAGACCAATAGAAAGGTTGGATCAGTCCCCGCTTTTTCTTTATCTCTTGCTTTCTCAACTTCGCATGCAATTTTTCTTTCTATGTGTTCGTTATAGGTAGCCTCTAGATCAGCTCTATCTTTTTTTTTTTGCTGGGGAATACTTGTTACAAACCTGGCATTGATCTTTCTTTGGAACAAAAAAGCTCAGGTTGAATTGAGTGGAGAAAATTCGGCGGTATGTTATGGCAGACACAGGGTTATCATTTCCATTTCCAATTGTTGGGATCAACAGCACGCCAGCGGCTTATAGTTTTTACCTGATCCCAAACCAATTCTAAAATATCTGTTAATATTAACTGTACAATCTCCGAAGCGACATTGTCAGTTCTGTCGGCAATATCCAAAGCTGTATTGTTACTTTCCTCCATATCAACATATGGGTGACTGCGACTACTGGGGCCAGGCTGTGGAGATCCAGGAAAAGATTGGAACAACTCGTTACTTTTAGAGCTTAATAAGTCCTGTAACGTGATTAAATCTTCATCATCGCTATGGTTGTCTATTGGCCGCTGCTGTTTCGGTTCTTCTGGATAGTACGAAGGATCGTTATCCGAAAAGTCACCACTGAATAAAGAATCCGAATCCGAATTTGAAATTCGCCGTATTGGTAGTGGAACGATCGTCTGTGCGAATTCTTGTTCAGAATTGGGTAGGTCATCATCAAAAAAATTATCATTAATGATAAGCTGCATTTCATTAGCTATGCGCTCTTGCTGCTTTCATCTAGAAAAAATATATAAATAATAATTATACACTATAAAAGAATATTAATATTGCACATCATCGTCAAGATCTAAAAACACAATCACAATGACACCTAAATCTTTGAATTTTTGATCGAGGTGCCTACGGCCGATTCAAACACACAATTTTGGTCTAGGTATTAATTGCCAATTTGGATAATTGTTTTCAGTAGGTTCGAAAATAATTACAGACATTCAATGCATTCTGCAGATAAGTAAACGCAGCCGCAGAAAAGTGTAGGTAGCCAGGAGCCACCTGATAACGTAGGTAGGTAGGTAGGTACCCACATCAACCGACTGGCTTGCGCTATTGTATTCACTTACTAAATTGTAATGTTTTAAGTACCAAACATTACAGAGACTATACATATTGCGGATGAACACAGGCGCGAAAAGGTATAGGTATCCACGAGCCGCTTAGTAACGTTGTCGTAGGTAGGTACCTACAGATCAGCCGGCCGGCGTAGGTACGCTAGGCGATGCATGATATTGTATTCACTTACCAACTAAATTTAATTGTTTTAAATATATATTATAATAATTACAGCACTCGATTAATTCCGCAAATAAACATAGCCTCAGATAGATAGGTAACTACATCAACCTACCAGCTCGGCTCATGCTTGTCGACGAAATGAATGACCTTGTATTTATCCAAGTATAATAATTAATAAATGTTTACTTTGCACAACTATCCACATTCATTATTTATTTAAATCTGCAGTTATCGATTTATATTGTACTAACCTAAAACTTACTTATTATATTAATTTATTACTTATCTGAATTGTACTTACTATTTGTGTCCTTATCTCCCGCAACCATTTTAACAAGTCTTCTACTCCTTGCACTCATTTTTATCGTTCGGTATCATTAGATTTAGCTTCTAAAGAACAACTGAACAACTTTTTTAACGACAGCTACAAACATCAACACTGTGACATCGGCGCGTGAGCCGCAACAGAGTGAAGTTAGCTACGTCACGAAGCTTGTAAGCGCTTGTTAGCTGGTTCTTCCTGTACGACTACACGTTAAAACTGGAATAAAGTTACAGGCAAAAAGAACTAAGTCACTGTAACTTTTTATAGCTGTTGAATAATGTAGTATAATGATATTAAAATATTCTGGTAAAAAACGATACACACGTTTAGTCTATTTTGGATGTCGTAAAATAAATATTACACTATAACAACTTTAATGCAAATAACGGTAAAGTACGTTTAGAACTTACATTCAGAACACAAAATGGCAATAATATTATAAAACGGGTTTGCAAATAAAAGCTAAAATCCAATAACAGTTTTTGGGTGGAGATAAAACAAAAAACATTTTGTTATCATAGACATTTCAGTTTCTACTAGTACATAATTGTAGAAAATTGATAAAATGATACTTTATGATTTTCCCATCTTCGCATCCAAGGGTCATGTCGAAAAAAGGGTTTTACCAGCATATAAAGCTTGAAAACTGCAGTTCGATGGTGTAATAAAATAATTTTCGCCAAAATGTCACTTAGCAGGTATTTGCAGTAATAGGGCGAAATGCTTTGCAAGAACGTTATCGTTATTGAAAATGTATAAGATTAACGTGAGCTGCCAGACGCTCGCGTTGAATACTATGTCAATTCCATACATTTTATCAGTTTTCGTTAATCGTTTACGTTAGCGTTACGCATCTTGTCTAGCCTCTCGAGCGCTCAACATGAAGCTTATTCGATGTGATCTGTATCTTTTTTTTTTATGACTCACCATCATTTAAATCGGTTTAGCGGTTTATTCCCCCGTCTCCTCTTCTTCGGAGTTTTGAGGATCTGAGGCTAACTACGAAGTTATGAGTATAACCAAACCCGTTTAAGAGCTGGAGCAGCCCCCTATTTCACCATCTTGACAATAACAGCATACATGGCGCAGGTTATATGAAACACAGTGGTGTATCAGCGTGTTAACTTTGCAATGTATACCGAATTATCACCTGTCATGTGTCATTGTCACACATCAAAAATATCCAGGGATAAGAAATATTATTAATAATATGTCTCGGGATAAATACGTGTGTTACCTCTAATAATTCCTCTTTTGTTTTCTATTGTTGCCAAGGCGACCGTGTCTGCTTCAGACAGTGAAAGTGAGACATTATATGAGGTCATCTAATTATAGACTAGACATTACCAAACCTAGTTCTAATTATTATACGCATCACGAACACGATCGTCGTGTAATATATTCAACGCTATCTACTGTATACGAGTAGTGTCGTATGTACAGTTAATTTAACAATAAGAATTAGTACCTTGTTGACGAGGAGGGTACAAAGTAAGCGCAATTTATGGACGAGTCCATAACAGATATACAGTGTGTAAATGGTATACGGGCGTTCCTTTTAATTGTGGTTAGTACAACCCCTACTGAGCACATTTAGGCAGCTTTTGATAAAATTAATTTTAAAAAAATAACCATACTAAATAATTAAACACGCAATGTATAACGAAAAATGCAATTAATTAAAAACGCAAGTAATGACGTCTCAAAGTAAAGTATTATTAAAGCTGAGGCTACTTAAGCCGAAATACACATTTTCACAAGTAAACATTACGTACTTACCTGACAGATGGACTTCGATGTACATTGCGAGTCGATAGTATGTTCAAAAATTAATAACGGTGTATACGTTAGCGTAATCAAAATAATTCTTTCTGTTAATGATTAGTAGAGTCTTAATCTATGTCCAGTTTTAATAAACGCCCGTATACCATTTACACACTGTAGATAGAGCAGATATTTGTGTGATGAGCGCCAAAATTTGTTTCTGAGTCTTGGATGTTTTCTATGTATTTAAGTATGTATGTATTTCTCAATATAAGTAACTATGTTTATCGTTGTCTAGTACCCATAGTACAAGCCTAGAGCTTAGTTTGAGACTTGGTCAATTTGTATGATATTGTCCCGTGTTTTTTTTTTACTCTTCTCAACATCTACGAAGATTTAATTACGTGTATAGTATGAAATAGGCCAATAATATTTGAATTATTAAGTGATGTGTTTTGAGCCCAACGCAGACTAAAAATGTTCATATTTTCAAGCAGTGTTGAGAAAAACTCATTTCTCACTTTCAATTACACTGGCATTACAAGAACCTTAACTGTGAAAGGGCGACAAGTTCAATTGAAAGAGAATTGTCATTTGCACAGATTTTTACAATGGTCCCTACACTCATATGACTCAATGGTCACTATAGTCTCGTAGGCAGCCAACATACATGCGATCAGTGAATAAAGGTGAACAGTGAATCAGTTTGTATGTAAAACAAAGGTTTTCGCACCAATTTTATGCATTTTTGTTTGAATATTAATAAAGTGTGACTCAATTTTATCGTGTAGATTTATTTAACTTACGGTTTTATTTAATTACTTACAAAAAATCGACATTCCTAAAAAAAAATTCTGAAAATAAACTACCCTGTTCGATTTCCAGTTTTTTTTAAATATTTGATAATACAGTTTTTCTTCATTCTCAATTTAATTTAATTATTATTTATTTATTAATAAAGAACAATCTTGTTAGTTTCAGGACGTATATTCCCCTGATAGAATTCTTTGATCACCCTGTATAATAATCTAAATCCAATACTCATCAATCGTCACCCAGCCTCCATCGATTTACGAGTCCGTCATTTTGTTAACGATGTCACCGTGACCTAAATATGACAGTAATATCGTTTCCGGACACCTTAATCAATACATATTGGATTATCAGCGACGTTCATTTGTTGCCGACAGTGGGCTTGTAACAAGGCTTTATTCTACTTGGTAAAAACTAATTGCTTTTGACATGTAATCATATTGAGTAATGACGGCCAAGTTAAAAACAATACGATAACAATACCTGCGACTCTATTCAACTGCGTTATAACGATATCGTTTTTGACACGTTTAATAATCGTTTATGTCACAGTCGCCATTATTGTAAATGACATAAGAGTTATCAAAACGTTGACAATACGGAAACAGGTCAAAAACGATATCGTTATAACCTTGTAGAATTCCAGCCCTGTAAAGACCTAAGTAGGCGTAGCCAAGATGAAAACGGTGCTGACGTTACTGTTTTCTATACGATCTGTCATCTAGATATATGCTTGTCTAAAGTCATTCATCATTTAGCTATACGATTTGTCATCAGGTCACGTCCACCCTTGTTGTAATTTTTTGAAAATTGCTACCTTTAACTAACGTTATTCGTCCGTGTTAATTGAACTTGGCAAAGATGTAAACAAATCCAAACGAACCAATTCTCCATGGTTAATTGATAATCACGTACTTTTAACTTTTAAAGATCAAGTGAGTTGATTTGCAATGATTTATACACTAGATCATTATTTTTATATTAAGTTAAGATGAAATAACTCTTCATTATACGATTTGTTTAATAAAAACACGTTTAGTCAATATTTGACATAATGTGTCATCAAACAGTACTAATTTGTTTACATATTGCAAATTTTTACAGACAGACTTTAGGCCACCGGTGCTCTATTCTATTAAGTAAAATAATATCATGTCAAAAGCCATATGGTTTACCGAGTATATGTACGTAGAATAATCATTTGGATTCAGAATAAGCTCGTGTTCATCCTTCCTTCTCGATGAATACCTAAAGCAAGATAAATACAAACTTTCCCGACTAAATACGATGTGGTATGTTGAATTTACTATATCTCTACATTGACTAGCCTTGTTTACTTTCTAAAGTTCTAAATGAGCGGTATCCTTGCCTTGGACGAGCCTCCACGAATAACCTCGATCAGATTAAATTAATCGAGACCAAATTAGATTAATTAACTAAGTTCCATGGAGTCGCAACAGATGAGAGATCTCAATAGTGCTGTCTCTTTTATACAGTAGGGCACACCTTGATAAGAAGAGAGATGGAGCTATATTGAGCAAGCAGAGAGTTTAAATACGCTTTAATGCTTTTTGTTTTTCGAAGCGAGGCCGTTACTTTGTACAAACGTTAATTTAGGTAAAACTTTACAGTGGTCATTGTTGTCGCACTCTTTAGTGGTGGTAGGACCCCGTGCAGGGTCCGTCCGGATCGCTACCACCATCTTATCCATTAACCACCCGCCAAGCAACAGCGTTCGCATTGTTGTGTTCCGGTGTGGGGATAAGACAACCGGTGTAATTACTAGCATAGAGGCATTCCAACTTAGTCCTCAGGGTTGGCAACGCATTTGAAGTCTTAGGATTATAATAGTCTTGAGAATTCAAATGTCTATGGGTCTCAGATTCCACTTACCATCAGGTGGCCTGAGTGCTCGTGTGCCTTCTCCTTAACATAAAAAAAAACTCTCTCAGGCACCTGTTAGTATATTTGCTGTATAGACAGACGAATACTGTTAAAACTCTGGTTTTACTGTAATGGTATTTGTTGATGTCCTATTGTTGTCAGATATACGAGTACATTTCAATCCAAAACAAATAATATAAAAATAAGTGATTTTAAGTTTTGTTGAAAAACTTGACATACCAAATACTCATACTCAAACAGAAGTAAATTTTGCTGTTTTAAATTGGATAAATATTCTTCTTTATTCCACAATTTGAAAATTAAAACGAAAGTAATTTTTATCGGACACGCAATCCTGACGACATTTAAGAAATAAATTACAGCAATATTAATTAGTCGTGTACGAATGTTTTTATTACTCGTAATCTACATAGTTTGGGATTGAACGTATGTTGAAAATCAATTTCAACAATAATACATATTTCTCACATTTGGATATTCTCAGACAGAGCTTTCATATTTCATGCCGTTTGTTCCCCCGGATTAATATTGGAAAAGTTCCGCCGTTTCTTATCCGCAACCTTGATAAAGTACTTTATGTTCTTCGGTTCAGCACAATTCCTGCCAATTTCTAAAGATTATGATCTTCCCTCAAATGTAAATTAGAAAAAGTTAAACTTTAATTAAAGGGGAGTGAAAAAATCGACTGAGAATAAAGTCGGTTAAAAATGATCAGCTGGGAAAAAAAGGAAAAAGTTACTAAAGTATATAAGTAAGTTTTGCGTCCATTATTGCGATCCATTAACCTACTGCCATACAGTAGTGTTCGCATTGTTGTGTTCCGGTTTGGGGATAAGACAGCCGGTAAAATAACTAGCATAGAGGCATTCCATCTTAGTCCTCAGGGTTGGCAACGCATTTGCAGTCTTAGGATTGCAGTCTTGTGAATGCGAATGTCTATGGGTCACAGATTCCACTTACCATAAGGTGGCCTGTGTGCTCGTTTGCCTTTTCAATGCCATAAAAAAACACGTTTTAAATGATTATTACATTTTTAGGCTTAACCTGACGAATACGTTATCAAAAGTTCACCAGAAGTTTTTGTAAAAGAACAATCTAAAAAGTTAAAACCTAATCTCTAAATTTAGATTTTTTCGTCAAACATTCTCGTCTACGTCATTATAAGTTTGACGCTTCAAAATTCAATATTGTGATACACCTAACTTTAGAAATTACCGTTTCTTACTGGAGCCACTTTCTAAATTGGTTTCAGGAAAATGGGTACAATGAACACTCTGGAGTTCTATTATGAATGGTTTCCCAATACGAATTCGGACACATAATGAAATACTTAGTTTTGTCATTGGTTATATATTTAATACTTTGTTTTTTTCGTAGGTTACAACTTTTTTTGGTTACTTTGCCACACTTTGGTTATATTAACGTTATAAAACACTTAACAACATTTTACAGTACGACTAGCTGACTCAGCAAACGTTGTTCTGCCATATATAGATATATACAAAAATACTAAAATCACGATTCAAAAATGGGGGTAGGAGGGTGAAAAATAGTTTATGGCCTATTCTCAGACTTACTGAATAAACATACAAAATTTTATAACAATCGGTCAAGCCTTTTCGGAGGAGTTTTGTTATGAACATTATGACACGAGAATTTTATACAAAAGATAATTTTCGTAGATTAATTATAATGTTGTAGGGTAGTTTTCAAAGTAATTTTACCTAATTTAGGACTAAAATTAAGAAGAATAAATTTATGACTAATTTTCATTACTCACATGTAAAAGTTACCGTTTCTTAATTTTAGTCCTTAACTAAGTACAATTATTTTGAAAACTACCCTGTAATGTTATAGAATATTTTATAACTTTATAAAACATAGTATAAATGTATAAACGCTGCGTGGGAGCACCATAATGTATCCTTTAATTAGTCTTCACAGATTTGCGACCGTCCATTCCCAGATGTTTGCCAGCAGCGGCAATCTCGCGACCTTAACGCGTCCTTCAATTTTCGCGTTAATCAGATGATCCTGGAAGCAAGGCCATTGTCAGGATTAAGAAGCAAGGTCATTGTACCTCTGTAATTGTGAGAAGGAACCGGATCAGGAGTGTTATCCTCTTTAGCAACTTCCCTTCCGATTTATTGACGAATTGGTAAGTTTGTGCTTCTGTGGTTTCATCGTTAAACCTGCAACTAAAGCCAAGAACTAGCACTAAAATGTTACGGTCAGACAGGACAAGTTAATTAGTGTAGTGTAGGCGTTTTTTTACATAACATCGTTACCGTCTTTTCCTCCTCATAAAGTTTTTATCTCAGTGTTTTAAAGAGAAGGCTCGAAATAAGATATAATTCAAATATTTCTATTGAAAAAAGCATTGCTCCTAAGTGTATAATGATATTGATGATTACCATTTAAAAACCAAGCAGAGGCTTTATTCTACTCAGTAAAACCTTATTGCTTTAACGTCACTGATTTTGCAAAAATCGCTGTGTTTGTTTTCTCATAAAGGATTTCACACCTTGCACTGAACTGTCTAAGATTTAAGTTACCCTTATAGAAATTAACACATGGCGACTTTTGCACACGTAGCGACATATTTTGAGCTATCGAAACAGTTTTGCCGAGGAGAATAGAGCCCCTGAAATACATGTTCTTAGTAAAATGTAAGTGTCTGTCTTCTGCCTAGCACAGACGAAGAAACTTCTCAAATTGTGAAACATTCGTATCAGAAATTCTCCGCGACTTCAAAAAATATTCTTATTTTTTTGTATTGCACATTGTCACATTTGGTCTGCTGGTCAAAAAACATTGACGACGACAAACCAAGCGTAATACTAGATGGTTGCCACGAAGCACTAAATAAGGATCTTCTACTCCATTTCTTTCACGCGTCATTCGAAATTTAACGTTTGAGATTTTAACAGAGCGACCGTTTTTCGATTTACAAAATCCCTGACAATGGCTACGCCCTATAAATGTTGTTTATTTCGGCTATTAAGTTTAATTTTCGAAACGTTATTCCTTTGTTTGCGTAGATTCGCAACTCGGAATAGTTTCCGCCGAATCTAATCTCATGAATGTTGCAATAAGGCGGAATGCGATGCGATCCGACAGACGCTCCGGGCGAATAAACGAATATTTAGAAACGTTAAGAACGGACAAAGGACCCACAAACGTTTACGTAATCCTTAGATTGCAGAAACAAGCTTTACGCAATAAATCTGGGTAAGTTATTCCCTCTGAAGTTTATTTGTTTTTACTAAGCCTTTGTTGTCCGTCCGTCTGTCCGTCCGTCAGTCACAAGGCTTGTATCTTTTGAACCGTTCTAGCTAGACACTTGAAAATTTCACATATTAACCGCGTTAACAACTTAAGAGGACTGTGAGCAAAAAAAATTCATACAAAATGCGATAAGGTTTTTCTCCTCATAAACGTTGTCCGATTTTTACGACTTTTAAACATGTAGATATTATGAAAAACTCCAACTCCATGAAAATATTTATTGGAAAGAAGAAATATATTATTTTTGACAGCTACGCGATTTAAGCATCGCTTCAAAATTGTCATAAAAAAATATATATATATTAATGGAGTCGCTGTACTACAAATTCTACGATAGTGCGAAACCCTTCGTGCGCGTTTTAGACTTTTAATTCGCCGGCCCGGCAAGCTTCTTTTTGCACTCGCGATTGCAGTTTGGATGCAAACATCTTAGGCACCCATACTCGTACCGTCCTATAGCGATCAACAAGGAACCCTTATAGTTTCGCCATGTCCGTCTGTCTGCGGGTTAACTCAGAGACACTTTTGTTTCGGATACATCCCGTATTTATTTTTATACATTATGACATCGAGTGAGGTATCATTAGATAGCTCTTAAAACATCATTCAACATATACATGTTGATGTAAATTTTTAGATTTTCGCTAGTTACGCACAAGTAATAAAAATCTGGAAAACCACAAGTAATAAAAGGAAAACTATCACGAATATGGAGTCTTGATTGGTTCCTAAGATACAGGGCGCTAAGCTTTGTCCGACCGAGCTAACATTTGTATGAAGCAGGTTAATTACCTTGTATTCATCAAAACAAAGACCAATACAGCGAACAAACACAGCCAATAATAATTAATTGAATCACGATTCAGCTCGGTATCGTGAAAGGCAGTTAATGTGATATTAACGAGCTGCCTTGTTGGCTGCAGGTTCCATAATCCGGTCAAGTACCCGACGGATAATCAACTGTCATTCGTATCACATGGGGTGGGCACGTCAACAGAGACCGCGTTTTGATTATTTCCGCCCTCGAATAAATATGTATTTCAGGAGATAATCTCATACAAATTTATCTACTCACTCTTAAACTAAGGTACGGTTTGACCCACACTAGTATCAAAACAAATTATATAGCCTAGTTGGGAGTGACCCTGCCTCCGAAGCCAGCGGTCCCGGGTTCAAATCCCGGTGAGGGCAGATATTTGTGTGATGAGCGTGAATACTTGTTTCTGAGTCCTTGATGTTTTCTCTGTATTTCTCTATGAAAGTATGTTTATCGTTGTCCAGTACACATAGTACAAGCATAAGAGCTTAGTTTGGAACTAGGTAAATTTGTGTGAGATCATCCCCTGATGTTTATTTATTTATAATTTTAACCTGTCACTAATGCCCTGGTAAACATGCCTGTTGGTGCAAAATGTGGTTACGTAATTACCAAGAACTCTTTTTAGATTTGTTGGTGTATCTGTAGCTTCTAACCACCCCACTTTGGGAATGAAGGCGTGATGTTATGTACGTATGTATGTTTAGGTATATACATTAGGGTCATTCTTGAGAATTGAATTATCCATTCCCGTAGTATTTTTATTTCGATTTTACAGCAAGTTATCTAAGTTTGGGAATAATTAACTGAATTAGGACAAGTGCATAATGATCAATTTAATTAAATGAATTCTTATCTGTTTTTCAGGTTTTGCTTACTAAAGCTTTACTTCGGTCAAATTTGCGGTTTATGACATCGCTGAGCCGGGGCAACCCGGTTTTTATTACGGACAGGATAATGGGGGGTATTTTATTAACGAACACGACTGGGTACCTACAGTGGATATGGTTTAGTTTTCAGTGTCGTAAAGGAAATTGGTGGGGTGAAAGGTTAGGAGAAAACACTGTTTTTAATACGATAACATTTAACAGGCGACTATTCCCTAAAATCGGGCCGGACATAAAATGTGTTTTCTTACGTTACGCCTTTTTTATTTTTTTTATTTAATAAAATCAGTTTGAGTCTTATATCCTTATGTTTAATAAGATTAAAACGCCAGACGTTACTTGACAGGTGAAAATAAATACAATTTCCCAATGTTGTCATAATTGACTACCTATATTCACTAAAACTTTATGTACGAACGCGACTGCTAACGCAAAAACAACGGAGGAATAACGTGAGAATAACTTATTATTGAGTAAATTTACTGGTAAATAAACTAGGAATAAACGAGCCCAATAAAACCCAATAACAACAGATCCAAGAACAATGTAATAAGACCATTCGTGATATTTATTGTCTGTGTTATTAAATTGCCAACTGTCTGGTACAATATATACACATACAGGTTGTTTGTGTTTAAGAGGCCGTACACGAAATTTTGCCGATTTCGCTGATTTTCGTGATTTTACAGACGTGATTTTACTGTTGAAATACTTTACTTCTACAAATTTAAATGCGCAACACGAAAGATAATTTCGATTTTCAACGAATGTATGAAATACTTTTTTGTTTTTTTTTATTTAATTTTGATTAATCGACCTGAAACCGGCGACTGTTTCGTGAGTTTTGCTGTAAGAGGTTTAGAATATCGCATATTCACGAATCGTTTCGACGTCTTAAAGGTATGAAAAAATTGCATTTGACTGCTGTAAAAGTTGTCTAAAAAATGTATGAACTACTTTTTACCACCTTAATATATTTTTATTGTGTAAAAAAACTATGAACTTGGTAAAATTTTATAGAAAATGAACAAAAAATAGTTTTAAATTTCGGCTTCTTAAAACTCTCGTTCATAAAATTAAAAGAACAGTAATAAAATTCAGTTCAAAATCAATCCATTACCTTAAAAACACATTCAAAAATTAAAAATTAAATAGCAATATAATGTTTTAAAATAACCTAAATCAAGAATTTAAATTCTCGACAAAGATAAAAAAGTAGCTCATTCATTCGTAACTCATTTATTCGATCATAACTGAAATGATATATCATGATGTGCATTAAAACTTATAGAAAAGCAGTATTCAAACTGTAAAATCACGAAAACAAGCAAAACTGGCAAAATTTCGTATACGGCCTCTTAACGACGGAGTCTAATAGGGTAGCTGACAAGCTTCAAGGTTAATAATTTTAAGATTTGGTACATTTTTAAATTTAAACTTTCAGTCAGCAGTTTAAAGTTAGCTTGCTTGCGGTTTTTTTTCCGCATCCTGGTAAGACATGCTTTTTAAAATGTTTCGTTGACATCAAATCGGCTCCTTGGTTTAAAATACAGTATCTAATAGTCGAAAAATTGGAGAGTAACGAAAACCTTTTACTCTTCTGTAAATGAAATTTATATATTTTGGTGTGCAATGCAATGGTTCTTGACAAGATGCATTCCGCGAACATTATCGTATCAAAAATATATAGGACTAGCTGTTTCCCGCAACTCCATCCACGTAGAAGTGGATTATCGCTATTCCCTAAGGATTCGTAATTTTTTTGGGATTTAAAGTACCTTGTGTCCTTCCCCGGGACTCAAACTATATCTATACCAAATTTCATCTAAATCGGTTAAGCGGTTTATCCGTGAAAGCGTAACAAACACACAGACAGCCAGAGTTACTGTCACATCTATAATATTAGTATAGATTGCCGTAAGCTGCCGGACGGTCGCGTCGAGCGCTATGTCAATTCTATACTCGTACTGACAGTTATCGAAAATCGTTAACGTTGACGTTAAGTATCTTTTCTAAGGCCACTGTACTGTGATAAGTTCTCAATTCACATACTATATACCGTCTAGAAACGTCACTGCCAATGAAAATGTTAACTAAAACCTTTTAATATACAAAAAACAAGGGTTTTAGAGCAATCAAGCACCTAATAGTCGGAAGATAAATCCGTCCATTCACCGTCATTTGTGGTCGCAATCTGCCGTAACAAGGTCCCGTTAACTCTTTCAATGCCAGCCTGTT
This sequence comes from Acleris holmiana, assembly GCA_949316455.1. Classification (NCBI taxonomy): domain Eukaryota; kingdom Metazoa; phylum Arthropoda; class Insecta; order Lepidoptera; family Tortricidae; genus Acleris; species Acleris holmiana. The sequence continues at coordinate 10,701,481 of OX438784.1, forward strand.
GGTTTCCCGAACAAAACGGAGTCGTTACCCAAGTGCACCTGGGTTTGGGCCCTGGACGACTTTTCGCTTGTTAGCCCGACACCGCGCTAAACGCGTCGTTTCGCAAACAATTACCCTTAACCCATAGCTCAGGTTAATAATACCGTATAATATTATTTAGGTCACTCTTTGCGTTTTCAAACCGTATGATTATCTATACTAATATATTCACTTATTTCGATTTACTGCCATACGGAAAACTGACGACTCCGAATTACGTCAAACTAGAGAAATGACAACATTCACGTTTACTGATAGAACATTACTACTTAATCAATTTATAATATTTACAATAGAAACTTTTTCAATCTTGGCCGAATGGAATAACTGTTTTTGGACCAGTAACAATTCCTACTGTTTCGAACGTTAGGTAGATATGGTACAAAGCTGTGGAAGTTCATGATTATTCGGTTTTGCAAACTGTTTTTTAAGGCAGTGATGGTGAACTAGCAGACAGATGGGTGAGGACCAAAAAGTTGGACCATAGTTAAGCGCATTTAACCATTAAAACAACGAAGCCGGAAATCGACGAAAATTAGCCATTGTATGGCTAAGAAATTACTAGAAAACTTAATTACGTGAGTTAGCGTGGCCAACTTTTTGGTCCTTACCCAGATCTAGTATCACATAGTAAGGTGTTTGAAATGACAACAATTCTTTTCGTAACAACATTCAACACGTTAAGGATATGAAAAAGTGCGTTTTATTAATTTTAGACAGTTCCATGGTAACATTTGCTGCACACAATCGATTTCTAAATAAAAATAGCGTTAGTTTTATTTTTCAAAACGTCCGGGTTCGATTCCCGATTGGAGTACAAGTTTTTTTAATGTATGAATGCAGTTTTTCTTGTTTCTAAAATCGATGACATGGTTCCTGAGAACAGACATCTTCGTAAGCCTTAAGTTGCAGATTTTCCCATACTGACTGATCTAAATGAGCCACCATGACTGTAAAATTCGACAATAATAATAATTAGATTTGGAGCATATTTTATTAGTAAATTGTAATTAGTTTAAAGGAAAATAAAACGTCACCGACACCAGGGCCTCTATGCAACAGCAAAACCATATTGCTTTTTACGTGTTCTTGTATTGATTTTAACTCGGCCGCCATTATTGTCAAGTTAATAAGAGCTATCAAAACATTGACAATACGATAACTTAACAATTTAAGTTTACCAAGTTGAATAAAGACCCTACAAATGCATCGCAATACAATTTATAACCTAAACTTGCTCTGGAATGACAGGTGTCGGGCTTGACTTCTTAACTTTCGTTTTGCTGTCTGAAATGTAGGGCTTTTATTTAATAGAGCCGTGATGGTAAAAGGAAAAAACTGGGCAAGAGCATGTCGGACCATGCTCAGTGTAGGGTTCCAAAGCCGTTAAGTACTACAAACATAAAAAACCACATAATGATTTTAGTAGGTATAAACACTTTAGTCGCCTGTTTCTCAAGACCTAATGATGTGTAATTACTCGTGATGCGTTTTCATTGAAGATATTTTTTAGATTTTTAGTATTTGCAGTTTTGGCTGTAGGGGGGAGTACACTTGCCTCTAATAAAAATTAGCACTTTAAAGCTTAATATTTCATAAACGGAACCCTTAATCGAAAAAAATATTTTCCCAAACCCGCAATATTTTTGAACGTCATAGGTCATAGGTTGGATAGCGAACGACACTCTACACTATGGAGTAGACGAGAAATAAAAATACACTCCACGTTACGTGTACACTAAAAAAAATGCTTTTTCGAGATTTTATTTTCCCACTTTGTTGGCGTGACTAATATGTATATTCATGCCAAACTACAGCTTTCTAGTACTACGAATCCGACGGACGGACATGGCGAAACTATAAGGGTTCCTAGTTGGACTACGGAACCCACTGAAAAATAGGTCTCTGAGGGTATTTTCAACCTTTACATCCCCATACGACGGTATTTTTTTTTTAGAATCGAAACATAACGATGGTTTTATCAAATTTAGCGTCAGAGAAAACGATTACTGTTTATGGATTGCATAGGCTCGGCATTTCCGAAGCAAGTATTTCTTTTATCGTCTCTAGATCTACCGTCTATACGTGCCGGAAATTTATTACAATGTGATATTTATATTCCGAAAGTGAAGATAACAGGCGACCTCTTGAATGTTGCATGAACTCTGTTCGAACACGTCTTCGTACGACGTAGAAAATACATAAATAACATACATAACTAAATACATACATAGGTCCAAAAGTAGCCGAGTAGGTTAGGAATAGTGAACACCCCTTGAATATTGTAGTAGCTCGTCAAGCTGTAACCACACTATACAAGCCGTGACACAAATCAGAAGCGGGATCATCTGTATAGTAATAACCTCGTACCCACCATAACACATACAGGGAGATCTTTGTGAGTGCGAATTTGAATTTTCCAGGAAGGAAATAAAGTCCAGTTACTTTTGCTCTTAAATGCCATTTTTAAAAATAAACAAAAATGAACTTTATGGTCATTAAAATATAGTTTAAACTAAATTGTCTTGATTATGTCTCCTATGGCTGGGTCTCACGCTCAAAGAGCAACAAAATCGCGTCGGTGCCGCGCCGCTACCGTTCTACCGAGTTTTCAGCAATAGTTTGTTTAGTACAATTACAAGAGCAGTTTACAAACTTTAACAACTGCAGAAACGAATTTGTATTTAGGATTGGTGTAAGTTGTCGTAAGTAGCGCTGTCATTCTATACATGTGACAGATTTTTAGTCGCTAGCTTTTATAGCCAAGTAATTGGGCGTTTTCCAAAAAAAGTGTACATCGTTAAGGACAAAAAAAAAAAAAACTTTTTCCGTTTCGTCACGAAAATTAACGTATCGTAAATGTATGGCTAAAATTAGTGACGAAATGGAAAAAGTAAAATTTTCTTAATTTCGTCCTTAAAGATGTACACTTTTTTTGGAAAACGCCCAATTAGCAGACGACCTGAGCACCCTGAGCCTGAGATTTAAATAAAGAGAGACTGAGTAAGAGTGTGTGTGTATAAAAGAGAGAGAGAGATACAATAGTAATACCTAGTCAAAAGATACAATAGTAGGTGATAAGAAAAAAATACACGGGTAGATCACGTGACTTTCCGTATGACGTGATCTACCAGTGACGCGATTGGTTTAAAAACAAAACGAATCGAAACGCTAGTTAGCGAACGAATCTTGGCTAGGGCTTCTGATCTCAAATCGGCGGGTAGGTGCTCAAAGTAGGTCGGACCAACGACGCGAGGGTTCTTTTCCGCACGTGCCATGCGACGAGGAACCGTTCTTAGGCGTCCAGTAGATCGAGGCTGTTTACCCGGAATGTCCACGCGTGCAAACTGGGAGATGTTTCTTACAAATACTATAACTTCAATTAAGTATTGTGAATAGTGCGTCAATATGCGTTGAGATGTGAATAAACCTCGATAAGAATGCCTAGGATTTACTCCGACAAGTATACGGATAGCACGTTTTTTAATAGGACCCTTTTTGCATTTGTGAAGTACCACATATGAGAGTGCCGTAGGACATCATCTTACTTTAAAGCAAGCAAAATAGACTTGTTGACTTAGCTGGTATACATACATAACATCACGCCTGTATTCCCAGAGTGGGGTAGGCAGAGCTACAGAAATACCAACAACTCTAAAGACATGTAAATAATTCTGTAGCCACATTTTGCACAAGTAGGCTGAGATGTTTACTAGTGTATTAGTGACAGGTTGCAAGCCCATCGCCTAATAATACTACAATACAAGCCTTTGTTCCCTTAGTTACCTCTTACGACATCCACGGGAAGACATGGAGTGGCACTATTCTAGCCCGGCAACCACACGGGCAATGAGAGATGGGAATGGGAGATTTTGTTGCTTAAAAATACTATAACTTCAATTAAGTATTGTGAATAGTGCGTCAATATGCGTTGAGGTGTGAATAAATCTGTACAAGAATGCCTAGGATTTACTCCGACAAGTATACGGATAGCAGTTATTTAATAGGGTTTTTTTTTGCATTTGTCAAGTACCCCAAATGAGAGTGCCGTAGGACATCAGAGAGTAAAAGTAAGCAAAACAGGCCTGTTGACTTACTTGGTATATTATTTTGTATTTATGTATTAACATAATGAGCAAACATATACAATAACTAAAAATGAAACATGATAAACTAACGAACGAACTTACAATCTTACTTAGAGCTATACTAATCTAACAAATCGTTAACAGTGGGCATCGTTGCGAAAATGCTGGTGGCATCACCACGTTGAATCCACCATTTTGGTCACGAGATGCGTCGACTAGGCATTTACAAAGATTTTTAAAAATACAGTATGCTCCCTTAAATTTAATTTGACTTTTCTGCTGTGTGAAATGATACCCGACTTGTTTACGTTGTCACACATATAAAGTAGGTCTCTCGCAACAGCCACTAATGCCGCCACCGAGTTAATGACTGTTCATATTATACTTTATCCTCGTAAGACCCGGTGTGCTGTAGGAGGTACATAATCCAGGCAATTTAATTTAAACTATATTTTAATGAGAATAAAGCTCATTATTATTTGTTTCAAAATTGTAAATGGCATTTAAGAGCAAAGGTAATTGAACTTTATTTCCTTTATGTTAGATTCAAATTCCTAGTCACAAAAATCTCCCTGTTCGTGGTGTGGTCTTCCTCACGGGGATATTGACTCACTGTAACGGTGGTCACAGGTGGCCATATGCCACGAGTCCGCGGCACAGTGGTGACGTTTAGTGGACTTTTGTGGTGACAATTATTTTGACATGTAATAACTAGGTTAGTACCAATTTCACCGTACGATGTTAAATTTAATAAATGTTGATAGACTGTTAGTTCATACATTTTGACAACTGTTAACGCTCTAATCGTCTGTTATATGAATTTATGTGGTTATGATCGGTACTTGGGGGCACCGAGCTTTTTGCGCTCATTAACTTTAGGTATTTTATGCACTCTGTGTATGTGTGCGTATAGCACACCAGCAAGGAGCGAGCCGGAGCTATGCGCCGGCCGCGCGCCGCGTCTGACGAGCCGTGCGCCGATCCACTAGGCGCGGAGGTTGCTACCAATGTTTACAAAATAAAAAAACATAATCGATTCCGAATACTTTTATTAAAATATTGACTATAAGAAGTTAAAAACTTTTTTCAGTCTACATTTTTTTTTAAATTTGTAGTTTACTGTCGGTAGGTAAGGTAGGATTGAATTACTTGTATGAGGTACAGTCACATCACGAGATTGTTGAGCCACTCTAGAACCCACTCACAGATAGATAGATAATTTTTAATTAATGTCGTTTGTACATCTAAGGTGTATTTAGCTAGTGTTAAGTTATTTATAATATTTATTGGGCAAATTGTTCGGCTAAAGAGAATAAATCATAAGTAAAAGCCGTACATCTTCCAATCGGCCATCTTCCCTCTCCGAAGGTTACCGGGAGAACCCTTTCATAGAAAGTTGACGGTAAATTTTGACGTAAATAATTTCTTTTGCATGACTTGACTTGACGCTGTCATTACTCATTAGGACAGAGTTCTATGGTGGCTCAACAACCCCGTGATTTAATGTGACTGTATATTGAAATGTAATAAAACCTAATTACCTTTATTGACAATATTCTAAGCACAAAATAAAGTGAACTGAATAGAATACCTAATGTAAAGTAATAAGAACGGCTGAGTAGGGCAAAAATCCCAGTCATGGACCCTTTCTTCAAGATATTATTTTTAACTGACTTCAAAGAAAAGGAAGTTCTCAGTTTGACCTGTATGTATGTATGTAAGTTTGTCCGCGATTATCTCACGTTTGGCTGAACCGTTTTTAATGCGGTTTTCAGAAAAGTATTTGTTTCACATAGGAGAAGGTTTTGGTATTTTAACCGTCTTTAAAAAAAAGGATCTTAGTTTGTACGAATGTTTATCCATGATTATTTCCGCAAAAACTTCAATGTCTGATTCTGATCACTATAAAGTATAAAATTAAATTGATGTTTTAAAAAACTAAAAACTTAAAGCTGCTGTATCAATCACCTATTTAGAAGTTCGTACTTAATGTTTGTATGTATATAATGTAATGAATAATCTACGCAGGTATCTTTAGAAAAAAGTATTAGCACATAAGAAACAACAATAATCAATATCGGATTTTACTTCACGGCATTATTTTGTCTGTGTGAGTAAGCAATGTCATTGTCTATTTCTCCATCCACTGAAAGACAAGAAATTTGGTCCATTGGCATCCTGTAATAAAACAGAACGTTTTGATTTAACTATAATTTATTTATTAACAGAATTAGTTTTTGGATGAAATTTTGTAATCCTCATTCTATAAAAATAATTCGTATTTGGGACTTACAATTCCATTGTGTGGTAAATTTTATAATCGATGTCAACCAATTTATTTACTCTGTAAATTGAAAAAATATAAAGATAATGTGAAAATTCATACTAAATTTATTAAAATGTTTTCCTATACACCTCTTACTATTTTTACGCATACCTCACCGGTTCATTAGGAACCTTAACTCTTCGCTTTGTAGCGAAGTGCCAACAACTGGAACATTAACCCTATAAATAAAAAAAATATGATTAATTTTGCAATTTTACTCATTTGTTGAAATATAGTTGTTAGGTACTGAGTATACTTACGGAGTATTCTCTTTGTATTCAGATTTCTGGAGATGTCTTGCTCTAGAAATATTGAGACCATCCCAAGAAGTAACAATATTATTTATTTATTTATTTATTTTATTTATTTATTAAGGTTTGCCAACAGGTAAAATACTATAAAACTTACAAACTAATTATGACATTTCGTTTATAATGATTGAGTATCCACCCAATTACAGGCAAACTCAGCATGCATTACAATTTAACGCTTATTATCTAGAAGTTAAACATTCTAGTAGCTACTATGTTATTCACTAAACAAATACAATACAAATTCTTAATAAGTCCAAGTGAAGAAACTATTTTGCAATCGGCACCCAAATTAGAAATTAACCTTAAGTTTGTATAAATGTGTTTTAAACTTATTTAGTGACATGTTTAATATATCAACCCTTTTATCTTTAAACAATGTATTATGTTCTTTGCAAATTCTAGGCAAAACGCTGTGAGACCCGACATTAGTTCTGTACGTTTCAGTTGAGAATGGCCGAAAGTTGACAAGACGAGCACAATGTCGCGGGACGGTCAAATTGATTTTTTGCAGAAGCTGTGGACAGTCTAAAGCTCCTGAGATAATCTTATGCAATAACACCTGATCGGAAATCCAACGGCGGTCCTCGAGAGAAATCATCTTAAAATAGCTTAAACGATCCTTATATGAAATAAGCGAATTTAGTTTTTTTTGGTGAACGGAAAGAAAAAAGAGAAATCGCTTTTGTATTCGTTCTATTCTCTCTACGTGGCACTTATACAATGGATTCCAGATGTTTGAACAGTACTCTAACAAACTACGAACCAAAGCAAAATAAGTAGTTTTTAAAGCCGAGATATCTTTGAATTTTTTGCAATTACGCCAGATAAAACCCAAGAGTCTATTTGACTGTTTTATAATATTATCAAGGTGTGGGATAAAAGATAGTTCCTTATCTAATGTCACACCTAGGTCTTTAATTAGTGAAACCTCTTCCAGGGGTACATCATTTATCACATGCGTGGTATTTAAGGGTAATCGTTTTCTAGTGAACTTTATATGTTTGCATTTCCCAATGTTCAAAGGAAGTTCATTCCTACCAGACCAATTTGATATGCGGGTCAAGTCATCTTGAAGCTGCTGTGATTCAATAGGGCTGTTTACTACTTTAGTTATTTTTAAGTCATCAGCAAAAAATGAAAAGTTAGAGTGATGAATTTCCCTAGCAATGTCATTTATAAAAATTAAGAATAATGTAGGCCCTAGGTGGGATCCCTGGGGAACTCCTGAAGTAGCTTCAAAACTTTCAGATTCATGCCCGCATATCAAAACATTCTGTGATCTGGATGTAAGATAAGAGGAAAACCAGTCTAGCAATCTTCCATGCACGCCAACGTTATAAAGCTTGCGTATAAGTAAGCAATGGTTTACGCGATCAAAGGCTTTACTTATGTCGGTATAAATAGCATCGACCTGCGAACCCTTGTCTAAAGCCTCAGCAAGAGTGGAGATGTGCACAGCCAAATTTGATACAGTGGACTTATTACTACGGAACCCGTGTTGTTCTGGAACAATGAAAGACTTTACATGGGCGGTCAACATAGAATTCACCAAAGATTCGAAAACTCTGCCAAGGATTGATAATAAAGAGATTGGTCTGTAATTCTGCACGTCAGTTTTGGCACCATCTTTAGGAATAGGAATGACGTTTGCTTGCTTCCAACATGATGGAAAAACGCCGATCGATAACGAATAATTGTAAATTATTTTAAGAGGGTATGATAGACCTTTAGCACAGTTTACTATAAAAATCGCTGGTATTTTATCGGGTCCTGGTCCCTTGTTCTTGTCTAGCTTTTTAAAAGACGATTCGATATCGTGTCGGGACAGTGCAATAGTACTCATAGTATTAAAGGTTTCGCAAGTGTCCGCTTGGAAAGTTTCTGAGCTTAGATTAACATTGTGATCAGTAGTGTAAACAGACGAAAAGTTTTTGGCAAATGCTCGGCAGATTGAAGCCGGTGATGATATTATTGATCCTTGAAATGTCATTTCACCAGGTATCGTGCTTTCAGTTTTACGCTTCGATTGTATAAAGGACCAAAATACCTTGATATTATTTTTTGATATGGAACTTTCAATAGATTTCATGTAATTGGAGTAACATAATTCGATTTGTTTATGGCAACGTACTCTCGCATCCTTAAATTCTATTTCATCAATAGGGTTTTTAAACCGCTTGTATTTATCCCGCAATTTATCCTTTTCTTTAATTAACTTTATAAGATTTTTTGTGTACCAAACTGGATAGCGGCTATTACACATTGACTTGGTGACAGGTACGTGTTTATCGATGATGTTTTGCAAGTGCTTGTAGAATACATTTGTCATTTCATTTACGTCGGTTAAAAGCTGCAAAGTAGACTCCCAATCGATTTTTTCTAGTTCGTCGTTAATTTTATCGTAGTCCGCTTTAAAGAAGTTAAGTTTGTTTACGTTGATCTTGTTAAGGAAATGTGTAATAGGAAAATGTAATCTCACTTTTAACGGAGGATGGTAGGAATCAACTTTAGAGAGTGGTTCAGCAGCTTCTACTTTTGTATAATCATTAGAGCTTAGAACTAAATCCAAATATTTATCGCCTGCGTTTTTGATTAGATTATATTGACGCAAATTATGAAGAGACATGAAATCAGTAAGAAGGCTACTTACTCCACTGGAACAGGCTTGTAACTTAGCTGCAGTCGATTCACCTTGATTTGATATGGGATGCCAGCCAATACTACCGACATTGAAATCCCCAAGAACCACCGTTGTGCCGTTTTCAATTGATGAAATAGCATCGCTGATCGAATCCAGATGACCTTTAAATTTCTCGCAGGATACCGGAGGGGGGAGATAAACTGCACAAATGTTAAGGCAATTAACCGATTTGTTAACACGACATGAAATTTGAACCCAAATGTCCTCATTTGAACTTTCAAGCTCGCACTTGCGTACCGAACTTAGTTTTTTTGAAACAGCAATTAATACCCCTCCGCCGTCCTGTTTTGAGTTTCCACTAGTATAGCGATCCCTACGGTAAATAGTAAAGTTATCATTTAGAATTTCTGCGTCAAAGACACTCTCGTTTAGCCAAGTCTCAGTCAATACTATGACGTCGTATCTACAACTCAAGGATGACAAATGTAATTCGTTTAGTTTACCACGAATACTTCTAGTGTTTTGATAATAAATGGTAAGATGGGACATTTTAAACAATTTAACACTAAATTAACCTAACTTAAAAATACTCAAAATTGCAACAAAGCTGAAGAACTACTCGTTAAGTGAAGCCAAAATATCTGTATTTTTTATCCATATAATAGGAGATGAGTCATCCTTTCTTAACAGCACCCGTCCGTCGCGCGTCCACAGATACTTGTATCCCTTGTCTCTCTTGAGCGCGCGGGCCTGAGCCTGCAGTCCGCGGTTGTAGGAGGACAGATGCTCGACAACGTAGACCTGTTTGCGTTCGCCCGCCAGCCCAAGATGGGACGAATGAAGCTTTTCGGATGGATTTGATTTGTTGAATTTCATGCAGGCCGCCAGGAGCTTGTCACGCATCAATCGAGATGGTAGTGTAATGAAAGAAGGATGTAGCAGTACATACTCCTTTCATTGTTTTCTTTTTTCTATTTTGTTATGTCGAAATGTCTCGAAATCTTTTGAATAAAAAAGATTTCGAAATATGGAATGCCCGCCGGTGGTTTTCAGGGGGACGCTCCAGAGTCTCCAACGGACCGCGTTGGCATTCACATGTGAATTAATGTATATTTAAACGTTAAAATAAATGAAAGAATATATTAACACTGCAAGACGTATACTTTTATTCTACGTAGCTTAGTTAAAAGTGCGTAAAGTATTACGCTTAGGAATAGGCGCCTACCAGGCTTACATGTTGGAGCCGTACGGGGTATCGAGAATAAGAGAACCGAAGAATCTTCTCGCAAGCAAGAAGTGGAGTGCTCCTGACCTGAACCTGAGTGATATCTTTATTAACCTATTCTCGCTTTAAACTGTTCCCATATTGGTATTTTATTTTTTGGTGCGTGTCCTTCCCATATAGCATAGCAAAATGGCGACTGGAAAATATAATGGGCTATCTGATACGGAGGATTTTCTGATGCAGTACCAGGCCATTGGAATCATCAAAGGATGGTCTGATGAGCAGAAAAAATATGCCATCGCCGCATATCTAGATGGACCAGCCCTTCACTGGTTTAAGACAAATTTTGAGGAATTCACGACCTACGCAGTGTTGGTGGAAAAATTGAAACTGCAATTTCCTTGCCGAGGTGATTTCGCTCAAAAATTTTACTACAGAAGGCAGCAAAACAAGGAAACGCTGATTGAATATTTCTACGCCTTAGAAAACTTAGCTGTTAAAGCTAAAATCGATGATGAAAGATTCATAAGGCATTTTATTACATCTATGAACCAACATCACCAGTGGCTGTTGGCATCGAAGTTATTCGCATCTAAAGAGGAACTTAGAAAAACAATAATGCAAATGGAGGACATATTTAATTGCGACAACACATATGCAAGAAATGTAGAATTGCCAGTTTTTAATCCAGATGTAAACTTCGAAGAAATCAGGAACCGCGGTGATCAGCCGATGCACACACCACGATTCGATGAGTCGACACCGTTCGGGACGCCAGCTACAATAGCGCCACGCAGAATGCACTTTGAACCAGAAGCACCACGCGAGTCACACGATCTTCGTCCTCGTCCGTGTCCACGCCCACGCCCTTGGACACCACAAGAAAGTTCGCGAAGGCAGCAAGGCGCAGCGACGTCCAATGAACGTTATCGATCCGATTATCGAGAGGTTACTCCTTCTTCATCAAGGCAGCACCCAAACTTCACGCCGCGTCGTTAGTAGATCGGGATGCGACAGGCGGCATGGATTCAAACCCGATCCTTGTAGATAAGTCTAGGGACGTTTCTGTACCGATTATTCCAGTAGTAATAAATGGTATTATTTGTGAAGCACTCGTTGATTCAGGTGCGAGTGTCTCTTGTATCTCCAAATCCCGATGGGATAAATTATCCTTGGATTCTCAAACGCACGGACCTATGGCCTTGCGAGCGGTAGGCGGTTATGCAATCAATGTGCATGCCTCGGCCGAAATAGGGATGCAAATTGCGTCAGTATATTATCGGCAACGCGTATTAATTATACACGATACGGCTGAAATAATCATACTGGGACAAGATTTTTTACGACAAAACCAAGCAATAATCGATTTCGCAAAGAGTCAGTTGACACTGAAACAAATTAGTTCGGTGCCTTTCATCTCACGTCATAATGAGAAAAAAATAACTTTTTCTATATGTGCTCATGATCCTAATGAGTTTGTATATAATGAATCTTCTTTGAAGAAAACTGATTATATTTATTTTACAGATTGGGTGCAGCGCAATGAAAACTATTTGTTAAACCTTAACGACGAGAAACCGGTTGTCTTTGACGTGAATGATGGATTGACGGCCAAGCAAAAGACAGAATTGGGTGGTTTATTGAAAGGGTTCCGCGACACTTTTTCTTTTGCAACCCGAGAATTGGGATGTTATAAGGATACTTTTATTTCAGTGAATACCACGGATGATGAACCAGTTCATAAAGCACCGTATCGGGTGTCGAATAAACAGAGGCAAATAATTGATGCGCAAGTACAGGAGATGTTGGAAAATGGCATAATACAGGAGTCAAGAAGTCCTTATGCTTCACCCGTTGTGTTGGTGGACAAGCCGGAGGGCCCACCAAGATTTTGTATCGATTTTAGAGCGCTAAACAAAAAAATAAGGATGGATTCGTACCCGATTCCAAGGACGGATGATTTGCTTGGTTGTTTACAGGGAGCCAGATATTTTGCTGACCTTGATATGAATTCAGGGTATTGGCAGTTAGCTCTGGGCGAAGGCAAAGAAAAGACGGCCTTCGTGACGCATACGGGGCTATATGAATTTAATGTATTGCCGTTTGGTTTGAAAACGAGTCAAGCCATGTTCCAGCGAGTGATGGACAAGGTGCTTGCAGGGTTGAAATACAAAAAGGTTGTTGTATATGTCGATAATATTTTGGTTTATGGTAAAACGTTTGAAGAATTTGTGTCGGCATTGGAAGAGGTTTTATCGCGGTTAAAATCGGCCAACTTAACCCTAAAACCGAGTAAATGCAAATTTGGGTACCAGAAAGTGACAGTTTTGGGACATGAGGTGTCAGCAAATGGAATTGGGCCCGATGTGAACAAGATAAAGGCAATGAGGCAGATACAAACCCCAAGGAACGTAAAGGAGGTTAGATCAGTGCTGGGTTTGTACTCTTATTACAGAAAATTTATCGATAATTTTGCAGAGATCGCATTACCGATAACGAGCCTTACAAAGAAAAATAAAAGGTTTGTTTGGGCAGAAGAAGAACAGAGAGCGTTTGACAAATTGAAGGAGAAAATGTGTTCCGCACCGGTATTGGCATATTTCTCTAATGATAAGGATGCGATAACGAGAGTGTTTGTCGATAGTTCCGAGAAGGCGTTGGGAAGTTGCCTTTGTCAGGGCAAGGAAGGTGAAATGAAGCCAGTTGCATACGCCTCAAGAAAATTAAGTGCCGCTGAACAAAGATATTCAGTGACAGAGAAAGAATGCCTGGGATTAATATGGGCGATAAATTATTTTAAGCACTATTTGTGGGGAATGAAATTTCAGGTTGTCACTGACCATAGAGCGTTAATATGGTTAAAAAGCAAGCGTGACATGAACGGCAGACTCGCCAGATGGGCTTTATCAATACAGTCCTGGGACTTCGATATTGTATACTGCTGTGGCAAGGATAATGTCGTAGCCGACTTCTTGAGCAGAAATCCGTTGATCGAGAACCCGAGTGCAGAGTGTATGGAGAGAATTCCCGAACAAGAAGACGGATTCGTCTTATATGCGCTGAATAGCGATAGTATGAGGACGGCACAACGAACTGATTCATTTTGCCGCCATATTTTGGATCAAATGCGACAGAGCAATACGAATGTTTATCAAAATTATTTTTTGCAGGATAATTTATTGTATAGGAAAAGGGATGTTGGACAAGAAACGAGAAAGCTCTTAGTATTGCCGCAAGAGAAGTTTGCAGAATGTATGCTAGAATTGCATGATGAGCCAGTGTCTGGAGGACATTTTGGTTTGTTTAAGACATATGAAAAGTTTAATGAAAGATATTACATGTCCAAGGCAGAGAAAAAAGTAAACGAATATGTCAAGTCGTGCCAACAGTGTCAACTGAGGAATGTCAACAAAGTGATCGCACCATTAATACCGATAAATGTTGCAGATTTATTCGACAAGTTTTGCGTCGATGTGGTAGGGCCGTTACAGATTTCGAATAAACAGAATAGGTATATTTTAGTCGCAGTGGAATACCTCTCGAAGTATGCAGTGTGCAAAGCCGTGCCCAGAGCCACCGCGGAAACCATCAATGAATTTTTGGTTACCGAAATATTGTGCCGATTTGGAGGAGTTCGACAGCTTATAACCGATAAAGGCTCAGTATTTACTTCTAATACCATTAGAGAGACCGCAAGTCTTTTTAATGTGACGCTCACACATGCGACAACATATCATCCGCAAACAGTTGGTTTAGTGGAACGATTTAACAGGACATTATTGGGCATGATCTCAAAGTATGTCTCGGAGGAGCAACGAGACTGGTGTACGTATTTGCCTATGGTATGTTATGCCTACAATAGCGCGAAACAGGCTAGCACAGGTGTGGAGCCGCATTTGATTGTGTATGGTAAGGAACCATTATATAAATCTGATATCGAGTTGCGCATCAATAATCTCCGGGTTTCAGATACGCTAGCGGATAAAATAACAAGATTGTCGATATTAAGAAGAAAAGTTGCCCGGAATATACAGCATGCCCAACTGAAGCAGAAGTTTTACTACGATATCAAGGCCAAAGATATCTCTTATGATAGTGGGGACTTCGTAATGCTATACTGTCCGAAGCGCAAGTCTGGATTAAGCAATAAACTTGCTGGGAGATACAAGGGACCATTCGAAATTGTTACAAGGCTTTGTAATAATAATTATAAGATCAGGAAAGTCGGTACGGTAACAAAATGTATTATTGTTCATAGGAATAGGTTAAAGAAATTTCATGCTAGAGCTTAGTTATAAAGTTGTATATAATTGTGTATAGTCATGTATAATATTAACTTTCTTTTTGTCTTTGCAGTTCGCTAACACAATGAGCGAGCATGAATAGCCATGAAAAGGGAGAGGAAAGTGAGATGCAGGCTTGTCTCCATGGGAACATTACTTCTGGTCTTATGATGAGAATTCCACTTTGCCTGTAAGGTGTGGAAGAAACTCTGTATGGGTTTCATCTCACATAACGCCTGACAGATGTTTTCTATGGTGCTCAAGTCACGTATTTCATATCGTTTGTTATGTGATGGCGATATGGTTGGATGCTTATTCATGCTCTTATGATGTTATTATGGGCAGCTGTACTTTATTTGATTTAATGTGTATAATTATGTTTTTATTTCATGCGCATTTGCTGAGTTGAAAAAAAACTGATGTAAGAAGTCTGACGGCTGCTGTTAGCAGAAGGAACACTGGCATGCAATCCTGCCTTTAATGTGGAAGGCACAGGAAGTCCGATGTCTGGACTGCACCATGCCCGTCCCTTCTGTAGAGCCGTATCGTTGAAATTTTGTTTTAAACTATTATGTCTTGTCTTTTAATAGGCGCCAGCTCTTCGATAGCTTGGATGCTTGGCCCCGTATAATTGTTTGTTTTCAGATGTCATTAATGGTGTTTATTAATTTCATGTACTGATGCTGAGTTAAGCTGCCATCTGGCGACGCTTACGTTCGCAAACTGTACTACTGATATATGTTTTTTTTTAATTTAATGACATGTAATTAAATATCTTAGCACAGCTGTAGTTAGTAATAAAAAAATTATTAGTAGATATTGATAGGAGATAACGATTGATGGTCTTTCAGAGCATGAATTCTTATCACGACTGAAATAGGTAGGTAAAACTAATATTCCTTCAGAATATTAGTTTAGTTGTCATGCCAAAGTGACATGACATATCTGATGTCATCTCACTTAGAAATAGTGCCTGTGGCACCACAGACAGTAACTCTCTGTCTGATGAGAGGGGATGTCTATGGTTCCGCAAGTAAGGCGACTGTGTGCGCCAAACCCTAAGACGTTAAAGCATAGACACGGGTCTATTTGTTTTTTTTAATGTCAATACCAACCTCCTTGGTACTATGTTTAATGCTTTTGTAATTTTATGCTGGCAACGTATAAAGGGAATTGATTCTTTCTTGTTAACCATGCACCTTCAGTGCTTGGGCTGTCAAGCATGTTTGACAGTAGACATGTAAGGTTAACCATGGATCGCGTCTTTTATTTTTGGCAGGGTTTTTGAAGAGTCGAAGTTTGCTATGGCAAGTAGCGCAGACGATGCCGATGACGCATGGTACGTCACTAACACAAGTTTTGGCATCAGATACGATATTGTCACAGGAAATTATCCTGTAGAGCAGGACGATCCCCCTTAATGTATTGTTCCCTCCTTAGGTAGTCATTAGGGTTTCGTATAGGATAGCATAGGTAGGGACCTTGCTTCCAGAGGGGCGAGGGATGTAATGAAAGAAGGATGTAGCAGTACATACTCCTTTCATTGTTTTCTTTTTTCTATTTTGTTATGTCGAAATGTCTCGAAATCTTTTGAATAAAAAAGATTTCGAAATATGGAATGCCCGCCGGTGGTTTTCAGGGGGACGCTCCAGAGTCTCCAACGGACCGCGTTGGCATTCACATGTGAATTAATGTATATTTAAACGTTAAAATAAATGAAAGAATATATTAACACTGCAAGACGTATACTTTTATTCTACGTAGCTTAGTTAAAAGTGCGTAAAGTATTACGCTTAGGAATAGGCGCCTACCAGGCTTACAGTAGTTTGACGATTACTGACCGAGGTCTCCGAGAGTCGCGGTTCATCTTGGCCACTCTGGTACAGTATAATATGTCTTTTTCCTGAATAGGGCACGAAACAATACTTCCTAGTTGTATAACAACAGTCAGGAGGTTTTCATTGCTGTGTTCAGGGACGCATTGTATTTCGATGTTGTTTTCCCTTGCTCGTTGTTCCGATTGAGACAACCTATAGTGGAAATCGTTAACATTTCTGTCTAGTTGTTCGTTTTTCGAGCGCAACTCGACTGTCTCTAAACGAAGATTTGACAGCTCGGCCTGGATCTCATTACAATTGCTAGACACAGTGTTAATGCCGGCCTGCATACTCTCAACAATTTCTTCGAGCTGCGTAATCTTCGTTGCCCAACTCTGAATTTTGCCGGCCATGGTGTCAAATTTACTATTAAAACTATTCTTGAGGTCAACCATGTCCTGAGTTAGTTTGTCAAACTTGGCATTCATGTTACTCATTAAAGCCTCTGTGTCGATACTCACAATCGACGGCAAATGACCCGCGATATTGTCATCAGAACGTTCGTTCAACAACAGCGGAGCCTTAGGGCTGTAGCTCGACGAAGCAACTTTTTTGGAATTTTTGCAATCAAAACACTTCCATTTTTTTAAATTCATTGGCAGTATTTTTTTAAAATCTGATTCTGTCAACCCCACACACATATAATGCATGCATGCCTCGCATGAGGTACATTTTATTAAATCATTGCATGCAAGCGCTTTCTTACATTTGAAACAATTCATTTTGCTTAATATAACCCCACCGTCTTGTTAAAAATGCAAATCAAAACAGATCGCGTAAGGATGAATGCTGCACTGCACAGGAGTAACGCACTTAACGCCATACAATTGTTGCTCACTATTGCGGACACTTTGCTGCGGGCCGCGTTATCTCTAAGCTGCGCGGTCGTGTGAAAAAGGTCACAAGCGCCATGCAGAAAGGGGCACTTATGGGTTTTTGACGAACACTTTCTCTAAACTTGCGTTTTAACTGCGACGGTAGTTAAACCATTAAAGTTAACTTAAAATACGACGATTACACTATAATTACCCTGTTAAAAAGACAACTTTTTGCAATATTCAATAGTTACTATGTTTATAGTCACGCTACACTAAAAAGTATGTTCTGAAACTTTGATTTTACACCTTAATTAATTAATAACGAAGAGCAAAACAAAACACAAGTGTACGCGTTGATGATCGCGTGATATTATATAATTAATTATAGTAAAAAAAACCTCGGGTCGTTCTAAGAAGCTTGTTTTGCCTGTAAATGTGTTTTTTTAGCTAAACTATTTTTATATCTTGGTAAATATTCACCATAGAAGTGTATTTTTAGGGTTCCATAGCCAAATGGCAAAAAACGGAACCCTTATAGATTCGTCATGTCTGTCCGTCTGTCCGTCCGTATGTCACAGCCACTTTATTCCGTAACTATAAGAGCTATACTGTGGAAACTTGGTAAGTAGATGTATTCGGTGAACCGCATTAAGATTTTCATACAAAAATAGAAAAAAAACAATAAATTTTTGGGGTTCCCCATACTTAGAACTGAAACTCAAAAATTTTTTTTTCATCAAACTCATACGTGTGGGGTATCTATGGATAGGTATTCAAAAATGATATTGAGGTTTCTATTATAATTTTTTTCTAAACTGAATAGTTTGCGCGAGAGACGCTTCCAAAGTGGAAAAATGTGTGTCCCCCCCCCCGTAACTTCTAAAATAAGGGAATGATAAATGTAAAAATAATATATGATGTACATTACCATGCAAACTTCCACCGAAAATTGGTTTGAACGAGATCTAGTAAGTAGTTTTTTTTTAATACGTCATAAAAACATTGATCAAAGCTACAACGAACTTTTATATTATGTTACTTGCTGCTACGGAACCCTTCATGGGCGAGTCCGACTCGCACTTGGCCGCTTTTTATTTATATACCTACCTACTAATTGAAAGAACTTCGCGTGTTAATTAAAATTACTTGTTTAAATAAACCAATTTTGGCCCAATACATCAAGACTACAACTAAACGATTACAAAGTCTTAGTAATAATACAAATCGATACATCTCGAAAATCAGTCTATGTTGCTACCGATTTATTTTCTCCTCCCTAAACGCCCCTTAGCGTGGCGTTTTGACAACTGTCAAATCAGGTTTCTTAGAACTACTCCACTATCAGTAGGTTTACGATTTTAACTTACTTAATTTCTTCACGCAAGCGTTTAGCATTGTGCTTTTGCCAACCCCTTCTCTTCCTTTCTTGGTTGTGTTTGTTCCCCATTTAAAATAAAGTGAATAATCACAAAAATCGCGATAAACGCAACCAATCAACAAGCGACACAGCCTCCACCTCCGACGGCCGAAGCCTGACTAATGCGGACATGGGGGAAACGTGATGGCTCTGGCTAAAATGAACGAAACGCGTGCGAATTTAGGTATTTCCTTCATATTAATAAAATAAAAACACATTTTCTAATCTAAAGTGTAGAATATATAGAAGACGTGTAGTTTTGTTGTAAATCCAAAACTGATGATCTTCCGTGAAGTAATTACGCCGTACTAAGTGTTTATTTTGTTATGTAGAGGTATCTTTGGATGTTTTTTCTATCGAGGGAAGTACAAGTAATCGTGTTTCTAAAGTATATGATATATAGAGTGATTCCTTAAATATCTTACATATGAATTGCATAACTAAAGCTTCAGTAAAAACAATGCAGCAGGCGATCAAACGAACGCATTTTTTTCGTAATTACGAATCGTTGCCTCGGCGCACTCTTAATCGCGAGCGAAGTCGTACGAGAGAGGTTTTAAGACACCTAATTGCATAAGAATGCACGCTCTGAAATGTTGTTTGTAGACTCTGTACAGCTCGTACATTGTACTATCTCGCTTGTTGCTCAATGGGTCTGTCTGTATCGTTACAGACTGGATAGAAAGGGAGATCCCAGCGACAATCAAGTCGCGGATAACATGTGCTAACCGCGCTAAGGGCTCGATTTAAACTCGCAGGCTCACCCGTGCGTTCATGCGTCGATTTGTAACGGGTAATGGTTAAACAAGTCACCACCAGTCCCCTATTTTACCATCTTGACAATGACACGAGACAGGTGACAGTTCGGTATACATTGCAAAGTTAACAGGCTGATTCATCACTGGGTTTCATATAAATGTCACCTGTCACCTGTCATTGTCAAGATGGTGAAATAGAGGGCAGGTTCAACGTAAAATGGTTCTGCAATGAACTTGACTTGCAGTTGTGTCAAGCAATAATTCAGACTGAGCATACTTTAGAAAGATCAACTCAACGCTTTCACTGCCACTCTCGTTTCCTGGACATTCACCAGGACCGCACTTTGCTGTGTGCCTTAAACGAACATGCGAGTTCAACCGACTATTACCCGTGCCACCAACGCACATATGATTTCATACTAATTAGACATTGTTTGTTCGCATTGGAAGTAGGTAATTATTCTAATAACACGTTATATTGAATAAAACATAGTAATCATATTTGATATTCTTAAAATATGTTAATTATATTTGATAACATTAATACTGGGCTTCTATTCAGGTGCGTTAAAACGATATCGTGTTTGACACGTTTAAGAATCGTTTATGTCACTGTCGCCATTATTGTAAATGACATAAGAGTTATCAAAACGTTGACAATACGGAAACGATATCGTTATTACCTTGTAGAATTCCAGCCCTGATCACCAGAAAAACAATTCAGTGTTTGTGTTTATGTTTTTTATTGACGTTTATAATTCAAATATTTTTACCGAAATTACCTCATCATCTTCAGCCCATATCCTAATCATAATAGTATTGTATAATTACTTATAGTATAATTTGGGGCATAAGACATCTTTTGATCCAAGAAGTAACATATTAGACATAAATAGAACATTTCAAAATTTAGAACTCGTATTTGCGTTGAAGGCACAATGTGAAAGTCACTAAATATTATGAACGCGTTTGTGCGTTCAAGGCACTATGTGAAAGTAACGAAAACGCATATATGCGTCAGTGGAAGCGAATGCGTTAAATGAAACATAAATACAACTCTCACGTTTCGAGTATTCAGCTGAGGATGACAAAGGTTTCTCCGACTTGCCAGATACTGTGCAGTGCAACTTGGTTTAGAAACTTAAGACTGTGTTTAGAACTTGAAACTGGAAGTGCTTAGTTTAAGTTACGAGTACGACTGCTGTTTGCTTTCCAGACAAGTGCTGTTTGAAATAGATAGTCCGAGAGAAAGTGGGTAATTCAAAATGGTAACTTAATAGTTTTTCTATTATTTGTTTTAAGTAATCATTAAAAAGGTTTTACTTAGCCTTGATTATGATTATAAATATTATATTACAATTAACTTCGGTAAACTTTTAGCACGTTTTATTAATTCAAATTAATCAAAAATGGTCATGGAATTTCACAATGTTTTAACTCTATATCTCAAAGCTATATCAAGATAACGTAATTCCTAACTTCATTTAGCAAATTACAAACTCACATGTAACTGTCATTTTAATATATCAAATAAATCAATAGAACTCTGACGATAGAGCTTTAGAAGCACGCATATAAGTTTGCAAACGTTTCAATAAAAAGTTCCGAAGCTCTTCGAAAGCAATTCGGTGGCGAGCTTGGAGCTTAGTAATGTGATATGAATAGCACAATCTGGGGTTATTTAGGGCAAGAGTGGGTGGGTGTTATAGAGGACATACTGGGAAACACAAACACGTACACGCTAGCCTAGTTGATAGTGACCTTGCCTTCGAAGCTAGGGGTCCTGGGTTCAAATCCCGGTAAGGGCAGATACTTGTGTGATGACCACGTGTATTTGTTCCTGAGTCTTGGATGTTTTCTTATTTAAGTAAGTTTATCGTTGTTTTGTACCCATAGTACAAGCCTAGAGCTTAGTTTGGGACTAGGTCAATTTGTGTGACATTGTCTTGTGATATTTATTATTATTTATTTATAATACCAAGAAAATGTTAGGTTATATAATAGAGGATGCCCGCGATTTCGCACGCGTAAAATTAGTTTCCCGGTACTCCCCCTATTTCTTCCCTTTGGAGGTTGATTTTCAGAAAATCCTTGCTTAGTGCACCCCAAGACCTCATAAGGAACCTACGTGCCAAATATGGAATCTCTAGACCCAGCGGTTGGGGCTGTGCGTTGATATGTCAATCAGTCAGTTTCTTCTTTAATATATCGCACCTTCGGTAAAACAAGGGCACAATTGCCCCTTTAGTCACATTGTACATTGTGCTCTTTGTTCTAGTGGACAAGGGCATAATTGCCCCTTTAGTCACATTGTACATTTTGCCTTTGTTCTACCGAAGGTGCGATATTTAGATTACCACGCATCACGCTCGCATTTAGACGTACTGAAGCATCTCGAACTAAACCATTAAATGAAGCTAATGCTTTGAGAAAAAATATCACGTGGTCTCGTCTCCTAGCAAGGCAAGTTGCATTACAAAAATATATGAACCACACAAGGCCAAGTCGTACAAAGCCTTTTAATGGAAAGTAATAATAGTTTAATTGAATCTATCTGGCACTTTAAAAATCAATTTTTACAAGCTTAAATAATTAACTAAAAGCTCAGAATGAACGTTGATACATTTAATCACGCGGTTTTTTAGTGAGAATAAGAGATTATGGAGATGATGTACAAAAAGCAACAACACACTACACATCAGTACAATAAAATAAAACCCTATTTTATTGTATAAATGACCTCTCTGAAATGATCTCCGAATTGAAGCGATAATAATGTTATATTGACAACAATATAACATTATTATCGCTACAATTCCTCAAAGCGTACAAATTCTTTTGACGTCATCTCTATATTCAGATATTAAATTCTTACTGTGTCTGTGTGTGAGACGTGGGTGTTTTGTTCATCAAAATATTTTCCTTAATTAATAGAACAGAATATAATAGAAACGTTTAATTTCGGGCAAAAATGCCTTGTCACAAATCCCTTGCAAACTAACTTGAAACTTATAACGAGGAGACGACGTGCTTCTGCTAAGCTAAAGTTGACGACGTGGTCGCTGCTGGTAGGCTGATCCGAAACAGTTAATATAGACGCCTTCAAAGTAAGCACTAGCCAATTTTTATTGCAGTTTTCCTTTAAGTTTTTCGCCAAACGTCCATACAATTTTAGCCTTCATAATTTATGAAGCACTGGTATGAAATCTTTGTTAAAATAATTGAAAACAGGACCTTTTTTGAATGATCTTCTGAAAAAATCATGCCTACAGAGGTATGTCACAAAAAGAAACTCTTTATTTTTTTGTTCATTATTTACTGCCGGGCGTACCAAACACTGATAATATTTACGTATTCAATTATTTTTTTCTCAGTATATAGGTACCGTGTTTTTTTCATTTGCGTTAACTTTAAGGGAACATTCTTTTAGGGCAAATAAAGTTAATTTCTCCTAGATACTATTATCCTAACTCGTACTGTTTTTAAGATATACAATAATTAAATTTAAGCAGTTATGGATGTTCAACCAGACTTAAAGATTTTTAATCAAAAACAAGTAAATATTTTTTTCCGTGTGGTTGCCGGGTTAGAATAGTGCCACTCCATGTCTTCCCGTGGATGTCGTAAGAGGCGACTAAGGGAATAAGGGCTTGTATCTAGTACTGTTAGGCGATGGGCTTGCAACCTGTCACTAATACACTGGTAAACATCTTAGCCTGATTGTGCAAAATGTGGTTACAGAATTATCAACAAGTTTTTTTAGAGTTGTTGGTAATTCTGTAGCTCTGCTTACCCCACTCTGGGAATAAAGGCGTGACATTATGTATGTATGTGTATGTAAGTAAATATTTACCTTTTTAAATTTTGTAAGTAAAGAGTTTCGATAGTGTAGGTATTACTTACTACCAATGTATAGTAGGTAAAAAAAAGAAAAAAAAAGAAATAAAATAGTATGCTTTTGAGTCAAACCCCTATGAGCATGACTTTTGTCAGAACACCTTTTAAAGTCAATCCTCTTGTCAATTACACAGCTGGAGCGAAAGATAACCTCCAGACTTTCCTGGTTTTCGCTTCGATCTTGCAAGGATAATGTATACTTACATTGTATTGTTTACTTAAGTGTTTTTAAAAAAATATGTTATATATTATTATAGGTATATAGCAGTCAAAATTACAAGGCTTTTTAAGATGCTGGTCTTCCTGACGTTGCCAGCAATAGCTATATTCCAAGTATCAATCTACTACGGATGAATATGGCGTTTTACAAAACGCGGAGTATCCACTCCTATAACAAGCGCAACGCAAATAAGCTTGTGGGCATAAAACGTAAGCTGACACGGCCGAATCCTATATTCAAACCGCGGATAGATCCTTCCAGACCCACCGTACCCCTCGGCCGTACCACTGGTGGTACTTTGACCAATTATTACTATTAAAATCGAATTTAACGTTGTCGACGGAGCTCTGCTATCGCAGAGCTCCTATTTCTGGGTAGTTTGGCCCTCCGGGCCTGCTGAAGAACTAACATAACCTAAACCTACCTCATATTTATGATACAAATTTTGGGTCAGTGGTACGGTTTAGGGGTACGGTGGGTCTGCACCCGGATAGATAAAGCTTACTTCGGGTTGAAATTTGACATTTGCCCATATAAAATAAGTCGAGTTTGAATCCGAAGTAAGGCTATCTGTCCACGGTTTGAATATAGGGTTCGGCCGTAAGTCGACCAAGATCGCTCATGTGATGGGACTGCGGACTACAATAAGCTACCGGCAAACATAATGGCGGCAAACCTATCCAGCTTTAAGGGTCGCCTCAAGCGGTGATTTACGAGTATTGAGCAGTCGTTATACAGCTACGACGACTTCATGTCGTTGAAATCGTAGTTCTACGTTTTTATTTCGAAATTTAGATATCCCAAAGAAGACGGACTTATAAACGTGGAATAATCGTGGGGTAGTTTATGTCATACTTTGTTACTTTCTGTCAAAAGCAAATGTCAGAATTACAGATAAGGACAAAGCATGGCATAATGGCATTCGCCCACAGGTTCGATTGTCAGTACGTGAGTCATTGTTGTATGATACAAATCAGTCCAAAGAGGTACTGTTTCATTCGTTTTGTTTGTGTTGTTATTTTTAATTGTATATGTAATTACTTACACTAGGTTGTATTTTTATTTATATTGTATTGCTAACAAATATGTGATCTATAGTCAGTCGAAATAAATGATTTTGAATTTGAATTTGATTACGCTATCCAACGGTTATTTATTCCACGTTTACCAGAAAGGGGATAAGTGTTTCTTGTAGTTGTTTATTTTGAGTTCTAAAGGAATTCGTTTACACCGCCTGCCATGCATTTGAGTCTTAGCTATTTCTCTATTCAAGGTTATCTGGAAGAGATCGTTATTTAGCGGTAAGACCGCCTGTTGTATACCTATGATTTAAAGTACTGTCCTTGTTCTATTTTTTGTGTTCAGTAAAGAGTATTTGTGTTGTATTACTAAAATACATTTTTATTTGCTACCTTTTAATATGCATCCTAACTCTATTTATTTTACTTATCGACATCATAGTTCCACATTTTTGTTGACATGTCCATTGTCTTTAATTTTTTTTGATTATAAATATGACTGTGATTATATTAAGGTTCATAAACTTCATATCACGGCTACACAATGTAATAACTTTAACAAACTTCTTACATTTTCCTCCTAACAAATAACGTGTCTCGGGCTGCCGCTTGGTCGCGCACGAAACGAGGGTCCACAGGCGTTCCGTTGATCCCTAAATCGGTCCATTGGGTAAGAAGAAACTGTCGGGGCGGTCGCCATGGAGACCGTTCAGGATAAATACTTAAATAGCGTGTATAGTAGTGATAAACAAGATCAATTATATCTAAAGCTTTCAAGATGAGCCATATTATTAGCTATTAAGTCCTGTCAAGTGTCGGTTCGATGTATTTTATCTTTATTAGTTCTTGTGTGTACAAGATGCTTATAAATAAGAACACACAGTGATATTTGTCGCCGGACAGCTGTTTCACACAAAAAGTATTACTTCCATGTTGTTGACCATGTCATACTCGCTCAAAGGTCTTTGGTTACGGCGGCGTCGTTGATCGGGTCGTCACTTTCCCGAACACATGGTTGAGAGAGGCGATGGTTGAGATACGCGTCATACTCGTGAACGGGTGATGTTTGTGGGATTCGGTCGGTTCACGTTTGCAAGGACTGGTTCTTCAGTTTATTATTCTAGTTATGGCTTTTGACGTAGCGACACTAGCGACCTCGTCGTGTTGTTCTCCTATAGTCATTAATTTTAGTTAAATGCTATTAAGCTTACATTTGTAATGATTTTATTTGTTCTAGTTTTAATAATAATTATTTACTACTTTTTTAAATACTCGTAATGTAACTTACTTTCAATTTAAGTATTATTGTACTTTATGATTGAAAAAGTGACCTTCTGCTGGAGTTTCTTGCGGCGCTTCATCTCCGCCATGATGGTCTTGTCCGAAGCGCTAGTAAATTTGCTTACCGCTTACCGACGTGTAAAAGAGCCCTGAATTTTGGCCAAAGGGATTTGCTACAGGAGGCTTGGAGACGGGACACTAGCAGATAGGCCTACTGGTAAGTGGACTCTGGACTCCATAGTCATTCGCAAAGATCCCTTGGATCACAGACACTAATTTCATACAATGTTTTTCGCAGAACCGAAGCGTTGGTAGCATAAAACCAATTCGATTGAAATTCTCCCCTAGCGTCCTAAGTCCGAGGTCGGCCCAATAGGGGCGCCCTTAGGCATGCTAGTGTAAAAACCCATTACAGCGTGGACTCCCATCAGGAGTCCGCCCTCTCTCCGGCAAAGTAGTCAAAGCCATCAGAGGCTAACTACGTAGGTCCCTCAAAAAAAATACATTGAGAGAAATTTCAAAGTTAAACTTAAATGTATTCAAGATACAGGTTGCATGAAAATGATCCTTTTTCGGACTTACGCGGTATGTAAGAAACATAAACATTGTGTATTGCTAAGTAGGCGTCGACTTGGCTATATCTCAAAAGGAAATAAGTTGTTCAGTCCTTGGTGAGATAGTGAAATTTTCATATTGCTATTTTGTCCCGTGATATTTATTCATTGTAGGAAAATTGCAATATCGGAGTGATATTAATATCAATCGGAATTATTTAGACGTCCCTATCTTTGTATGAGACGTTGTTGTTTTCGTTCACACAATACAACACGTACATTCATAATACTCATTTACATGAGCAAATAATAGTATATATTAATATAGCTATATAAGAGATATCCATTAGCTTTAGGTATTCGTTTAGTCAAGAAAAAGCCAGTATACCGGGTGTGGCCTGTAATAGGAGCAATAAATTGAGGGATCGTTTCCACACCACAAACGTAACAACATTTATTCTACAATCCCATACTATGGGGTAGACGGCAAAAAAATACAAGCCCCACGTTACGTGTAGGGGAGGTACACTAAAAAAACTATTTTTTTCATTTTATTGTACCACTTTGTTGGCGTGACTAGTATGTATATTCATACGAAATTACAGCTTTCTAGTAATATGAGTCTCTGCGCTAGGCTGCGGACGGACGGACGGACATAGCGAAACTATAAGAGTTCCTAGTTTGACTACGGAACCCTAAAAAGGCACTTAAATATAATTAAATAATTCGTACATTATTTAAATGAATAACAAATTAACCACCCACCAGGAAAAAAACGTCAAATATGTATTTATTAAAAGGTCATTCATTTGTTCTGTCAGAGAAATGAACCTGAATGTAGGATGTTGAATTATTAAGGAGCTGTCGCCGGCGGCGGATCGTCAGCGATAAACCAGGATTAATTTAATACTTTTTTATATATAAGTGTATTTGCATAAAAGTCCAAGTCAAAGGTCATCTTTAATGAACTCACCTTTACAATGATAATTTACAATATTTAGAACGCACACACTTTTACACTGGTAAAATTCCTACCTTTATTGTGCAAAATGTGGTTATAGAATTATCAACAAGATTAGAGTTGTTGGTATTCTGTAGCTCTGCCTACCCCACTCTGGGAATGAAGGCGTGACGTTATGTATGTATGAAAGCAGATTTCTAATTTTGAGTTAAAATTTTACTTTTTACATAGGTACTTATCTAAAAATGTGTCGCTTATTTCGATCAACGATCGTACATAATGACTATGCTATCAACTCGATTATCTCGTGATCTCAAACAAATCCTTAAAGCGATCACTAGTTTAAAAGACAAAATATTACTATCGTTTTTTTTAGTATCAATATAATTATAAACTACCCGTCCGTACGGTCAACGTAAATCTATTGCGTAAAGGACAAAGCGCACAACGCATAGGAATAGAATAAGCATTTTAAATTTAAGTTGGTAACCAATACAGCGTATACCAAATAATTAAATAAATAAATCATAAATACCACGGGACAATGTCACACATATTGACCTAGTTCCAAACTAAGCTCTAGGCTTGTACTATGGTTACTAGATGACGATAAACATACTTATATACACCGTGTTTTTTTTGATTTACGATAACTTTAAGGGCACGTTCTTCAAGTCAAATTAAGCTAATTTCCCGAAGACAGACATATGATAACTCGTACGGTTATAAAGATATTCAATTATTAAAATTAATCAGTTAATCACGTTAAACTAATGTAAAAGGCTCTTAATTGATACCTAACAATTTTCTTTTAATTACCTATTATGAGTAAAGAGTTTTCAATTGTTAGGTCGTGCACCTGTCAAGTGTTATCTTTACTTGTGTGTGTGTATGTCACGCTGACTTAACGTAATTGACACTAACTATGAGTTAACTCTAAAGACCCTTTTAGAATGATTGAAGACACAACATTTAATTACTTTGTTCTAAACAATTTTTTTTTTTTTTTTTTGCAATATTTTAATATCTAATGTACCACGTAGTTTCAATACGTGTACCTAACAATATGCCAAAGTTATCGTAAATCAAAAAAAACACGGTGTAGAGAAATATATACTTTAATACATAGAAAACATCCAAGACTCAGAAAGAAATACTCGTGCTCATCACACAAAATAAATATTGCAGTTAAACGCCTTCTTTAATAATAGTAGTAGTAATACGGCAGAAATAGTGACTTTGTTATAATAAAAACTAGCAACCCGCCCTCGCTTCGCTCCGGGTTAAATTTTGTACAGTCGAAGTCATAAATATGTTTACACTTTAGTACCATGACACTTTCATTCACTGAGACAATTTCATATATAATTATATGTAATTGTCTCAGTGAATGAAAGTGACAAGGTACTAAAGTGTTAACATATTTATGACGTCGACTGTACATACAAACTTTTTTCTTGAATCAATCTATCTATTGAAAAAAAACCGCAACAAAATCCGTTGCGTAGTTTTAAAGATCTAAGCATACATAGGGACAGAGAGCGGGAAGCGACTTTGTTTTATACTATGTAGTGAATTGTAGTGATGTAGAGATTTAGGAGGTGCTCAGATAAGATTTGTGGATTTTATATCCCAGCAAACAATTCTGCAGAATTTAGAGCAGACTGTAGATGAAATCCCAGATTTACAGAGTAAAGGAATATCATTCTGAAGTGCGATTCCATGTAGGACTTATTTGCATATTTTGCATTCTGAAAGTGAAAATAAGAGAAATAATTCTATTAATTCTCGCATTTAAGGTGGAATCACATCTATCAGCACCGATTCACATGTTGTCTAAGCATAATAGCTACTTTGTATGAAGATGCGTACGCATCTATTCTCCTTTCGCATGCGTACGCATCTTCAGAAATAACAGACATTATATTTCTGTAGACAAAATGCGAATCGGTGCTGATATTTACCTTACGATGTTAACCACTTAACAGACGATTAGAGCGTTGACAGTTGTCAAAATTTATGAACTAACAGTCGATTAACATTGATTATATTTAACATCGTATGGTGAAATTGGTACTTATTCTGCCTTATTTTTGTGACGTGAGGAAGTGACGCTTAAGGCGATGATAGCTGACGATAGAAACGATATTGCCTTTGACATGTTTCCGAATTGAGGTTTTGATAACTTTTATGTACTTGACATTAAAGGCGGCCGAGTTAAACGACAATAAAACACGTCAAATGCAATATCGTTTTAACACAGTAGAATAGAAGCCCTCCTGCCGTGCACAACCAAATAGTAACATCTAATGCATTTGTAGTAGGTACGTGCAACTCCAGTGCGAGAGTGATGGATGCTTTATCCACCGCGATAAAAGCGACCGAAATTACGCTAATCACAACTGAGAAAATTGAGCTTGTCTGGATTCACCCTAATACTGGCCCTGACTGATTTTTTGACTCACTGACTGACTGATTTATATACGCACAGTGTAAACCGCGGGTTCTAGAGACATGCAATTTAGAAGGTGTGCTTTTTGTGAAACCCTTTCTTAGAGTATTTTCGAAATTCACCCCTAAGATGGTGAAATGGGGGTGTTATTTGGAAAGCTACCCCTAAAGGGGTAAATTGAACGGCAGAAAGTTGTATAGGCATTTGATAATTTTATAATGCAGAACTGAAAATTTATATTTAGGCTACATAAATATGGCTTCGTACCTTGGACCCCAAACTAGGCTGACCCTGTATTTTAGAACATAGTGTTGTTTACAATAAAAGCGCGGACCAAAAATGTCACAGGAAATATATTTTCTACATGTAACAACACAATCTGTCGTCTCAATTTCCGCATAAATCTCAATTTATTAATTAAATTCGGCTCTATGACCTTCTAAACCTCGCCTCGACGCCTCCCACGCCATGTTGTTTTAACGTCGGCAGTTAATAAAGTATAAAATACCTTGTATTTATTCGCAAGGATCTTCAGCGGAGCTTAAAATACGCCAACATTAAATG
The DNA here is from genome assembly GCA_949316455.1 of Acleris holmiana. NCBI lineage: Eukaryota > Metazoa > Arthropoda > Insecta > Lepidoptera > Tortricidae > Acleris > Acleris holmiana. Next base: position 10,732,215 of record OX438784.1, read on the forward strand.
CCCTGCGTCAAAACTGCAAAAAAAAAATAACATGGCGTCTTATGGACGTGATCACACCGCCCGGGGTTGAAAACGCAGCCAGTGTGACCACGCAGCGTTAGCGTATAGCAATTGTGCTCCTTCGGTGAGAAGGAATCCTTATCTTTAGGGCAGTTATGTTCTGGCTGGTAAGACAGGCAATCCGTTAGCGCCTTGTGCTATCGGAACTTATTGGAATTGCAACCCTGCCTTCGAAGCTAGGGGTCCTGGGTTCAAATCCCGGTAAGAGCAGATATTTGTGTGATGAGCAGTCTTCGATGTTTTCTATGTGTTTAAGTATATATTTATGTATATAAGTAAGTTTATCGTTGTCTATTACCTATAGAACAAGCCTAGAGCTTAGTTTGGGACTAGGACAATTTGTGTGTCATTGTCCTGTGATTAATTATTAGTATTCAAATGCTCTATTTCGTATTTGTGGTTCAACCACAAATCAAAGAGGATTCCATGTTAACGTAACCTTTCAATAATACCCTGAAAACACACAACCCGTATTACTTTTTCAGTCCACTTAGGCAACAAACTCAGGATAAAAATGACAGTTGACTTCTGAAAGTATTTATATCTTTAACAACAGCGTGTGTTAAAGAGGTGAAGGCCCAGTAAGGAATCTAAGCGTTTAGCAATCGCTACTAATTATTTATCTGTCGGCCAATATGGCGGAACGTCAATATTGACCATAGACACGCTTTGAAGCCGCCAACGTAAACAGACGACTCTAAAATCGGATGACGCCTTTTTTCTTTTACGAGTGGGCGTTAAATACTGGCTGGCAATTGTGGCTTTAGGATTTGACACAGCTTTGTTTGAATTTGGAATCCAATTTTCAACTTTTCAATGTGTCTGGTTGCCCAGTTTAATAGCTAAACTCGTAGGAATAAGATTCAAATTTGCTTTCAGTACATATCGTGTTCCATAGATAAACTTTATTTTGAGAACCCTTATTTTTTGTAGATGTCAGTCTTAGTAGTCCGCTCTGTATTTTATGTTTTTTCGTACTTATCTGCTAAGCGAGGGCTTATAGAATACGAGTATGACAATGACAATGAATAAACTTTATTATATATAATTGGTTTTACAGTTTTCTGGCCGCCAAGTACACAGCATTGCTATTTTACACATGTGTCTTACTATAAGATCTAATTGTAAAGTAAATGGGGCTCAGCTCAGACATGAACTGGCTCACGCTACACTGCTACGTATTTTATATCTAAATCACAGGCATACGAGGAGGGACCATTCGCTTGGAGAGTGGTTTACCTCTTTGTTGTTTGCACACATAATCTATATCACCAGCACGCAAACTAGGTAACATGGGATTATGGTGGTTTGCTTTGTCATATTTATCACCAGGCTGTTCAAGACCAGGAATTTGCAGATCACTTAATTTACGTAGCATGTCTTCATGAAGGTCCCTAGCACGTAGGTACCACGGGTCTTCATCAAGCATCTCCCAGATCACTTTTGAACTCGTATTACGAGGAAAATTTGCAGCAGCTTTCAATGCCATACGGTATTGTCTTTCTAGTTCGGTCAGCTTGGATTTACACACCCGAGGGTAAAGTTGCACTATGCCATAGTCTATGATCGGTAGCAGCGTTGCTTTTATTACTTTAATTTTTGTTTCGAGTGACACCTTGCTATACCACCCTATAATCGGCGCCAACATACCGCGGACTTGTTTAACTTTTTTAACAGTATGTTTAGCATGTTCTTTCATTACTAGTCTTTGGTCAAGGTGTACTCCGAGATATTTTATGCTCGTCTTAATCGGTAAATTTTCGCGTTCAATTTTAACTGCCCTACTATATTTGCGTTTATTAGTGAACATGGCGCAATCTGTCTTGCTGATGTTGCACTGCAAACCCCACTCCTTGTAATAATTGATAATCGTTTTGGCAGCCCATGCTGCTCGTCGCGATGCAGTATCTGGACGACATGCTTCATTAAGAATGCAGAGGTCATCAGCATATTGTGATAACGTGATACCAGCTATGTGATTTTTCGGGATATCGCTCACATATAAGTTAAAAAGTATTGGTCCCAAAATAGAGCCTTGCGGTACTCCATGTGGAACTGGCATCATTTTTCCGTACATCGTACGGTATTTCCCACGAGCCTCTCGGCCTGACAGGTAATTCTCAATGAGTTTAATAACGTTGTTTGCCATTCCAGCGTCAAATAATTTTTTACTCAGCCCCGTGTGATTTATGGAATCAAATGCTTTGCTAAGGTCAGTAGAGATCATTGCTACGCTGTTTCCTTTAGCCAAAGCATCGGTAATAATTTTACCAGTTCGTAAGATTTGTGTACCCGTTCCTTTATGCTTTGTAAAGCCATGTTGATATTCTGGAATGAGTTCTAGTCTATTAATTTCTGAGAGGATTCGACTATTCATGATCCGTTCGCAGAGTTTCCCCATTATGCATAGTAAGGTAATCGGACGATACGACGCAGCATCTGTGTGGGATTTGCCTGGTTTGTGTAAGAAAATACAATCCCCCAGCTTCCATCTCTTAGGAAAGTATCCAGTGTGCAAAGTGTAATTGATAATACTGGCTAATGCATTATGGTACGCTGGCCCAGCAAGTTTCAATGCGTCTGCTCTTATTTGATCAGGACCTGGAGCTTTCTTGTTTTTAAAAAGGCGAAGAGCTCGTATCACCTCATTTAAGTCAGTTCCAGGTAGTGGCTGATATGGTGTGAACATTTCAGTATTTGTGTGATCATGACTCACATTTGCATCCTTTACGATGGCTGTGTGCACCAAGGCGTTGATTGTATCCTCCTCCGTTATCATTCCAGGCAAGTCAGGAAGACGCTGTGGTTTAGCTTTCAGGGAACGTTGAATTTTCCACATTTTGGTAAAATTGTTTTCGGGACTTTCAATGACAGTATTCCACTGGGTCTCGCGGTGTTCTTGTAGTGCTTGCTTCAGAATATTTTTGGCAGCATTGTATATACGGCGTAGAATATGTCCTCTAGGTGCATTTTTGGCTCTCAATTTGCTTCGGTTTCGATGCTGTATCATATATTGAATGTGCATCGGCAGTTCTTCGCGTCGCTTTACCTCTTGCAAAGGAGCCATTTTATCCAATGCTCCTGTCAGTATATCTTCCATTTTTTCTACGTATAGTTCCGCTTCAACATCAGTAGTTGGCTCTGTGAGCGGTAAATTAGTTTCGATCAGTTCCTGAAATTTGATACGAGATTCCTTAGATTTTGTGATATTACCCATCGTTCGTCTAAGTTGTACGTATTCTGAGGTTACTATGTCCACCTCTAATTGCCATGGGTAGTGATCCGAAGAGATAGAATCAAGTTGTTTTGTTCGGTAAGTAAGCTCCATAGCCTCCTGTGTAACTAGTGCTACATCAAGTATTCCATCTCCTCGATGGCATGGGCGTGATGGTAAGTTAGTGTGGACTAGCCTTGCCTCCCTATTATCGATAGCACGTTTTACTAAGTTACCCGCTGCCTGTGTTTGAGAATGTCCTAGTTGCTGCATTCTCAAGTTTAGATCTCCGACATTGATCGAGGTAGTATTATCTTCCAGTAAAGCTTCCCAATCCGCTCGGATCTGACTAAAGCGTAAGTGTGGATTGTATAGACCCCGTACGATAATACCACCGTTCAATGTTTCCAACCTGATGGCAACTCCCTCAATACATCGGATCACGTTATCTATACCCGGTATCACTGTAGTAAGATTCCAACGCAGACCATGCCTTATATACATAGCCGTGACAAGATGAGGTGCTCTTGCGTCATAAATTTTATTAAACCCCGGTATATTATACTTACTCTTAGTGAAGTCAATCTTACACTCATTTAATATCAAAATATCTGGCTGATGTTTAATCGCCAGCTGTTTAAGTTCAATATATTTGTTTCGAATACCTTGAATATTACAGTGCACAATTCTCAAACACTGCTTTCTACTGCTAAGCACGTTCGGTAACTTATCCATTGATGAGATTTAATATAAAATCCAGAATTGTTTCTGCGGGATATCCCTTTGCTTGTAGACTTCTCATAAGATCTTTAGCCTTGGAGAGTAAATCAGGTGATGCTTTTACATTCGCTTCCTTCTCATCGGGTATGCGCGCTGTGTCTGGGATATTTTTCGTACCTGTCATTGCTGCATAACTAGCACCGTTTGTCTTTGCTGTCTTGAAATTCTTGAAATTAATTACTTTTTCAGGCTTTTGTTTCATGCGCTGGATATTTTGAAGAAACGCTTGTCGCCTATTTTTTTGTTTTTGTATTTCTAGTTGGAACAGTGGACACTTTGCTTGCCTCGCTGTATGTCCTATTTCGTGACAGTTGTAGCATACGTGCCAAACTTCTCTATCTTCCCGTCGTTCAACAGATTCTGGTTGCTGAGGTCTGTGGCAGTGAGCTTGTACATGGCCAAATTGCCAGCATCGTTTGCACTGAGTTATCGCCGAATCGCGAACTTTATATTTTTCTATCGTAGCACGTTGACTCAAGATATATTTTATGTCGCGGGCCTCTCGCATGTCAGTCTCTCCGGGAAAAATTAAAATCAACGCTGAATTTTTCATGATTATCACTCGCTCCAATTTAAGCCCGTACTTTGCCAGAATGTCTGCCTTGATTTCTTCCTCTGTGTACCCTTCTGCACGAACACCCTTGGCTACAAGTTTTTTTGCTGGACGGCGATCGTCTTTACACCCGTGTGTGTAGTGATTATATTTATTTGGATTTTCATCTAACTTTGCACTTATTGCTTCATATGCTTCCCTACTATTCGGTATATATGTAATTTTCTTACTCTTCGGATCTGCCCGTATTTCACAGTTAGTAATTCGAGCTAGTTCGTTCGCTGACTTCCACTCGTCCTTATTAGAGATCCATTCATCATATTCACAAACAAAGGGGGGATATCGCTTTGTGCGTTTCACTTTATCATTATTATCCTTTTCAAGTGTTTTAGGTGTCGTAGTGTTGAGCAAATTGCTTCGTCGTGGGTCGTCTTTTGATTGGTGACTCGCGATGTCGTCCATTGGTAACTTATGTAAGTTCAGAATACGACGTCGTTTAGTTCCTCCGCTCTCACTTAGGACTGAGACCGTATCGTCAGATTCTTCGTTCTGTTCATCTTCAGTCATAGGAAGTACTGAGAATGCGTTACTCGTTTCTATGCTAGCCTTTGGTAGTATTTCCAATCGATCTTTTTTGGTTATTTTAGATCGCGGTCGAATTCCAGCATCTTGAAAAGTCTTGTTGGATAGTGGCTTATCACGTGATGTTTTGTTTGTATCTGTGGACACTTTATTAGTGAAACCCCGTGAATCGTTGTATTTTTTTTGGTTATCTTTAGCTCGTTGCTGTTTTACGTGACTCACTCTCGCAGCAGGTGTCCATGGACCCTCGACTTGCTGTTTTGACATGGGTTTTATAGTATCACATCTGAATTCGACACGGTTCAATTTCTTGCAATAAGTACATATTATTCTTTCGCGAATAATGAATTCACTCTGCGGAATTACTTGCACAAACAGCGGCCCGGAGCATTCGCAAAAGGGACCCTTACCTTGTTTAAGTTTATTTATATTTGCAAGGTAATGCACATACCTAGTGCTTAGTACTACGGAACCGTTCGAGGTCCTATCCAATTCACTGCGAATAAATATTTTCACAGCACTTACTTGTCCACATGCACACTTGTGGTTCTTGCACATAGATTGATCGCCAATCCAGTCATAAAAGTTCGCTTCTTCAGTCGAGATATTACAATAGTAACACTGCACTGAGTCTAGTCCATTATCGGTATTTATAGGGGCATTGTTTACCTCAATTCTTTTAAGCGGCGGCGGCTTATCGCCCGCTTTGCACTCACTATCTACCTCCATTCTCCACTTTTAATAAGTCCCGCACAGTTCCGCAATAATAGGCGGCCCTCGCGGCGCATAGGCCTGGTGCTGCCTCACGCAGCCCCGCTCCAGGCGGGGCGTCAATAGAGTAGCAGCCTCGTATGCGCACGTGCGTTCGCCTTGAATGCCAGCGCGCGACTTGAATACGAGTATGCGTACGTAAAAACTCTTTGCTTGCTCGGTTTATTTATTTAATGTTATTTTCTATTGTCATGCCATGGTTGGCCTAATTGGTAGTGACCCTTCCTACGAAGATAGTGGTCCAGGGTTCGATCTCAGGTCCGGGCAAATATTTATGTGATAAATGCGAGTATTCGCTCCTGAGTCTTGGATGTTGCCTATGTATTTAGGTATGGTATTTCTCTATATCTATGTTATGTTCTGTATGTATGTATGTAAACATTTTATTGTACAAAAAAACGATACAGTGAAGCCTTCAAAGGATTTCTTCCAGATAACCCTAGCTATGTTAATTTTTATATGGAGCCCGTAATACTAAGAGCTTAGTCTTAGTCTTAGGGACTAGATGTCAATTTGTGTGAAATTATCTCTTGATATTTATTTATTTGTGCTACAAATGTTAAGCTAAATTAAACAAAGTAGTACTGATTTAGGTAAAACTAATCGCGCCGTTCTAAAAGGCCAGATTTGACAGGTCAACTCAGTATCAAATATGTGTTTAAGGCAGGTTTAAGGTTATAAATTTTACTGCGTTGACAGCTGCCTAATCTGACCTACTTATTAGGGCGCAAGTACCTATATATCAACATTAACCAATAATAAAAGGAGTTGTATTTCCTCTTATTTTTCGATAAGTTATCGAACCACAATTTTCATAATTTGCTCGTTTCATTTCAACTAATAATAATGGCAATTGCTACTTAAGTAAGTGGTTTTCGAAGGCCAGTATCATACCCGGGGATCTAAAATAGTCTTAATAATTCCATCGTTTCTATTGGCTGTTGGCCTGAGGAACGCTAACGGCTCACTACACTAAATGGGCCCCAGTTTATGAGACTGTTTCTATCGCAGCAGGTAAATTGGATCGGTCGAATGGAGTTGTTTAATTAAAATTTTAGACAAACAGCTTGCTAGTTTGTTATTGTTATTTTGTTCTAGTTTTAATTGAGAATACACCAGCTAATTACTTGTTGCACAATTTCGAAATCTTGATTGACAGCGCCAATGTTTTTGTTTAGTACGAAGACTGAAAAACGAAAAATATTATAACTCAGAAAGTATGGATTCATTTAGCATGCATTAACATTTTGGAAATATGGTGTAATTCAAACATTGTTAGGTTATTGAGGATTCGGTATTAAGTTTTAGAATTACAAATTATTGCAATTTTTAGCGAAGGGAGGCAAAGGTGTACCGCAAGGTAGCGTTCTTTACCAGTGTTATTAAAACCTCAATAACTCCTAAACTATTTAACATATTGAAGAGATTAAACTATATTCTGGACCGGTAAGGAAAGGGGTTTCTTATCCTTATGTAAGATATATTCATAATGTAATAAATGTAATGAAAAATATAACAAAATAAGAGAAAAAGTATCATATTCCGAGTGTTTGATATTCAATATAAACTAGCAGTAGCCTCGCACGTACTTCAAGTAGGGTCCAATTAACGTTCCCTGGCTGGACGCGTGAGGGGTCAGGCTTTGACCGTCCTGAAACTTTCAGGCTTCTCGAACTATCTAGAAAAAATAGTTTCAATGCTCAACTTGTACCCAAAAATTAGTGTATGTAATTCATTAATTGATATTTCATGTGAAAGTTTTTAGACTTATTAAGGTAAACGCAGCTATCAACGACCCATCGAAAATCTGCAGGTATTACCGACCCATTAGTGTAATTCTAAATTTTAACGTTTCTGCAACTGTTTGAGCCACAGGTAAAAGAAGAAATACACGCGTTTGTTTGTTGAGCATCGAATAAACTTACTTTAGTTTGCGTGGCAGTGCGAAAAGGAGATAAAATACATCAGTTTCTGTGCGGCCGGCGTGGACGCAGGTCTTGTCGTACTGGCCCTTGTTCCGGCAGGTAAGTACCCAATTTTTCTGCTTAAGACATTTAATGCACATAAACGATACCTACAACTATCGTGTAGTATTAAATGTATTCATTTACTTATAAATTCTCGAGTTTGTAATGCATTTTATTGATAAAACATCACTTTATATGATAAAACTTTAACTGAAAATAGGGCGGTGATAGCTTCTTCAATCTTACTAGTTGCAGCCATTAACGACCCATGAGTCGGTAATGGCCGCCATGTAGACTTTCATTTTTATATCTTTTCTGTTGAAATTTGACAATTATCCAAGTATTTGTATAAACCATTTTAATAACAAACAATCAGCCTTTGTATAAATCAATTAGCGTTATACAATAATTTGTGTAGTTTTCTTTTTTTTGCGTTGTAAATTTATTGAAAATGACTACATTATTCATAACTCGATTTACTTTAGAGACAATAAGTAACTAACCATAATTTAATAAAAAGTTGTTTTCGTATTTAAATGTTGTATTACTTTAATCAATCACGGTCTCTTTTACAGTAAGGAAACCACTGATTATAAATATTATGTACTTTTTATGAGTCGGTAAAACATTTTACTATTATACCTACATATTCTATTACCGACCCACATGGGTCGGTAATAGCAACGACGGGTAACTATTAGCGACCCTACACAAATTATTATACTTAAGTATTTCATGTTAAGTAATATTATTTATATTGGTGTACATTGGTGGTCTAAAAATTGACGATATAATTGAGAATCTAGATGCCTCATGCCTAGACCAATCTTAAACACCCCCGTGTATGTTCAGCGATTTTCATTGGTTTCTGAGTTATTTGAAACTTTTGGGATATTTCAACAAAAAACAGATTATTTAATTCTGCGATGGTATTCGATTGGTTTATAATAGTGTTTTTTTCTGAAAGTAGTCCAATAAGGGATCTTTTGTATTTTTATTAAAAGTATTTTTCACCATTTACAGATGTATCATTTTCTGACAGTCGTTAATAGCTGCAAAAAAAACGTTAATAGCTTCACAGCTGTTACTATGGGTCGGTAATAGAAACAATCGACTTACCCACTTTATTAATTATTTTTCACAAGAAAATGCTTTATTTTGAAGCATTTAACGTGGTAAATATAAACCCAATATTCTATATAACCATATAAAAATAGTAAAAATACTGTGACGGCTACCAATATTCCTAATAAGTATGATCAATTTCAAAATTGCCTTAGGAGGGTCGTTAATAGCTGCATTTACCTTAGTGTTGATTTGAATTATTGTATCTTTGTGTCTGTCTGTGGCATTGTATTTCCTAAACGGATGGACTGATTCTGATGCATTTTTTAAAAATAAAACTTAATACTAGGTAGTTAGTAACTAGATTTCATGAAAACTAGGTACTTAAGCCGTTTAGGAGATTACTTCAGAGCTGATATCTCTAAAACGGCCCAAGCGGTTTCGCTATTATATCAGGGGTTTTGTAAACTGAACAAAGATTTAATTTAACCAAAGTAAAACTGCCCTATTAATAGTATCCTACCCATTAAAGGAACCATGAACTTGATTACAAACGGAATGGAGACGATAATTCTACAATCACTAGATGCCATTACCTGCTACCTATTTTAAATCTCGATCATTGGTTCCTTTGCTTCAGCGTTATATGGAGTCGCGTTGCGTTTCCCTACTTACTTTAACGTTGCATAATGCGCACATGTACAATCAAGGGAAAATCAAACATCCTCTCATAGTCGCAAAAATATGCAAACATGAACGTTATTGCCATAGTAATAAGGTTTGTGAACGATGAGACTTCGTACTGTATACATTCTGAAAAAAGCTTTTGTTGCCAACTGTATTTATCTTTGTAAAGACATTTACTTATCAAGACCAACCTAACGAGTTCAAGCTCGGTGGGTCTACGTTAAGTATAGCGGAGATCCTGTCGCCGCCTTCCGACTCCATCATCAGACCAGCTCGATGATGCCATATTATTGTATTGCCATCGAGGTTACGTAGATATACCAAATTTCAGCTCAAACGGTCCACGGGAAGTGCTTCAAATCTTCCTTGCAAGATTTGACCCGAACATCCAGCCATCGAGATTTCCTCTTAGTTGATATAAAATGAATACAATAGTCATGATAAATAAATAATAAGTAAATATCACGGGACAATCTCACACAAATTGATCTAGTCCCAAACTAAGCTCTAGGCTTGTACTGTGGGTACTAGACATCGACAAACATACTTATATAGAGAAATATAACTTCAATACATAGAAAACATCCAAGACTTAGGATCAAATATTCGCGCTCACCACACAAATATCTGTCCTTACCGGGATTTGAATCCAGGACTGCTGGCTTCGGAGGCAACAACTAGAGGTGGAGGTGTCCCAACTAGGGCACCGTGTCGTGATATTAGGTATATCAACCAAAGCTGATAGTAACAGCAACAAGATCTTTAGTGATTCAACTAACATCTTAGTTGATGTGTCCAGCGTCTTGTCAGGCTCGTGTGGAATCAAGACTATTATGCACAACAATCGCAATGTTGTTAGAAGCGACCAAAGTTTTTATTCAGTGTTGCAAGTTGACAAAAAGCTTGTAGAAAGCGGTAAGGCCTCTTTCGTCTCTGTGGATGGAAACACTATAAGAACGTGCTACATATAAAGCCGTGTAAGATAATTCTCACACAGCAATCGATATCGCTCAATATGTAATGCGCCCGTAGCAGATACGCACTTATTCTGAATGGTGTCCAATTAGTGCCAGCGACGATGTGGTGATTTGGATTTATTATCAAAATAATGTACAGGATTGGTCATGTGACACATCCTTAAAAGGGTAAGGAGATTATTGGACGATATTTTCAGTAAAAAAGAGGTCACGTCACTTAACGAAAGGGCATTATTTTTGAAATATAGCTTTTTATGCTTAGAAACCTTTTTTTGCGCAAATTGAATTTTCACATTATTGTGTTCTGTTGTGGGGATAAAAAAACCGGTGAAATTACTAGCATAGAGGCATTCCATCCTAGTCCTCAGGGTTGGCAACGCGTTTGAGGTCTTAGGATTATAGTCTCGAGGATTAAAATGTCTATGGGTCTCAGATTCCACTTAACATCAGTGGGCCTACCATGCTGCCACGGGAACTAGTGTCAAATACATCAAACGGGAACTAGTTTTAAATATTATTATGAAATTTTTAAATGACAGCCACCCGGGGTTTAAATTGCTTCATAATAAAAGGACTCAAGCCACACATAAGACACTTTTATTTTAAACCTTAACTCTTTATTCTTACGTTGGACTATGGAAAAGACGAATTAAAGTCCTGAGCCTATGTCAAAATCTTGACCCGTGGCAGTGTATTAAGCCCATGGTGGCCTGAGTGTTCGTGTGCCCTCTCGTTATCATTAAAAAAAAACTAAATCTTGCCACAGATTACAGCCTTATGAGACAATTTTCACACAGCAATCGATATCGCTCGATATGTAAAGCCACTTTACAGAGACTCTTAATAGGGTCCAATTAGTGCCGACCCGACAGTGTGTGATTAGCGCCAATTATCGAAGTATTATACAGGTTGATACGTATCTATGATACATATCTTACGTAACTGTGGTTGAGCTTATTAAAAGTGACATAGGGTCATGTAAACCGAACATATTTTTAATCAATAAAGTCCAAGAATTTAACTCTGCTTCATAATTTGCTTCATAGTTCTGTGTTGTATCTCTTATTCGACAGCGGGCAAACTAAAGTATATAAGGTAAGTTCAAAACTATGTTCACTAGATATGACACATTTACTATTTGAAAACCAAGTTCATTAATCAGAAGTTGGACGTGTTTGATTGTCAACGTTTTAACAGTTCTTTACTGTCTAGTAAATACCAGACAGTAATGCCGGCTGAGTTAAAGACAATACAATAACACGTCAATAACAATACGGTTTTACCGAAGTTGAATAGAGGCCCTGGTATGAAACAAAATAAATGGAGTCATTGCTTAATTTCGTTATGGTTCCTACGAGTTAGTTATAGTGTTTTGAGTTCTACATAAATTTCAGGTGCAATTCATATTGAATTTTGATCCGTGGCATGAAAGTCAAGTTTACTGCATTGCGTTGCGTTGTTTGCAGCGCGTCTAGGGAACTGAAAAAATTGTCACTCATCTCCACTGCATTTGCTACACAAGGCTTCATATAATATTTGGTCATATTTAGCTTTAATATTTCGCGCGCGTTTTGGTATTTAATATCAACTTCAAATAATATGGACAGGTCTCAATACGTCATTATTATTATTTATCTTTTTACCAAAAGACACTGAAAGAAGTACATACATACATAACATCACGCCTTCATTCCCAGCGCTGGGTTGGCAGAGCTACATAATACCAACAACTCTAAAGTGGTTGATAATTCTGTTCAAGCCTAAAAGTACTACAAGCCCTTATTCCCTTAGTCGCCTCTTACGACATCCACGGGAAGACATGGTGTGGCACTATTCTAACCCGCAAGTCTAGCGATAAAACTCGATTGTCATATTAAACATCGTAGAAAAATACTTATTAGTATTTTTCTACGAATTATTGAACCTCAAAATTTCAACATTCGTCCTCACTACAGCAATCAAATTTAAAACCAAATTAAATTAAATTAAAACCAAAACGTATTCTATTCGTAGCCAGTGTCATCGGAACAATTCCAGTTTCATCTTTAAAGTATGACATTACACGTTAATATACAGTACACACGACATAAATCGCTTTAGTCACACGAAAGATTTGACTTCATGCAACATTTCTAAATTTCCTCCAATCTTGTTTTTTTTTTTTTCTGTTTTATTTTGTACTAGCGACCCGCACTCGCTTCGCTCCGGGTTAAAGTATTATATATATATAAACCTTCCTCTTGAATCACTCTATGTACTAAAAAAAACCGCATCAAAATCCGTTGCGTAGTTTTCAAGATCTAAGCATACATAGGGACAGACAGCGGCGAGCGACTTTGTTTTATACTATGTAGTGATACCTACTTTGTTTATTGTGTTGCAGTGTTTTTATCAAAACAATGTTAAGAGTTCAAGTTTGAGATTGCAGAACGTCGTAAAAGCAAAATGATATCGAACCAAACAAAGATTCAAACTGAACTTATTATAACACATTGCACTGATTTGGATTCGGATCGCTTTAGTTTAGCAAACGCTTCAGTGTGCTACTTAGGGCCCAGGGGCCCTAGCCAAGATGCAAACGCTACTAACGTTTTTCTTTTCTATCGCTCAAAATGTATGGGATGACAGTCGACCACGTGGTTTATCGAAACGCACGAAAATGTCATCCCATACATTTTGAGCGATAGAAAAGAAAAACGTTAGGAGCGTTTGCATCTTGGCTAGGGCCCCAGGCAAGGCGCGTAACGCTAAGTTAGCGATTTTAGAAAATCGGCAAAAGATTTAGGATTGACGTAAGCCACAGACCACTTAAGTGGTCTGTGACGTAAACTGACAGATTGCGTTAACGGTTGACGTCAACCCCATACATTTCGATTCGATTGAAAACAGAAACGTTAGCACCGTTTAGCATCAAGCAATGCAATATGGATTGCGACCAGTAACGCATCAGTAAATATTTAATCAAGAACGTTAGAAAAATAAAATTCGTTACACACAGCTAAAATAGTTATCGGGCCAGGAAAACGTGTTACAAAATTAATAAACTTACACGTGTACATGTCCAAATGAAATGCGATGGTAGTTTGTGTTTCCTCTGCACTTTGTAACGCGAATAAATGCGTTGACAGTCGACCACGTGGTTTATCGAAACGCACGAGAATGTCATCCCATACATTTTGAGCGATAGAAAAAAAAACGTTAGGAGCGTTTGCATCTTGGCTAGGGCCCCTGATCTATTATAACGTCAACAATATGATAATAATATACAAGGGCTGAAACAAGTTGGAATACAGCCTCTGTTGTGTTTTTTGTATTCATAATAGAAAAATGACAAATCGCGTATCCAAAAAAACACCAGCTTTACTAATTATGAAGTATTCAAAATTGCTAAGTAAATAAATATAAATAATTTTGATTTGATGTGATTTGATTTACGGCGTGGCCACAGGTTTCAACAGACTAATAGGTTACTTGGAGTTAGGCTGCCACGCCACTTGTCCAAAACATGTGAAAAATCTTATAATCATAAATCTTACTAATTTTAAACTAATAACGCACAATAGAACGGCTAAACGAATCTAGAACGAATTAATTTCGCACAGAGAATGAATTATATGTCTGGAATAGTATATAGGCTACTATTTGTCTCGGAAAATTGGACAGTTTCCAAGGGATTAGCGTTAAACCTCCACGCGGATGGAGTCGCGCGAAAAAGCTACTAACGCTAGTGTATTTAAAAAGCTTTAAGAGGATCTGATAGTTGGTGTTCCAATACGATGACCTGGGGGGTTATTATGGCATAACTATGCAGTTCTGTTAACGCTCAGAGAAAAGGACAGAGCTATATAACTGCCATAGCTCTGTCCTTACGCTCAACGTAAAATGAACTGCATAGCTAGGTCATACTAACCCTCCTGACAGGCCAATATCGGTCGGCGGACTGTTAAGGGGGTAATTCATTGGCGAATAAATCGGTGATTTAAGCCAACGATTTGTTCGCTGACTCGCAGGCTCTCGTAGTGATCCATTTAAAGACCGCGGGCTTTTAGTTGCTCCATTGGCAGCTAAGCCCTTTAAGTCACGTTTAGTTTGAGGACACGCTAGCCTAGGGGTAAGCTAAGCTAGGGGTCCTGGGTTCAAATCCCGATAAGGACAGATATTTGTGTATTTGCTCCCGAGTTTTGGATGTTTTCTGTGAATTTAAGCGTATATTTCTCTATATAAGTAAGTTTTTCATTGTCTAGTACCCATAGTAAAAGCCTAGAGCTTAGTTTGGAACTAGGTCAATTAGTGTCACATTGTCATGTTTTTTTTTTATTTAAATAATGGTTTGACTCCTTAATGAATCACTCCCCGTTAAGTCGGTGATGCGGCAAAAACGATTAATGCATAAGAACCTTATTACCACTACTACCTACCTCTCTAGATATTAGTTTGTAATTAATTGCACGCTAGTTGCCACATCCGCCGTCGCACGAAGTCGTTACATTACAGTCTAAAGTCTGTGTCAATTGGACTTAAAAAAGTTGTAAATAAAACCAAACGAAAAATTCACCATAATTTCTCGATAATCACGTACTTTTAGAGTTTAAGGAAGGTCTTTGCATTGATATATACACTTTTAACTATTAATTATAGATTATTTTAATAAAAGCACGCTTGGTGAATATTTAAGGTTATGTGTCAAAAAAACAGTACTAATTTGTTTTCACCTTTTCCAAGTTCAATTGACACTTCGAGTCGTTATGTACGATCCCCACGGCCCGCGTCGTGCCGCCGCGCCACAGCGAACTTACAATTCGTGTTGGAAATCGAAACGTCTATGCAGAAGTTACATTTCACAGTTTGTCGTAGTGAATGCCGCGTACACGAGAACCCGAGCGGGTTGCAAGCTGAGTGCATTCTATGCAAATATAAACTTTTACTACTGTAGAGACGCTTCAATTTCCTTAAACAAATGTAATTAGAGCATCGTAGTGGAAGTTAGCAATCGCATTGAACCATCGCGTGTGTACACTGTAGTTGTTTAATCTGAGCCAGTATAAGTCGTTGTTCACGCGGCAAACCCTCTCGAAAGCGTTTGCGGCCATTTTATTTATAGGAGAAACGCGAACGGGTTCGGGACTTTATTTATTTGCATTAGAAACTAAGGCCATTTGTCTTCCGCATATATTATTCATGGCCTATATCAAAATATTGTGACGGCGATTGTTACGACCACAACGATATCGTTTCGTTGATGGTTGCGCTGGACAAGTTCAAACGTGTTTTGTATTGCCGGTATATCGGCCCGTCACAATATCAGGCCGAGTTCTAGCATTAGCGACGATGTACTCCAAAAATCGTCGGCCGGGATGACGTCGCTCGGGCGTTAGGCATGTGGTGGACAGGCAGCCATAGTAAATCTATGTGCCGCTACTACGGCTCCGTCATCTCGTTATTGCTATGGTGTCGTTGACGGCGGCGGTGGACAAACGGCCTAAGGGCTGTGATTGGTCGTTTTCGTTTCACTCGAGTAGAAAACCACCCTTAAAATTCCATTTGGTTTTAATGAAAAGGTACCTAATGCGACAGCTTGAAATAACCTGAGATAAGATATCCTATAGCTCTGTCCTATTACATGACTCTTCGGGCCAGTTGCCTATCACACTATCACAAGGTTGAATTTTCGCTCCCAACTGTTTCAATAGTCCGAATTTTAATAGTTAGAAAAGCTTATTTCTCTGGAACTGCTTGACTTTGGAATTATTGTAGATATTTGAAAATTTTAATGTTTTTAAAAAAAAACTGATAGATAAAACAGTTGGGAACCAAAATTCGACACTACGGGCATGTAAACAAACTAAAATGACAGTTTTTGTCATGATTTTAAATGATGAGAAGTTAGATACGGCAAGTCAACATTTAAGCCATAGGAAACTGTCATTTTTGACGCAGATTGAGACGAGAATTACTCGACGGTCTATCGTTGTCTACTTGGCTAAGTTATACCGCCAAAACAACAAATATAAGTTCTTTGGGTTTACTTTACACACGCATACTGTTAGGAATACAGCTCTAAATTCTTTTCAACTAGTTTAATCCGAAATTTTCGACTCAAAATTCCTAGTAAGTGTTGAACGAAAGTTACATGAATGCAAGGTATTTAATAACCAGCATTCCGAACGCTGAGCATCGTTTATAAAACGTTCATGAGACCCAAACTGCCTGGTATCCCCGAGATAAGGGAGCGGTCACAAAAGCTCTTGAGAGAAGAAAGCAAGCCGCGTCACGAGATGAGACGGCTCAACTATTTTACAAAATAAATTGATAAAAAAAGAATTAACAGATCTGATATTCTTTTAAATACATGAGCTTAGTTTGAGATTAGGTACATTTGTGTAAGATTGTCCATGCTTCCAGTATTCATCTACACTAATATTGTAAAGAGGAATGATTTTTATTTTCGTGATTTGTAACGAATAAACTCAAAAACCACTTGACTGATTTTGAAAATTCTTTCACTATTAGAATGCTTTATTATCACTGAATAACATAGGCTATGTTTTATTTTTCTACACGTTCAGAGTCGCTGGCAACAGCTAGTCAATAATATTGGCAATAATAACGTCTATGTAAATGCCGAATATTTATCTTCAAATTACGAGCAGATGAAAATTACTCGGGGACTGGACATGGATTTATTTCTTTAGTACGTTCATAGCGGAAAATAACTCAACATTGGTGAAATACACCTTAACAGGAGCAAAAACCATTGATTAAAAATAGAATTAGAACAGAAATTAACTTGTTCTATTTAAAGTACAGAGCGACTGAAAATTATGTAACTCGTTCTATCGCCTATCCTTTATACTCGTTCGTTGTATTTCAAACTTTATGTTTCTTATTCCTAAGAAAACTAGGTCAAAGGTTGGCGACCGCCGTCCTAGAGTCTTATTCTCCTCAATATGTTTTACCCGTGAGTTCGTCGAAGAACAGCCGCTGGCGAGCCTGACCTGACCCTTCAGGGTATATATGTGAGTTCAAAAAAGTTGTCGTACTTATCAAATAGATGCTTAGCTATGCCATGATGCCAACCAAATAGTAAGCCATACAGACGTCAAAGTGAAAGGGGTTCCGTCGTGGACGTGTAGTCTAACATTTTGTATGAGTAATTTTGTCACAACGGAAAATTTCATAGATTGTTTTCGCAACTTTCGAACTCCATTTAAATAAAATTTTGATTATTTATAAGAGTGACCAGCAATTGACCTCTATCTCACGATGGTAATTGGCGGTGGGCTTGATATCAAAGCCAACTAATGCGGCCTAATGTCTTCGATTCCGACGGTCAAGTTATGGTGGCCTGGCGATATCAGAAAGAGCGCAGAAGTTTTCTAAGAATTCCTACACCTTACAACTTCATCTCAACAAAGGTTGTGTCGCACCCGGTGGCATGCCTAGCTACCTACTTTATATAGAACTAGAGCTAACGGGTCTTGTAAAGTTACAGGGAAAATAAAAGCGGAATGGAATTGCATTTCCTCTACTACTACCTTGGAAAAGTAGTTTTTATTCTACTTAAGCACATGAGTGCTTTTCCTGCTAATTAAATAGATACGATACGAGGTTGAAAGTAAAGGGACGATTTGGTACTACACTGTTTAGATATTGATAAATAGAAAAAGCAAAACTTGAAATAGGAATTTAAAAAGTATTGTTACAGCTATTCTATAATCTGGGATTCTATTGTACTGGGTAAGACCAAATTGCATTTAAAATGTAATCGTATTGTCTATGATACGATAGCTTTTATTTACTTGACAATGACAAAGGTAATAGGTATGGTATTATAGTATGAATAGAAAAGAGGCAAGTAATCAACCAACCAACAGAGTCAAATGTTTGACGCATTTACTAGGAAATAAGACCGTACCATAAAAAAAAAGATTTTTCGTGATTTTATTGTACCACTTTGTTGGCGTGACTAATATGCATATTCATATCACATTAAAGCTTTCTAGTACTAACAGTCTCTGCGCTAGGCTGCGGACGGACGGACATGTCGAAACTGTAAGGGTTCCTAGTTTGACTACGGGACCCTAAAAACGGAATATACATCCCTATAGGTATTATCCTCAAATCTTTTGTCATAACGTAGATACCACCCAGAAACTAACCTGTCTCTGAAAATGACAATGTTAAAAACGATATTATCCGCCCAGCCGGTAAAGCCTAAGGCTAGCTCTACTAACGAAGCAGTCAGCAAAGTTTGCAGTTACGTTAAACCTGTCCCTTTCTCTCAATTGCGTAATAACTGTAGAGTGAGAGGAGTAGAACTTTCGAAGTCCCGTATGGTGCTTCAAACTTGTAGTCCATCAGAAAAAGCTTCTGTAGTAATTTCCTGAGAGGCTTAGCGCTATTTACGCTGAGTTCTGTAAATTCCATTTAACAACGTTTTATTAGATCATGACTTTTGAGAAATTTGTATTTTTTCTTTTTTTATAAGCTGATTTGATGTCAAATGCTGTGTTATTAGTTGGTATTTTGCGTGGTTCTCCTTGTGAAGGATTTTTGATTTATTTATATTTTATTTTTAATTGTTGTTCCCAAAACTCCGTCCGCGTAGATATCGTTCAGTTCCTTCAGGAACCGGCCATTTTGTTGAGATAAAAAGTAGTCTATGTCCTAAGTAGTCTATGTTGTAATCTATCTGAGTGCCAAATTTCATCCAGATCTAATCAGCCGTTCTGGCGTGATTGAGTTATAAATATCCATCTAAACTTTCACATTTAAAATATTAGTAGGATTAAAGATACAAATGGTTACAACATTGCAATATACTACCTAAAAAATAAAAAAAATCTAAAACGATGGAGATATAAAGAGGGTAATTTAATGTTGACTATCTTGCGCAGTGGCATCATGTATCATGTGGTATGGCTTGCGCAGGGCCCATCGGGATTGCTACCACCGTCTTATCATTAAAAGGGTCTCAGATCTCTCTTACCATCAGAGCCTCTATTCTACTGCATTAAAATGATATTGTATAGTGGTGGTAGGACACTGTGCAGGGTCCGTCGGGATCGCTACTACCATCTTATCCATTAACCACCCGCCAAGCAACAGTGTTCGCATTGTTGTGAAATTACTAGCATAGAGGCGTTCCATCTTAGTCCTCAGGGTTGGCAACGAATTTGAGGTCTTAGAATTAAAATGTCTGGTAAGGGGAGTCTGAGACCCGACTCCCCTTACCATCAGGTGGCCTGAGTGCTCGTGTGCCTTCTCCTTTAACAAAAAAAAGTATCTGACGTATTTTAGTATCGTTTATAACTCGGCCGCTATTACTATGTATCAAGTGAATTATCGAAACGTTGACAATACGGAAACACGTCAAAGACGGTATCGTTATTACTTTGTAGAATTCCATAAAATTGCCTTATCTATTCCATAAAAAAACATCCCGATTTTTTTTGCTATCTTTAAATAAAATCTTAAAATTACATATCACGTCATTAAAATCGTAGATAGAAACGACGTCCGTGGGTCCAGCTTTGTGCTCTCATTTGGTGGCAAGACTGAGTGGATGCCATTTTCACACAGTGGCCCGTAACAAGATGGATTCGGCGAACGTTATCGTTATCGAAAATCGTTATAGGATTGCCGTAAGCTGCCAGACTCGCGTCAAACGCGTGTCAATTCCACAGATTGTAACGTTGGAGTTTTCGAACAATGTCTAGGGGCTCTGTTATCTAGCTCCTAACTTAAATAAATATCAGGAGACAATCTCACATAAATTGATCTAATCTCAAACTAAGCTCTAGGCTTGTACTATGGGTACTAGACAATTATAAACATACTTGTATGGAGAAATACATCCATCCAAGACACAGAAACAAATACTCGCGCTCAACAAATGTTTTCCCATACCGAGAATCGAACCCGGGACCGCTAGCATTGTAGGAAGAGTCACTACCAACTAGGCCAACGGGTGGTAAATTGACAGATAAAATATTTAAGGTAAAGAACATGTAAAAGAAAACATCAGAAATGTAAGCATTATGTTTAATTCAAGCGATCCCCACGCTATATCCAGATGTGGCCTTTTGATAAAGGAGTTAACACTTGGGTGAACCCAAGTCTAGACTCACAGCTTGTTCAGGCAGGACGAAGATTGATGACGTCACCGCAGTTTAGCTATTGAACAGATTTCACTTTTTTGTGTAATTTATCTTCTTGAACGGGCAGCTTTGTAAAAAGTTTTCACGCTCGTGACGTCACGGGAGACAATTACAAAGGGGCTCTGTAATTATTAAATACTAGGCTTTGCCCGCGATTTCGTCCGCGTGGAAGTCGTTTATCACTGTTTCCTCGCGAACTATCTATTTGGGATAAAAAGTTGCGTATTTTTTATTCGTTCCGGGACAAATACATTCTAGTCCAGACCCACCCAGCATCCCCACATATTTATCCCGGCACCGGTTTGGAAATTTAAATAAAAATAATTAAAAAGTACTTTGCCTCACGCTCACAGCAAGATCCAATTTTGCTAACAGTTTTTAAACGGCAAAAACCTGTCAGTTTGAGGTGCTGAAGTGAAAAAATAATTAAGTGTTGTCTCGCTTGCTCGCGGTTCGTTTTAATTGCTTTTTATAGGCTATTAAACAACTTTGGGTATTAGCGACCGGAAACTCCTGAAACTAGTTTTAATACTTTTAATGAAAACACTATATCTAGGTACGCATTTTAATTAATTTCAGTACAGTATTTAATTAAGCTACTATAAAGAAAATGCATGCAGGATGTTTTTTACAAGTCTTATTTTGTTTATAAATAAAAACGCCATTTATTTTCTTACACTGACGCTCTATTCTAATCCGTAAAACTATATTGCTTTTGACTTGTTATCGTTTTGTCTAAGTTAGGATGATACCACTTATTTACTTAATAGTAATGGCGGCCGAGTTAAAAACAATCCGATAACATGACAATAACAATATTGTTTTACCGTGTATAGAGGCGCACTTCCGTAGCGATCTTGTAGCTCGTAGCGCGTAGCGGTGCTACGAGCAAATCGGGAGTACGGAAGACGGGGTCTCGGGTCAATGACATGAGGCTTCATATATTCAAGGGTTGTGTGAAGAAAGAAGCGGAAAAATGGATGCTGACCAATTAAAACCCTTTTCTGTTTTGTCGGCCATTTTGAAATTATTTTTACAGCAAACAGGTTTTTACCCAGGTGTTTAAAAACAGTGTTTGATCAGGGACATGTAATCGTATTGTCACCTTTACGTTTATGGCTGAGTTAAAAATATTGCCAAAAGTAAGGGTACGAGTATGTATGTAAGTGGGCATGTATAAAAACATGGAAGGTTACAAAAATATTAAAATACTATTTATAGGGTGTTCCAAAAATCAACGTTAAGCCGGAAATAGGTGATACGGCAGCTCATAAGCTATCGATTTAACCCCCCATTTCAGCGATTTTTAGTACTTTCGGAGTTATTGATCATTTTAATTTTTCCTTATGTCCATGTTACGAAAAACCCTTGAGTTCAAGCATTATATCAATATTTTTCAGTGGTTCCTTACATCAATAGAACCATCATGAACTTAGGATATTTTTAAAGCTATTTGCCATTTCTTTTTTACATGACATCTTTTTGTGTAACCAAATAGTTTCAATACATTATGAGTTTAAAGCATGTTTTTGTTAGACTTGTCTAAGTATCATCCATCTCTTGCAAGGGGGAAATAAAAAAACAAAGCCGCACTGAATATGATCTGAAACGCTTTTGTTCAGTGTTGAGACAATGACAAAGTCTTTACTGAGAGCTCTAAGATGAGAGCTTTAAACGATTTTTTTTACCCAGGCGTATTTATACCCATTATAGCCTTAACTAAATAAAACAATGAAATGAATGTTTTGAGTTCTACATCTACATTTACGTAACTTAAATAAATAAATAATAAAAAATGACTATACAATAAAACGGTATTAAAGTATCTCTATAATTAGATGACCAAGGGACAAAAGGACATCCGATTTTATTATAGAATTTATTTCTTTTTACAACGAGAGAATAAAATACAACAATTCAAATTGTAAGTTTTAAGTACATACAAAATGTCATTCGTTGTGTACCTATAAAATATTAAAATACCGTGCGGAAAATATGCAAAACGTAATTATCTTCTCAAGGATTACAATGAAATTTTCATGCTGCCTATTTGGATGTGAAATGTTCACTTTTTAAACAAGAGATGGGTCATACACAGATTTAGGTTACCGTCTTTCCTGTGGACACCGAAAGTAAACGTTTTTAAGGACTAATTTTCTCCCTAAGCCCATTCCCGCAACAGCACGGTCACTGCTTTTCATATAAAAACATAACTTAAATGCACACAAGCTCTTAACTATTGACCACAGGAGAGACAACTTTTGTTTTTAAGAGTGTGTATGACCCGGATATAAAACTGCGTACAAACCTTTTATTTGATTAGGACAGTGAGTCAGCCGGCAGCCTCTTGGCGGCTGTAGTAAACGGAAACGCTTTTAAGATAAGACTCCCTAAAAGGGGTTCCTCTTAAGAGTAAATAGGTACTTTTCATTTCAGTACAAACCGCACATTTAATAACAGCGCCATAGATAAAATAAAACAAGATGCTTCACTGCATAATCGGGAACACGCATTTTTTTTTCTTACTTTCTCTGGAAAGTGCTATGAAAGAGAGGAATAACTGTAAACGCGAAATAATTGTCAAGTATTCTTTTCATAAGATATGAAGCTTTAAATGAATAAATATCGCGAGACAATGTCACACAAATTGACCTAGGCCCAAACTAAGCTCTAGGCTTGTACTATGGGTACTAGACAACGATAAACATACTTATATAGAGTAATAAATACTTAAATACATAGAAAACATCCAAGACTCAGGAACAAATACTCGTGCTCATCACACAAATATCTGCCCTTATCGGGATTTGAACCCGAGACCGCTGGCTTCGGAGGCAGGGTCACTCCCAACTAGGCCAACGTGTCGTTTAAAAGTCATAGTTCAGACCCCTGCAAATTCTGACTCCGATTCTGATTTTCATGCATGCTCCCTATTGTCCTGTTTGGATAAGACACGATTTGAATTAGGGAAGCTAGTAAAAAATCTTGCAACTGGTTTTTTATATCGTTCCTTTCTAAGAAGTGTAAAAGCAAAGTAGGTTGAAGCGGTAATTAAGAAAGACATAGTTGTGCAGAACGTTGAAAGCATGTTTAATGAGTTCTGTGTAGAAAACCTCAGTTCAAAGACAAAGGCATGAGAGAAAGAAAGATAATGGTCCTTGTTACGCAAAAATAATCACTAGGGCTTCCTACTTACACTTACTGTTACGAGTAAGTTACTAATTAGTAATTACCATACCTAGGGTAACTCGGGGCATCTATACGAAAGTGACGTAGCAAAATATTTTATCGACATAAAAAATATATCGATGTTACTACCAAATGTTATTCGACATAAATAAATATTACGGCGCTCAGAGAGAAAGCTCAGAGTCACTCAGAGGGCTATGGAGAGACCTATGCTCGGGGTTTCTCTGCGGGATAGAATCAGAAATGATGATATCCGCAGTAAAACTAAAGTTACCGACATAGCCCGAAGAATAGCGAAACTTAAGTGGCAGTGGGTGGGGCACATTGCTCGCAGGACTGATGGCCGATGGGGCCAGAAAGTTCTCGAATGGCGTCCACGGACCGGGAGACGAGCTGTTGGTAGGCCTCCAACAAGATGGAGCGACGACATCGTAAGGATGGCGGGATCGCGATGGATGCGGAAGGCACAAGACCGGTCTAAGTGGAGAGCCTTGGGGGAGGCCTATGTCCAGCAGTGGACGTCTTTCGGCTGATATGATGAAATATTACATCATTTCTCCTCATTATAAATAAAAAATAAACAAATTAAAACGTGTATTTATATGTTAATTTTAAAATAGTTTTCATAAAATATAATCAATATTTTTTAAACTGCTAAACGTTCTCTCAACGTCCACAGTGGTCAACGGAACATTCTTAAAATATTTATAATGACTCATAGCCAATTTCTCATTCATGTTGGTTAGTGAAATTTCCTCACCTTTTATAAGATTGTTTACTTTATTCATGGCGTCATAACCAGTATTTCTTTCTAGTACCATCCTTAACTTTACGTAAATACTTTTCCCATTTTTGTTTACATAGAATTTCGATAAATCAGCTTTAACTCTTTTAATTATTGCGATGCTGT
The DNA here is from genome assembly GCA_949316455.1 of Acleris holmiana. NCBI lineage: Eukaryota > Metazoa > Arthropoda > Insecta > Lepidoptera > Tortricidae > Acleris > Acleris holmiana. Next base: position 10,757,130 of record OX438784.1, read on the forward strand.
CATCTAGCGTCAATTAAGGAGACTGCAGTTCCTATAGGCTCGATATGAGATATGACATCGAATCGTATTAATTTAAGTACATCGACATCTTTTTTATCGATATCAAATCCCTACAACTTGCCCCGAGTTATCCCAGGTATGCTAATTACCACTTATTGTTACGTTGTAAAATCTGTGGCTCTTGTGAAAACGTATACTAGTCGACTTAGCTCATAATAAGAAATGGTAAAAGTCATGTACAGAGTATACTAGACTTATGCCGTTTTTCACCTAAACCTCGGGAGACTTGTATCCTTTTTCACTAGGGCCACAGGAATAAATCACTGTATTTTTTTTTTTCTTTAAACTTTTTAATTTTTTACCTTTTTGATGTATATTAGTCTTAGTTGCCACTTACGATCAGGTGACCTGTGTGGTGGTTTACCTTCTTATCCATGCCAAAAAAACTTAATTAACCTGTCGCTATGTACGTAACACTTAAATGTGGAAATCCAAAATCGTTGATTCATCACATAAGTAAAAACCGGGCAAGAGCATTTCGGACCATGCTCAATGTAGGGTTCCGAAGCCGTTAAATACTACAAACATAAAAATCAACAAGTAATAACTAATTTTGCATTTAAAGTCAATTGGTGCCGTCTTAGATGATGCTAGTAGGTACAAACACTTTAATCGCCTGTATCTCAAGAACCAATGATGTCTGCTTTGTCGTGATAGTTTTCCTTCAAAATTTGTTATATGCTCTTTCATTTAAGTTGTTTTCTGATTTTTAGTTTTTGTAGTTTTGGCTGTAGGGGAGGGGGGGACACACACACACACTTGACTCTAACAAAAAATAGCGCTTTAAAACGTAATATTTCATAAAAGGATTACTTAATCAAAAAACTGTTTTCACAAAACCGTAATATTTTTGAAAGACATATCCAACGACACAGCACACTATAGAAAAGACGGTTAAAAAAATTATATCCCCACGTTACGTATAGGGAAGGTACCGTAGAACATTTTTTTTTACTTTTTATTGTACCACTTTGTTGGCGTGACTAATATGCCTATTCATGCCAAATTACAGCTTTCTAGTACTTAGAGTCTCTGCGCTAGGCTGTGGACGGACGGACGGACGGACATGGCGAAACTATAAGGGTTCCTAGTTTGAGTACGGAACCCTAAAAAAAATATCTCTAGGGCTCTAGTTCATAACTAGATAGAGACTTATCTTTTTTCGTCTACTCTGTGACTCTCGATCTATTCGTGGAAAACTCATGGGACGACGTTTCATATTAGCTATGCCAGATCCATGACTCAAAAGAAACGTGGATTAGAAATTTGAGACCCTGTCTGCTTTACTCTCAATCCAGGACGCAGCTGTGTGATAGAGACGACATTCAAATTTCAAATTTCGTATGTCGGTGCTCGTAATGGGTCGCTATTTAATTATAACGTAAGGTTTCTTCTGATCAACTTCATTATTTACTGGGTATTTACGCCATTGACACTATATTGAGTCTGTTTTGGTCGTAAATTGGAGAGGTTGGCCCTGAATATTCTGTGAGCATTTTAAATATGTACAAAGGTCTAATAATTGTGTTCAAATTAATTCTTTTGTCTCCTTGAACAGAGAAGTTCTGTTTCAACAGTCTGTTTTGAGACATTACACAAGATGGTCGTGTAGAAGGCCGAGTTAAAGTATGAGATAAATCACTTTAAACTCTTTTGAATACGAGAAGTGGCCCTAGCGTAGAATTATTTTCTGAGCTTCTTTTCATTTTTGGATGTTTTTGACTGATACGCGCTGACGTGCCAAAACCTACGGGGACGTGCGGTCAAAGAAATATTGCATTAACTTATCATTGTGAACCGAGTTAGTCAGGTTGTCACAACGACAGGCCACGTCACTTTTACGTAACCGAAACGGCGAATAAAGGGCGTTTTAAAAAAAAGTGTACATCGTTAAGGACAAAAGTTAAGAAAATTTAACTTTTCAATTTCGTCACGAAAAGTAGCCATACATTTAGATACGTTAAAGTTTCTTAATTTTTGTCCTTAACGATGTACACTTTTTTTTAAAACCGCTCTAATACAACATCTCTCTTTTTTTGACATGCACGTTTTAATTTTAACTAGGAATAGTATTATTGTATTTTGCATGTGGTATGCCTAACACTAATTTGTATGCCTAATGGCAAAACATAGAGATCTACTTTAAAACTGTACCATCTGTAACGAAACCTATGTTTACAAAATGAATAAATGAAATGAAATTAAATTAAATCTCATTACTAACGGGCTTCTCCGTGGTACTCGAATACTTTTTCTTGACATACAGCTCTATTTCATTACTCAAATATTGAAAACAGAACAATAGCCCTTCCAACCATGAATACAACCTTAGTGCGTTAGACCAATGGCGAACAAAGGTCCTGCTTCACTAAACATAGGTTGCATAACTATTTTACACATAAATCACTACGGTCTGGGAACGACATCAAGTAGGTAGCTATGTATTTGGGTCCAGCACTCATAGCGGGCAACACTTTCTTGCTATTACTCGATTTTCTTCGTTAAGCTATTTGAAATTCAGTCGAATTTGAATAAGATGCTTTACCCAGCATTGTTATCCAACTGTAATAGAAGATTATTAGATGTTGTCTATGTATACATATAAGTATAAATTTGTCTATATACATATGTTTATTGTTGTGTTAATATTATAAATACTACATCTATACTAATATGTAATAGTGTACTTATTCAAACACCACTTTTATGTTTACTATCTTGTATTTGTCTCCTACCTTTATGAGTTCTTGTGCGTACGAGACGCTTTTTAAATGAGAACACACTGTGATGTTTCTCGCGGGACAGCTGTTTCACGTAAAATTATTTCTATGTTGTCCGGCAGCTTGAGCATGTCATGCTCGCTTAAAGGTCTTTGCTTACGGCGGCGTCGTTGATCGTGTCGCCACTTTCCCGAACACGGTTGAGAAAGGTGATGGCTGAGAAACGCGTCGTACTCGTGAACGGGTGCTGTTTGCGGGGTCCGGTCTGTTCACGTTTGCAGGGACTGGTTCTTCAGTTAATATTCTAGTTATGGCTTTTGACGTAGAGACCTCGTCGTGTTGTTCTCCTAGACTCATTATTTTTAGTTATTAGCCTTACATTTGTAATGATTTGATTTATTATATATTTAATAATTATTATTTATTACTTTACTAAGTACTTGTAATGTACTTATTTTTATGTCGGTTTGTAACGAATAAACTCAAAAACTACTCAGCTGATTTTGAAAATTGTTTCACCAGTAGAATGTTTGTCATTGAGAAACAAGGCTATGTTTTATTTTTCTACTCGGGCGGGGTCGCGAGCAACAGGTAGTCTATAATATTTGAAGACCCTGAAGTTTCGTTTTATTCTTGATAGCTGCTGCCCGCCACTCCGAACGCATAGAGAAAAACATAGCCTATGATGTTACTCTGCAATAATGTAGCATTCTAACAGCGAAAGAATTTTCGAAATCAATCCAGTACTTACATTTACAAAAGTAGAGTTTATTCGTTACAAAAGGTTCACATGAAAAACGATCGTGTAAGATTGACCCTTTTTATTTATTAGGAGTAACTTCTCAAAACTTTTGTTTATGATATACCTTATACTATAATTTAGCTGAAAGTGACTGATCTTCTGTCCTCTGCTCTACGAGTCTAATCTATTTTTGTAAGCCCTCGGGGATGTAGCGGGTATCGCTAAGCCGCGATCTTAAAAAAAGATCATTTAAAACTTCGTTGCCCTTCCTTGTTCTTAAGGGTCATTTTAAATCTAATCGTTACAAAGTAAGTCGCTTTCCGCATCAGGGGCCCTAGCCAAGATGCAAACGCTCCTAACGTTTTTCTTTTCTATCGCTCAAAATGTATAGGATGACAGTCGACCACGTGGTTTATCGAAACGCACGAGAATGTCATCCCATACATTTTGAGCGATTGTCTGTATATCCGCTTACTCCTAAACCAGGCAACGGATTTTGATGCGGTTTTCACCATCAGTCAGATATTTTTTCACGAAAGGTTTTTATCTAAAGTAAGTTCTGGTTTATGTGAGGGTTCATAAATCGAAGCGAAGCAAGGACGGGTTGCTAGTCCACACTAATTTATACCTAAATGGGAAAGTAACTCTGTCTGTCTGTCCTTTTTCACGGATACAGAAGAACCGATTTAGATGAAATTTGGTATGGAGATAATTTGAGTCTCGGGAAAGGGCATAGGGTACTTTTTATTCCGAAAAATTGGACAATTTCTGAGGGAATAGCGACAAACTACATCTAGGCGGACGAAGTCACGGGAAATATCTAGTATACTTAAGTATGTACTTATTATATAATCCTACTAATATTATAAACTTGAAAGTTTGGATGGGTTTGGAAGTTATATATTTCAGTTTTTTTTCTTAATATACTTCTTATTCATCATTATTTTGAAGTTGTACGCTAACCCTACAATAAAGATCAATCCACACATTCTTTTTTTAAATTCTCCTGTTCGCTCTTGACATATCCTTGAGCTTCACGGTGTTCTATACAAAACATATTAACCCGTCCGAACTTTGCAATATAAATAAATATCAGAGGACAATCTCGTACAAATTGATTTAGTCCCAAACTAAGCTCTAGGCTTATACTATGGGTACCAGGCAACTATAAACATACTTATTTAAAGAAATACATAGCAAACATCCAAGACTTAGGTACAAATACTCGCGCTCATCTCAATTATATCCAATAAAGGGATAAAATACGGAATGGATGAAATTGGTTTCTAATTACGATATTTATTAAGTATCTCCCAATTGACGCAATTAACAGAATAAGCGGTCATAAAATTGGAACGGTTGAAAGAAATACATCTTTTTTCGAACTGGCTTTGCATCGCCGAGTTCGCGACGTGATAGGATTATTGCCTGCGAACCATGGACTGACTCACACAACGTAATATCGCACAATTGCGAGCTTGCGAAAACCACTCTCCTCCATGGACTTAAAGATGTCATTCCCAGCAAAATAATAGGCGGTTACACTGGTTATGCACTACTCGCAAAATATGAACAGGTAACTTACAGACGGTCGTTGTTTTCCTAGAAAAATAGGAAGAACTTAATCTAATAGACGTAAAGTTGAAATTCGAAGGGGTATAAATAAGCAGATGTGACTTTCTTGTAAGAAATCCACACCAGCTAGTTAATTCATTAGTGCCCATTTCCGGGAAATATAGCTTTTCCTCTTCTTCCTTACCAGATCATATGAAATGAAAAATAATCACGTATCTCTCGCTCTAATGGCTCGTTATAGTTAATGAGGAAGTAAGAGAAGAAGTATGGTGAGAAGTATGGTAAGTATCGGAAAAAAACATTTCTGTTTTTTTATATATATTGTTAGCTTTAGTTGTACTACCAGCACATAGACGAGTAATGAGTTTAAAACATTGTATTTATAGATTCAGTAAAATAATGTCTTATTTTTAATTGAATGCTACCTTTTGGTTTTAGGGTAGCATAATACGGCTTACTCGTACAATCATTTGATTAAAAAAGTTTTACAAGCATTATTTTTTTCCAAAACTGTAAATATTTCAGGATTTTTATGAAACTAACCTAACCTATCCTATAGGGTTACACGTAAATAAATCCTGATATACTTACAGTCTCGGAAAATGATGTTTGTTAAGTGAATCGTTTTTTATCAAATGACAGGATACGGTAAAATACAGCATGTTCTTTTTCGTTGATTCGTAGCCCGCTTATTACAAACGACAATTTTAATAAACAATTTGAGTTGTCTTAGTTATTCTTAATTTAATATTTTCGTTGGATTTTACACTCTATATAATATAATATGTTCTATTGTTGGACACTGACCTCTTATGACGAAAGGGCCTGCTATAGGCCATATGCAAGCCTTTTAAAGCTGCTATTTCAATAGCAACTTTACTCAGTTCATGATAACATTACATGCTGTAACTTTGTAATAATCATTAAATTTTACTGTTACTATCGACAAACAGCTGACAGAAAACCACGTTATTAACCAATAAAAATAGGTTGGCCATTGAAAAAGACCTATTCCTTAGAAATATTCACGTGGAATATGCTGTAACCAGCATCCAGGCCATTTGAATTCTCTGCGCGTCTCCAACTCCGAGGACGTAGGGTTGCCTCTCACTTGATTAAACACGCATTGTTCGAATGTTTCGTTGTAAATTCAGATATTAAATTGCCGGAGTTTTTTATTTCATTTGCAAATGCTCCTTTTTTGCGAGAAATCACGTGAAAATCATAATCATTACGGGATAAAATTTTAAAAAAATAAAACAACAATTATGACACTAGGGCCGTATTTTTTTCTAGCTTGGTTGACTTGTAGGGGAAAAACCTAATATGTGTGATTGATCCTCAAAAAAACTACCTATTTATAATTAAGTTACCTTTGAACTGCATTAGTATTTGGGTGACAAAAATTTACAACGTAGACAAAAAAGTAAGATAATATCTGTCACAAATTCTTACAATTTATAACACCTTCGCACCGCTCCGGGTACTATTATATATAAATACAAACCTTCCTCTTGAATTACAACTTACTCTTGTCAACCCTACTGTATACTGTATACCCAAGATACTGAACTGACGTTATTTGACACTACTTTTGTAATTTCTTTTTTACGGATTATTTTGTAACACGTTGTAAACATTAATGAAATATAAATGAATTGCATTAAAATCCGCATTTAAATTGTAAAAATATAAGTGTAATTTTATATTAATACTGGTATTTAATGTAAAAACTTAACTTCAAACCGCCGTCAAAAGCGATACAATCACAACGACAGTTTAAATTTGAATCATTAAACAGTGTTTAAATTTCTTACGGGCATATAATTTATCCAGGCGTAGTTAACGATCATACAAAAAATGTGAGAAAGATATTTTGTTAGCAACTTTTATTATTAAGCCGCAGTATTTTTTTTTAAGTTTGTCTTAGGAGCAATGTAATGCGTGCAACTTCCCATTACTAAACGATAATATATTACTTAGATGATTTAATTTAATTGGGAAAATGTGTGATACATTGCTTGCTGAATTAATAAGTAAGAAAAAATAAAATACAACTAATGTTGTTATTACACAAGATTTTACGTTAATTTGTGTGTATAATGTATGCAAGTATGAAATTTACACGCTGCATACTCTATGATTGTTTCGCGAAGTACCGACAGCAAAAACAAACGTTCCATTAATAAAAACACTGCTATCGCTATTTGAAATACAATCACAATAATTGAAATTAAAGTTGAAAATGCACTCGTGTTAAATACATTATTATTATTAAGCTACGTCTCAGTAACTGTTTATGTTACGTAAGTTACGAAGCATATTGTCAAAACAGCTGTCTGTGTATTTCTAACGTTGAAACTTGAGCTAGATGAAGGTAGAAGAGAAGTAAGGCAACCTATACATGTACATAAAATTAATTCACCTATTCCCCATTAGGAGCTCGAGTTAGGAACCTAATGTTCACACATGTAGGCAGCGCAGCCACGACTGGGGCCCATTTCTCCAAACTCACTAGATTAATAACGTTAGTCCATGCGGTAGTTTCACTTGTTGAAAATAGTATTGAGTGAACTAATATTATTATTCTACTGAGTTTCGAGAAACTGGCCCCTGGTTCAGCGTAAATCAGCGTTATCAGTCTTATATCACGCCTAACACTGGCTTGAGGCGTCTGCGTGTAAAGCCCTTTCACACTAGCTTTTTTTTCCGGCGGTTACTCGGCGGAGCGGGAACGCGACCGGAACGCTGCGAGCACGCGGTCGAAACGCGGCGTGATTATGATTAGTGTTCGATGTGGAACCGGGGAGGGACACGACCATTAAACAAGCGAGCTAATTTCAAACTGCTTTATTATTCGAATGTTTTACACAGTGGGTGCGCCCGCACACGTGCACATATATAACAATAAGAATTGTAAAACGCAGCGTGCACGCTGCCGTGCCGCGGCGGATAAATAATCGAGACGTGCATGACGCGTTTTACAGTTCCTATTATAATCACGCCGCATTTCGGTCGCGTGCTCGCAGCGTTCTGGTCGCGTTCCCGCTCCGCCGAGAAACCGCCGGCAAAAACGCTAGTGGGAACAAGCTTCTAGGGCGTTCACACAAACAAGCCGCTCGATGTACCCTATTTTGAAGATGTTCTACTGGTTTGTTTATACTGTGACTAGATCGCGATCGTTCTTTATTATTCTTATCTTCTATAGATAGTCTAAAACAAAGTCGCTTTCCACTCCGTCTTTCCGTCCGTCCGTCTATCCGTTAAATCTTTAACACAATGGATTTTGATGCAATTTTCACCACCAGTAAGATCATTTTTCACGCCAGTTTTTTTTTTATCTTAAGGAGAAGGGACACGAGCACTCAGGCCATCTGATGGTAAGTGGAATCTGAGACCCATAGACATCCTAAGATCTCAAATGCGTTGCCAACCCTGAGGACTAAGATGGAATGCCTCTATGCTAATCATTTCACCGGTTGTCTTATCCCCACTCCGGAACACAGCAATGCGAACACTGTTGCTTGGCGGGCGGTTAATGGATAAGATGGTGTTAGCGATCCGGACGGACACTGCACAGGGTCCTACCACCACTAGTTATTTATTTTATTAAGATATATTTTTTAAAATCAGTCATCGCTTCAATCTTAACTCAACTTTTACTAATTATTAGTCATAGGAACTAGCTGAACCAGTACCACGATATATCTTAAGGATAGATTTATAAAATATTTCAATACCATCGACATCATAGAAAGGTAAAGGGCAATTTCAATACCAGGCCAAATTTATTCAGTTCAACATTGAGTACTACCTTACATAATTGGCTTCCATTTTTTTCTTTAAATAGGGAAAAAAAATTAAAATATTTAAAATGTTTTCTTCGCATTTGTTTTTCTTGCCCAACCCTAGCACAATGTAACAGTGGCCGTCTTAAATCCTATTCTAAATCCCATTACCTGCCAATACCCGCTACCGAGGCTCGAATGAGTTTGTGGCGGGAAATGTTTACAGAATATGTACTTTGGACTCTATATTTACAAGTTATAAGAGAGTTTTCTATGTATTTAAGCATATATATGTCTATATAAGTAAGTTTATCGTTGTCTAGTACCCATAGTACAAGCCAAGAGCTTAGTTTGGGACTAGGTCAATTTGTGTGACATTATCCTGTAACGTATGTATGTGTGTATGTAGTTTATTCCGTGTGATTTTGATAAGCTAAAATAACTGTCATATTAAAAATTTATTTAAACGAATTTAAATACGGCACAATGTAATTTTATACACTTGTATGTTTGTTTATTTGCTTCAAAGTGAGTATTTTTAACGATTACCTGTAGCTAAAGATAACTATACCTATCAAAAGACACCCCACACAACGGGGTAGACGCTAAAAAAAAAACATCCCCACGTTACGTGTAGGGGAGGTACCCTAAAACATTATTTTTCCATTTTATTGTACCACTTTGTTGTCGTGACTAATATGTATATTAATGCCAAATTATAGCTTTCTAGTACTTAGAGTCTCTGCGCTAGGCTGCAGACGGACGGACGGACGGACATGGCGAAACTATAAGGGTTCCTAGTTTGACTACGGAACCCTAAAAAGCAACTGAAGTAACAAAAATAAAAAAAAACAATAAAATTATATCTATTTTAAAGGTTTTGTTCAAACTGCACCAGCTGTTAGCACAGAATAGATAATAATTGCTGTTAGGAACGTGTGACTTGCACTGTACAAATACCGTATTGAAGTTATGTTTGACGACACGTTGGCCTAGTAACTAGGCAGTTGGTAGTGACCCTGCCTACGAAGCTAGCGGTCCCGGGTGTAAATCCTGGTAAGGGCAGATATTTGTGTGATGAGCAAGAGTATTTGTTCCTGAATCTTGGGTGTTTTATACACGTATGTAGTTAAGTATATGTTTCTCTAAATAAGTATGTTTATCGTTGTCTAGTACCCATAGTACAAGCCTAGAGTTTAGTTTGGGACTAGGTCAATTTGTGTGACATTGCCCCGTGTTTTTTTTTTCTGCTTGGCTCGTAATTTGTCCCTGAGTATCACAGCAAGCTCAAATGACAATCGTGCTGGCGTGAGTTGGTACTCCCATGCACTATTATACTATAGTGCATTAATTTTTAATTTGGTCGCGGGTATCATCAATGAATTAGCTGAGCCAAAGTGTTTTTTTTTAACGGTTACTTTTTTTTACGGTTTCAGATTATTTTTTGGTAGTCACAGGTCTAACCTAACCTACGTAACTCATGCTTAAGATTACCTGAAAATATAAAGGTTTCAGCAGAAATTAGCTTTCTATGTAATGAAAATTCTGCGAAGTGATACGTTGTATGAAATGAGTTTCTGTGAAACAAGGGGACACCATTTTTAACTTTGTCTTACCTGCCTAACGAGTGCACGGGGCAACAGAACAGAACTGGTAGTTTACCGGTAATACTTCGTTGACGAATTAAGTGAATGGTATTGTATCCTAACACCTCTGAGTAGAAATTTAGACTATTTCTAAAACCCGCACTAAACCTCGAGATTTAAAACAAAAAACGTTATTTAGGTATTTTCTTTATTCCGGCGTCTCCTCGAGTCAATATCACCGTAATAAGGCGTGACAAATTCTATTTAGTTACGTGAAACTTAACAAGTTCAGAAAACCAATTCTGCAAGTTCACAAAACAAACAAGATAAAAGCTCCTATTCTGGATAGTGCTCCAGTTATGAACATTCCCACAAAAATACGAGTAAGCTTAAAGCTACCGACATTGATATACTTTTAACGATACAATTAGATAATATTAAAATTATTCGGAATTACCGCAATTACAACAAAATGTATTACCAAGATTTCATTTAAAAAAAAGTTAATGTTCCATCATAGTCCTCAGGGTTGGCAACGCATTTGAGGTCTTAGGATTATAGTCTTGAGAATTCAAATGTCTATGGGTCTCAGATTCCACTTACCATGGGTGGCCTGAGTGCTCGTGTGCCTTCTTATTAACGTAAAAAAAAAAAAATTTTTAACTTGTCCATAATAGGGGCTTTAATCTTTTAAAAAGATTAGTTAAGCGACTAAGGAAATAAGGGCTTGTAGTAATGTTAGGCGATGGGATTGCAACCTGTCACTAATACTCTAGTAATTTTGGCCTGATTGTGCAAAATGTGGTTACAGAATTATAAACAAGTGTTTTCAGAGTTGTTGGTATTTCTGTAGCACTGCCTACCCCACTCTAGGAAAAAAGGCTTGATGTTATGTATGTATATAGTTAAACGGCTTTTAAGTATAAATGCTAAACTTGCCAGAAAATAGTTTAACATGGTGGCTGATTCTTATGTAGATAAAAACAGGCGCATTTTTCCTGATTTTGTATCGATTAAGTGCGCATTCACTGTGAACGATGTCGTGTCGTTGCAACAGGACGCAATTATGTGTTGGAGCGAGCTCGATGTGCTTCTATCCTACTCTAACCTATAACTTCCCGTTGCAACGACACGATATCGCTGAAAGTGAACGCGCAATAAAGCGGATAACATTGCCAATATACTTCAAACAGCTCGCTTGTTTTTTAAACTCTTTTTACATGTTAGACTAGCGAAGCATTTTAACGAGAATATTTCGCCAACAGCCTCGATGTGGGGCTGCGTAGGAAATTGCTTCTGTTCGCGCGTGCAGAAACATACTGGCTTGCAAATATATCGGGGCACACGTGCTCAAAAGCTAACCTGGCTCATATGATACGATTTTATTAATATTGTGCTTTTTCAGACAATTTTATGGAACAGGATGCCAAAAAACAGTAAAAAAAGTATCTTCTTGTCAAAATCTGAAAAAAAAAACTTTAAGTATGGATAAGGACCAAAAAGTTGGGCTATTCCATTGTGTGACGACAATTAGCCATACACTTTGTTAGGATACTTTTCATCGCTCAACAGAACTTTTTTTGCCTTCGTTGTTTGTATGGTTAACTACGCTTAACTGGTCCAACTTTTTGGTTCTCAACTAAAGTTATACGGCCTAAAGGCCGTAATCATAAATAGATCTTAAGGAAGAGGTTGATTCACCAAACTAAACGTCAAGCCATAAGGGCATAATTTTTTCAGGTTCGAGACGGTTTTAAGTCATCAATAAAAGCCATCTAATAGGGATCAAAATTAGGACCTATCCTCAAGTAACTAACTGTCTCATCTTCCGAGGATTACGTTTCACGGGTTGAAGTGTTGTGTTTATTAACATATAAAATTAATTAATTAATGAATGTCAGTCTTGTGACGTGCATCTCAGACAAGACAAGCATAATTAACACGGCCTTTATTAATCTGTCATCTCTCATATCACACACACTAGGTCTTAGTGTATCTTGAGATACACTAAGACCATTGATTTGCTTGTGAAAGAGATCTTCTACGACAACTAATAGCGAGCCAAACATTTGTTCCAAGTGTATGCGTTTGGCATACCTACCATTTTTCGTAACAACGACTAAACTGGATCTCTATTCCACATTGTCCTAACCGAAATCACATTTGACAATGTGTCTTAACATTAATTTGTTATAGTTCATTTTCATTTGACAGTAAGGCGGACGTTTCGTCAAAAGGCAGCATGATCTCGAAATTGAGATGGTTTACCAAAATGGAATAGAAGAGGAGGAAAACCTTAAGTAAAGTGATCCCCATCACCGCCACCCACGAACATCTTCAAAACCATGTGAGGAATCGCAGATGCGTGGTCGATCCATGAGAAAAGAGGATTCTCGTCTCTTGAAGGTCCCCAACTCGAAGCGGTCAAGAAACAGGCGCAATAAACCCTCTCCTTTAGATGTTTAATTAATTCTTGACCCGTGATGAATGGCGATATTAATCTATTCCATAAGATATTTGTGTGATGAGCACGAATATTTGTTCCTGAGTCTTGGATGTTTTCTATGTATTTAAGTATATATTTCTCTATCTAAGTATGTTTATCGTTGTCTAGTACCCATAGTACAAGCCTAGAGCTTAGTTTGGTACTTGGTCAATTTGTGTGACATAGTCCCGTGATTATTTGTTTAAACTAGGAACCCTTATAGTTTCACCATGTCCGTCCGTCCGTCCGTCCGCAGCCTAGCTCAGAGACTCTTAGTACTAGAAAGCTGTAATTTGGCATGAAAATACATATTAGTCACGCCAACAAAGTGGTAAAATAAAATCTTGAAAAAAAATAATTTTAGTGTACCCCCACTACAAAAACCTTACGTGCGATGTTTTTTTTTTCTTTTCTACCCCATAGGGTAAGGTGTCGTTGGATAGGTCTTTCAAAAATATAACGGGTCTGTGAAAACAATTGTTTGATTAAGTGACCCGTTAATGAAAACTGTACAGCCAAAACTGCAAATACTAAAAATCAGAAAAAAATCTTCAATGAAAGCGCATATAACGAATTTAAAAGGAAAACTATCACGACTAAGTAGACATCGTTGGTTCTTGAGATACAGGCGATAAAGTGTTTATACCTACTAAAATCATCTACGACTGCACCAAATGACTTTAAATAGAAAATTAGTTATTACTTGTTGATTTTTATGTTTGTAGTACTTAACGGCTTCGGAACCCTGCACTGAGAATGGTCCGACATGCTCTTGCCCGGTTTTTATATCGTAACTTCATAGCAACAGGCTCACAAGACAAGGGTCTGACACGCTTTGACAGAGAAAGATAGCCTTATTGCGATTCCTCTAAGAGGAAAAAGAAAAGAGTTCCATGTTTTGCCCATCACCGACCAAACATTTTTTCATAGTAGGATTATAGGCACACTTCAAACTGTAAGCAACAAGTTTAGTGTGCCAAATGTAAACCGGCCAAATTGTGTGCATTTTGACATCATAATAATATCTTTCTCTTACCCCTGCTTCCTAATTCACCATATCGACAATGACAGGTGGCAGTTGACATTTCAGTATACATGGCGCAGGTTATATGAAATGCAGTGACGTATCAGCGTGTTAACTTAGCAATGTATACCGAATTGTCACTTGTCACGTTTCATTGTCACGATGGTGAAATAAGGGGCTGGTCGCTCGATATCAAATCTATTATGACATGTAGTCACTAAACGTCAGCTACACTAAAACGTAGAACTCGAAAGTCACAATTTTTTTAATGATTTTTTCTAAGCATAGCGTCGGTTCAGAAATTGTATAAACCAACATTCCATTGCCAGACCACCAAATATTTTCGTCAATTTCCAAACTCAAACACAACATTTATTTGAAAAAAAAACACAATAGCAAAAGTAGTTAAAAAAAAGCAGGAAAAAAAAACTAAAATAATAAAGCAAACAATATAGTTCAGTAACTAGTGAGTTCATATGCAGGGTAAGGCGTTTCTTGTGGGGTATTTTGTACCGCTTCATTTCAGATGCAACCGTCGCGATTTTGAGTTATTCCTGAATCTCATTATTTGTAGTATACAAGGAGCATTGACTATGGCTCTAAGGATGCTGTTCTGTAGGCGCTGCATTAGTAAGTAAAGAAGTAATAACGTAACAATACCATAACCCGACAAAGATCTACGGCCTTTATTCTACTGAATAAAAACCACAAGCCTCCGACGTTGAATAGCTGTTAAGCCAGCCGCTCTATGATAAATGAGTTTACTCTTATAATAATCCTACCTTTTTTAATATTTTCGATATTGTGTTGCTAGTGTAAGTAGGTAGGTACCCAGACATTGCTTGTAGTACTGTTAGGCGATGGGCTTGCAACCTGTCACTAATACACTAGTTAACAAATTAGCCTACATCTGCAAAATGTGGTTACAGAATTATCAACAAGTATTTTTAGAGTTGTTGGTATTTCTGTAGCTCTGCCTACCCACTCTGGGAATGAAGGCGTGATGTATATAACTTGACATGTAATATTATATACAATAATTAATTTACCATGAGTATGAGCATGTCGGTACCTGTATTAATTACGCCAGTGTTTGTATCAAAGGTTACTAGAGTTTCTAGACATCATTGTTCTTGCTTTTGTATGGTAAAGGCAATTAATTAATCAAACAGTAATGTGTTCGTACCGTCACAGCCGCGAGCTGAATCAACTCGCCCAATTTAATTGCAGCCATTCCCGCTGTATGCAGTTCTGATGAAATTATGCAGCCTTGACCTGTTATTGCAGGCATCCAAACATAATACAGCTGATGTTTGCCTCTATAGCTCCATAGCTTAATTTGAAACAGACGTATCTAAATACATCTAGCCTTTAGCCTATTACTGCAACAGCACAACTAAATAAAATAACGCCTTAATTCTACAGAAGTTTAGCAGCCTATATTGCTTTAATATCGTTTTCATACTATTAACGTCATGTTTTTATGAAAAACAATGAACAAAAAATTTGTTTAAATACTAATTTAAGGTGCGACCTAGGCAATCAGACAGTTACGTATTTCATTTAACCACATGTTTGAGCCCGACTGTACGCGCTCACGAAACATATGAAATATCAATTAATTTTATTGACTCCCGAGTTCTCTGGTAATTGCGCGATCACGTGCAGACCATAATCGACGTTGTACACACGTAATTAACGACTTATCAAGTTGAATCTCCCGCGGCTCATCGGGGGAGTCAGTTAAACTTGTGGGTTTAAGACAATTTAATTTAAGTTATAATATCTTGTACAGATGGATTCTTTCGGGAACACCTGGACGCTGTAGGAATCAATCTGGGATTTTATTCTACTATAACCATATTACTTTACATGACTATTATCTTATTGCCAACGTTATGATAGCTCTTATTAATTGACAGTAATGGCGGCCGAAATAAAAGCAATACCATAACATGTCAAAGGCAATTTTGTTTTGAGCCAAACTAAATACCTAATAAATATCAGGCCTCAATCTCACAAAAATTGACCTAGTCCCAAACTAAGCTCTTGGATTGTACTATGGATTTGCAAATCCATCCATCGTTTGGACGGATTTGGATGGATTTGGATTTGGATTTGGATTTTTTTTTTGGATTGTGCAAATTCTGTGTAATGTTTTTGTTTGGTGACAATAAAGTGTTTTGTATTGTATTGTATTGTATGGGTACTAGACAGCGATAACCATACTTACACAAGATAAATATATACTTAAATACATAGAGAACATCCAAGAAAATATCTGCCCTTACCGGAATTTGAACCCGGGACCGCTAGCTTCTTAGGCAGGGTCACTCTCAACTAGTCTAACGTGTCGTCATCGTCAAAACAAGTTTAAAAAGAAACATAAATTAATAAGTTACTAAATTAATGTCCTAAAGCATAACAGTAGCACTTTCAAAGCTCTTTCTAACTTTTTATCGCTCATTTCATCTTCCTCTAACTAGTACACTGCGAAAGAGACACTCTGAATAAATACCAAGTTGTTCCCGCCGTACAGACAGGCTAATAACCGTCTCCAACCGGTTCCACGATTGTCTGCGCCGATTAGTCTAGATTCTTATTGGCTATTAATTGTAACAGCCAATCCTAATAAAATGATAGCTTCAGCCTGTTACGAACCAATCAAAATGTTATACTTGTGACAACTTTTCTTTGTCAACATCGATAACTAAAGAAGATAAAAAACCGGGCAAGAGCATGTCGGACCATGGTCAGTGTAGGGTTCTAAATCCGTTAACTACTACAAACATAAAAATCAACAAGTAATATCTTATTTTCTATTTAAAGTCATATGATACCGTCTTAGATGATTTTAGTAGGTATAAACACTTTAAAATTAATCGCTTGTATCTCAAGAACCAATGATGTCTACTTAGTCGTCATCTCGTCATAGTTTGCGTTTTAAATTCGATGTGCTTTCATTTTTTTTTTCAGTTTTTTACTATTTGTAGTCTTGGTTGTAGGGGGAGGACACTTGACTCTAACAAAAAAAAAAACGCTTTATAACTTAATATTACATAAACGGAACGCTGAATCAAAAAAAACTTTGTAATAGATCTATCCAACGACACCCCACATTATGGGGTAGACGAGAAAAAAAATACTTCCCCACGTTACGCGTAGGGGAGGTACACAAAAAAAAACAAGTTTAACATTTTTTACCACTTTGTTAGTGTGACTATTATGTATATTCATGCCAAATTACAGCTTTCTAGAGTCTCTGAGCTAGGCTGCGGACGGACGGACAGACGGACATGGCGAAACTAGTTTGACTACGGAGCGCTAAAAACCCAACAGATAATGGCGACGGTAACCTACCATTTCATCGAACGCTATTTTCTGCTGAAACCATGATGTTTTCAGGATATCTTAAACATTAATTAAGTAGATTAAGTTCGGTTAGGCTAGTGACTACCAAAAAAAAGGACTCAGCCAGCGAGAAAAACATTTCGGTAAAACAATATTACTTTTGACGTTTTATTATTTTTAACTTGGCCGCCATTACTGTCAAGTAAATAAGAGCTATCGAGCTATGTTAACGTTATTAACATTTACGATAACATGCTAAACGCAATATGGTATTACTGTGCAGAATAGAGGCCCTGTTTAAGAAATAAATAAAGCCCGTACGTAAGGAAGTGCCATAAACGCAAGATTTTCAGGAAATAAATGTTCTGCAATATGTTACCTTTAATTTTTCAAAGGGGTGTATGGGAAAAGATGCGTTACCGAGCAGCTGGAACCACTTATAATCCCAAGCAGAACAAACGTACAAGTAATCTTCTAAAATGTTTTTAAGTGTAGGTAGAAGTAGAGGTTGTTTTGTTTTATTAACCGACTTCAAAAAAAGGAGGAGTTTATACGTTCCATTGCATGTTTGTTTTTTTATTTATTTATCTTCGTTGATTACGTAAGCTGATGACAGATCTTTCGACTGCTTATGTCAATACCATACGCGTTTGCGTCTTGCCTACGCCCTCAGGATTACGTAAGACCAACATACCTTGACCATGACCTAAATGATCTATACAGGTGTCTATCATTTCATCGAAACACTTTTCATCGAATGTATCATTTCATCCAATTTCATTTCATCGAACGCTATTTTCTGCTGAAACCATAATGTTTTCAGGGTATCTTAAACATCTAACCTAACCTAACCTACGTAATGAATGTTAAAGATAGGTACCCTGAAAGCATTATGGTTTCAGCAGAAAATAGCGTTCGATGAAATGAAATTCGATGAAGTGATGAGTTACCGATCTATAAGTATGTACCTCTTTTTAAGCATTTTGAAAAGATAATGAATTCAGAATAAAATGCATTCATAACCAATTAACTTTTCAGAAAACTGAAGCAGTTAGGAAAATTCGTCTTTGTTTATAGGTTACTGTCTTGAGATGGGAACAACACACCGAGAACGTACCTACAAATGGAAGATTAATGTCTTGTTATTCTACTACTCGTAGTTAAAAAGGGTAATGTTAAATGCTCGTTTTCAATATCCAGAACGCGGATTAATTTGGTAACTTCAGGATAATGTTTTCACCCGAGCAACCAGCCCCCTATTTCACCATCCTGACAATGACACGTGACATTTTAGTTTACATGGCACAGCTTACATGAAACCCAGTAATGAATCAGCGTGTTAACTTTGAAATGTATACCGAATTACGACACGTTGGCCTAGTTGGGAGTGACGGATGCTTTCTATGTATTAAAGTATTTATTTCTCTATCTAAGTATGTTTATCGTTGTCTAGAACCCATAGTACAAGCCTAGAGCTTAGTTTGGGACTAGGTCAATTTGTGTGACATTGTCCCGAGATATTTATTTATTTTATTTTATTTAATTGTCACCTGTCACGAGTCATTATCACGATGGTAAAATAGGGGGCTGATCTATCTTCGTACTAAGTAATATAGGAGCAGATTCCACATCAACTAACGCATATGATGCAGCGCCCTCTATGTCCAGTCACGTGCACTACAGATGCTCTTTCCACATTCAACGCCAAGAACTCTAATTTCCATACGAAATGGACCTAACTGGCGGGTCGTTGGAGCTGAATATATTAAGGGCTACACCCCGTGGAGTAGTAGTAGTAAATAATTGAAAAAAAAAACTGCATAGGAACTTAGAGGCCTCCGCTAAAGCCAGGGACCTGCCCATCCACGCCCACCCATTCACCGATTTCAGCCTTTGAAAGACTAACCTCTCAATAGAATAGGTAACCTACTAAAACAATAACCTCTTGAAACGAAATATATGACTAAGTAATTTGTTAAAATAACCATTCACTATAAGGGAAACCTTAACAGCTAAAGCACAGATAACTCTTATAAATAACGCTTTAAAAGCATATCGATCGGCTTTTCTAAGTAAAAGACTTATAAAACCCATTCGAAACCCATTGAATGGGATAGCGGGCTGGTCCCTGACTAAAACATGCCCACGGTACACATTTTTAACCGACTTCAAAAAAAGAAGAGTTTCTCAATTCGTCGACTTTTTTTTTCTTTGTATGTTCCCTGATTACCCCAAAACCGCTAAGCGATTTTTTTTTAATGGGTATACTTTCTATTTGGTCCTAATTTCAGCTCGTCAAGATCTGATGATGGAATCTTGGAGAAATCGAGAGAACTCCTCAAAAATTATAAGAATACAAGAGATTTCAGTATTTTCAGTGACAAATCTAGCATTTGCATTCAAAAAGTATCATTCGGTGAATTGGAACTGATTATGAAGACCACTGATGGCCACTGGAACACCTCAACGGTACCTGTTTTAAGGGTGGCGATAAGACATCTCGATTAAGATAGTTGAGTGACTATGCGGAACACATTCAAATGGTTTAAATATATGATATATATAGTCTATATGTCTTGGAGCTCCTTTCACGATACAAAGAAGTAGAAGCGAGTAAACTGCATCATGAAAAATGCAAATGAAAATGTTGATTTTATATTAACTGAGTTTTGTTTGGCAATGATGCCATCTGATGGTAAAATATCAGAGACCCATACACATTTGAATTAAGAATATAATCTCAAGACTGCAATCCTAAGACTTAAAACTCCAAATGCTCTGCCAACCCTAAGGACTAAAATGGAATGCCTCTATCGCTGCTTGGCGTTGGATAAGAGGATGAGTGAGATCCGGACGGACCACTAAAACTCCTATCACTTCGATAACAGTGCAAAAAAATGTATTTTTCCGAAACGATTTTTAATGCATTAGTTTCCAAGAGTACCTTTGTTGCTAAAACGAAAACATTTAAATGTCTTCAGAGATAAAATATTCCAATGCTTGTCAAACCCCTTTATCTTGTAAAAGATCTTGATACTTCAATATATCCATGCTTACAAATAAGTATTGACGTTATCTGCGACAGAAATAATGTTGATAATTTGACATCATCCCACACAAAAGAGATATGACAGCCTTTCACACAGGACAATTTGTTCCAGAGATAAAGCCTTCAAGGGAACTTAACCCTTGTTTCCTTGTCTTAGAGTTTTCGTCAGTATTAAGGTATGAGGTAAACACGATATCCCTTGATGCTTAGTTATTTGGTTATGGGAATAAATTCAATTTCCTCTGATGTTTTCGATTAAGAATAAAATATTATATTCAGTTATTGAAATAAGAATGAGGATAACAAAATATGGGGTAATTACTTTGTATAGGTTACTAGCGACCCGCCAGCGGCTTCGCCCGCTGCAATTTTTATTTCTTGTCAATTTTTTTCTTTTTTTTGTAAAAAATATTTTTTTTAAATAAAAAGTATCCTATGTTACTCCTAGTACCTTCCAGAATATGTGTACAAAGTTTTATGATGATTCGTCAAGTAGTTTTTGCGTGAAAGCGTAACAAACATCCACGCTTTCACATTGGTGTGATGAAGTTAATCATTGATATAATAACTTAGAACTAAGAACTACATAAAAGTTCAGCCAGTCAGTATACTGTCATTTCTACATAAACTACTCGTATGATGCAATGTAGTAATAACAAATTAAAGTTATAATTATGGAAAACTTAAGGGGGCACCGAGCTTTTTGCGCTCATTTTTAGGTATTTTAACGCTCAACTTTAGGTATTTTATGCACTCTGTGTATGTGTGCGTATAGCACACCAGCAAGGAGCGAGCCGGAGCCATGCGCCGGCCGCGCGCCGCGCCTGACGAGCCGTGCGCCGATCCACTAGGCGCGGAGGTTGCTACCAATGTTTACAAAATAAAAAAACATAATCGATTCCGAATACTTTTATTAAAATATTGACTATAAGAAGTTAAAAACTTTTTTCAGTCTACATTTTTTTTTAAATTTGTGGTTTACTGTCGGTAGGTAAGGTAGGATTGAATTACTTGTATGAGGTACAGTCACATCACGAGATTGTTGAGCCACTCTAGAACCCACTCACAGATAGATAGATCATTTTTAATTAATGTCGTTTGTACATCTAAGGTGTATTTAGCTAGTGTTAAGTTATTTATAATATTTATTGGGCAAATTGTTCGGCTAAAGAGAATAAATCATAAGTAAAAGCCGTACATCTTCCAATCGGCCATCTTCCCTCTCCGAAGGTTACCGGGAGAACCCTTTCATAGAAAGTTGACGGTAAATTTTGACGTAAATAATTTCTTTTGCGTGACTTGACGCTGTCATTAGGACAGAGTTCTATGGTGGCTCAACAACCCCGTGATTTAATGTGACTGTATATTGAAATGAAATAAAACCTAATTACCTTTATTGACAATATTCTAAGCACAAAATAAAGTGAACTCAATACCTAATGTAAAGTAATAAGAACGGCTGAGTAGGGCAAAAATCCCAGTCATGGACCCTTTCTTCAAGATATTATTTTTAACTGACTACAAAGAAAAGGAAGTTCTCAGTTTGACCTGTATGTATGTATGTATGTTTGTCCGCGATTATCTCACGTTTGGCTGAACCGTTTTTAATGCGGTTTTCAGAAAAGTATTTGTTTCACATAGGAGAAGGTTTTGGTATTTTAACCGTCTTTAAAAAAAAGGATCTTAGTTTGTACGAATGTTTATCCATGATTATTTCCGCAAAAACTTCAATGTCTGATTCTGATCACTATAAAGTATAAAATTAAATTGATGTTTTAAAAAACTAAAAGCTTAAAGCTGCTGTATCAATCACATATTTAGAAGTTCCTACTTAATGTTTGTATGTATATAATGTAATGAATAATGTACGCAAGTATCTTTAGAAAAAAATATTAGGACATAAGAAACAACAATAACCAATATCGGATTTTACTTCACGGCATTATTTTGTCTGTGTGAGTAAGCAATGTCATTTGTCTCTATTTCTCCATCCACTGAAAGACAAGAAATTTGGTCCATTGGCATCCTGTAATAAAACAGAACGTTTTGATTTAACTATAATTTATTAATTAACAGAATTAGTTTTTGGATGAAATTTTGTAATCCTCATTCTATAAAAATAATTCGTATTTGGGACTTACAATTCCATTGTGTGGTAAATTTTATAATCGATGTCAACCAATTCATTTACTCTGTAAATTGAAAAAATATAAAGATAATGTGAAAATTCATACTAAATTTATTAAAATGTTTTCCTATACACCTCTTACTATTTTTACGCATACCTCACCGGTTCATTAGGTACCTAACTCTTCGCTTTGTAGCGAAGTGCCAACAACTGGAACATTAACCCTATAAATAAAAAAATTTGAATAATTTTGCAATTTTACTCATTTGTTGAAATATAGTTGTTAGGTACTGAGTATACTTACGGAGTATTCTCTTTGTATTCAGATTTCTGGAGATGTCTTGCTCTAGAAATATTGAAACCATCCCAAGAAGTAACAATATTATATAATTAATTATAGTAAAAAAAACCTCGGGTCGTTCTAAGAAGCCTGTTTTGCCTGTAAATGTGTTTTTTTAGCTAAACTATTTTTATATCTTGGTAAATATTCACCATAGAAGTGTATTTTTTATATACCTACCTACTAATTGAAAGAACTTTGCGTGTTGTTTAAAATTACTTGTGTAAATAAACCAATTTTGGCCCAAAACATCAAGACTACAACTAAACGATTACAAAGTCTTAGTAATACAAATCGATACATCTCGAAAATCAGTCTATGTTGCTACCGATTTATTTTCTCCTCCCTTAGCGTGGCATTTTGACAACTGTCAAATCAGGTTTCTTAGAACTACTCCACTATCAGTAGGTTTACGATTTTAACTAACTTCATTTCTTCACGCAAGCGCTTAGCATTGTGCTTTTGCCAACCCCTTCTCTTCCTTTCTTGGTTGTGTTTGTTCCCCATTTAAAATAAAGTGAATAATCACAAAAATCGCGATAAACGCAACCAACCAAAAAGCGACACAGCCTCCACCTCCGACGGCCGAAGCCTGACTAATGCGGACATGGGGGAAATGTGACGGCTCTGGCTAAAATGGACGAAACGCGTGCGAATTTAGGTATTTCCTTCATATTAGTAAAATAAAAACACATTTTCAAATCTAAAGTGTAGAATATATAGAAGACGTGTAGTTTTGTTGTAAATCCAAAACTGATGATCTTCCGTGAAGTAATTACGCCGTACTAAGTGTTTATTTTGTTATGTAGAGGTATCTTTGGATGTTTTTTCTATCGAGGGAAGTACAAGTAATCGTGTTTCTAAAGTATATGATATATAGAGTGATTCCTTAAATATCTTACATATGAATTGCATAACTAAAGCTTCAGTAAAAACAATGCAGCAGGCGATCAAACGAACGCATTTTTTTCGTAATTACGTATCGTTGCCTCGGCGCACTCTTAAGTAATCAAAGCACAAATAAACGTTATTAAAACTAAACTAAAAAATAAAGATTGAATTAAAAAGAGAGGGCCTATGTGGCAGTAGGTACCAAGGTTCGCGTGTTAGTCTTCTTTGGAAATGATGAAGAAGATGATTTTATGGGCTCGCTGTCCGGTTAGATCTACCTGATGGTGACTGTACCACAGATGCTGGCAGTATCTCGTTGTATAGCAATGCTTAGGCGTTGGCCGAGGAAACTGCCAGCTCTGTGGTCTTCGGTTATTTACATTAGCCTTTTCAAGTTTTCCTTAAATAGACCATTAGCGCCGGGTCCCCACGGACCACGGAAGGGTCTCGACGCCGAAAGGAACCAAGCTATATGCGGCTCTACTTTGAAATCCGTAGTTCGAACTTCCCTCTCTTTTTTGCAAATTGCTTACGCATCGAGAGCAAAAGAGATAGCAATAGACGAGGTTCGAATTACTGATTTCATAGTACCCCTGTGCCGAGGGCCTTTGTACTTAGTTTTTAGGGTTTCCTTAGTTAACAAGGAACCTTTATAATTTCGCCATGTCCGTCTGCCCACGGTTTAACTCTAATACTCTTGGAATATTCTTGTAAACGCGAAGACCGATTAAAATCGTTTACGAGGAACTAGTACCTTACGGCCCGATACACTCACTAAGCTGTAATTTGGTATATTTCTACATTTAAATTACGCCAGCAAAGTTGTAAAATGTCTTCTTGAAAAATATTTTTATCGGGTTCTTCCCGTACACATACATTTTTATTACGTCATGACATCGAGTGAGTTACCATTGGATTGCTCTTAAAATATTATTATCAATATTTAAGTTTGGGGGACCATTTAGGAAATATTTAACGCGAAAAGTGTAATTTTCGCTAGACTTACGTGCCCCTACCCTACAGCCAAAACAAGCACTAAAATCGGAAAAATATCATTAAAACACATATACCAAAATTCAAAGGAAAAACCATCACTGAGTAGACTTGATTGGTTCAGATACAGGTGGCTAAAGTGATTATACTCGCCGTGGGTTTTTTTCAAAGAAATTGTACCTAATTACATACATACATACATAACATCACGCCTTCATTCCCATAGTGGGATAGGCAGAGCTACAGAAATACCAACAATTCTAAAGAAACTTGTTGATAATTCTGTAACCACATTTTGCATAAGTAGGCTAAAATATTTACCAGTGTTAGTGACAGGTTGCAAGCCCATCGCCTAACAGTACTCCAAGCCCTTATTCCCCTAGTCGCCTCTTACGACATCCACGGGAAGACATGGAGTGGCACTATTCTAACCCGGCAACCACACGGAGTCCTGCTACACGGGGTTGTACCTAATTAAGGACTGAAATTAACGAACGGTAACTTTTACATGTGAGTAACGAAACATAACTATATAAATACACGTCTAATTTTCTTTACTCACATGTAAAAGTTGTCGTTCGTTAATTTCAGTCCTTAATTAAGTATAATCTCTTTGAAAAATATCCACATACTACACTACGCATTGTCCAACATGCTCTTGCCCGGTTTTTACAAATACTAGTGGTTTCTCTTGAAGTTTTTTACATTTAATCACAGATTTTTAACTGTCAGGCGGTCTGCCAGTAACTAAAAACTGGGGTTTATTTTTTAAGGGGGTATAGGAATGTCACCAATTGGGATATTTAAACTTACAAAACATTTTTAAAGCTGGCTATGTAAATAATTTAATATGCACTTTTTAAAAATTCACTCTACCCTCTTTGCCTTCACGAGTTACCAAATTTTTTATCGAACAATAAAATCAAAATATATATTATTTAAATAGATCCTTAGTAGGTAGTCCTAAGTATACGTACCTACTTGGTTTGCGAATATGCAAAGATTTTTAACATAAAACAGCATTTTTTTTATCCAATAGACACTCCGCATCGCCCATTACGTTACGGGACATTGAAATTGGCACGTTATCTCCATTAAAACTTAGCAGAACAAAAGTAGATGCTTCATAAATAAGTAAAAGCTTATAATGTAAAAGCTTTATTTTAGTTAACTAAGTACCTATTTAAGCGTAATTTATCACAATTGCGCAAACTCAAAACACAATGAATGTACCGTAAATTCGCCGACACAAGTGAAAAGAACGATCAAGTTATTATTACGAAGTTAAATTCATGACTTTAAGGCTTACGAGTTACAATGATTAATTAGCCAAATGTACTAAATAATAGGTAAGGTAACCAATTTTCGGTATTTCAGGCGACTAATAATTTAAGAAAGTAGAATTAAATCTTCTCTGTGCTTTTAAATATCTTGAGTATTTACCTAAAATTTATACGCAGAACAAAAACCATTATTTATTATGAATAGATCTCAATTATTTTTTTCTTGGACCAATGTCACAATTACGAAATACCTATCTCTAAAAAAACAACTAAATCATGATGGTAACGAAAACGCTGAGTCAGAATTTAAAAGCATTTATTTACTTATTTTAAAGTAAATAAATTATCTATAAATGTTTCTTAGGTATCTTATTTATCAATCATTTATAAACCTTTCCTTTCCGCCTCAACCCCGATTAGTAACTTTTCCTTATGAAGACGGATATATTCTCGACACATAAAGAGAACATTGCGAAAGTATACCGAACAGGAAAACAGACCGGAAATTGCGAACTTGACCTTCGCGCCACCTGGGCAGCGGAAGTGACGTACATATAGTCACCATCTATACTTATTAGCCGTCTCATATGTGACCGAGCCAAATAAATCGACACACCTTCCATTAAAAATATTACACCTTGTGGAAAAGTTCCAATGAGAACAAATATCTTGGTACTCAAAGAAATTAAATATAAATTCAGTCTTATTTAATTTAAAAGTACTTACCTTTAATCCGACGAAAAAATAAAGTTAACTTTTTAATTTAATGTCACAGGCCCCACTTACACAAACACCAAACTTAACATAAATAAAACACAGACACTTTCATCCAGCGTTTTAAATTTAAACGCTTCACTCGCTATTTAAAATTCGCGCGAAAACATTGCCGAGTTCGATTACGGGTGCGTTCATTTTTAATTAGCTTTTTTCGCGGGACTTGTGAAGCGGTTTGAGTCAAACGCTCAACTGAGCAAATTTGGCGTAGGGATCTGTGGATGGTAACGAACAGCAATTCGCAGGCGCGTTGCAACCCCGACGAGACGAAATGAACGCTGTATAGCTACATTGCAATAGGATATTGGGATGCCGTAAAAACTGTTCACATGACGTCATTTTGCGACGATAGCTGTGTTAGGAAAGATTTACACCCTTGTACCGGAAAAGTAGTGATTAGTTTTTTGGAAACCCTCCTAAATTACAATTATTCGCGGATAAGTTGGATGCCTAATCCCGTCACGGAAATCTTAATATAAAATGTAAAGATAAAAAAGGTAATTTTTCAATAGAGACCGAGGTCAAAGGACGAACACGCTATTTTAATTAATTAAATAATGTGCTTTGTGTTCTTTAAAGAGATTATTTTATTATTTCATTTGATCACCTTTTTTAGTCACTTAACTATGCTCCCGTAGCTTAGAATAATTTAGCAAGCATTTTTATCCAATTAAGTAATTAAGAACTTTAAATAATTTCTCAATACCTATCAAAACTTAACTGCCTATACTAGCAAGTTTCTTATTTAGATCTTTTTGTGTATATGGCTGCTGTAATACAGTTGATACTTTGAGGTACCTACCTACACTAATCAAGTACTTACTTGATCTTTATTTAAAAAAATAATAATAGCAGTTATAGATTGTAATGTAAATAATTGTTTGTATTTAAATATAAATTCAATTATTTGCCGCGAATACCTAGCATGCTCAATTAGATTAGAAAACAAAACGTCAATTGTAACTTTTTAATAATTCAGTAGTCATCACAGCTGGCCAGTTACAATCGTTAGCTGCCATAAAAGGAAGCGAGTCGATTGTCCTCCGTTTTGGGCAGAGTTTATTACAATCGGTCGGCACTCGATGACAGCTCGGCCGCACACGTTCATAGACTGCGTTCCATTTACGAATTTGACCGTCGAATTTTAATATTTTAAAAATAGAACAGTGATTGAAATTTATTAGATTGAAAAGTGAATAGAATTGCAGGAAAATGGCAGGACAACTTTTTAGGGCGTTTTTAAATAAAAGTACCTATAGTTAAGGGCAAAAATTAACAACGGGAAATTTTCCATTACGTCACGTTAATTTGTCGTATATTTATATACTGCTCTCATAAGCCAATAGGCGGTTTTCAAATTAAATAACCATAGCAGATTCAAACCTCACCTTTGTAATATGATTGAACTTGCTACAGGATTTTGGTCTGAGATGCCACTATTTCTCTTAAAGCAGTAATAGTTAATTTTCGTGACGTAATGGAAAAGTTACGGTTGCTAATTTTAGTCCTTAACTATAGGTACTTTTTTGGCAAATGCCCTTTAATAAGTATAATGTAAATTTTAACCCTTTCATTAAAAAAACATGTCACTAATATGCTAGTAAAACATCTGAGCCTGTTTGTGCAAAATGTGGTTACAGATAACTATCAACAAGTATTTTTAGAGTTGTTGGTATATCTGTAGCTCTGCTTACCCCACTCTGGGAATGGAGGCGTGACCATTATGTAGGTATGTAATTAAAAAAAGTATTGGATTCAAACCTCTTGATTTTGGTAGAGTACAAAAATTTAGTTATAAACAATAGGAAAAAGGGTTTCTAACATATGTTAATGCGAAATAAAGGGTTAAAGTTGGTAGGTTTCTAGGATAAAAATGGATTATATTATTCTCGTTTAACACAAGATTCATCAACTGAGTTTGTACAGAGATTATGTCACGTCTCCCATTTCACCCTATAATAAAATTGTAATGTCAAGCCGTGACGTCACACGGCTTTGCGTTTCCCCGCATGTCTTAAACAGAAACAAATGACACACGCATACTAATGCGTTTGGTTACTTTGTTGGCAACTGGAGTTTAGCTACCCTGATGAATAAGCTAGACATTAAATTTTAATTTCAAGATGTTTTTCAATTTCTCAATTACTACAACTGAATACCTATTCAGGCATTTTGAATGCACTGATTTCTGCCGGTCCGCCTGGTACAACTTTGGTTGCTATGTAAGTAAGCTTAGTACCAATATCAAAATATACATAACTGTATTGGTAGGTAATAGTATCTTTTTCAAAAACGCTTGGAAATATTCCTATTATTTACAAAAAAAAACCGGCCAAGTGTGAGTCTGACAAGCACACAACGGCTTCCGTACCATTCTGTGATGGTTGTGTAACTTTTAACTTAATCTATCGCATGTTTAATCAAACAAAGAATTAACTCAAAACCAAATTCAGTTTTAAATAAAAGTCTACTAACAGAAGTCAGGTTTGAAATTCGAATGTATTTCTATTTCACGATATTTCTTTGTTTGATTAAACGTGCGCTATGTTTTTAATAAGTATATAATTCGGTGCTATAATGGCAATAAAATACGGAGGCTTAATAATAGACTTAGTAATAATAAATAAGACACGAAATTCACCATAATTATATATTTGGTTCGCGCAACTCCCACAGCCGCACAAAGTCGACGAATTGTTTGTGTGAAAATTCTTTACTGGCAGCTTTTTATCTACCTAAATGTAATTGTTTAAGTTAAGAAAGGCACTACGGTTAGTAATATACTATTACGTGACTGATGCGTAACGACAGGCATTATAACACGAGCGGTACGCCGTGAAGTAAGTTCTATAATAGCATCACATGAGTGTAAATGCTCTTTACGCACAGACGTCTATAATACTTAATCTACAAATGGTACATTTTCTAATTACTTAATGGCAATTGGAACTATTGGAAGTTTCGTTGACAAATCGAATATTATTCGAAATTTGAGTTATTTGAATTTCGCCTTCTTCGATCACCACATAAACAACACAACTGACCCAAAGACTTTGGAAAAACTTAAAGCGTTCCGTTATTCCCGACTCACACTCGCAGCCCGACCTACCGACGCATTTTAACGACCGTGACTTGATTAACCGTCATTTTCTGAATGTACCTGGAAATCCAGAGGTTACAATATCGGACTTAACGTTGTATGAATTTAGTAGACACGGTGACGCGACTTTTACTCTCATGCCCACGACTTCGACAGCTGTGACTAAAATCGTCACCTCTATTATAACGACTGCTAAAGGACTAGACTCAATTTCTATTGACATGCTGCATTTGACTCTTTCAAGGACCGCTGACATCCTGACACACATCAACAAGAGCATACTGACTATGACTTTCCCGATGGACTGGAAGACTGCTAAAGTGACTCCGTTAGCCAAGAAGCCGAACCCAGTGGACCTGTCTGACCTCCGTCCTATTAGTATCCTTCCTTGTGCATCAAAGATAATCGAGAGGGTAATTTGCGATCAGCTGTCGGAATACCTAGAGAATAACAGTATCCTACCTGAACTACAGTCGGGTTTTCGCAAGGGTCGATCGACTGCTACTGCGTTGCTCGATGTAATCGATAACATATTACAGGCTCGGGATACTGGTAAAAGTACTATTTTAGTACTTTTGGATTTCTCTAGGGCTTTCGATTGCATTAGCGTGCCCTTGCTATTATCGAAGATGTCATTTTACGGGTTAGATGCCGCTGCGGTCAAGTGGTTTGACAGTTACCTGTCGGGCCGAGCGCAGGCGGTCGAGTTACGCACAGTGTCAGGTCGTGCTATGCTGTCCTCTCCTGGTCGTGTGACTAGGGAGTGCCGCATGGTTCGATCCTGGGTCCTCTGCTCTTTATACTCTATAGCAGTGATATTGTTTCAAGTATAAGGAGCAGTAAATACCACCTCTACGCCGATGACTTGCAACTTTACACTTCCAGCGCCCTCTCAGATACAGTCACCGTCACCGCCGTAGAGAACATCAATGCTGACCTCGATCGGGTTGCGTCTTGGTCTGAGGGGAACTGCCTCCTCAATCCCAAGAAGTCCAAATTTTTGATATTTGGGTCGAAGCATCAAACCCGTAAAACTCTAGATAGCCTGGCGACCGTGGATGTAGCTATCATGGGCGAACCGATAGAGCGGGTGGGTGGTCGAAGCAAGTAACCTTGGCCTGCTTATGGACAGTGAGCTGCGCTTTGAGAGCCACGTAGCTAGAGTCGTTAGCAACTGCTTTTACCGCCTCAAAATCCTTTATAATATTCGTGATTACCTTAGTGTTGATCTGCGTGTCCATCTGTGTGAATCACTTATATTATCTAGGTTAAACTATTGCGATGTCGTTTATGGTGGTTGCATACTCTGTCGATCCAAGAGGCTGGTACAACGAGTTCAAAACGCATGTGCTCGTTTTTGTTTTAGAGTCCCTCCCCGCTCCCATATCACTTCGTATTTGAACGCCGCTAACCTGCTAAACATGTCTGCGCGGAGGCGCATGCACCTGGCGACCCTGATGTTTGGTGTAGTGCAGCATGAGATCCCGTCGTACCTCTTTAAAAAGGTCCAGTGGACAAGTAGTGTGCGCCGGTATAAATGCAGGGAAATAGTGCCTCTGCACCGGATCGCGGCGTTTCGGGGTAGTTTCAGGTTCGCGGCGTCCAAGTGCTGGAATGATCTCCCCCCTCCCATCCAAGGAGCGCCTAGCAGTACACCTTTAAGCGTAAACTTAAGGGTTATTTGTTGACGGTCCAAAAAATCCTAATTTCCTATCCAGCACTGTTATTTTTATTTTATTTTTTCCTTTTTCTTTTAATAAAATTGTAGTTCTGTCTTAAATTGTCAATGCTGTATACTAGCTAAGTAAGCACCTTCTATGTAAAATTATGTTTATGTAAGGTTTTTATTTTACTGTCTCATTATAAGGTCTGATTATAAGTATTTGTTTAATAGTAAGTAATTAATTACAATTTCATTTATTTATTAGTTTGTGCAACGTTCCGTCCGTCTGTCGCATTCGGTGCTGGCTGAAAATCAGCGCTGCAGGCGCCTAGCACCTCAGCATCATGCTGAGCCAGTATCCGATTCACTGCCACGAAGACACACCTAAGTACCACTTTGTCTTTTACTTTACTGTTTTAACTTTTTGTGTGTCTTGTTGTGTTTAGTGAATAAATGTATATTTTTTTCTTCTTTTCTTTCTAGAATATCGGTGGTAGATATGTTACTATAATAAGAAGGTAAGAAGACCAAGGTAATTAGTTCCGTCGGAAGGTTTGATGTATGGTGACAGTGTTCCAGCAGAGCTGCGGTCGATTCGCTTCGTGAACTTCGCTCGTTTGCAGAGCGCGTGGCGTAACGCGGTTTAGGCTGGGGACCGTCAAGTGTCCAGAATTCTAGCCGATACCGCCAAAAGCAGTGTTCGCATTGTTGTCTCCCGGTTTGGGGATAAGACAGCCGGTGAAATGACTAGCATCTTAGTCCTCAGGGTTGGCAACGCATTTGCAGTCTTGTGAATGCGAATGTCAATGGGTCACAGTTTACACTTACCATCAGCTGGCCTGTGTGCTCGTTTGCTTCATAAAAAAAAGATATCCATTAACTTTACGCAACAGGGTCTCCATTCGTTGCCCGAGTGCAGATCATCTTCCCCTGGTGTTGGATTGGACAACCGGCTTGATGAGTGCTCGCCTGGCCAGGGAGCCGCAGCCCTTCGACCTTTCGGAGACTACGGCTGGTGTGATCAGCTTGTACTGAATCACTTCTCATAGGTGGCCTTGTCAAACAGAACCTGGCCCCTATTTCACCACCCTGACAACGTGCCAAATTGGTTATAGGTACGTTGCAGAGTTAACAAGTTTCTACTTCACTGGGATTGGTATAAACTGTCGTTGTCATGATGGTGAAATAGGAGGCTGGCACGGACTTTTCCTTTGGACCACTTCTTCTTGGTTTTGCCGCCACAGGATCCCTCCCTCTTCTATGTCTTTTGCGGCTGCTTGGCCGAGCATTTAGCACCTTCTTGGGTGGCATCTTGAAAACCGAAAAAAATATGATTTATGTCGTGTTCCGGCGGTTTCGAGGCAGCCGTTTCGTCACCAGTGGGGCTAGACAAGTTGCATTCGACAATCGATAGCGATTATTTTTCGATTGAAAAATGTATGGAATTGACGTAAGCCACTGAGATATTATCATTTACCATGTGAATATCTCGATGGCTTACATCAATTCCATACATTTGTCTATCAAAACATAATCGCTAACAATTTTCGAATGCAACCTCTCTATCCACACTGAATAGATAGTGTAACATTATTATTTTCTAGCCTTAAAGGTAAACAGGGGCTTTGCCTGAATTAAACGTTTTCTATTATTATCATAACAACACTGTTGATAATAAGGTGGTTATTCGAGGTGACGTAATGATCATCGATACCTACTGACAGTTTCTGAACGCGTTAGAAAAAATTTACGATGTAGGTGTAGATAAACAAATAATGCTTTTCATTTTTCTTTCATTCTATACGAAATGCTTAGTCAAACAAATGTATTGACGTACCACCATTAGACAACCCAGTCACATTATGTTGTCGTGTTAAACGCTATATGACTCCAAGTTCGAGTGATGTGACATGTCATTGAGACTGGATTCTAAGATGGTAAATACATTTCCTTTCCTTGACATACTTATTGTGTTATAAATTCAAGCCGGGGTAAACATATCATCGAATAATACATTATGAAAGAGTATGTTTTGTTTCTAAAAAAGCTTTGGTGATACACGTGCCATATTTCTCGCGATATTTGGATCGAGATCCAATATTGCGATACGTATTGAGCGTGTTTAATACAATACAAAGCAAATACTTTTATTTAATACCACATACATTATGTAGATCAAAACATGAACCAGAAATACTGTACAGTGAGTCAACAAGCCGCACAGTTAATCCAATAGTGACACTATGCAAAAAAGGAATTTATACAAAAGTTAATTCATTTTAAACGCAATAATGTCACTATTCAAATATAGATTTTTGTAACTTAATGTCACTGTTGGATTTAATTTAGCGTTCATTTATAAATAGCGAACTCCTTTAGTTAATCTTTAACAGGATAAAATAAGAAGGGTTGAAATTAAAAGATCATTAAAAAATATGTAATGTACAACCAACGTATTTTTATGCTATGGAGAAAGCAGTCTCTTTGCCACAGTGGCACGGCTTTTTATTTTGGATAAATACCCAAAGCTAATATTTATTTTAACCACCAACCAGCCTTCATTTTGGTCTCTTGTCCAATATTTTTGTGTGGTTCTTGCCCCCCATTCCTGCCACCTCGTCTAGAGCTGCCAGTGTCCTGCCTTTGCTGATTGTTTTTGTTAACACGTTCCGTAATCTAAACTGGAACACTGCTACAGTGAATCAGACTGAATTTATTATCCGGTCAAATAACTGGAATAAAAAAAGATTTACAATTTATTACCTTATCCCATACGCATTAATGTGTGGTTTGAATTATAGCAGCGGTAACTACAGTACGACTAACTTCAAAGTTCGACCTTACACCCAATAATCCTAACAAAATCACTTTTTCTAACATTTTATCTGCTCTGTGGTATTTAATATCCTTTGTCGTTGAACGCAGGCGTTTTTCGGGAGCCGATATTGCCGATGCGTCTTAAAATAACCTTTATTATACGCGAACAAAGAAAAGGCAGAGGGAAAACGGCTCTGATTTTTCATTCAATTTCCGTTGACTATCTAACCGGAATAAAAAAACATGATAAAAATTGAAAATTTATTTTTACTGTTCCAGATGGTAATAGCGATAAGCGGCTTCAACGTGGACGGAATCGTGGGCAATAGTTATTAGATATCAATGTATCAACCAATGGAGGCTAAGTGCCGTAAAAGGTAAATAAATGATAGGTAATATCTATGTAAGTCTCCTGATCAAGAAATCACAATAGGTACCTTAATATACCGCACTGCTAGATCAAAACAGTATCAACTCAAAAAAACTGTTAGATGTGTTTCAAGTCCAAACACATTGGTATTAAAGTTGATTTGAAAATACAGTTTTATTTTGAGTTGATGCTGTTTTGATCTAGCAGTGCGATATGTACACAATGGTAACCCATCATTTTATCGAATTTCATTTCATCGAACGCTATTTTTCTGCTGAAACCATGATGTTTTCAGGATATCTATAACATTAATTACGTAGGTTCTGCGTAAAGCGCTCGCTGATTGATAGTTAATATATAGTCGATAAATAAGATAGTCGATAAAATAATAGGTACACAATATATGAGATCTATATATCATATCCGTGTGACGGACTCCCGTATCCTACGATTGTTAAAGGTTGCTGGTTTACTTTGTATCCCTTACAACCTACGGTTCACGCCATCGACAGAAAGAGGCAGGACTTTGACCTTCGATTTTGACAGAAAAACTAAGGATAAGGCGATTGTCACACTTTAAGCGGGATTCTTCAAACAAATAATCAATATAATTATCGCGCGTATTAACTGTACAGTCAAGTTCAACAGTATGTATACACTTTAGTACCTTGTCTATTTAACGTCATGTTTAAACTGCCATATGAAATTATCCAAGCGATTAAAGTGACAAGGTACTAAAGTGTATACATACTTTTGAACTTGACTGTACCTACTTCTTGGCACTTGTCAAATTTACACGCACACATGCCTATTCTATAATCAGCCATCAATTTATTTTTAAATTGCAAAAAGACAAACAAACACACGCCACCTGGGTCTCTATTCTACTCAGAAAAAACATACTGCTTTTGGCATGTTACCATATTATCAACGTTACAATAGCTGTCATATCATATTCGCACTACATGACATTTGCATAACATGATATTCGCAAAACACGTTATTCGCTAAACATGATATTAGCCTGATTGTGCAAAATCAGGTTCCAGAATTATCAACTTTTTTTCTAGTAGGTATTCGTAATTCTATTGCTCTGCCTACCCCACTCCGGGAATGAAGACGTGATGTTATGTATACAATACAATACAAAACACTTTATTGACCACCAAACAAAAACATTACGAAGAATTTGCACAATTTAGAAGACCCAGAAACAACAGACGGTCTTATCGCTGATTAGCGATCTCTTCCAGACAACCTTAGAAGGGATAACCTTAGGGAAGGGATATGAGTATGTATGTGTGTATGATATTAGCAACAGCAGGCCGCGGAGGGCTAAACCATCTAGAAACAGGAGCTCCGTCGACACTCTAATGGATGTCTTGCTAATAATGATATTTTGTGAATATCATGTTTTGCGTATATGATATTAACATACCTAATAGATATTTTGATATTAATGGCAGCCAGGGTGAAATGAATACGATACACACGTTGGCCTATTTGGCAGTGACCCTACGCTTCGATGCTAGCGGTCCCGGGTTCAAATCCCGGCAAAAAAAATTTATGAGCACGAGTACTTTATCCTGAATCTTGGATATTTTCTATGTATATCAGTAAAAACTTCTTTATCTGTTAAGTGGTTATCATCGTATGGTGAAATTGGTACTAAGGGTGGAATCACATCTATCAGCACCGATTCGTATTTTGTCTATAGAAAATGTCAGTTATTTATGAAGATGCGCGATTAGATGCGTACGCATCTTCAACATCGTATGGTGAGATTGGTACTAAGGTGGTTTATATCGTCCATCGCCCGTCGTTCTCTCGCCGTATGTGGGACCTATACCTTTGGGATAAAAAAGGACAATAAGCACCACTGTAATATGTCAACATGTTTGCCGCGGGCCTTTTTGCGAACACTTCCCCCGCTTACATCGTGTTTTTAGTGTTCCGTGCCTGAACATATACGACTCTGCTTTCTAGACACTTTTTGACGCGAATTTAAATATTTGTTGGTACAATTCGTAGTTAAAATTCAGGGTTAACTTCATAAATACTACTTTTTATTTAGTTTGTCTACGAAGTGAAATGCAACGGTTTTCAAACTTAATTAAACTATTATACCAAACTAGATGATTCCCGCGGCTCCGTCCACGTACCATTATTCGGGATTAAACCTGTAAAAGTACCCGTGAAAGCGTAACAAACAGACAGATAGACAGACATAGCTTACATTACTTTCACATTTGTAATATTAGTATAGATTAAATGTTGTTGAAAATGTATAAATGAAGAATCATCACAAATCATAACAAATTAAAAAAAAAGAATCATAAACATATTTTTTTGCATAGTACGGAGGAATAAGATGTGTAAAGAAAGCTGTGGATTAGAAACCTCTTCTTAGTTAATATAATCTTTATTTAATGTAACAAGAAGTTAAACACTGTTTTTGTTTAGAAATAAATGGTTTTACCGTGTTATATTTTAAGGAATAAAATGTTTTCCGTTTTTACAAACAAACAAATAAAGTACGAATAACAAGGTTTAACGCCCGTTTTACTTACTGGGCGAAACCAATAGCTTTCAGGGATTCTTTGGCTGCTGCTACTAAATAAATGTGATACCTCGTACCTTTCTACGAGATAGAGGTATGTTTTGAATTGGTTTGTTTTTTCCTCAGAAAAATACAAAATAGTAATGTTCAAAATAAAACGGACAAACATCAAAAAAAAATGGCATTGTGAAGGCACACGAGCACTCACGCCACCTGATGGTAAGTGGTATCTGAGACCCATAGACATTTGAATTGTCAAGACTTCAATCCTAAAACCTCAAATCCGTTGCCAACCCAACTAACATGGAATGCCTCTAAGCTGGTAATTTTATCGGTTGTCATCCCCACACAGGAACACAATAATGCGACTGCTGCGTGGCGGTAGACATTACATTAGTAAATGCGATCCAACATGTTCAATGCTTTAAACTATAGCGTCATCTGTTAAGCACGCTATAAGTATACTCGTATATTTCGAGAACACTGTTAAGTACAACTCACGTTAACCAGTATCAGCACATTTTTATAAGGGTCCAACCTTCACCCTTAACGAGCAAAGTTTGAGGATCTTTACTTTTGTACTTAGAATTAAGTTAGTGGCGGTTTGACGGTTTCTACGAAAATAATCTTGATTGTCCGTCTAGTAGAAATAATTTACATGTTAATTGCAACATTAGCTACACATTTTAAATCTGGAAAGTTTAGGTGAACTTTGTTTTATTTAATTTAAAAAATAAACTTGATTTAAATGTCACAAACTCATCTAGCCATTTATATTTATTTTATCTTTCAAACAAATAGTCGTTTCCGCAAGTTATCTTTAAAGGATAAATGTTTTAAACGCGCGAAATCAAGTATTAAGTATGTTAATAACGATAAAAATCTGCCTGAGCCCAAAAATTTAAAGGAACGAAAGCCTTAATGATTACTGAAACTTCTAACGATACAGCATTACTTTTATTCTTTGACGTAAAAATACAAACTTGTTTTTAACAAAATGTATTGTTTAAGATTTCGGGTAAAAAAATGCCCGCCACTTTATAACTTTACTTTGTTGCCAGTAGAATTCTATCAGTTTCGATATACAGGGTATTTTTTTTATCAGTGCACATATTTTAACATATGATTTTGTATCGTTAATATAATATATTACAGAAATAAAAGGAGTTCAAAAACATTTTTTTTGTTACAAAATATCTCTCTTTTACCTTCTCGTGTCACACTAGAAATGATGACATGGTTTGTCAAGCTGCAGGTATGCGATACACTCTGTATTGATATTCGAATTTGACATTTCATGTACAGCTTATCAGACAACAAGCCCCTCTCCTAGTGATATTCTAAATTTGAAATTTCATTTATTAACTTACTTAACAACAGTCCCCTCTCCTTGCACCCCTGCATTAGAGGGTCCATGAATATCGTTAAGTTAGTGGAATCATTGAATCGTCAATATCTCTAATATTTTTTAAGCTAGAGTAAAAATAACGCAACATGTGTTATTGATTAACAATAGCGAAGCAAATATTAAAAATTATGCACCTATTTAAAAATTACCCTGTAGAATGTCACTACGGACCTGGGTCTGTGTGGTCGCCTTCATCGCGGTGGATATAGAGCATCCGTCACTCTCGCACTTACATACTGGACAGCTTTTCTTTTTAATGCCGGAAAAGGCAAACGCGTAGATAGACCACCTGATGGTAAGCAGTTACCGTCGCCCATAAACATCAGCTGTACCAGGGCCACAGACAAGTGCAAGACATTGCCTTTCGGTGGATACTCTTTTTAAACCGCGTTTAATGGTCCTCCATGTCGTAGTGCTGAGGAAACATCGTGGGGGATAGTTCATAATATACTTTTAAAGGTCGAGGAAGAAAGGACCGTTAGAAACGGACTGTAGTCGAATTAATGGTTCCAGGGCCGAGAACCTACACGGTGAAAAAAAACGATATCGCTTTTATTCAACCTATCTATATTTTTATTAATGCCCATATATTAAAATTATATAAAGATATAAGAGAGCTTGATTTTATATTTTTGTATTTTTTTAGTGTAATAAGTACTAACTTTGTTATGTTTAGGTTATCTTTTATTTAGTTTAGTGTTAAGATTGCTATACCCTAATAGGGTCCATGTTTAGAACTATATTTTAATGTAAGACCTCTGTAAATACCATGGATGCAATAAATTTAATAAGAATTTAATATGAATATGAATATGAATACAGTGTTTCATAATGTCATCATTTTGATGACTCTTATGTCATTTACAGTAATGGCGGCCGAGTCATAAACGATTTCTAAACACGTCAAACGCGATATCTATCGTTATAACGTAGTAAAATAGAAGCCCAGGTGGTAGGGATGAACTTTACTCCGGTGGTGATTGGTTCGATAATAGAATGATTCTGGAGGCACTAAGCTGAACAATTCCTCAGAGCATTTCCGGGCGTTTTCCAAAAAAAGTGTACACACATCGTTTAAGACAAAATTAAGAAAATTTAACTTTTTCCATTTCGTCATGAAAATTAACGTATCCAGATGTATGGCTAATTTTCGTGACGAAATGGAAAAAGTAAAATTTTCTTAATTTTGTCCTTAACGATGTACAGTTTTTTTTGGAAAACGCCCTTACCGTGGTAGAGCCTATGCGAGTATAGAACACGCAAAATGTTCCAAACTCCCTTCACCGATCCTAATGCTCCAACCTTGTCGTAATAGACGACACGTTGGCCTAGTTGGTATTGACCCTGCCTACGAAGCTAGCGGTCCCGGGTTCAAATCCCGGTAAGGGCAGATATTTTTGTGATGAGCACGAGTATTTGTTCCTGAGTCTTGGATGTTTTCTATGTATTTAAGTATATAATAAATTTCTCTATATACGTACTTTATCGTTGTCTAGTACCCATAGTACAAGCCTAGAGCTTAGTTTGGGACTAGGTCAATTTGTGTGACATTGTCCCCTGATATTTATCCAAGGTTTTCCACATCGATCGATAACACGAACATAACAAGCCCGTAGATCGGATATAGGCTCAGTCATACATTATAATTAAGTGGTGTGTAATAAAAAAAGCTGCGAAACAACCCGACCCTGATTGATGGTTTTTGGGAACTCCCGACACCGACAAATATTGGACTGTCTCGGGTACAGTCAGCATCTATACTTATAGTATCATGGTTACATGGACTTTATTTGATAGGGGTTTTGATGAGGCGGTTAGCTAACACGTGACTAGTTTGCGTACGCATCTTGGTTAGGGCTTCTGGAGTCGATAAGAGCTCCTGAGTTGTAAATGTAATTTGTGGATATGAGTAATTATTTCCCTCATACTTTAAAGAAAGATAAGATAACGATAATAACTAAGCACAATAGATCATACAAGAAAATATCCCATGGACCCCAACTGGGCTAAACTTGTATCTTGGGGCTTATGTAAAGCCATTACAAGTATGTACTTATACTCGTATACAGGGTATTAGGTAATGAGTGGATAATCCTTGAACTACGGATAGAGGGCACTTAGGACGTTATGAAAAAGCTAAAATAGGTCTAGTAAAAGTCACACGCTTTTCGATATATTTGTACTTTTAATCGGATTTTTTGTAATTTTTCCTTATGTCCGTGTTACGAAAAACCCGTGTTCCTTATGTCCGTGTTAGAATCATTATGAACTTAGGAAGTTTTTAAAGCTACATGCCAAGTTTTTTTCATGACAACTTTTTGAGTAAACTCACTAAGTTACTTTTTCCATACTAAGAAATCCCCGCGTTTGTTTTTCACGTAGTATGGAAAAACAAACTTTGTGCGTTTACTCAAAAAGTTGTCATGAAAAAAAACTGGGCATGTAGCTTTAAAAACTTCCTTAGTTCATAGTGATTCTAACCATGCAAGAAACAACGAAAAAAAATTGAATTAATACATGAACTTAGGGGTTTTTCGTAACACGGACAAAAGGAAAAATGACAAAAAATCCGATTAAAAGTCCAAATATCTCGAAAACCGTGCGACTTTTACTAGCCCTATTTTAGCTTTTTCATAACGGCCTAAGTGCCCTCTATCGGTAGTTCAAGGATTATCCACTCATTACCTAACACCCTGTATAGGTATGCCTATCCGAAGAGCAAAATCGTATGTATATGGCCGTTCCTATGTCCTTATGTAACTACTCAACGGCTCAACCAATTTTGACAACTGATACCTCATTAACTTCGTATTGATGTCGCGAGAGTCACTAAAAAATAAGATTCTGAAAAATCAAACTGTCACTGAACCCGTCGCTGTCAGTTGTCTTGTGTGGTCGTTTGACATCTCCTTGCCATAATAGTACATTATTGCCTAGGCCCGGAAAGTAGGGGATTGTCTGACGAGGTGGTTAAAATACAATTCAGGTTATCCGATTTCCGCCGAGGCATATACCTACATTATAATGCTTTTCTCAAACAATGCGAGGAAATGATAAAATTGCATAATTAGAAGTATTTGTAAATAAATATAGACGAATTGAGAGAGATTATTGCAATAAAATTATTTTATTGCAATAATTTCACAATCACGCCTTTTATTAAATTGGGTGTATTGGATTTGTTGTTATTGTTTATTTTACAAGAAACAGAGATCATTTTTGAATAAAATATCGCAGTGAACAGCAATGTGTTTTCGTACATTTATTTTACTCCTAGGAAAAAAAATCTTTCTGTCACCGTTTTTCAAAAGAAAAGCTATACTTAGTAGCTATAGTGCCACTCCATGTCTTCCCGTGGATGTCGTAAGAGGCGACTAAGGGAATAAGGGCTTATGTAGTACTGTTAGGCGATGGGCTTGCAACCTGTCACTAATACACTGGTAAACATCTTAGCTTGATTGTGCAAAGTGTGGTTACAGAATTATCAACAAGTTTTTTAGAGTTGTTGGTAATTCTGTAGCTCTGCCTACCCCACTCTGGGAATAAAGGCGTGACTTTATGTTATGTTTAAGCTATACTTTCCGAGCATGTTAGAGAAATATAATAATCAAAGCTAGATATAAGTTATTCTCGTGTCATTATGCGCCCCCTTGTTTTGAACCTGTGCCCCGCGACCCTGCGAGCAGCCACGAGGCTTTCAGGCGGCCGCGGCGTGGAACAATCGCGCATTATTCACGATCGTGGTCCGGCGCGATAACGCCGCCGCGACGACTGCGGATTTGGGACATTATTCATAATATTATTCATATCCTAAACCAATAAGCAGTATCTCAAATTCAATGGCCAAAGCTGATTCAGTCCTCTCCTGTTAGTAATAAGGTTGCATTTGCTACAGGAGATTTGTCTGGGATACTGCATTTTGTTTTAGCAGGGCAGAATAGTCGTTGTTACTTATGGACTTTATTCGTATTATGGTCTTTAGTGTGACGCAAATATGGGGGGTTATCAATTGAATGTGAGCAAGGGCAATTGGAGCTCCTACGATGATAAAGTTTTTTTAAATGGAAATCCAATTTAATTGGAAGGGAACTGTGTTTAAGAAACATTTTTAGCGTTCCGTACCTCAATAGGAAAAATGGACCCTTAAAGAAGCTCCTAACGATTTTTTTTAACATTATAAATGCTAAAATTCGTGTGTGTGAGTTAGTTTGACACTCTTTCAAGCTGCAACGGCTGGAGAATTAGGAATTAACATAGCTTATACCCTGGATAAATACTATCTACTTTATATCCCGGAAAATTTGAAAGTTCCTTTAGGAAAATCAATAATTGATATTTTTGCAGACGAAGTCACGGGCAGACACTACACGTAACGTTATCGTGTAGTTTTTAACTCGGCCGCCTTTACTGTTAAAGGGAAAAGATATAATAAAATAAAGCTAGTAAGTACTGCACAAAAATCTATCAAAGTATAAAAAATGAATTTTCAAATGAATCTGTCATCAAGAAAATGAAAAGACCTAATTGTCATAAAAACAGATCTTGAACGAGATGCCCGTCTCAAAGACGTTATTGAGACGGGCATAACTCAAGATTTATTTATTTATTTAAAAAATGAGTTTACATGGCTTTACAGAAAGATCCAATACGCCATGAAACATAAACTTAGTATATAACATTACATCTAGTACAATTTTACACAAAAATATTGCGGATTCATTAAACGCTCTAGTTACATCTGGCCCTCTATTATACTGCGTTATAACGATATCGCATTTGGCGTGTTTTAGAATTGTTTATGACTCGGTCGCCATTATTGTGAAAGACATAAGAGTTATGAAAACGTTGACAATACGGAAACACGTCAAAGACGTTATCGTTATTACCGTGTAGAATCCCAGCCCAGTATTAACACGGTCCTAAGTCCGTGTCTTCCGTGGCGGCACCTAAAACGTAGCTTATGCAAATCCCGTACTCAAGAAGTCCATCTCGGGGAGTGATTTGTGACGTGATCGCCATGCCGCCGGCGCCGGCCGCGCGCGACGGGCGGACCCGCGGGGAATACCTTATGCCGATGTTATTCGACGGGCATTAACAGTAAGTACCGTTTAGGAATTATTATTTAAGTATCCATTCACCTGACTGCTTAAATGGGCTGTGAATTGGTGCTAAAAATGCGTAGCTGTCAAACTTTAACATACAAATTCAGCTCCGGACGATAACGTTTCTCACCCCCTAAGTCAAGTCAAAGTTCCACGATTATTTAACATGTAGTCATAATGAAAAGCTAAGTTTGTACGTTCCGTTCTTTTTACAAGCTTTTTATTAACTTGCAATGTTTGTATGTATGTATGACCGGGTCAAATATTGCAATTAATATTTCAACCACTTTCCGGCGACCGTCGACACGTTACTTCGTTGACATGACAACAATAATATGGCATCATTGAGCTGGTGATAAGCAGTAAATTAATTTGCAAATAAAGTGCAGTCGGCAACGAAAACTTGTCCCCTAAAATGTAATTTTAGGCAGATTTTTTTCTTTCCAAGAAATTACTTTTGCAAAGAAATTAATCTGCCAAAAAACGTGCAGGTTTTTCATAACAACTATAACATATCGGACTAGGTTTAAGGGGCGAGAACCGTTATCACATTTTGTTTGGAA
The DNA here is from genome assembly GCA_949316455.1 of Acleris holmiana. Lineage (NCBI taxonomy): Eukaryota > Metazoa > Arthropoda > Insecta > Lepidoptera > Tortricidae > Acleris > Acleris holmiana. The sequence goes on from OX438784.1 coordinate 10,801,502, forward strand.
ATTTTCAGCTTCACAATCCTCTTCGAGTACCTAGTACTCGGCTGAGTATCCCTGTCACTCTCTTTGGCATCTGTCAGTATCACACCCTCTTAAATTTAATGTTCTCGTTTTACTGTCGTGAGAATCCATGGGTAAATCTAGTCTACTTGGCAAAACCACATTGCTTTTGACATGTTATCATTTTGTCAACGTTCTAATAGCTCTTATTCCCTTGACGAACGAGTTAAAAAGAATACGATAACATGTCAAAAGAATAAAGCCCCATGTCTGGTTCATTTTGCCCTAGTAGACAGAGGTTTGGCATTTCAAATGCGGGGTATTACGGAGTATTCTATCCTTAAAACTGCATAGTTCCCTTGTGTTTCATCGATGGTTTCAACAGAAGACCCGAGGAAGTTACCATGACATGGGTATGCAATTCAGTTTAAGACTAGCTCTGTCTCTTTCTCTCACCGTAAACTAAACTGCATATAATTATAACTATGTCATGGTATCTCCCAGCGCTGACTTTAATGCCCGTGTAACCCAGTACCCTGGGTTTGGGCCATTTAACTTCTTCCTGTTGTTTGTCAAAATAACTCATAACATTCATTAGTCTTTCAGAACCCATGACATATTTTGATTGAATCATTAAAATTCAAATTTAAAATCTTTTGTCAATCAATACAAAGTTCGAAATTAGTATTTAAGGGGATGACATCTTAAGATGTCAGTGGGTTCTGAAAGGTTAGTCGGGCGACCGAGTGTATGTAGAGCGACACTATTAAATTACAATTTGATAGTGTCGTCTATATATAAGTCAAATACATTTAATACATAATTTTCCCGAAGATTGACAGATCGATTTTTCGCCCCGAAAAACCCCTATTCCGCAATTTTCACCAAAATCGTTACAGCCATTTTGGAGAACGTTATTACAAATATTGCTCGCTTATAAGTATTGGACATTATTAATATCATGAACTGCAAGCTAAATAATTGTTAATTATAAATGATGTACAACCTGATTATGTACGCTAATTCCTATTTCTGACATGTAACTAATAGTTGTCAACAAAATATTTCATTTATCACGCTTAGCTTCATAATACCCTGTCTAGATCAAAGCACTTCGCGCCTTAGTGCGAATACAACCGCAAAGCCATGTAATAACTAATAACCTTAATCATTCTTAAGTCTGCTGCTGACAGAGATCAATCGTCGCAATACATGAGACAGGCGTTAAACCTGGGTACACTAATCCAATGCTCAAATACGTAAAGCCTGTATCTTTCTATATTGCATAAAAATACTAGTCCTGGCGTAAGTAATACCAAAGAACGGAGCTAAACGCAATGGCACTCAACAATTATATGCTTCTGATTGCCAATGCAACTTAAATGTTGCAGTCGAAGCATTTTAATCTTTACTAGCTGTTACCCGCAACTCCATCCCTTTAGAAGTCTTTAATCGGTATTCTCGCGATTCCCATTTTCCAGCATAAAAAGTAGTATATCGATGGTTCCCTGGTTAAACCCAATAAATAGAAATAATTGATTATTCAAATTTAAACTGTTATGTCTTGATGATTATGTTATTTTTGAAACTACAAATTATATCGACTTATTGGGTTTGAGCTCCAGAACCTAACCTATATGTGTGCTAAGTTTCATCCCGATCCGATCAGAGTGGTTTAAGCGTGACAAACATCCAAACTGTCTCATTTACTTATAATATTACTAAGATTAGAACAATATAAAATTCAAAATGTTTCTTAGTTACTATTCAGTATTTTTTAGTATTACGGCAATGGGAGAGATATATCTTCTAATATTGTGGTACTTTGGGGTACCATGTTCATCAGAAGCTTAAATTATAATTAAGAGTGTGAACTGTAACCACATGCTAAGAGCTTGGGAACTATTTGTTATGTACCTCGTGTGGTTAAACATAATGAAAGAAAATAAAACTAAATGCTTCCACAGAGTTACAGTGTATCCAATACAGTCTTTAAACTGTTTGTCACCTGACTTTATAAGGCTTGGAAAGAAATATACCTAAAACCTTAAGTACTAATTTCACCATACGATGTTAAATTTAATCAATGTTAATCGACTGTTAGTTCAAACATTTCGACAACTGTTAGCGCTCTAATCGTCTGTTAAGTGGTTAACATCGTATGGTGAAATTGGTACTAAGGGAAACAGATAGTCCAGAAACGACTGTTAACATTATTTATACCTTAATTAGAGTACAGTTGGTGATGTGGCTCTTTTTAAAGGCATAATAATATGCAATTCTTGGTGCTACATACAATATCCGCTGAACTTCTGCTTCACTTGGCTTTTAAACATATCGTCACGTTAATAACGTTAGGAAAGCTCTTATTATTTTAACAACAAAGGTCAGTTTTGACAAAAAATAATACGGTCTCGAAAACAAGATGTATTATCCGGCAAATTAAAATAAATAAATAAATCACAGGACAATGTCACACAAATTGACCTAGTCCCAAACGAAGCTCTAGGCTTGTATTATGGTTACTAGGCAACGATAAACTTACTTATATAGAGAAATATACAGTGTGTTACCGGCATGAGGGCTTTAAATGTAGGTATCGATTCTACTCCTCAAATGCTACATCTTTTGTTCTACGACTTAGAAAATAACTTAATTTACAGTAAGTTATAGGAGATCAAACTTTCAAACTTTACTAGTAAAATCAGTGAATTAATTTATTTTGTATGAAAAATAAAAAATAAAAATTACCTCATTTTTTAAAGTCGTAGAACAAAAGGAGTTCCATTTGAGGAGTAGAATCGATACCTACATTTAAAGCCCTCATGCCGGTAACACACTGTATACTTAAACATATAGAAAACATCCAAGACTCAGGAACAAATACTCGTGCTCATCACGCAAATATCTGCCTTTACCGGGATTCGAACCCAGGACCCCTAGCTTCGAAGGCAGGGTCACTACCAACTAGGCTAGCGTGTCGTGCGTGTCGCGTTTTGTGTTGTGTTGTGTGTTAAGAACGTCATAATTGTTAAAAGTCGGTCAGGGTGTCGGATAGGTGTTCAGCATTGTAAAATAGATATCCAATTATCATTACAAGCCGACTGTACTTGGATACTTTTGGGTTAGACTGTACAGTCGACCGCAAACTTATTATCAAGTTGGTAGCGCAACAGCTGTTCTAGCTTTACTTAGTTTGAAATTAAATCAAAGTCACAGTGAATTTTTCATTCACAGTTTAGAAACTTCTAAATTTGTAACTTGTGGTAACATCATGGATATGGACAAGGTGGACACCATCTGTTGTTTTTCCTGCACAACTGATACTTATTATTTATTATAATTGTGTAATCTCACTCCATGTCTTGCCGCGTGGGTGTCGTAAGAGACGACTAAGGGAATAAGTGCTTTTAGTACTGGTAGGCTTTGGGCTTGCAACCTGTCACTGGTAAACTTCTTAGCCTATTTGTGCAGTGTGGTTACAGAATTATCAACTTCTTTTTTAGAGTTGTTCGTAATGCTGTAGCTCTGCCTACCACAATCTGGGAATGAAGGCGTGATGTTGAGTATGTATGTATATGTGTATGTATGTGTGTGTGTCTACTGAACCGGTTTATAAAATATTTCAATAATGAAGCCACATTATCTCTGATTAATAAAGACTACTAGCGGCCCGCCAGCGGCTTCGCCCCGCTGCAATTTTCTGACTTTCCCGGTGGATTTTTCAATTATTTTCGCACCTTTTAAACCTTCCCTGGACTATGACAAACATTTTAAAACCAAAATCAGTCAAATCGGCCCAGCCGTTCTCGAGTTTTAGCGAGACAAACGAACAGCAATTGATTTTTATATATATAGATAATATGGGTATCAGCTGCTACTTATAGAATAGAATAGAAATAGAAATAGAAATAATTTTACTGACAATATTTGAAACAATACATATACAACATGAAAAATAAAACAAAATAAAAAAGAAGTAAGGTAGTATCAAATAGTGTCAAATAGGATACCACTCGGCATGATGCCGCGGCCGGCGTGGCGAGCCACTACCCACGACGCTGATTTTCTGTGGCCCCTATTTCAGTGAAATCACGAATACCAGAGACATTACAAAAACATAACAATAAAAGAAAGAAAGAAGGAAAACAACAAAAAAATAAAATAAAATCTAAGTGACCATCTAATACAAAAACAAATTAAATAAACACACGCAACCAATAAACATTTAACTACGCTCACTACGCAGTTGTGTGGCAACACTTTGTGCAGGTCAACCAATTGACTGTTGATTTACACCAAGTAAGGGCCAGAGTAATTATGTTCTGTGACAAGGGCTCACACTATCAAGTTAAAAATATATAAAGTAATAGCAGAGAGCGATATCACAATACTTCAATTTGAAAAAAATATACTTAAATATGTAATCAAAAACAAAGAGAAACATTACAAGACATCTGCATAAGTAATAAACACGCTACCGTGCTAACTTCCAAAACAACTTTCTACAAAACCATTTTTCAACTAAACGTGAACTTCAAACTTTGCAGAAACAGTATTAAATTTTCATACCTTTCTCATAGCATTTAATAAAACACCGGTGAGGAAAACAGACATTTTAGGCCCAGAGCTCGTTATAACATGGCGTTCCTGAAAAGTTTCACTTTGTGGCGAGGAAAAGAAAATAATACTGAAGTAAGTATAATAATTAATGAACGCATAAAATGGTACTTCAGCAACGGGAGTACAGTCAGCCTCGTCACTTTACCCTTAAATTGGCAAAGTATCAAATAACACAAACACCATAAAGTGTTCTTTCGTTAAGTACTATTTTTTATGCTGATTTAAAATCAAATAGAGATTGAATTCGACTTTTATTATTTTTGCAAATTTAAGGATTAATGCGTTAGACAGATTTATGCCGCAGTTCAAGCATGACGTTGACGTTAATTAAAGTGACAAAGCACTAGAGTGAATGTAGTAATAGATTTTTTTATTGTTAACGGGTAGAGTACAAGAAGTTCTTAACCTAATTAAAAGTTCAGTCATGTAACCCTGAGGCATCGTAGAAAAATAATTTAAACTAACGTAGGTACTCAAATTAATCATTAAAAACCGGGTAAGAGCTTGTCGGACCATGCTCAATGTAGGGTTCCGAAGCCGTAAAGTACTACAAACATAAAAATCGACAAGTAATAAGTAATTACTTAGTCTATTAAAAGTTATTTTGTGCCGTCTTTAGTGATTTTAGTAGGTAAAAACACTTTAATCGCCTGTATCTCAAGAATAAACGATGTCTACTTAGTCGTGATAGTTTTCCTTTTAAATTCCTTATATGCGCAATATATACAATAAATCTAAAAAAAAAGTACCTCCCCTACACGTAACGTGGGGATGTTTTCTCGTCTACCCCATAGTGTGGAATGTCATTAGATAGATCTTTCAAAATTTTTCCGATTAAGGGATCCGTTTATGAAATAATAATTTTTAAAGTGCTTATTTTTGTTAGACTCAAGTGTCTACAATCTATCCAAATAAAACTAATAGTTTTTCATGTTTTAAAGCTTAACTAATCAAAATATTTCTCGTTAGCCTCCCGAGTACCGAGAGAGGTATTCTCTTGAGGATATTACCAAATATAAAAGGCACTTTATAGTTGAGCCGATAAGGTTGTAATTACAATTGTAAGGTTTAAAACATTTTAACGGCTTTTTGTTCACTTCCCTAAAATTAAATCAATAATTAATACTATTATTATAATCTATGTATAATTGATTTAGTAAATTTATATTTATATTTTTATTACTGTATATAAAACTTAATAATTTAAAGTGGAAACATTTAACGTTTCCGGTGGAGGTGAACAAAAAGGAGAAAAGATGGCGGGTGGGGACAGTCTTGGATTGGGAGGTACACTGAGAGGTACGAATTGTAAAGTTGTAAGGAAATAAAAGTGGATAATCGTAATAAGTTTAGGATTATTGTACATAGAAAGGTGTTGGACAAAAAGTAAAAGTGGTAAAAACACGACACTGTGGTTTAATTGACTATTCCTTATAGTCAGAGTGGTGATAACCAAAAATCGTAAGTACACGCCCTATATTTTACTATTTCCGAATTAGTTTGAAGTGAATAGTCAAAATATTCTTAGGTTTTCATAAGAACCTTACAAAGTTTAAATGTAATTATCATGTTTTAAAAATATGCAGATATACCTACATACACTTTTTATGTTTGCTGTTATCGTTGAAAAATTAACCCCTATTTATCTATGGATTGTAATCCGTTATTCATTTAAAAGTTACAACGTCAAAAACGAAACTGAAACGTTATTTTAGTAGTTAATTACCTACGTGTTCCGTTTGTTTGGAAGATGTAAGAATAAACGAATGGTTTAACGGCCGGCGGTTGACTTATTTGAAAGCGCATGAATAATAGCGAATAGGCTAAGCCGGTAAAATTTTGAAACGTTACTAGTATAAAACAAGAACACACCTTATTAGTTACAGTTACACTTAGTGCACAGTTATGTGTTTAATGTAATGTTATAACTAAAGGTTAAGAAACGATTAGACCGATTTTCGTGTTACTACTAGATGTGATATTTATTTACAAGTTGTCTAAAAGCCATCAACATATTTCTTAACCTTGTAAACGTTCATGAACGCGTAATTCAAATGTTATTTATTTTCATGTGCGAGTAATCGGCAATGAATGAGACGCCGGGAAAGAGCCGTGACAACGGGTCCTATCGTGACCTGCGGACTCCGTCGCGCTCTTGGCGAGGAGACGACGCCCGCAGCTCGCGCAGCCGCAGCCGTCGGAGCGGGCGCTCCCGCGCGCGCCGCTCCCGGAGCCGCAGCCGCAGCCGGCAGCTGCGGGAGCGCGAGCACCAGCTGGAGCGCGAGCGCGAGCGACTGCGCTCCATGGAGCGTATGCTTCAGAGGGACCGCGATGAAGAGAAAAGAGGACGACGCAGCCGACCTCGTCGCTGCGACGACGGTGGCGAGCGACGCAGCAGATCTCGACACGCCGGCCTACACGAGGATCGTCGTTCACACAGGTCACGTAGCCCTAGGTTAAGTTCTAAAGATGTTTTAGATCTATTACAAGCCATTAAAAGTAGTTCTACGTCACAGCTGTCAAATCAGAACTCTGAAAATATAAATAAGAGCATAGACAGGAAAAACATACTTCCGGAATTTGATCCGTCTAATAAAAGTCAACGAATAAATGTTTGGCTTAAGAAAGTTAACGAATGCGCGTCTGTGTACGGCTGGGACGAACGAACTACCATACATTTTGCCATGCAGAAACTACAAGGGCTGGCCAAAACATGGTACGAGAGTCTACCCTCAATTCTTTATACCTGGCAAGAATGGCAGGCTAAACTAACGTGTGCTTTTCCCTACGAACAAAATTATGGCCAGTCCTTGGAGGATATGCTCCGACGTAAGAGCCGGTTTAATGAACCGATAGATGCATATTATTATGAGAAGGTAGCACTTCTAAATCAATGTGACATTAGTGGAAAACGTGCCGTCGATTGTATTATTCACGGCATCAGTGACAGGACAATGAAGTCTAGCGCGTTAGCATTACGTTGTACTGAGCCAGATCAACTCTTGCAGTTTTTACTAAGCAACAATAGTGTCCCGCAACATAATACTTTTTCGGTCAAAAATAGGGCCTCCAATAATAACAGTAGTAACGGTAGTAATGCTGTTGTAGATTACGGCAAATCTGGAGTAAAACCAGGCTGTTTCAATTGTAAGGAAAAGGGACACGCATATTTACAGTGCCCCAAACCTTTACGTCATTGCAATCGATGCAAGAAAGTAGGACATGCGGAAGAAAATTGTTTCTTTAGGCAAGACAAAGGTTTCAATAAACCAGAACCAGCACAAAAAACAATGTGCATTTCTAATTTAAATCCCAATGACAAATTCATTAAACAAGCAACCGTTAATGGTGCAGTACTTGAAGCTTTCATAGATTTTGGAAGTGAAGTAACTCTAATAAAGGCCTCTGCTGTTTCAAATTTGAGCCTTAAGCATGATGAAAAGTCTTCCATTTTAAAAGGGTTTGGGAATCAGTTAGTAAACTCATTAGGGTCTGTACCATTGAGCGTAACTATAGATGGAGTAGGCGCCGAAGTGCTGTGTAGGGTTGTTGAAGATCATTTGCTAGAAAAGCCCATTTTAATTGCTCAGTCTTTCTCTGAACAGCCCCATATTATAGTATATAAAGACGCAACTGCATTAACTTTCCTACATATAGGGACGGAGGTACCTGACCAAAGCGTTAGTGATGATAATGACGAACAATTGGCTAGGATTAGAGTAGTAGGACACAGTAAAATATATGGAGCTGCAAGCGTGCGAGCGGCAACAGAACCCGCATTCTCGGGACATGTGTTGTTAGATACAAAATTAGTGGGGAAATCTAATAAACAATACGTTGTCTGTGGTGGTGTGTACCAAGTAAGAAATGGCTCATTGAATGTCATGGTAACACCATGTTCAATACCTTGCTTACTACAAGAAAACTCTGTTTTTGCGCGCGCGGAAAGAGTAGAAGTCGTAAGCAGAATATCGCATTTATTCCCCAATCAGGAGACGGATGGTTCAGATCCTCGTAATGAACACATTAACTTAAGCCAAGTACAAGTAGGTGACCAAGTTGACGATAAAGATAAAATAACATTGATGGAATTACTTAAACGCTATGAACATTGCTTTGCGTCCGATCTTGTAGGATTAGGCTGTACAGACGTAACTGAAATGAAAATAGAATTAAATAATCAACGCCCTGTGGTATATCGACCTTATAGATTATCACACACCGAGCGCGACAAAGTACGGGAAATGGTAGATGAAATGTTAAAAGCCGGTGTTATCAGGGAGTCTGTCTCCAGCTTCGCCAGTCCAATTATCCTAGTCAGGAAGAAAGATGGCAAATTACGCATGTGTGTAGACTACCGATTGCTAAACTCGATAACTATAAAAGAAAGATATCCCATGCCAATAATTGAAGACGAGATATCCCGTCTGGCCGGCCAGGCATGGTTCATCACACTTGATTTAATGTCAGGGTACTACCAAGTCCCAATCTCGGAGCAATCAAAACACTTGACCGCGTTTGTCACGCCGGACGGCCAGTACGAATTTAATCGTATGCCGTTCGGCCTGGCAAACGCACCCGCGGTTTTCCAACGTATGATGAACCATGTTCTGGGGCCGGCTAGATTCAATAAAGCCACTGTCTACATCGATGACTTATTAGTTTTTGGCGCAAGTCCTAATGAATGTCTAAACCGATTAGAAGAAATTCTGCAGTTGTTAGAAAAGTCTAATTTAAAGTTAAACTTATCGAAATGTAGCTTTTTGCAGAGTAAAATCGATTACCTCGGTTATGAGATTAGTTCAGCCGGAATACGTCCTGGCGAGTCAAAAATCAAAAGCGTAGCCAATTTTCCCCGTCCCGAAAATGTTCATGGAGTACGCCAGTTTATAGGACTCGTTAGTTACTTCCGAAAATTTATTGAAGGATTTGCACAACTGGCTTCTCCTCTGACCAGATTGCTAAAAAAGGACGTAGCGTGGAGTTGGGAAGCTGAACAAGTTAAAGCATTTCAAACACTTAAAGACAGATTAGTTAATCGGCCTGTACTAGCCCTTTACGACCCTACGGCTGATACGGAGCTCCATACAGACGCAAGTCGGCTTGGCATGGGAGGTATACTCCTTCAACGATCAAAAGGACACGAGTCCTTTCAGCCCGTAGCGTACTACAGTCGGCAGACAACACCGGAAGAGAAAAATTTTCATTCATACGAGCTCGAGACATTAGCCGTTGTTTGCTCTTTAAAAAAATTCAGGGTGTACCTATTAGGGAAAGAGTTTCGGATTGTCACCGACTGCAGTGCGCTGCGCTCTACTTTTCAAAAGCGGGATCTGATTCCCCGTATTGCACGCTGGTGGCTAGCACTCCAAGAGTTCAACTGTTCAGTAGAGTATCGTCCTGGTATTAAAATGTGTCATGTAGACGCCTTGTCACGGAATCCCGCTGTCACTGAGGAAGACCACGTGGTTGAACCATTTCCTGCGGTAATGGCAATAAGTGAAGAGGACTGGTTACTTACCCTACAGTTAGGAGACTCAGAGTTGTGTAGGATACGTGACATTCTAAACAGTGACTTGGACACAAAGGGGCTCGAGTATATTAGGGACAATTATGTCATACGGAATAATAGGCTGTATAGGTGTGTAGATGGAGATAAAGAAAATGTGCGCTGGGTAGTGCCAAAGGGCGCAAGGTGGCAGTTGTGTAGAATGAATCATGACGAAATAGGCCATATGGGTTATGAAAAAACATGTGAAAGAATGAAGAAAACTTATTGGTTCTCTAAAATGACGCGATTCATAAAGAAATATGTAGGAGCTTGCATAGAATGCGCGTCCGCCAAAAAGACAACCACACGAGAAGGGTTTTTGCACCCTATCGTTAAAGTTGACAGGCCTTTGCACACCCTACACATCGACCACCTTGGGCCTTTTGTAAGATCTAAAAGGGGGCATACTCACATTTTGGTTGTAGTTGACGCGTTTACTAAATTTGTTTTCATCAAATCTGTAAGAAACACTAATACACAAAACGTCACGAGGGTCTTAGAGGAAATTTTTGATACTTTTCGAACACCAAACCGTATAGTTAGTGATAGGGGTAGTTGTTTCACATCACATGCATTTAAAAAGTTCTGTCTGGATAAGGGTGTCAAGCATGTGCTGAATGCAGTAGCAAGCCCCAGGGCTAATGGACAGGTGGAGCGGTATAACCGCACCATCTTAGACTCGCTCAAAGCCCAAAACCTAAATTACAATGAAAAAGATTGGGATACTAAGTTAGGGAAAATTCAGTGGGGACTAAATAACACAATACAAAAAACAACGGGTCGGGCACCCTCTGAAGTTATGTTCGGTATGTCGATGAGTAGCGAGGTTAATCCTATCATGAACGAAGTAGCACACGAGATGAGGGAATTAGATAATCTCCAGTCTATACGTAGTGAGGTTAGCGACAAAATTGAGAAAGCCCAAATATATCAGAAAGAATATTATGATAAAGGTAGGTGTCCTGCTAGAGTGTACAAAAATGGAGATTTGATAAAAATTACAAAAACCGCATTTCAAAATCAAGGAAAAAGCACTAAACTTTTACCGTCATACGAGGGACCGTTTCGAGTAATTAAGACATTAGGTAATGACAGGTATAAAGATTATCCTATCCCTGGATTTGAAGGTACTAAAAGTAAACGCAAAACTGTGGTAGCTGCGGATCGCATGAGACCTTGGATCCATATAGCAACCTTAGAGATTAATGACGACGCCACTGATGCTGAGAGTAATACCTCTGACGGAGAAAAGTCAGAATAGGTGTAGCCTTTACTTTGTAAGAATACCTAGTAGAAAGGAATATTATATTATTTTTTGGGCAATATAGGTTAGTTAAGAATAAGTCTTACTTAGTATAATGTTAGCGTTAGATAAACACGTTGAACTTATTAAATATGATTAATTTACAATTAAATTTAGATACTTTATTGAATTGATTAAGTGACTCTATCGCACTTTTATGGTTTATTAGGAAATAAAAAAAATAATAAAAAAAAAAAAATTGGTTGTTAAATAAAAATAATAATCGAATCACTTTCTAGTCCAATAAAGTTTTAAGAACCCTCACGAACCGAGAGGCAAATTCAAAACCTCACGAACCGAGAGGCAAAGTCAAAACCTCACGAACCGAGAGGTAAAGGTAGTACTAAAACCTCATGAACCGAGAGGAAAGTAAGTTCTTCACGAACCGAGAAGAAAGATTATCTAAGATTTGAATATACCCAATAAGAAGTTTGTTTGTATTCAGATATATTTTTGTAAAGTGATGTCAAAATTGTGTTAAAACAACAGTCTGATTTAAAGTATGGATTATCTTAAGTGTAAATAACAAAATAAAAAAATGTAAGTGTAAATTCTTATAATGATTGATTATCTGTGTCGATAAAGTACCTAGTTTAAGTTTAAGGGTGTCTCAACTTGCCGAATGTAAGGTTTCACCGGATGCGTGTGTGAGGGCAAACACGCTATCAGGATGGACGAATGTAAGGTTTAAAACATTTTAACGGCTTTTTGTTCACTTCCCTAAAATTAATTCAATAATTAATACTATTATTATAATCTATGTATAATTGATTTAGTAAATTTATATTTTTATTTTTATTACTGTATATAAAACTTAATAATTTAAAGTGGAAACATTTAACGTTTCCGGTGGAGGTGAACAAAAAGGAGAAAAGATGGCGGGTGGGGACAGTCTTGGATTGGGAGGTACACTGAGAGGTACGAATTGTAAAGTTGTAAGGAAATAAAAGTGGATAATCGTAATAAGTTTAGGATTATTGTACATAGAAAGGTGTTGGACAAAAAGTAAAAGTGGTAAAAACACGACACTGTGGTTTAATTGACTATTCCTTATACCTTGATGCTGTTCAGCCACCAAATTTTAATGGTATTAATATCCCATTTAGCTGCAGCGTCAAGGATCTTGGTATTTATATGGATAACTCTCTCAATTGGAGAACACATGTCACTGAAATAAGTCGCAAGGTCATGGGCTCTCTTCATTCTCTTAATAAACTAAAGCACTTTTTGCCTATTAAGACCAAGGTATCCCTTGTGCAGTCTCTAATCTTTCCCATCATTGATTATGGTGACGTGTGTTATCCGGATCTGAGCGAAGGACAACTCGATAAGTTGGATCGCCTTCTCAATAATTGCATTCGCTTTGTTTTCTGTCTTCGTAAATATGATCACGTTTCTTCCTTCCGCTCTCAACTTGGATGGCTTCCTATTCGCCAACGTCGCAAAAGTAGATTACTCTGTTTCCTTTATAATATTCTGTACGATCCGCAATCTCCTGAATACTTAAAATCTCTTTTTAAATTTCTGGGTTCTACCCACATCCGTCAGCTACGATCCACTGAAAACCTCACACTTTCCATCCCTCCTCACCGCACAGGTTTCATGTCCAACTCCTTCGCCCTTCAGGCAGCACGACTTTGGAACGACCTTCCCCTTAAAACGAAGAAAGCTCCGAACAAGTTTGCCTTTAAAAAGAAAGTTCGCGAATTTCTTTGCAGGTAGAATTGACATCATCTTGGTTTTCTGATTGCTTTATCTGTTTTGTTTTTTTGCTTATATGTATATACATATTATGTATGTATTTATTTATTAGTGTATTTCATGTATTTATATTTATGTAGCATATTGATATTATGTAAGTGTATATGTTTATGTAAGTATATAGTATATAGTTAAGTCAGAATCTATGTTGCACCGCCACTACAATCTCTGCTTTGCCTAAAGGTTAACTGGTAGAGAATGCCTTACGGCATTAAGTTCGCCTTTTGCATATTAAGTGTATTCTTTTTTTGTGCAATAAAGATTAAATAAATAAATAAATAAATAAATGTTATTAAAGCGAGGCTAATACAAGCTCTTATTTCTTCTGTTTCTTTCGTAGGAAGTAAATAAATAAATATCACGAGAAAATGACCTAAACTAAGATCTAGGATTGTACTATGTGTACTAGGTAACGAGAAAATGACCTAAACTAAGATCTAGGATTGTACTATGTGTACTAGGTAACGAGAAAATGACCTAAACTATGATCTAGGATTGTACTATGTGTACTAGGTAACGATAAACATACCTATTTGTACTTTTTGCATTTATTTGTATTGTGCAAAGAAGATTAAATAAATAAATAAATAATATATATAGAAATACATACTTAAACACATAGAAAACATCCAAGACTCAGGAATAAATACTCGTGCTCATCACACAACGCCCTTACCGGGATTTGACCTCTAGTTTCGTAGGCAGGGTCACTACCAACTAGGCTAACGCGTCGTCAAATATTTCTGTATATCTGTCATATATATGTCATAGTTCAAATCTTGGATTCAAGACAATTTTGAATTACTTCTCGTTTACTTGCAAAATTTAAAGCGAATACTTACATACATACGAGTACATAGAAACAGTGCAGCAGAAATTAAAAATCGCTCGTAAAAAATAATGTTTTTAATATCACTAACAAAAAATCCTTTTAATGAAATAAAAGCAAGGTATTGTTTTATGATGAATTCTCGGGGTTGCTAGCTGAACACAAATCCGATCTCAGGGGGTGTGCCAATTAGAGACTAATATTTTGCTGTCTGGGGCAAATAAACATGGCATTGTGCGGTAAGCCTTTTTTAACGAGATCGGGAAAATACGTGCAGTTATTTTTTACTACACGCTCTTCAAAATACCTTTTGTCTTTTTAATCTATAAAAATGAAGGTACTCAGTTTGTCGGAATATTTTTATTAAGCGTTTTATCTTATTCTCACTACTTAGAAATAAAAGATACGCTTGAAACGACAAAATATTTTTTCGTGTACATACATACAAAATCATCATCACCACGTCTTCAATCCCACAAACTTTTGTGGTCGACTATACTTTTTTTTTGCAAAGTCTTTTACTGCTTATCAAAGTCAACCTAATGAGTCCAAACTTGATGGGTCAACGTTAAATTTAGCGGAGATCGGCCACCTTTCGACTCCAGCATCAGATCAGCCTCATGTCATCATAATATTGCATTGTTACGCGATATACATATGCATGCAAAATTTCAGCTCAATCGGAAACCGGGAAGTGGGTCAAATTTGACTTACAAGATTTCAGTACAGACACCGAGACAGGTGAAACTAAATAAAACCTAGTAATAATATCGACGACGCGTTGGTCTAGTTCTCCGAAGCCAGCGGTCCCGGGTTCAAATCCTGGTAAGGTCAGATATTTGTGTGATGAGCACGTGTATTTGTTCCTGGGTCTTGGATGTTTTTGTTATTTAAGTATTTATTTCTCTATCCAAGTAAGTTTATCGTGGTCTAGTACCCTAGTACAAGCCTATAGAGCGTTTGGGACTAGGTCAATTTGTGTGAGATTGTTGGTGATTATTTATGTACGAGTATTTAATTTATTTATTAGACTAGGCTGAGTTCTTGTACGACCAAAAGTATTTATAGCTAAAACGGTACCAAGTTTGGCGCTGGACTATTTACATTCAGACCAATTTATTGCAACTAAATGCATTTTGAGCCTTAAATTGGCAGTTGCCTATGTTTTTGGTTTATGTTTTTGGTTGGTAAATAATAATTTTACGCGTTGATCAAAGAGCTTTAAAGCAATTACATGTCTAGGGATAATTGGAAAGAGTAATTCTAGCCCACCTTAATTATAATTCTAATTAGTAAAACTCAAACAGTTGTTATGCCTAGACTTTAAAGGTTAACCCGTTAAATAAATAATTATTTTTGTTATTAAAACTTTCGCTGTGTTTACAGATATAATACATTGCATAGAAAACATAAAATGTATAAGACTATTACCAATCATTTTAAAAGAAGTTATTTCTTCCTTTTTAAGACGGTTTTTAGCTTTTTCAAACATTTATCTTATTAATGAGGGGTATACTTACGGTATAACTGTTCAGAGAAACTTCTACGAGCGCAAGGACTACGATGCCACTTTCGCTGTCCCGAAGGCGGTGCTCAAGCTGGTGGGGCTGCGGCTGACGCACGATGACCCTCCTATAGTCAGGTTAGTCTGAAAACCCTTTTTTATGGTATCCTCGTATCTATCTCCAGAACGTTAAAGAACATACTGGAAATTGCAATCAAGACTGAAATCATAGATGATTACTTAACCATCATATCTAATATGAAAACTTGTTTTATAAAGTCAAAATTAACTAAATAATTATTAGTTACCTATACTCTAAAGTTGAGAATCTAAACAATAAAGGAGAAAAGAAAGAGTGTACCAGGGAATAATAACCCAATGCAAAAAGGGTTCTCGTGGGTTCCTCTTTTTCGGATGAGCCGGTTTCTAATTCTAAGTATAATTAATGACTTTACTCCTGTTCTACTCCTTTGTGTATTTGCCAATGTCAAGTTATTTATACACACTCCCGTGGACTTATTAGAGCCGATGCAATTATTCGGTAAAAGATTATTTTCTCTTATGGACTAAGCCAGAAGCACACACGGTTAGCTCCAGAAGCCAGTTTAAAATGATTATTGAATAAAAAATGAGTTTCCTCTAGGTTATGTCACGCGAGAAATCGTTCTCTGGTATTATCAGTTATTAATGTTTTTCTATGTCGTATTTTTTATAAATAGTAATGTTTCATGGGTCTCAGATCTGCCCTCCTAAGCCTCCTGCAGTATCTCATATTCAATAGCCGAAGCAGATTAAATCCTATCCTGTTGGTAATAAGGTGACATTTGCTACAGGAGTTTTGTTTGAGATACTGCATTTGTGTTAGCAGGGCAGAGATGTCACTTACACTAGGATGGTCTGTGTGCTCGTATGTCTTCTTCTTGCCATTAAAAATAAAGTTTATGTGCCAGGTTCTGCTGGAACATGTTCTACTGGTTCGAATTCCTGAACCTGTTCGTGATCACGTTCCTGGAGTTGATCAACATGGCGCAGACCGCTCAGGGTGGGTCCTTCCAGGACGCCATTGAGATATTCCGCATGATGCCGTGCGTGGGGTACCTGCTGCTAGGTGAGGTTCCAGTGCCGCCATGTGGCTACATGGTGGTAGACCAGTTACACCAGGGTTTACTATGGTTCACCGATACAATAAGTTTTAGAAACCTTGATTAAGCGAATCCTTTTTCCATGCCTTATCTGGTATACCATGAGTATCTACTGCTGGAAAAATCAAGGTTTTCCCGATATTAATTCACTACAACATCATTGTCACAGAATAATTATTACATTGCCACTTTCCCGAACACATGGTTGAGAGAGGTGATGGCTGAGATACGCGTCATACTCGTGAACGGGTGCTGTTTGTGGGGTCCAGTCTGTTCACTTTTGCAAGGACTGGTTCTTCAGTTTATTATTCTAGTTATGGCTTTTGACGTAGAGATCTCGTCGTGTTGTTCTCCTAGCCTTATTATTTTTAGTTTAATGTTATTAGCCTTACATGTTTGTATTGATTTTATTTGTTCAAGCTTTAATCATTATTATTTATTACTTTGTTAAGTACTTGTAATGTATCTTACTTTTAAGTATTACTGTACTTTATGTTTGAAAAAATGATCTTCTGCTGGTGTTTATTGGCGCTTCTTCTCCACAATGATGGTCTTATCTGAAGCGCTAGTAAATTCACTTCATATTACCGACGTGTAAAAGCGGCCAACTTACTGAATAAACATTTTGATTTTGATTTTGATTTTTGACATGCCTTAAGTATAAAATCAAGTTGAATTGGATTGATAAGATGGAATCGGTAGTAATTTAAAAAATGAACTAACTATACAAATCGGATCAAAAATACCTACCTCAAACTCATTTTCTCCTCCAGCAATGGCGAAGTCCTACAAGATCGTGTACTACCGACACGTGTACGAGAACCTCGTGAGCGAGCTGAGAGACATGTGGCCCCAAGGAGCTGTCAGTCCGGAACAGCACCAGGTTTTGAAGACAGCGCTACGGCAGCTGAACATCGTCGTGCAAGGTTAGCGCTCACTGCTATGTAGTCCTGCGTCCTGAAAAGGATGTATACTCAACTGCCCGGTGAACGAGAATCTTGTGAGTGAGCTGAGAGACATGTGGTCCCATGGAACCTTTAGCCCGGAACTTCGCCAGGAGTTGAAGACAGCTCTGCGGCAGCTTAACGTCATCATGCAAGATCAAATCCTCACAGCTTCAATATTGGCTTTTGGTGATGGAGCCCCATCTTGTGGGTCTGTGAATTCTTAGTCCAATGTATATAGACGTCATTTGTTAGTCCTTTACCTCAAAAGCATAAATTTCTTGTAGCGATTCATCGATTCGCATTTCACCTCGATCGTGTATTTTATTTTCGCTTTGTGTCAAAATCGCATTTTTTTTTGTTCGCTAATAGCTTTAGTCGCATTTTACCTCGTTCGCTTATTTTACTGTTTCATTTGGTTTCGATCGTCAATTTTATTATTAGCAAATATTTTAAATCACAGTATACCTCAATCGCATATTTTGTAATAGCATATCGCTGCGATCGCTTAATATCATAGTTCGCCAATCTACTATAATTACCTCGATCATAAAATCTAATTGTTTTATTTAGTCAAAGTCTTCGCGCGCTTATTACGGCGCAGCGCGACGGTCCCGCTGCAGGAGACGCTCGCGTCGCGGTAACAACACGATGATGATAATATTTCAATGAATTTGATAGCATTTAAGACATGAGACTACAGGTACAAAACACTTTATTAAAAAAAATATACAGCAATTTAGTGCGAACATCAATTAACGCGTCAAATTAAATATAGTCCCAAACAAACATCGATCGCGACGAAATGCGTCTAGGGTAAAATACTACACGAAAAATGAAATGCTACAAAATAATTATTCTAATGTAAAAAGCCACGCGAAAAATTGCTTTAAGTAAAAGATTCTATTGAAGTTTTGTTCATTCGAGGTGAAATGCGATTCGGTGAATCGCTACAAGGAATTTATGCTTTTGAGGTAAAGGACTAACAAATGATAGACGTGGACGTGTGGTGTTACCCGGGACTAACATTGCTATCTTACGACAGCTGAAAGTAAAAAAAATACTTGTCTGCGAGTTTGTACAATCATACGACTACCTGTAGAAATGTGCAGTATTAAATCTTGTCACAGGTGACATAAGCTAGGTTTGTAAATCATCTATGTAGAGGAAAAACTCACTGCACTCGAAGTCATTTTAAAGACAGTTAAATCGTTCCTTTTTTAAACTTGAGTATAAAGAATTCGTCACTAAGGAACGACTTAATCGTCATTAACTGACTGAGTGCGACGGTAAATTATTAGTAAGTTATATGTAGGTGCATACTTAATGAGTTTTCCTCTATAGACGAAATCATCTTCGTTTCCAGGTTACTACTGGTGTAACAACGCTCTGCTGGTCATCTTCCTATCACCGCCCTTCGTGGAGATCATGAAGCGAGCAGCCGGCCACGACGTGCCGCTCATCTTCCCCTTCTTCTACTGGTTCCCCTTCGACCCCTTCCAGAAGGTCTACTACGAGGTCATCCTGGCCTTCCAGACGTGGCATGGTGAGGTCATGTTTGACTTTAGCACCAATAACTATGACATAGATCTTACAGGTACCCAATTCTAGTGACTTCAGGATTTTTTCTTGCGAGATAAACTGTCAAGTGCATACCTTTTTGACATATCTCAAATGAAAAATCATCTAGTCACGAGAATTAAGTCCCTGGCCTGATAAATCCGCACGCCTTATACTGGCTTTCTGTAAAATAAATGCGTCCGAATCGGTCTATCATCTGCTTGGGAGCTGCAATGACACTGTCAGATATACACGTTAATTCAACATAACATTGGGGGAAAAATTTGGTCAAACATGGTCGGGATGGGCCACCAATGAAAAAAACTACATTAAAGAATCCGCATTGATATCGGTTCCCCCTTTAGACCCTAAACGATAACAGATGCTAATCAAATACGACACGTTTGCCTAGTTGGTAGTGACCCTGCCTACGAAGTTAGCGGTCCCGGGTTCAAATCCCGGTAAGGGCAGATATTTATGTCGTGAGCGCGAGTATTTGTTCCTGGTTGAGGGTGTTTTCTATACATTTAAGTCTATATTTCTCTATATAAGTAGTTTATCGTTGTCTAGTACCCATAATACAAGCCTAGACTAGGTCAATTCGTGTGACACTGTCAAAAAAGGGATAGGCGAAATTTTCTAACGCATAACACTTTTTTGACGGTTAACTTCTCCCTAAAAATAATTTAATGTTTATGCCTGCAACTTGGTAGGTACATTTTATTTCCCGCCGTTCCTCAGGAAGCAAGATTAAACCTACCTATCCAATGCGTTACTGCGCTCTACCTTCCGGTTGCTTGAAAAGGATGAAACTTCTGCTCTCATAAACCAATAGGCAGTATCTCAGATTCAATCGCTAACGCCAATTCAGACCTATCTTGGGAGGGCAGACTTTTGAGAGGGTGGTTGCACAAAAGACCAGAAAAGGTCAAAGGACTAACCTCATCCTAATAAGCAGAGATCGGAATAGGTAGTGCAATTTCGGGTGAATGACCTTAAACATTATACTTAATATGGATAAGACCCCAGATTCCGGGACTCGTATTATTTCACAGAATATTTTCTTGACATGACCTAAATTGAAGTTAAATGGGAACATGCGAAAAATCTTAAAAAAAATGTTATTGTAAATACTTTTTAACTTTTTGTCATTGCAAGTGTTTACATATTTCGTCAATGCGATATTCTATGCAAGCAAAATAATCGTTTAAACACAAACTTTAACACTTAGCAAATGTAATTCTGGGGTTACAAGCTATATCCATACTAAACTTACGCACCGAAGTCTCGCGAAATTGCACTACCTATTCCGATCACTGCTAATAAGATAAATCCTGTGAATTAACGCAGGACGTCGCCATCGATCTGTGTTAACTATTAGTATTTTTAACTACATGTTAACAACTCATCAAACAAATGGCCCTGAATCGCGGAAATTATTATATTTCCTCGACGTTTCGATCATATTGCAAAGATCGTGGTCACGGCAAAACTTTAAATAATTATTTTAAAAAATTTACCGCCTGTTTCACAATCGAAAAGTAAAGCTTATTTGACAAATAAACTTAGCCCTTTCTCTTTCTGACACTTGAAAATAGACAAGGAGAGAGACATCTTTATGTGACAGATAAATTTACTTGTCGATTGTGAAACAGGCCCTAAGCCTCGTCTAGCTACAAATAACATGTGTATTTAAATATACTGTAAAAGTTTTAAAATCTGTCCGTGCTACTCGTGATACTTGGGTGGTTCTACGCATAGAATAGGACAGGGTAAGGAAAGGGAGCAGCTGATTCCTTTTCGCTGCCTGGAACTTGGCAGGTTTATATAACCTCTGAAACGACAAAGGTACCCGAAAGTTTATCCATAAAACGGGAGTTTATTATAAAGCAATATCGAATTTTTTAATATTGTCGTAACAGCGAGGGTTGCAGCGATGGTCGTTTTAAACGGGGTTAGAAATATTTTGTGGAAACATTTTTAATATCAGATTTGGGGAGGCTCGAAAGGTCGATATATAATTACATATTATCGGTCCCTTTTGGGCTCAAAGTAAACCCTTGTTCTCGGCCGGAAGTTATTTACGATTTTTTTAATTATTGTTAATTTTTAATAATTAGCATATCAGCGGTCAGCTTCCGATAATCACTAACGTTAGCGATATTCGAAAGCGATTTTACAGACTGGGATAGTTGTATATAGTTGTGTTTAGAATTATTTCTTAATGTTGCAATTAATATACTTTTACTAATACATGCTTACATAAACATTTTACAGTGGTACACGAAATAATTTTGCTGTCTGTATATCACTCATTAGTTAAAAAGTCGATATAAACTATGAAGTTAGCTTGAAAATATTAACACTAGCTTTCTCACAAAGTTGACGTAAAAAGTCGATCAAACTGTGGTTTTAAAAAAGTAAACATACTTAAGTACTGAATCCTTTGTTGTGTATTTCAGTAAGGAAACAGGAAGAAATATATGTTTTAATATCTTTTAGAGTCTTGCCTCAGAAATAAACTGCCAATAAAATGTCGGAGACGTTTTATGGAATAAGTCAAACACGTGCTTTATATTTTGAATAGCTTTACGCCCGCGACTATGTTCGCGTAAAGTTTTTTTTCCATTTGTTTCTTTCAATGCAAACTATAAAAACAGCACAATTTAATAATAATATAATAATAATAATAATAATTCATTTAATTCAGACTCTGGGCCCATAACAGTGTTAGTGATACATTTATATTACAACCTAGGTTTTAGTATATGAACACAAAAGCAAAACAATGTCAACAAATAGAAAAATACGATGAAATAATTAAAACCACACTAAAAGAGAGAAAATAATATATATGTAAAAAAATTTGAAACTCAAATGATCAAAAGTAAATAAAACCAATAATATTTAAATTGTTAAAAACTATACAGTGTGTTACCGGCATGAGGGCTTTAAATGTAGGTATCGATTCTACTCCTCAAATGCTACATCTTTTGTTTTACGACTTAGAAAATAACTTAATTTACAGTAAGTTATAGGTGATCAAACTTTCAAACTTTACTAATAAAATCAATGAATTAATTTATTTTGTATGAAAAATAAAAAATTAAAATTACCTCATTTTTTAAAGTCGTAGAACAAAAGTAGTTCGATTTGAGGAGTAGAATCGATACCTACATTTAAAGCCCTCATGCCGGTAACACACTGTATAACCAGAATGCCGATTAACTAAATATAATGTATATGGAGTTTTATTTATATTACTGACTAAATGCTAAAGAGTGCGACTCGATCTCCCCAATGAATGTGGTTCTAGTGTCGCACCACCGGACAACTCAGTCTCTCAAGTATGACATTTAGGAGGCTGTTGGAGCTGTCCCGCACTCGACGCATCATAAAGTGGGTACGAATTAGAGCAGCCTCGGGTTGAGGCACGCATGGCTCACCTATTTTGCTCAAATTCGTACGCACTCACGCGCTGTGCGCGAGCAGCGGGCGAGCGGCGCGCGGCGAGCCTTCGAGAGTCGGTCTTTTGACCGTGCTCAAAGACGCTTTGGTGTGCGTGCCTCGCGTAATTTTGACGTGTAAGATGCTGTTACTGCTCTTTCCTCACTAATAATTAGTAAAGTAGATAATAATAAAAAGTGTTTGTCGGTATTTCTTGACCTCAAAAAGGCGTTCGATACCGTCTCTATTCCCATCCTTGTCCGGACCTTGGAGAAGATTGGCATAAAAGGTACTTCGCTGGGTCTTCTTAGTAGCTATCTCCAAAACAGGACACAAATTAGGAATTCACATCAGCGATGACCGCGTTATATCTTACGGTGTTCCGCAGGGTAGTGTTCTAGGCCCCACACTCTTCCTGATTTACATAAACCAGCTATGTAATATGTGTATTGAGGCGGGAACATTCTTCACATATGCCGATGACACCACTGTGGTATTCTCAGGGGAGACATGGGAAGAAGTGCGCTCATCTGCGGAACTTGGTCTTGCCAAAATCGCAGGATGGCTAAAAAGAAATCTACTCACCCTTAACACAGCCAAGATTAACTACGTTTGCTTCACCAACTACAATCGTACGCAGCCTGAGATTAACTTCTCGATCAGAATCCATACTTGCCACAATATGCAAACCTGCTCCTGCCCAGCCATCGATAAGGTAGAATCTACTAGATACCTGGGGATTATGGTTGACCAGCGTCTTACCTGGCAATTGCACATTAGGAACATTATGAATAGAATTCGCAAACACATCTATATTTTTAAAAATCTTAGGCACGTAGTGACGAAGATCATGCTTAATAATGTTTACGTATCGCTAGCTCAGTCAGTCCTCACATACTGTATCCCTATATGGGGAGGTTCAACAAAGAGCAAGTTTCTTGAGCTTGAGAGAGCTCAAAGGGCACTTCTTAAAGTTATGTATCTAAAGCCGTACAGATTTCCCACAAACGAACTTTATATACTCTCTGACTTGTTATCTGTAAGGAAATTGTATATACTAAACCTAATTTTAAAAACACACAAGGCAACCACATACACACCGGAAAAAACAAATACACGTAGGAAAAGGACTAAAGTAATCCACACTCCGACAGTGAAATCTGTATTTGCAAGGCGACAACAAGCAGCACGATCTGCCAAACTGTATAATGTTATAAATAAGCACATTGATATTTATTCCTGTACCACATATAAGTGTAAAAGTATCTTAACAAAATGGTTAAAAACTAAAAGTTATTTTGATATTGAAAATTTACTTACATAAACGCACACGCACGCACTCGCACACACACACACACACACACACACACACACACACACACACACACACACACACACACACACACACACACACACACATACGTTATTTAATACGAAATGTTTCCTATTACTCTTAAATTTAAATTTATATTTAAGTTATACCTATACCTGCACCTAAGCTAAAATTGTAAGTCACTACATGAGTATCTAGTGTACTTAAAAAGAGGCACCAGCACAGATACTGTAACCTAGCTTAAGTTACTGAATAAACAATTTTTTTTTTTTTTTTTTTTTTTTTTTTTTTTTTTTTAAAACTTCACCTTTGTGATCGACGCAGCGCTGTGTTCAGAGAATCACCCTCCTGCTCTGATCTCTGTGTGAACCCTACCACGTCAAAGGCAATATTATGGTTTCACACTGTAGAATAGAGGCCCTGATTATTACGAGGATTACAAAACTAAATAACTTTTTGTTTTAACCTACCTATAGGTAACGTTCGGTCATAAAGCAGAGCGTTGAACAAGGATTATATGACCAACACCCTGGCGCTATGGAAGCGCTTTATCATTAACACGTTGTTGCCAGGGCTCATCACGATCTGGTTCATGTTGTGCGGCGACCTGCTTTTCTGCATCTTCCTGTGCCACGTGACCACACAGTTTGACCTCCTGGCTCTGCGCGTCAAACGACTAGTCTACGTTCCGATGGACTCGCAGCTTTTACACGCCTATCCATTGGGTAAGTCTATTTAATTCGTGCATTTGTGCTTGAACTTAGTTTGTGTAAAAAAACATTTTTCATTAAATATGCTCTTTCATTGAAGAAAGGGTGTTATAACACGCAGGCGTATAGGGCAGTTATAGCCATTTACCTCCCAAGGGAGTTATGGGTTTAGTTTTTACATAAGTATAGAAGGAGGTTTAAAAACAGCCAAGGTTAATGAGAAGGCACACGAGCACTCAGGCCACCTGATGGTAAGTGGAATCTGAGACCCAGGGACATTTGAATTCTCAAAACTGTAATCCTAAGACCTCAAATGCCAACCCTGAGGACGAAGATGGAATGCCTCTGAACCGGAACACAACAATGCTGCTTGCACTGTTGCTTGGCGGGTGGTTAATGGATAAGATGGTGGTAGCGATCCGGACGGACCCTGCACAGAGTCCTACCACCACTAAACTTAGCTACAAACAAATTTTACTGTGTATAAAAGTTATACCGTACATTTTACTGCTTTATAATCTATACTTTATATTATTTAAGAGACATTTGCAATTATTTTTACTAAATTGTTTTTAAAAACCGCTACAATCTGGCAGTATGGCCTGTCATGTTTGAAAACGAATGGCAGTTCATAGCATAATCTGTGGAAGACTATATTGAAAAAAGTTCAGTTGACATTATGTTGACAATATCTTTTAGCTAGCGGCCATTTATATTTTGATAGTTGTTTTCTTTAATAGTCTATTTTTATTGTTTCCCTGCAAATGTGATGAAAAACATAGTGTGCATCACGGGCAGTAAGGGGATAACAAACTCGAGTCTAAAAGCCCTCCGCCTCGGGCGTCGGGCTTTTAACACTCTCGTTGGTTATACCCTTCTTACTTCCCTTGATGCACAATGTACTATTAAACTTACTTGGATTTGAGTTTTATCATCAAAGACATGACATGAAAATGAAACCTCTGTCTAAATGTCAATGCCTTATGAACTTATGATCATTAAATAAAAATAGTTTCGGTAACCGTCGGGGAGGGAAAATGGCCGATTGAAAGAAAGATTATGGGAGTTCCAGTAACCTTCGGGGAGGGAAGATGGCCGATTGAAAAATGCCCGGCTTTTACTTTTGATTTATTCTGTTTACTGATTTACTCTATTCACTTAACATTGGCGAAATCACTGCGTGGACCGTCATTAATTAAAATAGAAGAAGAAGAAGAAAGATTATTCTGTTTACTGATTTACTCACATGACATTAGCGGAATATCGCGGTGGACCGCCATAATATTATATTAAAAAGAAAAAGAAATAAAAAATAAAAAATGCTTTATTTCTAAATCGTACAATTTCAAAGAAAGTACCCATTGTACGGGACATCAGGGCTGGGCCTCTATTCAGGTGCGTTAAAACGATATCGTGTTTGACACGTTTAAGAATCGTTTATGTCACAGTCGCCATTATTGTAAATGACATAAGAGTTATCAAAACGTTGACAATACGGAAACAGGTCAAAAACAATATCGTTATAACGCAGTTGAATAGAGGCCCAGGAATTGGAATTCTACAAGGTCATAACGCAAACGGTTTTCACCTGTTTCCGTATGTCAACATTTTGATAACTCTTATGTCATTTACAATAATGGCGACTGTGACATAAACGATTCTTAAACGTGTCAGACACGATATCGTTTTAACGCATCTCAATAGGAGGCCCTGACAATATCATAAACACACAAAATAAAATGACTCATGGCCGCGTTTTAGAATTTCTCTTCCGCGTTTACCAGGGTGGCATAAATGAAGGAAGGCTCGTAAACTAACTCAATAATAGCGCAATAGATGGCAGCTCTACTCAATTTGGTATAATTCAATAAAATTACAATTAGTTGATCTGTATACAGGGTGGCTCATTCAAATCGGTCAGTATGGGAAAGTCTGAAACTATAAGACGTACGAAGATTTGTTCTTAGGAACCATGTCACCGATTTTGATAAAAAGAAAAACTGCATTCATACATTTATTAAAAAATCTGTACCCACCTAGGGAATCGAACCGGGTTGTTTTGAAAAAATAAACTTAGGTACACTATTTCTATTCAGATATCGATTGTGTAGGTCTTAAGCAGTAAATGTTTCTAAGAAACATGATGTCTAAAATCCAGAAAATGCATTGTTTTCACATAATTTTAATTTATTCAAGGCGTCAAGACTTGATTTATTGAAGACTTTTTAAATGAAAACTTTTCGCGAAAATGGATTGGAACGAACCGCCCTATCAAATGGCCCGCGAGGTCGCCCGATTTAACGCCTCTAGACTATTTCTTGTGGGGTTACGTTAAAGATGAAGTGTACAAAACAAGCTATGACACCGTTGAAGACCTAAAAGCAGCCATAGAGTCAATTTTAACGCAAATTGACCACATGAAGATACAAAATGCAATAGTAAGATCGTTAACTAAACGTGTTGAATATTGTATTGAAAAAAACGGTGGTCACTTCGAACACCTACTATGATAAATTAAAGTAAGTGAAAACAATGCATTTTATTCATTTTAAACATCATGTTTCTTAGAAACATTTACTGCTTAAGACCTACACAATCGATATCTGAATAGAAATAGTGTAAGTTTATTTTTTCAAAACCACCCGGTTCGATTCCCTAGCTGGGTACAGTTTTTTTAATAAATGTATGAATGCAGTTTTTCTTTTTATCAAAATCGGTGACATGGTTCCTAAGAACAAATCTTCGTACGTCTTATAGTTTCAGACTTTCCCATACTGACCGATTTGAATGAGCCACCCTGTATATTGTAAATTTAAAGAAATGTTATGTACTCGTATAGCTTTTGTTTATTGCTAAATTGTTAAAAAGAAAGAAAGGATAAAAGAAAAGAAAGCATAAAATCAGGTTCAGAAGATCAACAGCAACGTTTTTCAGGAAGAATCACACAAATGGCGTTAAATCGCTTGTTTAGGTTACGTTGTTTAGCGTCCGATTTTACTAGAACCGCATAAAATAAAACGAGCGTACTAATGGTAACTGTACTTTTTAGTTGTGTAAGTAAATCTCATACGTGACTATGATATTTACTCATACAACCATCATGTCCACACTACCATCCTGCAATATACTGATATATGTACAGGGGTGGTCAAATTTTAATTATCTAAAAGTAACTCGTAAGTTCAATATAGGTCGAATGGTATTTAATTTTCAACAATCGTATTATTTTTTATTAGACAAAATTAAAAGATGGCGTGGGACTTTGCAGCACATTTCTCTTCCGCGTTTACTAGGAAGGCATAATATAAACGAAGCTTGTTTCAGTCGGACCTAACTGCGCCATTTCCGCCAGCGCAATAGGTGACGTCACTTCCTTTTCAGTTTTCATTGCAATCTACGCGAATATTTATTATATTATTTCGTTGTTGCTGTTATTCATACATTAAGCAAATAAAGATATAAAATGATTTTGCTTCCAGCGTTTTATCAACATCATAATTTAAAAAAGTATTGTAATAGTGCAACTATACTATAAGTGCGTGTTCGAGAAAAGTCTCATAGATGGCACCAGGAGTTTACGTTCGTACTCTGCCAAAGCCTCACTTTGCTTCCGCGTTTACCAGGAGCTCATAAAACAAAAAAGTCTGTATTCAGGATCAGTTTCGTTTCTGTAAAATTATGGTCCCACCAAAAACATTTTCATGTAAAATAATGCCAAGCTGAGGCCATACTGACAATAAATTATCAGATCTCATGTAAAGCCAAACTTCTGACTCTACACGCCCCCTACTTCACAAACTCTACATCTTAGTCAAAATATGGCTGTAAAATTCATACAAAAACGCGTAACACTCAACTTTTCTCCGATGGGTAACCGTTGCAATTATCAGAAATCAGAACCACTAAAACTCCGAAATTTAACCAGGGCCAGTGTATTTTATCTGTAAAATGATGTATTTCCATAAACCGACAAGGTTTCTGCGTAAGACCCTTGTACTATTATTATCTATTCTGTGGTAACACACACAGCAGCGCCACAGAGGGGTACAAATTTGCTTCCGCGTGTACTAGGAGAGCAACATTAAAAAGGGTTTAACAAAAGTTGCACTAACGATGCACCCTCCGTCGATGCACGATACGACTGATGCGAACTAGATACGTCACAGAAGTGCTCCTAGATGGCAGTAAAAAGCTATTTTGCTAACTTCTACATAAATAAAAGTCAATGTATTTCTTGTAAGGGTTCCGTACCCAAAGTGAATCCCATTACTAAACCTCCGCTGTCCATCCGTCTGTCCGTCAGTCCGTCCGTTCGTCTGTCAGCGGGCTGGATCTCATGAACCGAAACACTTGAAATTTTAACAGACCACACTATGCCCGCTATGTCAACTAATAATAAAAATAAAAGATAAAATTAAAAAGTAAAAATATATCTAAATCCACAACTAGACACGACATTTGATTGTGATGGGTCATACATAGCCCCCTTTTTTCTCACGCTTTAAAAGTGACATTTTAAAGCCATGCAATGAACTTAAGCGACACTTTTAGCTTGTACTATTATTTATTCTGTGATTTTAATCCCTAGGAATCTACATACTTTTTTTTCTTGGTGCGCTACAAACGGCAGGTTACATGTTACTGCTACGTCGGCGCACAAGTTATGTTATTTAATTATTTGTACAGATTAAATTTCAGTTTTAGTTCAGATTTATTTTGGATACACCCTGTAGGATCTTTTGTGCAGTTACCACAGTAGATGTCTTGCTTTGCCGCTAAATAATCAGGTATAAAATTAAATTAAAAACAAACACATACGGCATCGGCTGGGGCTTGAACTCTGTACTTTACGATCAAGAGTCGAACACCCTATATTGCCAATTAGGCCACCGACGACGCTTTCACCGCCCCTTCGCCCTCCACGCCGGATTGTTGTGGCACGGACTATTTCTACGCCGTGAAAATATCCCAGATACACCTTTTGTGGTCTCTTTCTGTATTGCGGCGACTGGACGAGAGTGAAAGAGATACCGCTAGAAATAAAGATGGCGTGGTTGTAAAAGATGTGATTTTAATTTTAATGCAATCGAAGTGAAAAGTGGTAAATGAAACTATTCATTAAGTTACATTGTATATAAAACTAGAGCTTTGTTTTATGTTTTTTTGTGTCCTTTGCAATCTCTTTTCTCGATCCGAATCGATCCAAACCAAGCGCGATACGAAGCGCTTTTGCGTTTTTATACGTCATCGCCAGCAATTCGACGCTTTGGTACCAGGAGTTCATGCGTTCGAAGGAGGCTTCTAAGTCGAGGCTCGTTTCAGGAGACCGCCTACTGCAGAGCCATCTAACGTACTTTAGGCGCATCAGTAAGCCTTGATAGTAGACTATTCAAATTAAGCCATGACAGTTTAAGGAAGGTTGATGTGATCCATACCGCTACTTTCTGGTTGTAAATAGAAAATCAACTCCCATTTTCTTTTTAAGCCTGAACGAATTAAATTAAACTGAGATATTTAGGAGAATAAAACCGTGGGTTGTTAACATGTTGCGTTTGTCACATTTATTTTTATTTAAGGATCTCTATCCGTATTCAATATGCATTTTCCCTCTAACGTAGGTATTTTCTCACGTTTAGTTTTAACTCGCTTACAGAAGGTAAAATTTACCTAACTTGTAGAAAAACGCTTCTATTTGTTGCCAGTAAATGCGTTATGCTTGTGAATTTAATTCTAAACGTTATAATTAAGATGAATGATATAATATTAATAACAATTTATCCGCTAATGGGTCCGGTGGCACTTTTTAGGGTAGAATAGAGGACAAAGGAAATTCTGTTAAATTTTCTAAGTGTAACTTCAAACCACAGACGAATAAAAAGAAATGTTTATGACTTTAAACACACGAGTGAACCTTTTATTAAACACATCGCATTTCCCGTGGGTCTGGTTGAACGAAGTGTTTCTTTTACATTATTGAAAGAACTAGACAAATAAATGTTTACTGGCTTTTCTAGCAAATCAATTTAAGAAAGTCTGTATGTACCCTTTTAAAACTATTAGATTAAACTGTGTAATGCTGTGGTTGTTTTAGGGAGAGCCATGATAAATTGAAGTTAAATATTTTCGTTTTTTAAGGTTTTCTAGTGGACAGTCAAGTAAGGATCATTGAAGCAAAGTAAAATGTTCAAATTCACATGACTTTTACATAGTTACGGGTAGATACTCGTAATATGACTTTGTATCGCTGCTCTATGGTTCAACAGAAATAATATATTAGCTAACATTGCGCTCAAAAATACAGCGTCAAAATTTAATATGGGTATATACCTATGTATTTTAAGAGGCCGTACACGAAATTTTAGTGGTTTTGCTTCTTTTTGAGATTTTACAGTTAAAATACTGCTATTCTATAAGTTTGAATGCACATCATGAAAAATCATTTCAGTTCTAATCGAATAAATGACTTACAAATAAATGAGGTACTTAGATGTGTCGAGTATTATAATGCGAGATTTAGGTTATTTTAAAACATTATAAGTTGCTATTTATTTTTTATTTTTTTGATGTTTTTTTAAAGTAATGGATTGATTTTGAGCTGAACTTTATTACTGTTGTTTTAATTTTATGAACGATAGTTTTAAGTAGTCGTAATCAAAAACAATGTTTTGCCCATTTTCTGTAAAACTTTACCAAGTTAATAATTTTTTTACACAAAAAAAATATACGAAGGTGACAAATTTTACAGCAATAAATTGTATTTTTTTCATACCGTTTAGACGTCAAAACGATTCGTGAATATGCGATATTCTAAACCTCTTACAGCAAAATTCACAAAAAAGTCGCCGGTTTCAGGTCGATGAATCAGTATCAAATAATAAAAACAAAAAAAGTAGCTCATACATTTCTTTTAAAGTTTAAATTATCTTTCGTGTTGCGCATTAAAATTTGTAGAAGTAAAGTATTTCAACAGTAAAATCACGTCTGTAAAATCCGGTTTATCGGCAAAATTTTGTATACGGCCTCTTAACAAGAGTTAGCATACACAATAATTAACTTAAAATCAATAGTGTATCTTGCAACATTACCTATTTCTTACTAATTAATTCAGCAAGAAATGTATCATGCCAATTAAATTAAAGCATCTGAGTAAACATCATGTCATGAAAAACGGTTCACCATTAAATTTGTTTACTTCGCCAGTAAAACTCAAAAAGAAAGATCATTAATTTAACCCTTAAATAGGCAAAAATTAAAAAAGTCGTGAATTGAAACCCTATTTGATTTCGAACCAGCATTAAAAAAGATCAATTAAAAAAATACAAAAAGTTAAAATTATGGTACTTATGTATCCTGTGGTGCACACTGCCAAGTCAAGGGTTAATCAATTTTAAATTAAATTACTTATTAATCGTGGCGGTTAACTCGCCTGAGAAAGGTACTGATAAGGGACAAGTTCGCCATTGTACATGTTAATCATAAGTTTATGTACGAAATTTCTTGTTATTGTTATTTTTTCTTTGTGCGATAAAGAGTTTACATACATACAAACATACTTATTTTCCACGTGTCGTCCTTGCACTTGGATAGGCAATACAAATAGACGACTGATGGACACTCTCAGAACCTGCTCCTAACCTAAAACCAACTTTAAGAAATAAACGTTAAAAAAACAAAAAACCGCCTACAAAAATGCAAGAAATAACTTCTTTTAAAATTGTAGGCACCTGCCTAATAGGTTAGTCCAACTGAAGTCGGCGACCACAATATTTTCACCAATTACTTGAGATATATGTGGTCGCCACTCTTAAAATAAGTACCGTTGAGGAGTTCCGATGGCCATCTGTGGTCTTCATCATTAGTTCCACTTCCTCAAATGATACTTCTGAATGCAAATGCTACATTTGTTACTAAAAATATTAAAATCGCTATATGATTGCCTACAATATTTGTGGAGTTCCCTCAATTCCTCACTGATTCCCTTGTCAGATTCAGATTTGGTGACAATAGGACCACCTCGAAAATATACTCTACCAAACCAAAAAAAAAATTTCAAAATTGACGAAGTAATCGGTGAACATACATAAAAAAAATGCAATGGAACGTATAACCTCCTCCTTTTTTTTAAGTCGGTTAAAAAAATACTAAACTTCAACAGTAAAAGTTACCAACAAATTATCTTTATAACATGATTTATATGATCGTTGTAATATACGGTCTTACGTCTCTAGTAATAGATACTGTAATAGTCGTTTTATATATCCTATTGCTGGAGTCTGTACCGCCAATTCCGAGAGCCGCCAAACGTAATCCGTGTAGAAGATGTTGGCGTTGGCAAGATTAATGTTAAAGGACAAATTAGTTCTGTTTTACGAAGTGTCAAAACGATAACTACGAGTAAGTAGTAAGGAGTTTTCTATACGTGACACCTAGGCACTGTTAAATCTCTTTCTATTATAAATGAAAACAAAAATGGTAACAATTGCTATAAATCATAATAATGCCTGACGCGTTCTTCTCCGTGTCTTTCTTCATGTCTTAGGTTTTCGGTCTATTAACGAGAACTTTATTTTATTTGTGCTGAGTAATTAATCTTGACTAATGTGATAATCCCTATTCCATTGGCACTTTTCTTTACATGCGCAGGTAGCATCAGCAAGGAGAAGAGTGAGAGAGACAAGACGACAGAAACGTGGGACAACGTTACTTTGGAGAAAACTCACGTAAAGGAGCTAGCCAGCATCATCAACAGACATCGGGCCCTGATCCGGTAGAGTCACCAGAAATAATATATTTTCCCAACATTTTCTTTGCTCATTGGTCGATACATCAACTAAGATAGATTAAGATTATGCATGCCAAATAGTTGCAGAACATACCTTCATGTATTTAAATCCGACTGACACATATATGCTCATAACACCTGTGTATGTTCTGGCAAAAAAAAACATTTCGGACCCTCAGAACAGAATAATTTATAGCCCATATAGTTGCCGGGTTAGAATAGTGCCACTCCATGTCTTCCCGTGATTGTCGTAAGAGGCGACTAAGGGATTAAAGGCTTGTAGTACTGTTAGGCGATGGGCTTGCAACTTGTCACTGGTAAACATCTTAGCCTACTTCTGCAAAATGTGGTTAAAGAATTATCAACAAGTCTTTTTAGAGTTGTTGGCATTTCTGCAACTCTGCCTACCCCACTCTTGGAATTAAGGCGTGATGGTAAGTTCATAACTGCACTGTTGAGTATGGTCAAGTACTCTGAACCCTGCCGTATCTAATCTATTCTTTGCTTTTTTGCATACCGATCACGTTATTCCTACAATATTTCATGTCAACAATGTTAATCTTTGTTGATCACCTCTGCACCGTTGCAGTCTGGCGGGCGATGTGGAGAACATGTTCAGCTTCGCGCTGCTCGTCAACTTCTTCAACAGCTCCATCATCATCTGTTTCTGTGGGTTCTGCTGTGTCGTACGTAACTCTTTCAGTATTCTGAATTCCTAGTAACATTTTAAATGTGAAAGTGCATTTGTCTGTCTGTCTGTTGGTTACGCTTTTACTTGTAGTGCACTTAACATCTTTACTAGGATCTATGACGAAAAACTGTAACTATGTATATTATTATAACTTATACTTGGTTACAAGTTAGTAGGACAAACCGTATTACGATACCTGGGCCGAGATTCTACATAGTAAAAACGATATCGCTTTTGAAGTGTATTGTCAACGTTTTGATCACTCTTATGTCATTGTTAATAATGGCGGCCGAGCCAGAAACGATTCTAAAACACGTCAAACGCGATATCGTTATAACGCAGTAGAATGGAGGCCCTGGGTAATCCGAACTCCTAGTATCAACCATTATGTTAACTACAAATCGCAAATGTAGGTTGACGTTAGTCATTGTTTAAATCGAATACACATAAGTTACATTAAGCCGAAACCAACATGGAGAGTAGAGGCTCTATAAAAATGAGAACCTCCTCCTTTTTATTGAAGTTTGTTTAAAACAGTAATTAAATAATGCTGAGACAATAAATTAATAAAAATAAATCCGTACGATCAAATAATTATTACCAAACAGACCCCTTATCGTCAGCTCCAAATAATTTTCAGCAGCCCAGGGCCTATATTCAGGTGCGTTAAAACGATATCGTGTTTGACTCGTTTAAAAATCGTTTATGTCACAGTCGCCATTATTGTAAATGACAAGAGTTATCAAAACGTTGACAATACGGAAACAGGTCAAAAACGATATCGTTATAACTCACCTGAATAGAGGCCCAGAAAAGATGCATAAGTAATGAATTTGTATGGGATTGTCAAAAGCGGCGGACGCGACGCGACAGAGGCTTACGTCAAACCTTATATTATAACATTTGAACAACGCTTTATCTGGCATAACTTTTTGTGGCTTTTTTTGACGACACGTTGGCCTAATTGGGAGAGGGTTCAAATCCCAGTAAGGGCAGATATTTGTGTGATGAGCACGAGTATTTGTTCCTGAGTCTTGGATGTTTTCTATGTATTTATTTATTTCTCTATCTAAGTATGTTTATCGTTGTCTAGTACCCATAGTACAAGCCTAGAGCTTAGTTTGGGACTAGGTAAATGTGTGAGATTGTTCTGTGATATTTATTTATTTTTATTTTATTTTATGATCATCATTTGGCGCAGACTTTTTTTTCTGAAACCATATACTTTTCACGTTAAAAATATCATTGCATAGAACCCATTAGGTTAGGTTAGGCTAATTTTATAACAATGCTGAAAAGTATACGGTATCAGAAAAAAAAGACTTTATGCCAAAAAAAATATGCCAGATGAATGTAAACCATTTTGACAGTGTTCAAAAATCGGTAACGTTAGCGTTATGCATCTTGTCTAGGCTTCCAGTACCGTTACCATGAGACACAGTGACCGTACTCGCTAGCGAATCGAATGCTCTGTCCCTCACAGTATTGTTATAGAGTGGGTTTTTTCGCCAACAAATCTTTTACAAATGCATCGTTTCGCAACCTATTCATTTGCCAACACACTTTTTTTCTGTAACTATACTAATATTTCAGGATTTTTATAAAACTAACCAAACCTATAGGGGTCTACACGATGGTCCTGAAATAAATCCAGAATCATTTACAATTTCGGAAAAAAACGCGTCGAACGTTGTCAAATGGCATGTTTGTTAAATGAATCATTTGTGAAACGTTGGTCACGAAGTAATAGGATCCTTATAGAGAGAAAGGGGCAGAGCATTCGACTCTCTAGCGAGTATAGTCACTGTTAACTCATGCTAAGTGTACAGGGTAGAGGTCAGGTTTGTTTGGCTCTGAGTTAACGAATACCCACATTATTCAGATCGTGGAGAAGTGGAACGAGATGGTGTACAAGTCCTTCCTGACGACGGCGCTGTCGCAGACCTGGCTGCTGTGCTGGTATGGCCAGCGGCTGCTTGAATCGGTGGGCACCATCAGAGCCACCGTAGAACCGTGTCATAATGACAACGTCAAGTCTATGGGAGGAGATGATGTTGGTAGTTTTTAAGTCAGAGTCCCTCTGAAAATCAGCGCAGTGGCTTGCTGCGACACAGTGCTGAGTAGGGAGTCCTGTTTAGCGTGTTATTTTAGTGGTCATTTGTTTTAAATGTCTTTCTGTAAGCGTTGAAAAAAATATTTCCATTCTATCTTATTCTAAGAGTTTGGAAATTAATGTTTGGCTCTGAGCGACAGGCTTCCATTTTGAAATAGAAAGTAAATAAATAAAACGTCCGTGTCCGTACAAGCAAATCATTCTGTTAAGATTCGCCTTTATTACAAAAAGGGTGGATACTCAATCTGCCTGATTGCATGAATCTATTAAGAGCCCGCAAACCGAAGGGAGCCTTTTAGGGTTTCGTAGTCAAGGGACCCTTATAGTTTCGCCATCTGTACTACAAAGTTGTAATTTGGCACGGCTATAAATATTAATCATCACGCCAACAAAAACGAACGAAAATCATTAAAAAAATACGGTTGTATAAGGTTTTTACTCGCCTTTTTGATCCCTTAGGGGTTGTATTTTTTTTCAGAAACATTTTTAGGGTTCCGTAGTTAAACTAGGAACCCTTATAGTTACGCGATGTCCGTCCGTCTGTCCGTCCGGCTGCAGCCTAGCTCGGAGACTCTTAGTACTAGAAAGCTGTAATTTGGCATGAATATACATATAAGTCACGCAAACAAAGTGGTAGAATAAAATTTTGAAAAAAAAATACTGTACCTCTTCTACACGTGACGTGGGGTGGTATTTTTTTTTTCTCGTCTACCCCATAATGCGAGGTGTCGTTGGATAGGTCTTTCAAAAATTTTACGGGATTGCGAAAACACTTTTTCGATCATGGGATCTATTTATGAAATATTAAGCTTTTAACCGCTAATTTTTACTGTAGTCAAGGTCAAATTCATTCAGTTTCGATTTGTTTCAGATTTTTAACATTTGTAGGTTTGGCTGTTGGGGACACCAATCGTATCTGAATGAATGCGCATGTTATAACGAATTTGAAAGGAAAACCATAACGTCTAAGAAGACTTCATTGGTTATTGAGATACAGGCGATTAAAGTGTTATTTATACCTTTAAATCATCTAAGACGGCACCGAATGACTTTAGATAGAAAATTAGTTATTACTTGTTGATTTTTATATTTGTAGTAGGTACTTATCGGCTTCGGAACCCTACACTGAGCATGGTCCGACATGCTCTTGCCCGGTTTCGGAAAAATCGACAATGAGGAACAACTTAGGCAGCGTTGTTTAATCAGTAGTTAACTGAACTAATGGTTAAAATTTGAAAAAAGAATCGATATTTTGACACATTTCCTTGAGATTTAACCATTAGTTACGATTTTTCACAATTACTTAATTTAACTACATCAAACAACAGGCCCTTAATCGTCAATGTTATAACCGGACTCCGAGGGCGGTGTACGCTGTTGCGGGTGTAATTACAATGAAATATCACAGTTTATTAACAAGAAAAGAGACGCAAGTTTAAGTCACCGACACTTTTGTCTCGACATTAGAATGTCGCACACATTGTTTTGGATGACACGTTGGCCTAGTTGGGGTCCTGCCTCCGAAGCCAGTGGTCCCGGGTTCAAATCCCGGTAAGGGCGGATATTTGTGTGATCAGCACGAGTATTTTTTCCGGAGTCTTGGATGTTTTCTATGTATTTAAGTATTTATTTATTTATCTAAGTATGTTTATCGTTGTCTAGTACCCATAGTTCAAGCCTAGAGCTTAGTTTGGGACTAGTTCAATTTGTGTGACATTGTCCCGTGATATATTTCCCGTGATATATTGTTTTATTTAATACTATTTTCCAGAGCACGGGATTGTCCAACGCTCTCTACAACTGCGGGTGGTATAAAGCCTCTGAAAGAGTCAGGAGCTCCATTTTGATAATGATACACAGGTAATTAATAAAGATCATCTAACCGCTGTTATTAAAAACACATAAAATGGACTCAGCTGGAAGCCTTTTTAAGCCCCAAAGTTTTTCAAGTAGATATATTAATAGAGAGAAATGGGAGAATACATTGCAGGAGATGATTCTCTCAACACAGCGCTGCGTCGATCTTAACGGCGAAGTTTTATCTGGCAAGTTTAAGAAGTCCCGTCGGATAAAGCAGCTTTATACAACACTGAAGCCGACTAACATGCCTGCTGCCTGATTGAGAAGGCACGCGCTAAAATGTGTTTTGTACGCTCCGACGGGATTTCTTAAACTTGCCGGATAAAACTTCACCATTAAGATCGACGCAGCGCTGTGTTGAGAAAATCACCCCCCATCTGTAGGATATTATATTTATAGAGTACAATAAAAAGTATTTACCTATTTTCAGAACGCAAAAGGAAGTTCATGTCACCACGTATGGTTTTTCTGTGATTTGCTTGGCGAGTTACACCACGGTAAGGGTAGCATTCTTGATACTTACTCCTACTTCAACGTGTTTAATCGCTTACGTAACGTCCTCTTTGTAACGCGGACAACATAAGGCAATGTAAGGTTTCGCCTCTCTCCTGGCGAGGCTCCGAGCTAGCCCCAACAGGATCCTGAGCGTGTTCAGGGGCCGCTGGGACTCCGCGCTGCTGCGCCGGTAGACGCGGCTGCATGTTTTTGCACCAGCAACGTGACAAATAGTCCCTTTAATTTTAATTTAGAATTTAGTTTTAACTTTGATAGTAATTTTGATTTTAATTTTTTTTTTTTGATAAGGAGCTCAGAAGCACCCCAGGTCTTAAACAAACGCGTCACTGGTAGATCACATAATACGAAAAGTCACGTGAATACCAGTTATAACGCAGTTAAATAGTGGCCCAGGACCGGCGACCGATCTCTACTCGGGTATATATAGACGACACTATCAAATCACAATTTGATAGTGTCGTCTATATATCTCAAATAACTCGTTTATCGCTATACCCTCGGGAACTGTTCAATTTTCCGGGATAAACTATCCTATGTCCTTCCCCGGAACCTTAGTTATCTCCATACAAATTTTCATTTAAATCGATTCAGTAGATCCAGAGATTACTCCCTACAACCTCACAAACTCACAAACTTTACCTCTATAATATTAGTATAGATTAAAGCGTATTTTATGACTTTTTGGTTACAGATTATCAAAACGTCGTGGTCGTACTTCACCCTGCTTCTGAACATCTACGACAAGAAATAAATACTCAATGTTAAAGCCCCTTGTTAGACTTCAGACTTAAGTATAAATGCATGTTAGCTATTACAACCTCTTTTATTTTTCCAACTACATGAGATACCTAGGTACACTACCCAGCTTAATTTAAACTCTCTGGTGTACGCAGATTCATATAACTGCGGTGTCACCTTATGTCGGTTATTTTGCTGTTATAAGGGCAATGCCCCGCTACAGGTATGTAATAAAAGTAGCTCTCTCCTCACAAAACCCTCTAACATTATTCCTTTCATATTTTACACCTTTTAAAAAGGAAAGGAAAAAGCGTAAAGGGATTCTTGGATTAATTATCAGATTATGCACGACCGCTTCTGTTGTATGTAAACTAAGTACCTAATCGATCAAACGAAAGCCTTGAAGTCCTATAAGTAAGGCACGATCACTTAGGGTTCCGTAGTCAACTTTCCCTTTTAGTTTCGCCATGTCCGTCCGTCCGCAGCCCAGAGACTCTTTGTACTAGAAAGCTGTTATTTGCTATGAATATAAGTATTAGTCACGCCGACAAAGTATAAAATACAACAGACAAAGACGTAAATTAGGGATGGTTTTTTTCTCGTCTCTCCCATGGTGCGGGGTGTCATTGGATAGGTCTTTCAAAAATATTGCAAGTTTGTTGAATATTGAACTTTAAAGTGCTATTTTTTGATAGAGTCAAGTGTCCTTGTCCAAATAACTTTTAATGGAACATTAGCTCATACTTGATGGTTTTTGAAATAGTTTTTTGTGTTTGTAGCACTTAACGGCTTCGGAACCCTACTCTACATATAAGGTGTGCGCTTAAAAATTTGCAAGTTAATTTTGAACCAGTTCCCGTCAACAAATTGGCTGAGATTTGAACCACACAATTATGTTAACCCGATGACCATGCAATATTATGGCATGTACCTATCAAAAAGCATCTGATAATGGAGTCGGAAGTTGGCGACAGGATCTTCGCTAAACGTAGCGTAACCATTAACGTAGTTATTAGTTTGGAATAATAAGCAGAACAAAAACAAGTAGTCATTAACAAAAGCGTTTCCCGAAAATTATTTTATTGACAGAATTGTTACATCTTCTCCGCAGTCGGAGCAACCACGCAACTGACTGAACAAAGTCTGGGCCTCTATTCTGCTGCGTTATAACGATATCTTCGATATCTTCTCCATGCCATAAAAAACATTTATTTGTTTCCTAACTGATCTTCACTATCAATATTTTGTTTAACTCAATCAAGAACAACTTGACCTTGGTCACCTTGGTTAAGTCGCGTGGTAGTTCCGACCGTGTAGGGTTTAACGTTGCTCGGAAGAAGCTCATAGTTTATAAACTGATTACGCTACGGCGGCCCTAGGTATTTTTTTTATTCTAGATTCTCTGGGATTTTGTAGATTTACAGTTGGTTGTGCTCCAGATCAACCTCCTAATCCAATTGGTAAGGAGAGCTCATAATTTCCATCAAACATGTGCGATGCTAGCACCAGTGACAACCATTACAAGTTTCCCGCTGATCGCTCAGGTTGTCGAATCAATTCCTTGGCAGAACTAAATTGCTACAAGAAACGAACTAAGGGAGTTGATGCTTGATGTTAGGACTCGCTTGTAGGTTTGCCGTGGAGCTATCTTCTTATCGCCATGTAGCACAGTAGCGAAGTTCTAATAGAATAGTTACCAATACATAGGTAAACATGATTTTTTTATTGATAAGATTGATATGGTCACGCCGCCGATACAAATTGTTGCTCGACGCGCACCTCTACTCCGTATGTAATACGCTCGTAGATTTGTTAAGGTTTACTTTAGGATCGATCATACGTTGCGTTAGCGTAGGTATAACTTTAGTGTAAAGGATCGATCCTTAAAATAACAAAACTGTGGTAGGACGATTACATTATCGCGATTCACTCGTGGAGGTAGCGCCGGACCAAGTGTTCTTTATCCTGGATATAATTTTCATCTTGTATGAGACTATATCTCTTTTGCGTGAAATTGAAAAAGGCATGCATCGATTTAGTATTATAATATTTTTTATCAAAAAGGTGTGCTCAAACTTAGCACCACGATAAATAAAATTTCCTGCACGTGGCAACACTGCTTCAAAACGTCAAACTGACGTTTCGTTTCCAATTTCCATAATTCCATATTTCATTTCAATTGAATAAGCCATAGCGATTTTGTGCAATCAAGCTGTGTGTGCCGGTAAACATGTCCAACAAGAAACATAAGGAGATGGATCAGGATGAGAGTGGTAGCGAGGAAGAGCAAGACTCTGGAAGTGAGAGAGATTCCGATTTCGACTCTGACGGAAACTTTGTCGGCGATAAGGTACGAGTTTATAACCTCAAAAGGCATGGTTAACAACAAAAACACGAGTAATTGAATATTAAATTTAGTGAAATATCCATTTTAACTGTTATTCATCGTGATTAATCAATTAATTTAACTCATTTAAGCTATGAGTATTGGTGTTTCATGCTTCAGCAGTCATCTCAACGCTTTGTATGAACGCGTAAAACCGTAAACAATGAGGCGGCATCTGGTTACAGTTCTCTTGTTTCTTGCTTTATGTTTATTTGCATTCGTTGTTTTCATTGTTTGGCTTCAATATATTCCTATAGAAGAAATGCATTGTATACTAACTTCTGTAGGCTATACGCATATTTGTTTTCGTTTTAGATAGGCATGCAACTGTCACGCTGAATAAAGTTGGTTTTGGTTATGAATTGTTATTTTTTTTGTGCATTATGGTAAAAATAAATAATTTATGTTGTCAAATTGGAATATGTTCAACTTTAATCATAATTCTTGTACATAAATGGATGTTTTAATCATAGGAACTCCAAGCAGATTTTGAAGGCCGCAACCCGGAAGATTGTGACTTCCATGGTATCAAGCAACTCTTGCGACAACTCTTCCTAAAAACAAATGTTGACTTGGGTGCTCTCACACAAACCATAATCTGTAAGTCATTCCTATTTCATTGTTTCGGTTGAGGTGGGCCTTGTGTGCTGCTTCTACCATTTATATAAAAGGATGAGAACTTTTAGTACATTAAATAATATTGTGCAATACATTCATGCTTAGTATTATGTCAGACTTTTGTAAATTCATTAACTGTGCTTGATAAATTTTATATTGTTGAAGTTTTTAAAGGGAGGTAACAACATAATTTGCAGTAAAATTTTAATTAAATATCTGTTTTATTACAGCTCAGAACTACGTCGGCAGTGTAGTGAAGCAGTGCCTGGATGACCCTCCTGAGGAAGATGATGATGAAGACGATGGAAGCGATGGAGTCTTTGGAGTGACCACTGTCATCAACATAACCAAGAGAAAAGTGAGTACTGTTGCAAGATCGTCCTAATTAAACATGCTTCATAACTCACCTTGAATTTTCTTTTAGATTATGGCTATAGCTAATTATTGAAATAGGCAGTTCTGTGACTCAAGCACTAAGTAATAGCTTAAGCAGTTAAATGAGTCAGTTTAAAATCATCACACAAAGAATTGAAATGAATCATTCTGTACATTCCAATGATGCTACTTGGTTAGCATTTATTTCTCTATTTGTAAAATTGTTCATGTATTACCAGAAATTAATGATTAGGGTATTTCTACCAGCGTTTCAACTGCTTTGAATTCGGTGTCGCATTTTTAACCATTTCCCTGTACGAGTAGGATAACCATTTTCGGTTATTTTGAAGAATGCCTGGACTCCTAGAAAATAACCGAAAATGGTTATCCTACTTGTACAGGGAAATGGTTAAAAATGCGACACCGAAGTCAAAGCGGTTGAAACGCTGGTAGAAATACCCATTATGGTTATTTTATAGTTTTATGGTTATTATATTTTATTGTTTTATGGGTCAATCAACCATTCTTTGTACACTTTTTTTTTCAAGTTTAAGGTGGTTTTTGAAAAATAATGTGTTTTTATTACAAAGATAAAAAGTGAATTCTATAACCCGGTAGATATAGTTATTCCACAATTAAAATGTCTTCTTTCACTGTTAACTTAGTGGCCCATGTTATCCCCGGTTTAGTATGAAAATATTGGTTTGTCCCCTAAGTTACCAGTAGTTTTGTCATAAATGTTATTCAGATTTGGATAGCTTATTTTTACTTGTAAAGTACAGTACAAGTGCACCTGTACTGTTATTGTCTATTTATACTGGGCTTTGGTTTAACAGTGTTGTTTAATTAACTCATACTTTAAATGTACAAGGAATAGTTGAGCTTATCTTAACAGTAATTGGATTTGTTTGGTTGTTGCAGGATGAGGTAGCCATACAGCAGCTCACGGCTCTTCTCAACACACTAGCTGAGGAAAACGCAGATGACAAGACAAAAGCCCTCATTAAAAAGATCCTTTCAGATGAGGCTAATCATGTGGGGCTAGTTATCAATGAAAGGTACTTTAGTCTTATTTATAGTAATGTTAAAGGTGGGTGCGAATTAGAGCCGCCTCGGGTTGAGGCACGCACGGCTCACCTATTTTGCTCAATTTCGTCGCGAGCAGCTGGCGAGCCGTCGAGAGTCGGTCTTTCGACCGTGCTCAAAGGCGCCCCGGTGTGCGTGCCTCACGTAATTTGGACGTGTATCCAAGCGTGCCGCGGGCAGAACGACAAGTTGACTTGTCTGTGGGCGAGGCGTGAAACAATTTGATAAAGTTGCTGAGCCGTTACCGAGGCGATTTCTTCTTCTTTTTGTAAATAATTCGGTGAATTATGACTAACGCAGCCACGGCTGTCATCGTGTCCGACGCCATTTTGTAAT
Organism: Acleris holmiana; assembly: GCA_949316455.1. Taxonomy (NCBI): domain Eukaryota; kingdom Metazoa; phylum Arthropoda; class Insecta; order Lepidoptera; family Tortricidae; genus Acleris; species Acleris holmiana. The sequence goes on from OX438784.1 coordinate 10,845,707, forward strand.
GTAGGCCCGCGGCGAGCACACTGCCTCACCCCCGCATGTTTATGTGCAACAATTTGGCTCGCGAGCAACTAGCCGCACGTGGCGAGCATACTTCAGGCTGAGCCGCTCAGATTCATACCCAGATTTACGATAAAAATAATAAGCACATGATATGGTCTGTTTTTTTGTCATGTAGGGTTTGTTAATTTTGTTATATTGATGATGGTTGTGGCTGTCAAAGGAATAATGTTTACTTTCATGAAAACTGTTTTTTTTTCAGAATCCTAAACATTCCCGCAGCAATCAGTGTGCCCCTGTTTTCCTCACTTCAGGGAGAGCTCGAGAAGGCCATCAAGAAGAACATGCCATACACATTCCAGTATCTCATATGGATTTGTAAAACATACAACACTGGAGGTAAGCTATTCATAGAGGCATTCCATCTTGGTCTTCAGGGTTGGCAACGCATTTACAATCTTTGAATCCCACTTACCGTCAGGTGGCTTGTGTGCTCATTCTGTGATACCTATCCTGCAGTTCTGTGACCCGCTGTGGGCAACTTTCTGCGAATAATAATCATTTCATTGCAGATGAAGCGACAGAAGTGTTGTACGCCAACCAAGAAGAGAAGCCGCTGGCAGACGAGGCTATGGCCAGCTTCGACGTGGACGTGTCGGAACAGGTCGACTTCTCGCAGTGGGAGTACGAGGGGGGCGCCATGACGCCGGGGAGGAAGGTGCGTACACCCGCGACAAAACACTCCTAGAGCGAAACGGTACTCAAAATTAAACTGTATTGTAAAATCAACTTTATTACAATTGATATAAACTTGAAACAAAACTAGCAAGTTTTCTGCGTTGATACTGTTTTGACCAAGGAGTGCGATTATGTCTGGATTCGGTCTATCCTTATACGTAAACGCACCATAGTTAGTGTGGATAAAATATTGTGACATTCTCCACACTGACGCAACTGTGTAACGTCAACTTGAGTGGCGGGGCGCGCCATAACGTGCCACTACAGGCAAAGTATAAGTACAGGAGAAGTAGTTCATCTTAAAATAAAGATATCGTGCGGTTTGCGTGTGTGCGTAACGTGTCCGTATGGTCGAGGGCGGCGTCAGCCACGCACACGAAGCATCTACCCACTGACTTCAAACTATCTCGGTGGTCCACAGCCGCACGGACAAGTTACACACACATGCAAGCCGCGCAATGTACCCTTGTTGCAAGATTTTCTACTTTCCTATACTTATACTTTGCTACGGGTATTGAACAATCACACATCTCATTTTTCATTCACTACTTCTGTGTCCTGGAATACAGCTGTTACGAGGTTAGAATAGGTAGGTAGGTAGGTAGGTAGAATAGAAATGAGACCCGTGTACGAAAGACGTCGCGATTGTAAACGGCGTCAATCGAGTTCAAGCATTTAAACAGTCTCAATAATTTTAAGAAGACAGCTGATGCGAATCCGTGGCACAAAAATCCTGCTTTAATACCACATGTTTACAGTTGCTGATTAAAGCCCCATTTATGTAATACAACTTTCTTGCACATTCGATACAATAAAATTAACATACAACTATTGCTGATTCTTGTACAAGAAAGTTGTATAATGTAAATGGGCCTTTAAATTCATAAGATATGCAGAAGTAAATTTTTTTTTGTTTGCAGGTTCTCATTTTCGAAGGCAAGAAGTTCAACCACCTGGTGAGACTCCTCAAAGAGGAGGTGGAGGGCGGAGCTTAGTATATCGTTTGAGCAGTGACGTGTATGCCATTTACAATACTTGTATAACTATATTTATATTTTTAATATTAATACACTATTAGCTTTAAATCGCGTTTTCTTTATTCATTTCACTGAGGCTACAGTTTAAAATTTCTAGTATTTAATATTGTTGACAGCGCAAAATAGATCGGATTATCTCTATTAGGCAAAATTGCCATTTGCTTTGGTTTTGTATTTGACATAGCGGTGAATATTTCTATTATTTAATAGTTGGAAAGAATATTTACACACATACATACAAACATTAAATCCCGCCTGTTTCCCAGAGGGCTAGACAGAGACTACTTCTGCCAAATGCTACGATCCTGACAAATTTCTTTCGCTACTTCCATATTCATATATTGAGTCAAGCATGCACGTCGGTTTCGGGTACTTAAGATTCGGCTCTTTTCCAGTGTTTCTCTGATGTGATTCAAAAAGTTTTTGGTAAGAATATCTCAATAAACCCGCTGAATGTGTTAGAATTATAACTATTTAATATACTACAGTGAGTAAATAGTTCCTGAGGTAAATAATAGAGGACAAGTTCACGGGCCACTAGTAATTAAAAACAGTATAAATCACGGTGAATATAAGCTATGCTAATGAATAAAACTATACTGCCATTGCCATGTTATCATATTGTTTTTAACTCTGCCACCATTACTGACACATAATCACATAAATACAGGTAATATGGTTTTACCTATTAGAATAGAGGCCGTATAATGGAGATAAAACAAAATAAACGACGTAATTTTATCATTTATTCGAATCGTAGTATGTCAATAAAATTAAAACATGATTATCAACTTAAAATACTAAAAGATCTCAATAAAAACTTCACTTAACGAATATTACACAGAAGGTAGTTTTCTACAAGCCATATTTCATTGCACTCTTAAAAACAGAATAAGTGTTACGATATTAACCAGAAATTGGCCAAATTTATGGTTAAGATTAAACGTTTTTGTAAAGGCATAGAGCATCTTTCATCATGAAGTCCCTCAAGGCGCAGAGACCTTTGAGTATCTTGGCGCTGGGGTCCATCTTCTGTATGTCCGTGTCGGACAGGTTCTTGTCCTGCGCGAGGTAGCCGTTGATGGCGTCCTCGGTCATCCAGTGCGTCGGCAGCTTGTGCATGTTGAAGTGCGCCGGGTCTGGGTTGACGGGCATTGGAGTGAGGGACTTCTCCCAGGGAGTAATGTATTTTTGCTCGGAGTGCAGGCCCTCGATGTATCTGTAGTTGAAGAGTTTGTATTAAGAACGGGATATGTAGCGTTTTCACTTTACAACGACCGTTGATAAGGAAATTAATTTTAAAAACTTTGAAATTATTCATTTTACAAACATATCATTTGGCAAACCAATTTATTCCAAAACTACATATTTTAGGATTTTTATAAAACTAACCTAATTCGATACGATGGCCTTGACATAAATCCTGAAATATTTATTTTCGCCAAAAATGCGGTTCGCCAAATGGTATGTTTGTGAAATTAATGAGTTTGTAAAACATTTTTCAAACAAATGACAAGATAAACGTTTTCATCGCCATTGACGGATATTTGCGTCATGGTTGACAGCGCAAAATAGATCTGATTATCTATGAGGCAAAGTTGACATTCGCTCTGGTCTTGTATTTGACATAGCGTTGAATAGGTTGAAACGTTGACGATTCGGAAACAAGTCAAAGGAAACATCTTTGTGACCGTGTAGAACCTGGCTAGGGTGCGTGTGTAGCAGGGTCTGGTCTCTCTAGTACTCTAGCAAATGACATACATACATAAATAACATCACGCCTTTATTCCCAGAGTGGGGTAGCCAGAGCTACAGAAATACCAACAACTCTAAAAAGACTTGTTGTTGTTCTAGCAAATGAATTCATATGAACATGCGCATGTGTGAGTTCTATAGCACGATTCTACACCAGCCTTCCACAAAGTACTGAAATTGAAGGACAATATTAAAAAAACAGTTCAACAATTTCGTTACGATACGGATCGAAATAAAAAAATTGGCATACTGTTGCGTTTTATTTATAATTATTATCTTTGTATTTTAAGATTTTAAAACATCGTGGGGGCTGTTTCGTATACTATTAGATCCCACTTAAAAGGTAATTATTAAACAGTATGTGGTAACACTGATTACACATTACCTTTTACCATAGACTCACTTAATATTCTCTTTACTTTTTTATCTGTATTCATTCTGTAACGTCAGTTCAACTTCAAAACTACTTTGCTAGATATTAAAACGAAATACGAGTACCTAATATAATTGCGCATAGAAAATTGTGTTAGTAAATGGAAAGCAAAAGTTACTGTCACAAACAATGTCTTCGATTGATTTCCAAAACCTGGAGCAACTCATATTTTGTGGTGAACCGGCCTAGCTGCTATAGAAGACCTTTCTGCCGAAGTGGAAACTTGCGCCTAAGTGTGTGGATTTGACATTCGTAGCTTGTGTGATAGCAAAAAAACATCGACACCTGGAATCCACCGACATTTTACATATTTCAAAGGATGTATTGAAATAAAGCAAATACGAATTATGTATTTGGTTGTAGTACGAGTATTATAAGACATTAGTATATTTTAAAATGTTCTTGTTGCATCATAAATAATAAATAAGTATGTATTTTTTCTGAGTGTTAATTACATTTAAACGCTCGGAGGCTTTCATTTACATACGTAACTTATCTGAAGAAGTGAGTATAAAGCTGAATTATTTTTGCTAACTCGTCCTTCAGTTTAGTAGTCGCTTTTTCGTATAACAGTAAAAGATGACAATTTTGATTTGACATTCCGGGTGCCATTTGAAAAGCCCGCCATTTATTAGTTCTTTTACAGCTCACGGTGTCGCTAGTAGTATACGTGAAAGTAACGTTTTTGTAGTATGAAGTTTCCGTTCTTCTCTTTGAGTAATTATATTATTTGGTGTGTGGCGTGTGTACCTGATGTAAGCCTCGGAGTGGGCGACGCGCTGGGCCTTGGGCGGCGCGGCCACGAACAGCGGCTCGAGGCCGGGCCGCGCGGCCTGCGCCGGCTCGGCGCCCGGCGACGGCGTGTTGCGCGCCAGCGGGGACATGCCTGACAGGGACGCTGCTCACATTTATTATCGCGCTCATATTTACCGGCCATATCGGGAATTGACATGTTCACTGACACCTCAAATCAGATACTATTTGGGTTTACGGCACGTTGGCCTGCGGCGCTGGGTTAAAATCCCGGCAAGGGCAGATTTTGTGTGATGAACGCGAATATTTGTTCCTGAGTTTTGGATGTTTTCTATGTATTTAAGAATGTATTTCTCTATATAAGTATGTTTATCGTTGTCTAGTACCTATAATACAAGTACTAGAGCTTAGTTTGGGACTAGGTCAATTTGTGTAAGATTGTCCCCTAATATTCCCCTGATATTTAGGGTGCCAACGGGACCCTATTAGCCTCCGCTATCCTTCAGTCTGTCTGCTAGCGAGCTGTATATTCTCATGAACTATAATAAGTAAAGTTGAATTTTACAGTGTATTTATTAAATCCCAGGGGCGCCCCATAAAAGAAAGGTATGGGAAGCCTTCGAACCAATCTCACAAAAATTAAGCTAGCCGCACACGGTTCTAGGCGTGTGGAATGGGATATAATTAATACACACTATGTTTTTAACATAGAAAGATCCAAACTCAGGAACGACTCGTGCTCATCACACAAACATTTGCCTATACCGGGAATGCAACCCGGAACCGCTAGCTTAGTAGGCAAGATCACTACCAACTAGGCTAAAGACAGCAGTAGAAGTAGCTATGCAAGCGAAGAGCTCAAGATGATCTGCACTCGACTCTATTATCAAGAGAATACGTCGTGTCTAGATCATTTTTAGCATGGTATTCTGCTTAGCTACTTTTGGTGCCGACTGTACTTGCACATGACAATATTGATTGGAGTCAAACACATGGATATTGTATTATTGACTGTAGGTACACTGGCAATTAAAGAGGGCGCCGAGCGTCCAGTGGCATTACTTTTATTATGTTTTCTAATAAACTAAAGTAGTATCTTAAAATCTAAGAGCGCTTTACTGCTGTGCAAATGAATACGCAATATATAGCATATATGACACAGTTTAACAACCTTTTACCTTCGTGTAGTCAAGTTAAAAAAAAAAGTGGCTACTTTTTTCCGTCAAGTTGCTCACCTATAGTTCAATTGTTGTTAAGTTGTGATATCCTCTATAAATTGTACATACATACATACATAACATCACGCCTTCATTCCCAGAGTGGGGTAGGCAGAGCTACAGAAATACCAACAACTCTAAAGACTTACTGATATGTCTGTAACCACATTTTGCACTAACAGGCTAAGAGGTTTACCAGTGTAGGTGTCCCCCGTGTGGTTACCGGGTTAGAATGGTGCCACTCCATGTCTTCCCGTGGATGTCGTAAGAGGCGACTAAGGGAATAAGGGCTTGTAGTACTGTTAGGCGATGGGCTTGCAACCTGTCACTAATACACTGGTAAACCTCTATAAATTGTGTATTCAGTAATGAAGGCGCCAATGGGAATATCTTCGCCCATTTAAGCGTTAAACATGAGACGCACGTAACCGAAATACTATTGCAATAAAGTTCAATTTTGGTTGAAATATCCAGTTTCGGCCCGGTTTTGTGGCCAGCGTGCATCAGGCTTTAAGACAAGTATGTAAAGTTTCTGTACCTGGCGACATCATGCCGCTTCGGAAGCTGTTGGTGTATGTTTTCTGCGGAGCTGGTTTCTTCGACGACGGCACGAAATTCCTGAAGGAAATATACAAGTAAAATTTTGTTACAATGCCTGTTTAGACTAATGCAATCTAGAAGAGCGTAAGATTTTGCTACAACTGAATGAATTTTTAGAAAGATTTATATCTTGGATTGTTATACGAAAAATCATGGATCATTTCATAGAATGTATCACTTCGCCGAATTTTCATTTCATAGAAAGCTAATTTCTGCTGTAACCTTACTGTTTTCGGATTATTTTTTGGTGGTCACAGGTCTAACCTAACCTACGTAACTCATGCTTAAGATAATCTGAAAACATTAAGCTTTCAGCAGAAATTAGCTTTCTACGAAATGAAAATTTTGCGAAGTGATACATTCTATGAAATGATCCATGATTTTTCGTATAACAATCCAAGATATAAATCTTTCTAAAAATTCATTATTTTTTATCTTTCTTCGGTGGCATATTGTGTTGGTGTTGACGCTGGCTGTGCGAGTGATTAGAGCTTTTCTCAAAAAAATTGCCACTTTGAGTGACATCTCCAGATTTAAAAAAAATGGCCGGTTGGTAGAGAACATAAAAGTATGCAATAATTAAATAATAATTCTAATGTGTCCCAAATATTTGTATGGAAAATTCCTTATGTTTTACCGATATTCATACGTTTCTGGTAACACAAAAGGAACTTTCCATGTTCTCTACCTACATGCAATTTGTTTTTATAATCTAGAGATGTCACTCAATGTGGCAAAAAATAGAGAAATGCTCATTTACTAATATTTTTTTACAGCCCGAAACCGGTTTCAAAATAAATCTAAGTACGTATTTGTTTGCGTCGGGTTTATACTACCCGCAAAACCAAGTGGCGAGTCAGGCAATAAACGTCACTATTCCTATTGCACTATTGTTGCACGGCCCGCTCCATAAGGGTCCGGCCACACAGAGCGGCTCGAAGAGGAGAGCAGATTTTTATCACGTTAGAGTTAACTGAGTTTTGAGTCATTGTGATAAGGTTTATTTTTGCGAGTGCACTTTTGTCATTAAAAATGCTAAACAATGTTTTAAATATAAATAAACATACGATCTAATTATAAATTGTTATTATGGCGATAATATTATTATTTATGTCAACTCACGGTGTTTTAATGCTGTTTACAAAAACTTTTAATATTTAAAACTATTCAATGAAACGTTTACTCTTTCTTTGTCTATGATAGGAATTTGAAAATTTAACATCTGTGGTTTGTGTTTCTTTGCGAGATGTCAAAAACAATTTTCTAATGATAGAATTTAAAACGAATGATGTTGGACCACTCGTTTTTTAAATTACTATCTCTCGTATTTCAAAATTACTGTTTCACCGTTTTTGCGTTTTTGCTTCGAAAGTCAAAAATCGGGGTCTATATTAGCTCACATAATTTTATTAATCGTATATTTAGTTGAACTACCAATTTGTATTGATAATCACTCTTTTATTTGGTTTTCCACAAACGAATGTTCATAATTTGTTATTCATAATCATCGCAACTCCTAAAGTGAATTTTACTGAAACGTTTCTGATTTTAGGACGTTTATAAAACAAACCTAACCTAATTTAACTTTATTAACCAATTGGATATTTTTAAAATACTATAAATAAACAGGTGTATGATTAATATCGATTATGAAGTGAAATATTTTTATGAACAGTGATCATTATGATGTCAAAAATCAAAATATTTATTTGCTGAACACAGCAAATGAATATTCATACAGTTGGTTATATAAACCAATGGTGTTGACATGTTCTGCCAATGTAAAATTGTATGTGAAATAATTTCTGACTTCTGATAGCAGGACTTAAGACGTTGCTGAGCGTTCAGTGGCGCTCGGCGCCACAATAAACTAAAGTATTATCTTAAAATCAAAGAGCGCTTTACTGTTGTACAAACCAATACACAATTTATATAGGACATGACGTAACTTAACAACAATAATTGAACTGTGAGTGAGCAACTTAACGGAAAAAAGTGGCCACCTTATTCCGTTAACTTGACTACACGAAGGTTAAAGGTTATTAAACGAGAGATTGCAAACCGGACTGATTTTCAATCCGGCCGGATCCGGCCGCATGTCATCCATTCCGGCCCGATCCGGCCGGATCCGACAAGATTGGTGTCGTGGTGTTAACATTAACATAATTAGTTTTTAGGATAATATGGGGAATGAACGAAATACAGTAAAGACAAGATCATTTGAAGTTTCAGAAAATCAACTTTTTATCAGGCAACCAAACATCACAGGTACGCAAACTTAAGTTTCATTAATTACTCTGGCTCCCCATAAAATATAATTGGCGGGAAGCGTAAGATAAAATCGGCAACGTCGCATCGGAGTCAATCCGCGTTCGAATATTTCGTTGATTAAATGCAATTGGGACACCGAAACGAGTCGCTGTTTCGTTTAAAATCAGTTTTTTTTATAAAATATTTAGATTTTTGGTTTTGGATTAGAAAGTGACCTTTTTTGCATTTAAGTAGCGATTTACTTTAGTTCAAGTATTGTTGTAATGTAAGATTCCGTGCCGTGCCGTGCTGTATTAAGCGTGTTTTCGCACTTTTGTTTGCTTTATCGGATCCGGTCCGGCTCCGGTCGCTCCCGATAATTGCCGGATCCGGCCGGAACACCGGATCTGCTGGACCGGATTGCAATCCCTAGTCATGTATGCTATATATTGCGTATTCATTTGGACAACAGTAAAGCGCTCTTAGATTTTTCGATAATACTGCAGTTCACTAGAAAACACAATAAAAGTGATGAGGGCGCCACTGGACGCTCGGCGCCCTGTTAAAAAGGGATGTGAGAAAATGCGCAAACCCAAAATCGCCAGTTGGTATTGGGGATAGAGATAGCTTAGTAAGTTTTTATTTGTATGTTACTTTTCGTGGTGTATTTGTATGTGGTGTTCAGTAAAGAATATTAGTATTGTATTGTATAGTGTGTGTGTGTGTGTGTGTGTGTGTGTGTGCGTGTCCCCCTGACCTGGATCGCTCGTGCGTGTGCACGGGGCGGCCGTTGCCCTTGTTGACGTGCAGGTCGCGCACGTGGCGCAGCAGGCGCGGCAGGTTGGGGAAGGGCGCCTGGCCCTTGCGCACGCGCGCGCAGCTGCGCCACACGCACGGGAACTCGCCCGCCGCGCCGCGGTAGTGCTGCTGCACGTGCCCCGCCGCCGACACGCATGTGGGGGGGGGGGGAGGTTAGACCGGACTTATCTCATCTTAAGGTAGGTACGAATTAGAGCAGCCTAGGGTTGAGGCACGCACGGTTCACCTATTTTGCTCAAACTCGTACGCGCTCGGGCGCTGTGCGCGGGCGAGCGGCGCGCGGCGAGCCGCCGAGAGTCGGGACTTTTGACCGTGCTCAAAGGCGCCTCGGTGCGCGTGCGTCGCGTAATTTGTACGTGTATCCGACCAGTTCTAACTTGTCTGTGGGCGAGGCGCGTATAAATTTGATTAAGCTGCTGCACCGTTCCACCACAGAGGCGATTTCTCAAATGTACAGATTTCTTCACGACGTTATTCCTTCACCGTAAGAGCATCGGGTAATGTACTTAAGTTAGAAAAACTCATTCGTACATGGTGACCGCAGGGATTCGAACTCGGTACCTTACGATCACGAGTAGACCCCTAAGCCACTAGGTCACCGACGCTCTCTGCGATGCTGTCTACTATTACGATATAGGTCAATCAACTATTCTTTCTCCACTATATTTTGCAAGTTTAAAGACTTTTAAGTATAAAGAAAAACTAAAAGGGTTTTCTTAAAAATCTAACGTGTTTTTATTACACAGATTAACAGTAAATTCTATGACCCGATATTACGATATTTGTTAAACAAATGTCTTCTTTCACTGGTAACTTAGTGGACCATGTGTCCCCCAGGTTTGTATGAAAATAGTGGTTTGTCCCCTAAGTTACCAATATTTTTGGCATTAACATTATTCTGATTTGGAAAGCTTATTTTCACTTCTACTGACAATTAATCTATTTAAAAATATAGTTTGTACCGGGCTTTGGTTTAATAGTATTATATAATTAAGACATACTTAAATGTACAAAGAATAGTTGATTGACTCATATGTATGGTACTTCCAACTTCTTAACCTCGTGGGACTCGGTGTGCCATAGGAGGTAAATAATCAATTAAATTACGTTTAACCTTTTCAACGCCATTGTCGGATATATCCACAACACTGGTTCAAAGCAATTGACCGATATTTCCGTCATGGTAGAGAGCGAAAAATAGACCTGGGCCTCTATTCAGGTGCGTAAAACGATATCGTGTTTGACACGTTTAAGAATCGTTTATGTCACTGTCGCCATTATTGTAAATGACATAAGATTTATCAAAACGTTGACAATACGGAAACAGGTCAAAAACGATATCGTTATAACGCAGTTGAATAGAGGCCCTGAGTGTCGATGTGGCAAGACATTAGCTCTGGTTTTAAGCCGTCATTGAGGTGTGAGAGACGTCTTTTGTATACGACATAGCGTTGAAAAAATTGAACTATATTTATACGAATACAGCTGATATTTTTAAATTTGAAAATGGCATTTGGGTATTTTCAAAGAATTTGTACCTAATTAAGGCTGAAATTAAGTTACGGTAACATTTACATGTGAGTAACGGAAATTAACTATATAAATGGACGACTAAGTTTCGTTACTCACATGTAAAAGTTACCCTAACTTAATTGCAGCTCTTAATTAAATAATAAGGCACAATTTCTTTTAAAAATTAAGAGCAAAGGTAATTTCATTTCCTTGATGAAGTCACTTTCAAAAGAAATGAGTTTTCTTTGTAAACTGCGACTCACAAAAATGACATTCGCGTTTTACACGAGTTAGATAGAACAACCATAGTATAAATAAAACGGTAATTTATCTTAAAACAAAGAAACATCGCCCGACTAGCATGAGTACAACCGCACTCGCCGCGAGTCGCCAGCTCACCACATAAAACTCAACTGGACGGCCATGCGGTCCTAGTAGGGACCGCGCCGTCGCCGCGTTTGGTTGTATATCAAGCGAGCGGTAAATAAACGTATCGGCAAAGTTGCAACTAAGGCCGCTTCCTGACTTGTCAGTATGCATACAGTAAAACGTACAGGCGGCGTAAACGCTGCGCGTTGATTGGTAGATGCCACTGGTTGCCTAGCAACCCTTGCTGATTCCGTGTTTTACTGCAAGCATATCGACAAGTCAAGAAGCGGCCAAGATGCCAAGTCATCTTGATGTCAAACTCGATTTTGAATCTTATGCGAACGCATGTAGGTCGCCATTTTATTGATATCGATGTCGGCTGTAGTCGTCGTCGGAGTTTAGGGCACGACTTTCCGTTGACGGCTAGAGCCGACTGTAGCGTTCAAAAGGTTAAATGCAAAGCGGCGCGTGCTGCCTAGAGTCAAAGGAAGCCGCTTAACGAAAGAGATATTCTCTCGTCAAAATATTTTAACTAATGCTTATATTATTATTTGTATCATTTCCTTCTTAGCAGGCCTGGCCAAGCCAATTATTTTTGTTGACTACTATTGAATAATAAATATACATATACAATTTACAATATTCTTCGACACATTTTATTCAATACTAGAGTCCGTCCCAATCGCAGCTGGTTATGAAATAGAGAAGTGTTGAATACGCTATTTTCAATTTAGGCCATTTTGAATCTACTCAACAAGGAATACGGTTGAAAATTTAACATTCATGTACATAATGTACTTTAACTTTTTTCATAAAGTAACTGATGGCGGTTCCGGGAATGCAGGTAATTGGATCGTCTAGAGACAATGGAAATTTTGTTTATAGGTAAGGGGATGAGCTCACATCAAAAAGTTTAAACTAAAATTTAGTCTTATAACTTTTTTTATGTAACTTGTTTGTATATACACACTGAAGCCGCCGCTTTGCTTCCAGTGATTAGAGCCCGGATTAAAAAAAACAGGATCGGAGGTATACTATCAATCGGAAGTTCACTTATCGGAACTGGACACGAAGCTTCGTAACATCCCTGATCCTTACCAATACTGAAGCTAGAGTTACATATACTAATAGTAAAACTTACGTACGTTCTAACTTAGCCTTCTTGGTCTCAATGAACGTTCCGATCACTGCGGCGGCATAAACGCGTCGGTGAATGAGTGTATTAGTGGGATATGGTCGGTGTGACACTCGAAAGATGTCTTTTACTAAAAAAACTTTCATAAATTATATATGACGCTCTTTTTATGGTATAATAAATTAAATTAAATTTCTTTGACATATTTCGAGTGCCGCCAGCTAAAAGGGATTGAACACGTGAGAGTAAATACTTACTGTTGCCTCCATCTCCGATGCAGTGTTCCATGCAATCCTGCAGGTCCTCGAACTGGTAGTCGCATGTGTCCCAGGCACATTCGTAGGTCGTCTCCATCGCAGACTGGAATGAGATGTTTGTTGTAAATAGGGTTAGGCTTTTGGTGGCAAATTGTGGTTCAAGAATCCATGGAGTCGCTATTTTCTAACTATACATACCAAATTGATTTTGACCTTCAGTATTATCATATTTCAAAATTATTTAATTAATTACATTAAATCAACAACAACAAGTCTAGAGTTGTTGGAATTTCTGTAGCTCTGCCTATGTGTATGTAATCACATTATAAAGTGGTATGTGTATAATAATTAGGAAATAGCGACTCCATGCGACGGTTGAAATGCAAAATGCTTCTAGCGACATTTTTAGAAAATTCACAATAAAGAGATTATAATGAATTAGAAAAAATCTGCTGATTCCAAATATGTATATAACTCAATATTACATATTATTTTGTCGCTTGAAGCGTTTTGCCTTTCAACTATCTCATGGATTCTTTACCCACGATTTGCCACCAAAGATCCTAAGCCTAGTGATAAAAAACCGATCAAAACGAGTCACACTCGCGCGCCGAGTTTCGCACCGTCGCACAGTAGGTATTATTATATTCTGATGTGACTTTGATTTCAAATCGAATCGGCGCAAGCCTAACTCACACTTATATTTTAATTTTAGTATTTTTTATTTTTCTTTTCTTTATATTATAATCAAACCAAATTGTAAGCTTGCATCTTTTATCGCTTTTACGATACAACAAAAATAAAAAACGTACCTTGTATGAAGTAATTCTGTCGGTCAGGCTGTTTGTTAACTTTCGATTTAGATAAAATTTGGCTGGAGGTTAGTCCCAGTGAAGGACATTGGATAATTTTTATTCCGAAAAATTGAACGGTTCCTGAGGGAATAGCGATAAACGACTTCTACGCGGACAGAGCCGCGACAAGCAACTAGTAGTTAATATTAATGTAATGTAATATTTTGACGACACGTTAGCCAAGGTGGTAGTGAATCCGCCTCGGTCCTGGGTTCAAATCTCGGTAAGGGCAGATAGTTGTGTGATGAGCACGAATATTTGTTCCTGAGTCTTGGATGTTTTCTATGGATTTAAGTATATATTTCTCTATATAAGTAGTTTATCGTTGCCTAGTACGTATAGTACAAGCCTAGAGCTTAGTTTGGGGCTAGGTCAATTTGTGTGACATTGCCCTGTGATATGATTTACATACATACATAACATCACGCCTTTATTCCCAGAGTGGGGTAGGCAGAGCTACAGAAATACCAACAACTCTAAAAAGACTTGTTAATAATTCTGTAACCACATTTTGCACAATCAGGTCAAGAAGATTACTAGTGTATTAGTGACAGATTGCAAGCCCATCGCCTAACAGTACTACAAGCCTTTATTCCCTTACTCGCCTCTTACGACATCCGCGGGAAGACATGGAGTGGGACTATTCTAACCCGGCAACCACACAGGGCCCAGGGCAGGGGGGGGGGGGGTTGATAGAATCAGAATAATCTTTATTCAAGTAGGTTTACAAATAATAAACTCTTTTGAAACGTCATAGTAGCGACTTAGCCTAAATTGACTGCAGGTTCAAATCGCGACCGATCAGAGAAGAACTTGTAAGAAACTCTGTCGGATGTTTTTTTTTTCGACGTTCGCAACCTTTTGTCATAAGGACTAAACATTTTATTACAAGCAATTCAGTCCCAAGCATTGTTATCATTAATATAGTATTTAATACTATAATATGCTTTAGAAATTAGTTTACGCTTAACGTAACTCTTAAATTTATTTACTGATAGTTCAGTAACATTACTTGGGAGCTTATTATAGAACCTAATACAATTACCCATAAAAAGAGTTTTTTTATTTTATGGAGCCGCGTGAAGGGCACTGCGAGCTTATGTTTAATATGATATGATTTATGAATGGTGTAAGTTACGTGTTGCGAGAGCTCCCTCATCTCGTCGGCCAGCTTGGCGGCGGTCTCCTCGTTGCAGCGCGCGGCGCGCTCCTCCCAGCTCTGCTTGGTGGCGGCCGGCAGCGAGCGCCACTCGTTGCCGACTATGCGCGATATCTCGCCTGCACACACACAACACACGATAATGACGCGGCGAGAGGTTATTGAACTTATTTTCATACACACATACAATCACGCCTCAACATCACGCCGTTATTCCCAGAGTGGGGTAGGCAGAGCTACAGAAATGCGAACAACTCCAAAGAGCTTTGTTGATAATTCTGTAACCACATTTCGCACAAATAGGCTAAGATTACCAGTGTATTAGTGAAAGGTTGCAAGCCCATCGCCTAACTATACTACAAGCCCTTATTCCCTTAGTCGCCTCATACAACATCCACGGGAAGACATGGAGTGGCGCTATTCTAACCCGGCAACCACACGGGGTACGGTGTGGTTATTTTCATAAATGTACAATAAACTTATTTTAGTCAGAGTATGTTTTGTCATGATCTGCCAAATTCAAATGTCACAATGAAAGATAGGGACAAAACATATTTTAAAGCATACTTAAGCTATTGTGCGTTTACGTATAAGGAAAAGGAAACGTGGATGATCTGATCACACTCCATATTACTTTAACTATTAATTATGCTATTACTATATTTCGACCAATGGAAACCAAAAGCTACCAAATAGTCAGAAGTGTACAACACTATGAATGCAATGGTAGCTTTTATGGATAAAAAAAGATAATAAAGCGATTGCAACAACATAGCACTCTTACAAGACCAAGGATTCCGTCGCACTTCTTTTGCCCTTAAAGACATTTTAGGAATGTTTTTTTATGTGTACTCAAAATAATGTATTCAATGTATTGCCTCATCTGCTAACCTTACCGATGTGCTATTAAAAACGCACGTTATTACAGATGTTTAGTTCCGAAACATAAATAATTCGACTACAAGACTACGCCCAAACAAGCAACCCCAAATAATCTACGTTATTTAAAGTTTAGCTTAAAATAAACGAATAATTAGGACAAATTATGAGTTCAAATCAAGCTAAACTAAAAATTATGACGAATTATATTAGTTTAGATTAAGCTAAACTAATTATCAGGCCAAATTAGGGCAAATTAAATTTAAACTTGAACCCTTTGAGCCAACGACGCGTTACCTTAATAAATTGTCGCCTTCACTATTTAATATCAACTTCTGCAATTATTAATATTCAAAAATATAGATTATACAATACATTGATCTATCCTAGCAAACCTGGTTTCATACAACTATATTATATCATACGACTCACTACGACACTCATGCAGGTATAGAAGAAAAACAAAAAAAAATAATGCCATATACGTCTTCCGCCTATACTACGCGTTATGATACACATACGCATTTCAATTTCCAATAAAGCACAAACGGGAATAGAGGCAAATACATACTTTTTGAATGTTTCTCCTTGGAAGCTAAAAAGGATTTGGTGTATAGATGAAATATTATCGCCAATTAGTTGATTTTAACGGGTGCCATTATTTGTTTTTGCACCTTATTATAACTTGTAATTTTGTAAAACTAGCACCAAATGGGAACGCACACTGATATGGAATTTAACATTGATGAAGGAATGCGACAGATAAAGAAATATAATGGGAACTTGTAAATTAAAGACATTTATAACACTTAAGGGGTAATAATGATACTAAAACACACGTGAGACACACTAAAATATTAATCGCCACAGTTTTCTTACTAATTAATATCAGTCAGGGACAGCCAGATGTTTCAGGTTCATCAAAGTGATATCGCTTGAGCCGAAACATGCTAGTGCCATTTCTGTCTGATAATCGTGTTTGTACAATTTTAAACACAAAACAACGAGTTAAGACTTTTTTTTTAGTTTGGCCGCATCTACAAGGAAACTATTATATTGTATTTGATCAAAACCATTGTATTGCGGCACGTGATTCGATTGTACGCCGTAAATGAAGGCTGCAACTACCTTACAATTTTAATAAGTTATCAACTCTATCACCTTAGCATATAATGCTTCAATGAAATTCAAATTTTTAAACTTCCGTATTTATTTAACTCGTTTCTAAAGTTTAATGGTAACACGTATAAAAAGGTAAATATTTACCATTTAATTTAATACCGACGTTTCAGACAAATTGACTAGAAAAAGGAATAAATTGGCCTTTTTATACGTGTATATCAATGAAGCTGTAACATTTTTACGAAGTAAGACTTTTGTGTCGCGTGCCGCAATACAATGACTTCGTTTAAATACAATATACACATATAAGTGGATGCGTTCGAACTAAATACTATAAATAACGTTAGTTGCCACGTAATCGTCGCTCAACCAACATGATATACATTCTTTTTTATCGCAAATCTGTAGCTTAAGAAAGTGTTGATATTTTATATTGCAATGTTTTATTTAGAAATATGGGGATCCCTTGAATCACCGATACTCATTTGATTGAATGTTGTTTTAATAAATTTCATTTTATCAACTGCTGATTTTCTACTGAACTTTCATTGTTTTTAGGTAATCTTAAGTATGGGTTACGTAGGTTTGGTTAGGTTAGATCTGTGTCCACCAACAAAATTATAACTCATGCACGTGGAGATGCCTGTCAATTAAATAAAAATGCGAAGAAGTTAAACATTCTACGAAATGAGTTTCGGTTAATCAAGGGAGTACCAGAAATATGAGAAGTGAAACTTGAGAAGAGAGCGTCGAGGCGAAAATGTCCTTGAAAACATATCAAATATGGCTTCCAAACTCGTTAACAAGAATGAACTACCAATCAATAATGTATTAATTGACTTTAACCTTTGACCAGGCTAAGGGATACTAAACTTGTAATCTATTTAATAGTACCCAGTTGCATGTAAGGCTGAAACTCTATGTTGAATTTAATGTGCCAGCCTGGTTAGGGTTATATATTCTAAAATCTAATTGTCGGATTGACTTAATTATGCAATTCCAATGGCAATTCCATAATTATGCTACCAACGAGATGGTATGATGAAGACGGAAGGTGGCCATAGGAACTCCTCAATGGCTCATAGCAGAACCGTCGGGTTTGTACTCATTTGATTCGTCTTTTGATAGTTGTTGATTTGATTTATTTGAAAGAACATTGCTAAACCTCGTTGATAGCTGGGCTTCCGCGGCGCGGCGGATATATCTCTCTAGTAATAGCATCACAATTAAAACAGTACACTATCCCAATGCAACTCACCGAACGTAGACTCAGGATTGTTGGCAATGATGGCCTTGCGCAC
Organism: Acleris holmiana; assembly: GCA_949316455.1. Lineage (NCBI taxonomy): Eukaryota > Metazoa > Arthropoda > Insecta > Lepidoptera > Tortricidae > Acleris > Acleris holmiana. The sequence continues at coordinate 10,863,894 of OX438784.1, forward strand.
TTCGCTGGAGTAGAGGATGTACCCAGTGACAATCTTCTGCTTCTGTTCTTTCTTCTTCTTGCCAGTGGCGGGGGTGGTGGTCTGAGTGGGCGCGCGCTCTTGAGTGGCGGTCATTGATGGGTTGTAGGGATTACTGTTGCCCCCTGGAAGGATTAACAAATACAGGTTAGAAATGCATACCTAGTTGGTGTAGTCTTTCAGTTTTGGTTTGGAATCATCCAGAACATTATACACTGTGTAAATCCAATACGAGCAAATATTTTAACGACGGTTAATATGCATCCTAATTAACATAAAACGTGTGTATCGTTAACATAAGTTGTATTTTTTCTTCATACTAATTAATTCGCCATGCAATGTATTAGAAATAGCCAAATTAACCTGCTGTTTTTTTTATGATAGGGAGAAGGCACACGAGCACTCAGGCCACCTGATGGTAAGTGGAATCTGAGATCCAGACATTTGAATTCTGTAGACTATAATCCTAAGACCTCAAATTCGTTGCCAACCCTGAGGACTAAGATGGAATGCCTCTATGCTAGTAATTTCACCGGTTGTCTTATCCCCACACCGGAACACAAGGTTTCAAATACATTGCTGCTCGATGGGACGTTTAATAAATAATATGACTTGTCAAGCTATAACTTACGTCTGGTTTATATGTTTGCTCGTATTCCATTTACACAGTGTATAATATAATTAGGGTTAGGATTTTGGTGGCAAATCGTGGTTCAAGAATCCATGGAGCCGCTATTTCCTAATTAAGGATGATTTGCACCTGACGGCTCGCATCGCGGGTCGGAAAGCATACCAACGGATGCGGCGACAGCCGACAGTGGCTATTAAAATTATTATTATCTATTTATTACGGAGCCGATCGCGCGTCGCAGCCTACTTTCGGCACTAAAAGTCCTAACCATAAATGTTATATAGTGTTTAAACCAAACCATTGTGTTGCGGCACGCGCCATACAACAAGAGCGTACTTAGCAAAGACTGAAACTACCTTGGAATCGCAATGGATTATCAACTCTATCAGCTTGTTTTATCGCATCACGGAAAGCATTCTCATTACATTACTGTATCGATACGAACGTGTATTGTAATCGTTTATGTGTTATAACGAGTGATATGATACCGAATGCACGCATTTTTTTGTTCATTTTTGCTGTCAGATGCAGGCACTATGGCTTGCTTGGTGTGCAGTGTACACACCACGCGAGTAACGCTGTGTACGCACCGATGGAGAGCGGCGTGGCGGGCGACGCGAGCGAGGACTCGTCGAGCGAGTTGTCGAGGAGCATCTCCACATCCTGCCCGATCGTCGTGTTGATCAGGTTCGTGAACTGCGGCTTGGACTCCTAGAACCAACGTAGTTAATACAGACTTAAATACTAACAACACAAATAAAAATATTTTTAAGCATTTGACGACGCCCGCAACCTCGTACGCGTAAAAGTCGTTTACGCTACTCGTGGGAGTACCCTATGTCCACGCTCTCCATACCAAATCAAACACAAATCTCATCGAGATCGGTTCAGAGGTTTAGCCGTGAAAGCGTTAAAGACAAATTTACTTTTACATTTATATTTTTTCACTGCCAAAGCATCATCGTCCTTGGACATGCTAAAATAAGATCCTAATTAATTAACACCATAAATACGAGACGTTTTCGGAGGTTATGTGGTGTTAATTAACTTTTAGTTCGAAATATTGTAACCTGGTTTATGATCAGGAAAAGATATTGTAATAAACATTGCACGTTTCAAAACTTAACTGATTCTTCTCAGTTACCTTTGAATGGGGTTACTTTAATTCCTGGGGTTACTTTGATAAAAACGTCAATTTGACTTGAAACGCAAATTATGCGATTTCTGAACGCATAATTGGGATTGTTTTTTTACGGTTGGCAACATTGAATATCACTGTACACGTGTCAGTAGCGGCAGCGGGATCCACCTCGACGGTCGATGCAAAAATATATAAAATATGTAAGTAGACGTTTTGTTACATATTTATTTCTTTATGGGGTTACTTTTGAAACACGTTATAGAAACGGTGGTTTCAAAGTAACCCCCCCATTCGCAGTATTAAGTTGATCACCAATGCTTTATTTTTAAAGCGAATTAATGATAGCAAAAAATACTCTAATGGTGGAATGAATAAAATAACAAAAACCGATATGGAGGTATTTTTTGTGTTTTTTAAATTTTTATATTCAAGAAGATATAACCATTTTAATCTTGAAACTGATCAAATTCACCCCATTCTACGGTACTAGCTAACTTGACCCGAATACAAGCTATTGTGTGAAGCCCTTATTTGTCTGTGCATTGCGCTCTACTGTTCATAAGTTAGGGCATAAACAAAATTGAGGATTCGATTCGATTCGATTTTGATTCGTAGGTAGGTTCCTACGAATACCTACCTAAGGTTAGGTTCTTTTTTATATCAGGTCCGGAGGTCCAAATTAACACAGAAAAAGGAGCTCCGCAATGCGGAGCTCCGTCGACTCTTCTCTCTATCAAATTAGGTTAGGAAAAATTGCGACTAGTAAAATAATCTACTGGTAAAATATGCTATGCGATGAAAGAACGCGATGTGAAAATCCGCTACTATGAAAAAATGCTTTTGTGAAAATAATCTAACAAATCGTTATCGTATCGTTTTAAACTCGTCTGCCATAACCGTCAGGTAAATAAAAGCTATCAACGTTGACAACACGCTAACACAGCCAAAGCAATATGTTTATACAGAGAAGAATAGAGGCCAAAGTTGTTTACCGTATTTGTTACCATGGAGTCGGCGTTGACGGGGTTGAAAGGTTTCTGCGCGAAGGCCGACGAGCTCGTCTGCACTTCTTGGGAGGAGGCGAGCGCGGGCGGACCCAGCTGCTTCGGGAAGTAGTAGATCTGGGGACAAACAACACATAAATATTAAAAACAGGATAAGTTCTAATAAGACCGCATTTTTAACCATTGCCTTACTGAACCTACAGTACCGGCAAATAATATATCATATTTGTACTTACATCTCATACGATTACCTACAAAATGTGACTTACCAAAATTAACAACCAATCAAGAACCAGTTGACTGATTGCTATTATTCAATTCGTTAGCTGATTAAAGAAGGTTCGAAATGGTATATAACAAATTTTTGTACATTTTTGAAGTTTAAAAAAGTTTAGTATTTAAAAAACCATTGCCGACGCGTTCTTATTAAATTTACGAGATTTGTACGAACATGTCAGCAATGGTTTTTACAATTTATTCGGTTAACCGAACCGTTATTTAAATCCGGTAGATTTTCGTCTAAATTAACACCGGTTCCATTCAGTAAATGGCACAGTGGAACTAAATTATTACTTAGAATTATTTTTATAAATGTTTCAGCTTTAAACTATACATACTAAACTAGTTTTAACCTAACATATAAAATATCGTGAATTCCTGATTATAAAATTTTAATTCCGTAGAACACCAATAGACTAGGTTACCGTATTAATTAACACCGTTCCATTTACTCCCCAAACTACCCTATTGTGACGTCATTGCGACAAAAATCCGGGGTCTATTAATAAACGATTGAAAGAAGACCCCACTTCTCAATGCTACAGTACCTCTTATCGACGGTGACCTATTGTCACGTCTTTTCCCCCACCTCTCATTAGTAGAGTACCTCGTCGACGGTGACCTCCTTGGTGTGCTCGAACTTGCGCAGCCCCGCCTTGAGCTTGCGCGCCGCGCGGTTGGACTCGTCGTACAGACACTCGCACACGAACACGTCGTTCTCCGATACTTCCGTGGGCCGGCCTGCACACACACAGGAAACCCATTAGCGGCTACGAATAGTTGTTAGTTCATAGCAATGGAAGCGGTAAATAAATATCCTGGACTAACGAGTATGAAGTTTCAATGCACATGTGTCTCATGGATGGAAAACACCTGCTCATTTTAAGAATGAATGAGATGAAAAGCAAGGCATATACATACATATAGTAAAAATAGAGTAAATAGAACTCGACTGTCACACGCTTTCACACTATCTCTGTCACAACCATAGAATAAGAAATAAAGGCATAGAAGGAGCGATAAAATAAAAGGCAACACCAATTGGTGATGTGCACAGTCTCATTGGAATTCAATGTGCCGAAAACAGACAGTTCTATAAGCTAAAATATCATCGTCGAACACTGTTGCACACTGATGCATATATAAACTACGTTTATGTGTGCAAGCATTTTACAGGCTAATCTACGACCGTGGTGACGAGATGGTGACCAGTTGGTGACTTGCACGAGTTGACAACACCTTGGTGTATACAGATAGTTTTAGCAAGAACTGTACTCTATAATCTTTCCTTTTTAACTTATTGAAAAGTTATATTGAAATTTTCGAGACAGGTACAGATCTGACGCTTTCGTTTTCTATGGTCATCATAATAAATGTACTGACTGACAAATGCGAGGATGAGTGTGACAACGGTAGACAATCGAGCACCTTAGTTTTACTGTATACAACCCAAAAACATGTCTTTGCATCCAGTTTTACAAAAAGCAATTTTTGAAAACTAGTCTACCCCTGTAGCATCAGATTTGAGGCTATTTTCTTTCCGGCATAATGAAGCGAACGAACACACCGACCACCTAATGGTAACTGGGTTATGTGACCCATAAACATACGGATTCTCAAGATCTCTGGATGTTTTATATGTATTTAAGTAATATATATTTCTCTACATACGTAAGTTTATCGTTCTCTAGTACCCGTAGTACAATTTTGTGTAAGTGTTCCCTGATATTAATTTAAAATTTATTATTTATCTTACGTTTAACAATAGACAACTGTCACTTTTGACGCATCTTGAAACGAGCATTAAGGTCGAGATCAGTTTATTGATACAGCCCTAAGACCTCAAATGCGTTGCCAACCCTGAGGACTAACATGGAATGCCTCTATTCACACGTCAACACAAAACATTAACCTCCTTACACTTGAAGTAGTCGTTGTAGTCGAGCCATTAATTAAACCTTAGTATAAATAACCACAATTTTGGTAGCAAGTCCAAAATGGCGTTCATGACAGCTCAATGTTCTTGATAGCGACAGGCGACGCGCGACGTAAGGGAGCCGTGGGAGGGAGGGCTTGTTTTAATCGTATTATAAATAAATAAATAAATCACAGGACAATGTCACACCAATTGTCCTAGTCCCAAACTAAGCTCTAGGCTTGTACTATGTGTACTAGACAACGATAAACATACTTATATAGAGAAATATATACTTAAACACATAGAAAACATCCAAGACTCTGGAACAAACACTCGAGCTCATCACACAAATATCTACCTCAATGTAGCGACAGGAGACGCACGACGTAACTTGTAAGTCAGCAGTGGTAGGGAGGGCTTTAATCGTATTATAAATTGGTTCCCGGGCTAGAATAGTGTCACTGGGCACTTTTAAAATAAAGTCTACCATAGTTAAGTAAAATTAAGAAACGTTAAGTTTCGTCAGTTTAGTGACGAAATTAGCCATATAAATGTATGGCAAATGTTCGTCAAAAAACTGACAAAGTTAACGTTTCTTAATTTTCCTTAACTAGGGTCCACTTTATTCTGATAAAGCCTCACTCCATGTCTTCCCGTGGATGTCATAAGAGGCGATAATAAACCTTCAAAACCGGTATCCTATCCCCACACGTCATTAACCTCCTTGTGTGGTTGGGGAGTTGAGGAAGCTACTCACACTTGAGGTAGTCGTTGTAGTCCAGCACGGCGCACTTGCCAACGATGCCGACCAGCGGGCTCGTGTCGTGCATTGTCGTCAGCAGGACCTCTTGCTTGTAGAACGGCTGCATCAAACATTGAACAGAGTCAATGATATTCACAGATGGCAGTAAAAACTGTACTTCACAATAAAAGTCTACATTTTATTTATATGATGTCAAAAAACAACACTTCAATCCCTCACACGAAAACATGTTTTCAGAGTTTAGAGACTGGAACCATCATTGGTTTTAACAGAAAATAATGACAAGCTAACAAAAAGAGAATGTGAATAAATTGGTAGGGGAACATACCTTATTTATGATGTTAGCGACTTCCGCAGGGAAAATGAGGAACGGGCCGCGGAAGTAGCATTTGTTACTGAAAAAAAGGGTCATAGAATGTCACTGCTAAGATTTCAAATCAATATCAAGGAATACCTAGCCTACCTTCGTAACTAATACTAAGCTTGTATCAGACATGCTTAGTTGACGTGGGTGATAAACCTCTAAAACCTCACTATTACATATTACAAATTAATATTCTTACATCTCTCTCACATACCGAATGAAAGAGATGGAACGGTTGGTCCACCTCAGAAAAACATTGCATCACTAACCAAATGAAGCGCCGTGCCGCCATAAGATGTACATTAAACTGCTAAAAAACAAAGGCAATCTTCCCACAAAGTGAATCGACGATCTGGTGAAAGTCTAAACTTTTTGGAACAGTCAGCATCAAAAGTAGCTAAGCAGACATGCTCAAAATGATCTAGACTCGACGTCTTCTCTTGGCAATAAAGTCGAGTGCAGATCATTTTGAGCTCTTCGGTTGCGTAGCTACTTCTGCTGCTGTACGTCACGACCTTCACCTTAATCTTCCCCTGCCTCTTCTTCCTTCTGTGATGTTTTTAAGGAAAAGGTCGTGTCATAGCAGGTGTTATACTAATGATAAAAACTACAGGTGTTGAGACTCACTCGCCAGTCTCCCAAATGGTGTCGACCTGCGCGATGACCTGCTTGCCCCCGTCCGTCACCACGTACACGTAGTCGCCAGTCTTGATGACGCCGGAGCACACCGTGTTGTACTGCTCGTAGTATGTGTTCTCGTCGTCCGTGCCGAGAGGGTTGTACATCACAACGTCCTGTCAACATTACACTCAAGTTAGTAAGGCTCAGCGTACTAAAACAGAATAATTGACTCGAAAACAGAAAATTCTCACTTCAAAATTTTATATTCATACATTTTTCAACTCTAGGTGAGTTGAAAAATATAATAAGGTTTTGTGTAATCAAAAGTAATGTCTGGATATAGGATTATACATGCAAACGTATATTCATAAATGATTACTTCTTCATCCATAGCCGTAGGTTACCGACCGATAAACAAGTCACTGGCCAGCTGACCTGTAGGAGTGATAGGTGTGTTTAATGTACTTCTTCAGCGCTTTGCGCCCACTGTTGGGCATACGCTTTGGATTGGGGATCCCCCCAGATTGGGCCAGAGGTCGATCTGATGTTAGCCACCATCAGGGTGTTTTGCTCCATCTCAGATCGTTTCGGCAACACATATTATGTCCTGCCCAAGCCGTTATATACACGACGTTTAAAACATAACTTAACATGTATAGGACGCGAGCGAATGAAAGGCACGCGGTGCTATACCATCGTCTACGTAAATGACATAGTGATATTTGCACCGATTGAATTTTCTAATTTTTTTACAAGCAAAGTAGAATCCTCTCTTTAACGTAATAAAGTTCAATTTAAAATAACAACATATATGTTCTTTTGTCCCGTATACCGGACACGGCGTTCAATCGGGTCGTACCGGAGGATACGGCACTAGGCGCTCAGAGGTTAAGAGATAGCAACTCTGAAAGTAGGAGTCGACGTTGTACGGGGGCTTTGTATCTATTCAATAGTTATGGTCCCTTGGCGTTTCCTATCTGCAAGCTGCACTCACCGGACGCTCCTTCTCCTGGACGTTCTCTAGCACCTCCAGCTCGGCCAGCTCGTCCTTGTGCTTCTCCACGCGCTCGCGGAACACGGACACCGTGCGGCTCGGCTCTAGAGGGACCTGGACAAACTCTATTATGTCAAGACAAAAAATAATTTAAGTCTGGATAGGACTCTGTTGTTTTGGACTTATTATTGGAAGCAGGAAGAGCGTTCTGCTTGGTTAGCTTAGGCTTTGCTTCAGTATAGGCGCTTTGGCACCTCATCCTAACGTAGATAATTCAAGTTTCTCCTCACCAGCGTTACATCTATCTTTATTATAGACAAGCGTCAAGCCCTAGCTTTGCTCCGGGTTAAACATATAAAACAGATGCCCATCAAGAAAATTTTACCTTTCCAATGGTAGATTGGTAAATTACTTGTCAGATACATACAGACTCACAACATTCTCTTTTGTGACTGACTAACTGAAAGACAATGCACCTTTACAGAACCCGCACACACCTTCATACAATTTGTGCGGGTGCACCCAGAAAGGATAGTATAATTAAAACTTACATCTCTAGGCACGAGGGTGGACTCCTTCTCGGAGCGCTCCCAAACCTTGATCTTCTTGAACCAGCGGTGCTTCGAGTTGTAACGGCTCTCGCACACGTACACATCCTTGTCAGCGTACCCTGCACATTCAATTAAATCATTATAAAACGATATTTAAACAGAGTCTGTGACGTAATGGGGGTCGCGAACGTGACGGTGACATGTGATACGTTGTACCTTGAGGACATCATCATCATTTTATTAACATACGGTTAATAAAATAAGGTTGATGCTGAGAAGGATACAATGAAAATAAAACATCAATTCCTGAACACTTTATTCGAATTGCAAAATATCATTTTCGACACTATAGCTGCCTGGCTGATAAGAAGTAAATCCTAACACCTATTATTTCAATACAAATTATAACCTCAAACCCAATAATGGGTTATAAACGGAGCTAACCCCATGTGCTTCTGTTTAGTACACAACAAGAAAATACTCTTTTACCGAAAAATTGGCCCCGCGTGTGATATACATTTTTTTTTTAGGATAATAAGAAGGCACACGAGCATTTAGGCCACCTGATGGTAAGTGGAATCTGAGACCCATAGACATTTGAATTCTCAAGACCTCAAATGCGTTGCCAACCCTGAGGACTAAGATGCAATGCCTCTATGCTAGTAATTTCACCAGTTGTTTTATCCTCACACCGGAGCACAACAATGCGAGCACTGTTGCTTGGCGGGTGGTTAATGGATAAGATGGTGGTAGCGATCCGGACGGACCCTGCACAGGGTCCTAACACCACTAACTTATGGAACTATGTCTCTAATAAGTCCGCGGGAGCGTATATGAATAACTCGACATTGGCAAAAATACAACAGGAGTGAAGGCCATCAATTAAAATCAGTTTAGAATAGTGGTAATGCTCCAAGTTACCTTCAGGGCGGAACTTGAAGTACTCCTTGACGTTCATGACATAGCAGTGTCCCACGACCTGGTCCAGCGGGACATTGCGATGAGATTCCGTCTTGAAGACTTCTTGCTGAAGGAACTTGCGAGTACGCACGTGGAACGTCTCTTGAGGGCTGAAACATCATTAATATATTAAGCTAAATATAAATAATAGCTGGCTGTCTATCGTCATAAATACTTTCACTCGCATCTGATAGCATATTTGGGTGTATCAAATTTTTGTTGGTGTTATTCAGTCCCGTAAGCCAGGGGACAACAGTGATAGTTTCTTAGAAAACTGGTTTAATTTACACTACTAATCCTTGAAAGATAACCCATTCAAATTGGGTTGCAATTGCCACAAAAACTGTTTTGTGGTGGCTTTGAAGAGTGACCCAAGAGACGTCATCATGGCAACGAGGTACAAAGAAAAGTTGATTGACCCATTTAACGCTCGTGTTTCATATAAACACGAAGAATATCGATAGCTACTAAGAAGACGGTAGTATTTAATATAGAGTTGGTCTACTTTGATCAGAGAGAGAGAGAGAGAGAGAGAGAGAAGGGAGTTATTATGTAGACTAGTTCAGTGTAATAGCTCTTAAATGGGCCTTCATGTCTGTACATTTCTCCCACTCCCTCTCAAACGCTCTTATGCGTCTAATCGACTTCACCCGAACCCAAAATTCCCCAAGACCCAACAACTTTGCATCAGTACACTGATTTCACACATGTATAATTGCCGATGGGCCTACGTTCAAACTAAAGTTCATTATTCATTGGATTCTTTGCATAATCTATGATTGTGCTTGTTGCCCTTTCAAGCGCTTACATCTTACTTTGACGACGACGACGACTTACTTGTAACATTATGCTATAAAAATGCATCGTTTAATAATTATTATCTCAAGAAATGTTTCAAAAGTTTCTCGCAAAACATAATCTGGGTAATTAACACGCAAGCCAAAAACGTTACAAGTAAATTTATTGCATTGTACTCACCGGAAATACACGTTGGCATACATCATGGGTACACCCTCGCTATTAGTCCAGACGCGTACCACCTGCACTATGCCGGGCTCCTTATTGCCTTTATCTGGCTGGACGTATAGGAAGTCTCCCTTTTCGTACTTCGATTGGGGTGGGGCGCCACCAGACGGCATCGAGTCGTCTGTGCTTGATCTAATGAAAGATAAACATGATTGTACCAATTTATTTGATATAGCAGGACCTGTGTTATAGAGTAGTGCAATAAAAAATACCCATCTTAACTTAAATGATAAGTGACACCAAATAAAATTAAATAGGTAGCTTGTCACTGCACAAGTCGATGCCAAAAAAAATGCCTAGGTATATTTCTTGACTTGGCTAAAGCATTCGACACGGTCTCGATTCCCCTCCTTGTAGACAAGTTAGAACGAATCGGCATAAGGGGTAATGCTCATTCTATCTTTAAGGATTTTCTTTATAACCGTACACAGCAGATTAAAATTGGTAGGCATGTTAGTGGGGAGGCCCCTATTACATTTGGGGTTCCTCAAGGCAGTGTACTTGGCCCGAGTCTCTTCCTGATTTACATCAATGATCTGTGTCAGCTACCCATAACGAATGGAAGTATTTTTGCTTATGCGGATGACACAGCCTTAGTATTTCATGGAAACACCTGGCCCGAGGCTCAACTATATGCCGAAAAAGGGCTACGCGAAGTAAGCTGCTGGCTCAGAAACAATCTCCTTACGCTAAACTTAGCAAAAACTAAATTTCTGCAATTTTCACTTACTCAGTCTACCCCAGCTATATCCGAGCTTAAGGTCCACACATGTAATTTTTCTTCACCCGCCATTTGTTTATGTATCCCAATAACTAAATCAATGGATATTAAGTACCTAGGTGTTATGATGGACGACAAGTTGAGCTGGCAATCCCACATAAAGTTAACTAGTATGCGCATTAGAAAACTAGTATGGGTCTTTAGAAGGCTCCGCTACGTGGCTGACACTGGATTGCTTCGATCGGTCTACTATGCACTAGCCCAGTCAGTTCTCAGTTATTGCGCTGTGTCATGGGCTGGAGCCTGTAAATCCCACATGGTGCAACTAGAACGGGCACAACGCTCGTTACTAAAGGTTATGTTCTTCAAGCCCTTTAGATTCCCAACCCGGCTATTATATAAAGAAAGTCAAGTGCTGACAGTTAGACAACTGTACATTTATTTAATAGTTGTCAAACAACACAAACACACTCCATTCGATCGCGAGAAAAACGATACACGGCGAGTTCCTGGCAATGCATGCGTATCTGTTAAATGTCGAACTGCTACTGCTAGACGGCAGCAAAAATACATGTCCGTGTACCTTTACAATAAAATAAACAAACTAATTTCAATTCACCCGTTAACCACGCATGACTGCAAAATAAAACTGAAAAGTTGGCTTCTTAGTTTGGATTATAATGAAACTGAAATAAAAATACGTTAAAGTATCCTACGCTAATACGCTTACCTTCCCTTTACTTAAACCTGCCATAAATACACACTCACTCACACACACACACACACACACACACACACACACACACACACACACACACACACACACACACACACACTCAGACTTGCGCACAGTCTTGGTTAATTTTTGATGCGCAAGTTTTTATAATTACTAGGTATAATGTTGTTATGATTACTTATTAACATTAAATAGAATATTACGCTACTTGAATATGGGAGAGGACACTGATTTCTGTAACACAGGTTTATCCGACCTAGCTCAGAAATCAGGGACTTCAATTCAATTTGTACCTATTTTATGTCAATAAAACATTATCTTATCTTATCTTATCTTATCTTATCTTTTCATCGGCATCAATCTGGCTGACGACGCCTACTAAAGCGCGGACGCCAATGGCGAAGAATTTCGTACGTTGACCTTTACTGTAGAGCGCCGTACTACTAAAAAAGTAACAATCCACAATGCCGGTGATCAATGTCGCTGTGTGAGCGCGACGGCAGTATCATTGTGCGTAAGCGACAGAGACAAGTAATAATGAGTCAATGTACGGAATTGTTTGTGATCGGCGTCCGCGCTAAACGCATTTTATAGCAATGTGAACGTGAGAACGAAACAAACTCGCTATTGTATTAATAATATTTGTATGGTTCTCCCTACTGACCTGGTATCATCCTCCTCGTCATTCTCCTGCAGGATCTTGCACTGCTTGACGAGCTCGACGCTGGTGGTGACGGTCTCCTTGGTGAACGCCAGCGCGGGTGACACCAGCGTGTTAGCGCACAGCTGGTCACGGTGCGAGATAAAGAACGACTGCAGTTCTACGGAGTCTTCGAAGATTTGACTGTCGGTGCGGGACAGGCGACGAGCTCTATGGAAAATCAAGTAGGTTTCCATGATTATCTTTCGTGGAAAACGCTGCGTCATCAAATCGTTGAATTCCTCTTGGATTAGTGTTATAATAAATAGCGGTTCTGTTACCCTAAAGCAGCTGGTAAACGATCAACATTTAACCAGCAATCTTTGGCCTAAGTAGCGATAGTTGCCACCCACACATTACTTGTTACTTTGTATGCTAGAGCAAGACGGCCATAGTTTTGCCGAAAAAAAGTTGCTTGTTTGGAAGCCTGGGTAACCATAGTTCAATGAAACAGCTCGACGTCGCCTCGCGTTCTAACATGGGTACTCATACCATAAAGGGCTACATTAAGTGACCGTTACATAAAGAACTATGAGAGTATATTGTATACTGGGTGTCCCAAAATCGACATCAAGACGGAAATAGGTGATACGGCAGCTCATAAGCTATCGATTTAACCCCATGTATGTTTTAGAGATATTGATAATTTTAATCGGAATCATTGTATTTTTTCCTCATGTCCATGTTACGAAAAACCCTTAAGTTCAAGTACTATTTAAAAAAAAAAACACTTATTTCTTACATCTTTAGAATCATTATGAACTTAGGATGTTTTTTTAAGCTACTTGCCAATTTCTTTTAACTTACAAAGTTTGTTTCTCCATACTAGATGAAAAGGGAACTAGGGTTCACTTGGTACGGAGAAAGTAAGTTTGTGTGCTGTCGCTACAGCAAGCTACCTCTCGAAGACGGCGAACATGTCGTGCTGGAAGTGGTCGAGGCGGCGGTAGAGGCCGCGGTCGAGGCGACGCTTGACCAGGTCCAGCGAGATGCCGCGCACGCGCGCGCCGCCGCCGCCGTCGTGCTCCGGCAGCTCCGCCATGCTGTCCGAGTAGCATCTGGAATCAAATCAAAACCTTTATTGCGACCACGTTGTTGAAAGGTCTTATGTCAAATACTACTAAGGTCCAAACATGAGAGCGTCAGGGGCCTAGTGGCTTAGGGGGTCGACTCGTGATCGTAAGGTACCGAGTTCAAACCCCCACGGTCACCATGTTCCAATGAGTTTTCTAACTTAAATACATTACCCGATGGTCTTACGGTGAAGGAATAACGTCGTGAGGAAACCTGCATATTCGAACAGCTGAGTGTGTAAGAAGATAATTGCACAAAATATCCTAAAGGGGTCGAAGGGTATCCGAAAGGGCCCATCTGTAAGATAAGATAAGATAAGGTCCAAACATGAACCCTGGTCGTTACACAGCAAACTTAAGAGTATTTTATTAGTCAACTAGTAACGTCACATAAGGTTATTCATTCAACCATTTTCACCTACTGTTAACCCTTAATACAATTCTAGATAGTAAAAAAAAAACTCGTGGCACTTTAAAGTGGCTCATCGTAGCTAGACGGGAGGGTCGGTAACAGTCTCCTCTTAGGAAGCGCTGGTAGAATTTTACATGTAAAAGTGCCCGTAACTTTCTTGATTTAGGAAGAGGCAGTTTGTTCGCGTCCAGTTTAGTGGTGGTTACCTGCCCTCCTCGTCCTGGTGGTTGTAGACGGAGGTGAACAGGCTGAGCAGCAGCTCCTGCACGGCGGCCGGCACGTCCGGCACCGCGTCGTCGTCCTCTCTGTGTAAATAAAACTATATCAGACAACATTAGGGGTTAAGCGTCAGTTGAACTGGTAGTTGATCATTGATATTTCATCTTATATTTAACGATCGCTTTATTTAAGGTTTCGCGCCAGCAACAGCATCATAGCGGACAGGCTCTAGCCTCGCTATCTACAAAAAAAAATAGCCCGAAATAAATTATTTCTATTCTAATTTACAATAACGCAAATGAGACTATAACTAACAAAAATGAAACTAAGAAGGACGCAGCTCCCTGTTAGAATGAGAGAAGTACTGACGAAATAGCATTTATTATAGAAAAGGCATTAAATCAAGCAACAATTACTTACAAAGAAGAAAATATTTGCATAATGACGACGCGTTTAGCCCAATTGGTCCCGGGTTCTACATCCGATATGGGCAAAAATTTGTGTTGAGTACAACTATTTGTTACTGAGTCATAGATATTTTCTATGTATGTATTTCTTCATATTAGTATGTTTATCGTTGCCTAGTACCCATAGTACGACCCTAGAGCTTAGTTTAGGACTAGGTTAATTTGTGTGAGATTGTCCCCTGATCTATCTAAATTTCTATGTTAACTACTTACCTCAACATCTGTTTAGTCTGCAAGCACACCCGCTGCAATATCAGAGCGTCCTTATAGATCTGCGAGTCCGGTTCATTGTACTTGCAGGCGTTGTCGAACATCTGTATGAAGTCCGACGCGAGCTCGTTGACGGTGTTGTACACGCTGTTCTTCAGCTTGTGGGCGATCTTCTCCATGTCTATGGGGGTTTTGATCAGCTCGTAGTAGTCTGGATACTCGGCCTTGCTTGGGAGCTTCATGAAGATTAGAGCTAGCTGACGGTTTCCTGGAAAATATAGAGAACATGCATGAAAATCAGAATTGAGCTTCATTGATACGTTTAGGAGGAAATGTAAAAAGAAGCCTATAAAACGCAACACACTAAGTTTTGACCCGTTTATTAAGATTTTGTATAGAATCAAAACTTGTTAAAATTTTAAAACTTCTTTTAGATTGTTTTGTTCGGCATCCTCATTTTATTTACGTGATATTCAACGATAATGGCTTCAACATAGTAATTTACGAAATAAATGCAAATTTCGTTATAAGGTCCTTATATTTTAAACATGGAACAACAGGTTTGACGTCATTCCTGTCGTCGATTTTGCAGTGTTTTGGCAGGGTGTCTGAAGTGACTTTTAAAGCTTCATATTTATGAAAAAAATACATGACAATTATTTTGCGTATTCAGTTATTCCTCTCTGTCATAGCACTTTCCAGAGAGCGTAAGAATAAAAAATATACATGTTCCCAATTCTAGCAAAAAGTTTTAAAAACCAGGGTGCATGTTTTGATTATGTCGTCTATATAATGTTAGTTAACTTCCACTCGCGATGTTAAGACGAATCTAATGACACCTCACTTTTCATAATCGGTCAAGCCGTTTAGGCTACAGGAGGTTACAATGGAATGGACATATTTACATACCTACATACTCACATGCATACGCGCGAAAAACATTACTGTCTTTCTAGGCCAGTCGGGTAAAAAGTTTCTAATCATAACGATGATACGTTTAGCCTACTCGTTAGTGACCCTAAGAAGTTCGAGTCCCGGTATAAAAATACAACATATCTACTTAATAGTTAATTCACATATCGAACGTCCCCTCAGTGACTTGTTCTACGGCTCCATACATTTTATGTCGGCTATACTTTAGCTTTTAAATTAATTGTTTTCAATATTATCCTACCTTTCTTTTTGTGGTGTAGTGAAGTATAGATGGATCAACTTTTAGTTGTTGTTATATTAATATACACAACTAAATATGCATGAAAGAAAACCCATAAAAATGATTATAAAACTAATACTGTAAAATCATGGTTTTAACCCATGGAGCGCCATGGCATATGTATGTGAGTATGTTTATTACGATATCAAAACAAATTCAAAAGAACACACGGTGTTTACAGGGCGCTCCACGGGTTAAAGTGACCCAAGAGGCAATGGCAACGCGGTACAAATAAAAGTTACACAAACATACTATCACGCCTTCATTCCCAGGGTGGAGTAGGCAGAGCTACAGAAATACCAACCACTACAAAAAGAGTGGTTGGTAATTCTGTAACCACAAATAAAAGTTAATTGTTTGATAATTGCACTTATAGCAGTCTTTATAAAAAAACGCACAACTGCGCTACATATTAAGACAAATACCACTGGACTCACCTTTAGGGTCTCTATAATCCCTTATAGCATCATACAGCGTCCTCAGTTTCTGTTCAAACGGCGACAATTGCCTTGTCTTAACCGCCTTAACGACCTTACTTGGCGTCTTCTTCTCATAATTACAGTTGAGTTCCTTTAACTTCTCGTTCATGACGCGCTCCAACAAGGTCGCGTCTTCGTAAATCATCGAGCCTTCTTCGTTGAATTGCCGACAATTTGAGAACATTAGACGGTAGTCGGATATCATTTCTTCTATGCTGTTGTAGCGATCATTCTAAAAAAATAATGTAACTATTTCTCTAGCTCCCATTTTCTATCGCAATAAAGTAAAGTAAAAGTAGTAAAGGAAAGTAGCTTCAAATAAACTGTGTCTTCCTGGCGGTTGATACTTCTAGCGGAAGGACATAAAAATACCTAACAGTAAAAGTTCTTGCCGACTGTACTTTTTTTGCACTGTCAGTTACTGCTACTGAGTCCAAACTAGGTGGATCAAAATTAAGTAAAGCCGATATCCTGTAACCGCCTTCAGACTCCATCATCAGACAAGGTCAATAATGGTGTCATATTATTGTATTGTCATCGATTTAACGTAGGTATACCGAATTACAGCTCAATCGGTTCTCTGGAAATGGTTAAAATTTTCCTAGCAAGATTTGAACCGAAAATACATTCTTTCAATCATACATACATTATAAAATGCAAGTTATTATTATTAGTCTTACGGCTTTAAGTTCGCCTTTTGTATATTAAGTGTATTATTTTGTGTCATAAAGATTAAATAAATAAATTAACACTTAAGTATTATTAGGACACCTTCGATTAACTTTCTCGTTAGTCAAAGTAGAAACTTACGAAGTTACGAAAGCGACATTTAATAGTGTTTACATTTTAGTTAAATACCTTATCAAATGGAGTATACAATAGTCAGGTTGTGCAAGTAATTTTGCTAATGTGTACAGTATGGGTACATATTTATTTATGTAAATATTTTATTGCACAAAATTAAAGTAACACGTACAAAAGGCGGACTTAACATGAAACAGAAATCAGAAAGACATTACATACCTTTATATTAGCCTCAATAGTAATCATATCGATCGGTTTATCGATCACATTGTAGTACTCCGGGTAGAGTTTCTTGCTGGGTTTCTCCATGAACAGCAGCATGGGCTGGCGGCCGTCGGAGCAGGTGAACTCGACGAGCTGCTTAGCGATGAAGTGCAGCTTCTTCTTCAGCGGCACGTTGGGCTTCGGCGCGGGCGCGCTCGACGTGCTCGGGGTCGCGCTCGGGAGCGGGTTGATGCGAGGCCGGCCTGGGGGAAGCCATACAATAAATAAATATCACGGGACAAAGTCACACAAATTGACTTAGTTCTAATCTAAGCTCTAGGCTTGTACTATGGGTACTAGACAACAATAAATTTACTTATATAAAGAAATATATACTTTAATGCATAGAAAACATCCAAGAACCAGGAACAAATACTCGTACTCATCATACAAATATCTGACATATTACCTGGATTTGAACCAGGGACCGCTAGCTTCGAAGGCAGGGTCATTACCAACTAGGCCAACGTGTTGTCAATGAAGGTGGTATATGCATCGTTTCGCTTTTTTTTAACCTATAGGGTTCTACACGATAGTCCTGAAATAAATCCAGAATTATTTACAGTTTCGGAAAAATACGCGGGTTGTCAAATGACATGTTTGTGAAATGAATCATTTGTGTTTTGTGTGGTTATGAAATGATAGGATCGTGGTGTGTTCTGATGCAGTGCTTTTGTCAAGTAAATAGTGTGATTTTGGCCGAATTGAAAACTTTGCGAATTATTACGATGATACCAAGGCGAATTATTACTTCGTAAAATTGCGTGACTAGTTACTTGGGTGGAGCAACTTTTTGTTGTTGTTATTCTGTCCCGTAACCTAGGAGACAACAGAATTAGAGTTCTTAGAAAAATGTTTTAATAAACACTACTAAATATGCTTGTTTATTGCAACAAAAACTGATGTTTGGTGGATTTACATACTTTAAAATGATGTTTTTAAAGAATAACTTAAGAGACGTCACCATGGCAACGAGGTACAACTAAAGTTGATTGACCCACTCATTGGTTGAGTTAGTGTGGTATAATTTCGCGAGCGGAATGGTGACCTTTGTGAAGTATTGCAAATCCCCATCACTACCGCGTCAAATAGGGAAGACTAGACCGAAGCCGTCTTACAACACACTCAACTCAGCTGGCCAGCTTTATTGTGTGCCGTGTGATCGGATCTTCAAGTCCAAGTTCGGTTTCGCTAGCCACATCAGAGCCCACCACAATAACAACCCGTGATGGAAATTGAAAACTTTGCGAATTATTACGATGATACCAAGGCGAATTATTACTTCGTAAAATTGCGTGACTAGTTACTTGGGTGGAGCAACTTTTTGTTGTTGTTATTCTGTCCCGTAACCTAGGAGACAACAGAATTAGAGTTCTTAGAAAATTTTTTTAATAAACACTACTAAATATGCTTGTTTATTGCAACAAAAACTGATGTTTGGTGGATTTACATACTTTAAAATGATGTTTTTAAAGAATAACTTAAGAGACGTCACCATGGCAACGAGGTACAACTAAAGTTGATTGACCCACTCATTGGTTGAGTTAGTGTGGTATAATTTCGCGAGCGGAATGGTGACCTTTGTGAAGTATTGCAAATCCCCATCACTACCGCGCCAAATAGGGAAGACTAGACCGAAGCCGTCTTACAACACACTCAACTCAGCTGGCCAGCTTTATTGTGTGCCGTGTGATCGGATCTTCAAGTCCAAGTTCGGTTTCGCTAGCCACATCAGAGCCCACCACAATAACAACCCGTGATGGACGTATAGAAGTCTCCGTCGCCGGATACTGCTTGGTCGACATGATGATGATAACAGTTACTTATGTAACCGGTACATGATAAAGCTTCTTACGGTACGAGGGCCGAATGGTGCCGAGATGAGAGCGCGACCGGCATACGTATGTTTAGAGGTAATTATGTACCATTGCGCACATTTCTACCAGCAGGGCTCAGAACCGGTTTATTTCGGTTTTGCTCCGAGCTTTTCGAGGGAACGCGAACGTTCGAGAACTTTATTTTAACCTCAATAAACCGGTTTAATCCACGAGCGGCGAGTTGAGAAACCAAAAGTATTGTAGTGAATAAAAACACTAAGCGGCGCTTGTTTATCATGAATCATGATTAACCGGTTAATTTAGCTCTAAACCGGTTAAATCGAAAAGAGGTTAGATCATTACATAAAGGTTCTTCCAAAAACCGGTTTATACGAACGGAACCGTAATAAAAAGGTTTTGTGTCAAGTACATAATAGCGGTTTGAAATTTTAGCCGGTATCTAAGGCCTGTCACCAGCTTAAAATGATAATAACAAAACTAATAAATAGCTAACTATTGGCTATCTAGCGACAAGCACCAGAACTATTGCAATCAATCAAATGGCATTATGAGCAAACAACAAAGCTAACTAGTGGCCGGAAGATGGCGGCACTTGTAGCGTGCTTAAAATTTAAAACAATAGTTGATATAAATGCGCTGGAATCTCAGAAAAGATGTACTGCCTAGTAAGGAATCAATTTTTTTTTAGTGTAAATTGTGTATTGACATCCATAATAAGGAGACAAGGGAAGTTCAAATGCGTATTCTAATGTCACCTTACAGCAGAAAAATCACCGAAAAATAAAAGCCAATGAAAATCCGCCTGAAAAAAGATGCCAATTGTTAATAATTATACAACTAAGGATTCCCTACCAACAACTTCTAAATACACCGCAGAAAAGCACACAAAAGCTCGAGATAGCTAAGTCTCCCTTTAGACGACACCAGTGACCAATCAAAACCTTCAAAAACCGTCACCATCGGTGTAACTATCAAACCAATTTTAGTGGAAGTCTGCATGGTAATGTACGTCATATATTTTTTTCAATTTCATCATTCTCTTATTTTAGGGGGGGGGGGGGGGATCACACATTTTACCACTTTGGAAGTGTCTCTCGCGCAAACTATTCAGTTTAAAAAAAAACAAAATTAGAAATCTCAATATCAGTTTTGAAGACCTCATCCATAGATACTCCACACGTATGGGCTTGATGAAAATAATAATTTAGAGCTTATTGTTTTGTTTGAGCGTATTGTTGAACCCCCTAAATTTATTGTTTTTTTATCTCTTTTTGTGTGAAAATCTTAATGCGGTTCACAGAATGCATCTATTTTCCAAGTTTCAACATTATAGTTCTTATATTTTCGGAAAAAAGTGGCTGTGACATACGGACGGACAGCAGACAGACAGAGATGACGAATCCATAAGGGTTCCGTTTTTTGCCATTTGGCTACGGAACCCTAAAAAGTGCAGATAGATCAATGCAGCTGGAAACCTCACATAGCCTACGCATTAAACTCGATCGATTTGTATACAAATATCGTTCGATAATCCATTTGGATATTGATTACATCGTTCGCAATGTAGTGTCAGAAGCAGCAGCGATGTCAGCATATCATGGCTACGTGGAATCCCTTTTAAGATATGAAATTATTCAGGAAACAGCATTGTTCGCAATGTTGTGTTCCCGTGTGGGGATAAGACAACCGGCGAAATTACTGGCCTAAAGGCATTCCGTCTTGGTCCTCAGGGTTGGAATTCGAATAACTATAGGTCTCAGGTCCCACTTACCGTCAGGTGGCCTGAGCGCTCGTGTGCCCGCTGCATGCCAAAAAAAGTTAAAAAGTGTAGACATCATTTTAAAATACAAAAGAAATGTATTGGGGCAATAACAGGGGCAGACTTCCGAGGCTATTAACCACATTTTCAAAGTAGAAAGATATTACCAGCCACGTAAATTGTTGTAATATATGTTTTTGTTAGCAAACACCAATCTATTCCTAAAACTATAACAAGCAAATAGGATTACTATAATTAAGCAACATATTAAGCGTAACCACGGCATCCAATAACGATGCGATGAATATCATCTTTTTCTAGTGATGTAATGAAAATGAAATTTTAAACACAATATTAGTCTCGCAATCAATTTTGTTTTTAATCATCATTTCAATTGTTGTTAAAACATTTATAAAGATTGAATATACAAATTAGGATGTCAAGTGTTCACTAAACGCCAATCCAAAATGACAGTAAAAATAGTAATCTATTTTTACTGTCATTTTGGATTAATAAAACGTAAAACTGTTCTTTTATGACCATTAAGGCATTGTTATTAAACAATACCTTAATGGTCATAAAAGAACAGTTATTACTATGCCAACGCTCAGTATCGAAGTGTTCACGCTTCGGTTAGGCGAAGGCTAGACGTACAATAAATACTTTGGTCCATCAATACAATAAAAACTGATAGATTACGTTTTATTAACGCAATACACAGGCAAGGCTACACGTTCAATATTTATCACGTCAGTACTGTAACGTATTTCGTAGAGTTCAGACGTGTACTGGATATGAAGATAAAAACTATACTGAAATGTCACAGTATTTACTGATCGTGTAGTCTAGTGTATTGACGGATTTCAATATTTATCACAAACTGCCATCCAGAATCCAGAAATCTAGATTTCCGTGATAAATATTGACATCCGTCAATACACTAGACCACACGATCAGTAAATATTACGATATATGATAAATATGAGTAGATCAC
Organism: Acleris holmiana; assembly: GCA_949316455.1. NCBI lineage: Eukaryota > Metazoa > Arthropoda > Insecta > Lepidoptera > Tortricidae > Acleris > Acleris holmiana. The sequence continues at coordinate 10,886,053 of OX438784.1, forward strand.
AGTATTTATTGTACGTGTAGCCTTCGCCTTAAGATATAGGTACCGTTAACGACACTACTAGCGGTTTTTAGTACGCAAGAAAAAAAACCTATTATAGTTACAGTATGCTTTGTCACTTTCTGCCAGCTGTCACAATGAAAGGTAAGGACAAAGCATATTTTACGCACACTAGCAAATTTCGTTTATGAATACGAGGGTAAAAGTTCATTTGCTAATATTAAACTGCCGGAAATAAAATAAAAAATAAAAAAAGTTAAGTCCGGGTGGACCGGATATCCGTTGCAACTTTTTGTGTTATTATTTTGTTAGCGTGACTGACTAAAGGCTATAAACAAAGGACAGTGTTACACAAATTAAGCTAGTCCTAAACTAAGCTCTAGGCTTTTACTATGATGGGTTCTAGACAACGATTAACTTACTTATATAGAGAAATACATACTTAAATACCTAGAAAACATCCAAGACTCAGGAATAAATACTTGCTAATCACACAAATATCTGGCATTACCGTGATTTGAACCCAGGATCGCTAGCTTCGTAGGCAGGATCACTACCAACTAGGCTAACGTGTCGTCGATAGTGGAAAAGGGTGCGTTCATTCCCTTCGCTTAGATAGTGTCGTCACCTTTGTATCGCGCCGCCTTTAGTCAAAGGATGCCGCCGCGTAAACAAAGAATGCGAGCGGTGTACCCGCAAGTGAATTTGGCAGTTTACATCGAATTATATTCGTATTTATTACAATAACCACAAGTGAGTGCGGGTGTAGCGACACTATCTAAGAGAATGGGCTATACGTAAGCAGAGCAAGAGAAAACAATGAACCATCTCATATTCATTAAGAACGCTTACCCCTCGGTCTCGGCGTGTTGGCCTGAGTCTGGTTCTTTACTGAGGACAGGCTCTCATCGTCGCTCGACGAACTCTGCACAATATCTAGTAATTCCTGGACGCGCTGCTGCATTAGTCTAAAACAAACAAGTAATTGTTATTAAAAGTATTGAACAAGTAGCCGTTCCCGGGTTAGAATAGTGCCGCTCCATGTCTTCCCGTGGATGTCTGAAGAGGTTACTAAGGGAATAACGGCTTGTAGTACTGTTAGGCGATGGGCTTGCAACCTGTCACTAATACACTGGTAAACATCTTGGGCTGATCGTGCAAAATGTGGCAACATAATTGTAAACAAGTAATTTTTAGAGCTGTTGGTATTTCTGTAGCTCTTATGTATTTATGTACGTTGATTACGTGCCTCCTTTGAAACACCGAGTCTCACTTGGTTAACATTATCTCCTAGTTGTCTCGGAGGTGCGTTACGAAACGGATAATAACCTCTGTAGCTTGACCGCGTCCTTGTAGAGCCGGGACGCGGGCAGGTTGTACTGCTTGGCGTTCTCGAAGATGATGTTCATGTCGCCGGCCACCTCGGAGAGCGTGCCGTAGCCGCCGCGGCGCACCTTGTTGCGGACCTGGTTGAGCGACATGGGGTTCTTGATCTCCTTGTAGTAGTCCGGGTAGGCGCGGCGCGAGGGCAGCTTCGAGAACGCCTCCGATATCGGGGTGCCTGCGGATGTAAAAGTTCAATCGAAAAATGATCGCATTTTCAAATGTGGAACGGAAGTGTCAAATACATAAGTCGGCATTCACACGCCAATGACCGGCAAACACCAAACCGGATGTGACTTGAAAAACGGCTATTGAAGTCGCAATTTTATGACTTGCACGAGTATTTCTATAGAACTTAAATAAAATAAGATAAAATTATGAATTAAATTTAATATTCTTTTATTTTAATGTCTATTATTATCATGATTTTAAAAAACGAATGTAATCAAAAAAAAAAATATTTTTCATTTTTATTTTTCAATGTTACCTTTAGTTAACCCCTTAACGCATAGCATATCAAAAGTGAAACGCTGTCTTTAAAGTACATTTCCAAATTTGAATTTTGACAAAGCTACGAATCTCACTGCATAAATAATAAGTTTGAAATTTACTTAAAATGTATGTTTGAAAATTAACTTTAAAGACATTGCATCGTTTTTCTTATTTTTTTTATTAATTATACTTCAAATCATCAAAGGACCCACGAACCATCAAAATATAAAACAGGCTTGAAGCCATATATGGCTTCGTATGCGATAAGGGGTTAACACTAGATATTTAAGTAAATCTCGCATCACGGCCGTCGGCCCAACGTAGCCCAAGTTAAAAGTTATAGTCAACAGCAGTCAACTTTAATTGCTAGTTTAATGCTTGCATCAAATGTTATAACTTGTCTAGGTAACGTTGTACACTTGTTTTTAACAATTAAGGGGAGTATTAATTAATAATTTGAGAAATGTGTATTTTTTACCGATTTAAACTATAAAATTTCTACATTATACATTAGCATTAGCGTTTTTTACATCTGTCAGGTTGTGGAATCGGCTACCAGCGGGTATTAGGCAATCACAATCGGTAGATTCCCTGAAAGGCAAATTAAAAAAGTTCTGGCTTGACTCTATTTCCTAAATATTGTATCAATTATCCAAATGTTGATATATACATATATTTAGTATATGTAAGTTTAAGTATGTTTATTTATGTATAATTACATATCTTTCTATATATTTATGTAAGTATTTGAATGTATTAGTTTTGTTTTTATTCTATGGTTATTTTTTTGTTTTTATAGTCTTTTTGGTTAGTTTTTGTTTTATGGGTGCTCTAAATAAATTTGTACACCTGTTTACTCGATGCACAACCTTTCACTTCTCTCAATCTCTCAAGGGTTAGCTGGAAGAGATCCCTTAAAGGGATAAGTTCGCCTTTGTACATCTTTTTATTTTTATTTTTTGTATTGTTTTGGTTTTTCTTTTGTACAATAAAGTGTTTACATACATACATACATACATAAACTTACCATTTGGACCGAGCTGATTCTTGACGGTCTCGAAAAGTTTCCACTGCAGGGAGTCCATGTTATCCCCTTTCTCATCCTCGCTCTCGCTATCTTCAGAATGCTGTAAAAAAAAAGGTAAACAGTATAGCAAAATTATCTATTAATGTCTATCATTAGAAATTGAATATAAAAAAATAATTTAGTTACAACTTTATTTCAACAGCGAACCCTGTCCATACTGTATTACTATAGTTGGGTCAATCTGGAGTATTTTGTCTTTTTATAAATACTATTAGAAGGGTAACTTCATCCCCACCAAGCGCGCTCCCGCGTGGCCTGTCAACAATCCAAGACTACTAATCGCAGCAAACACTAGCGGGTAGCCTTCCAGAATCGTCGCTTGAAGTAAACGTGCAAAAATATTTCGAATGAATCTCTCAAAGACGCCACTGTCTACGCAAACTGTGGTTTTACCATACGAAATTGTTAGTTCCGTATTTGAGCACGTGCTTTACGATAATTGTAGGACGATATAAACAAAGTTTGAATCTTTATCCAAACAACGACCGAATTATTTGGATATGTATAAAAACCAAATATCATATCTTTCATATTTGCTGAAAATTCAAAATTGCAAACCAAACTGTGTCCATTCTCACGCGAGCTATCCGCATGCCATCCGCCCGGAACGCGGTTTGGGAGTTCTAAAAGTCAAGTAGCGTACCTTGACGACTTCGCTGTCGGAGCCGGGCGGGTCCATGATGGCGAGCGCGGCGCTGGACACGGCGGGGCCGAAGCGCGAGGTGCGCTTGCTCCGGATGCGCTCCGAACTCTTCGCGGGCCCTCGGCTGTGCTGCTCCAACTCTTGCTTCTTCACTTGGATCACCTGGGGGATAAGGTGGATCAACGTCTTGTCGTCGTTATTGCGTCCCGTAACCCAGGAGACAACAGTGATAGTTTTTTTAAGAAAAAAATAGTATACGCTACTATGCTTGAAGGAAAACCTATAACGGGCCCGCAGCTGTGCTGCTCCAACTCTTGCTTCTTCACTTGGATCACCTGGGAATAAGGTGAATCAACTTTTTGTTGTTGTTGATCCGTCCCTTAACCCAGGAGACAACAGTGATAGAGTTTCTTAGAGAAATTTATAATATACACTACTATGGTTGAAGAAAAACCAATAAAATGGGCTTGTTTATTGCAACATAAACTGATGTTTGGTGGATTTATATACATTAAAATCATGTTTCTAACGAGTAAATTAAGAGACATCATGGCAACAAGATACAACGAAAAATTGATTAGACCCTAATATTAATAAATAAATAATTATCAGGAGACAAACTTACACACACACAAACAACAGCGAAAATTACGCCGTTTATACTAATTTTATAAATGTGAAAGTAACTGTCTGTTTGTTACACTTTCATAGATAAAGTGCTAGACAGATTTAGTTGAATTTTGGTATGGAGATACTTTCGAGCCTCAAGGACATAGGATAATTTTTATTTCGAAAAATTGTACGGTTCCTGAGGGAATAGCTATAAACGAGTAATGATTTTTTAAGAGCTATCCAATGGATACTTCACTCAATGTTAAAGAGTACTCGAAAAAAAAAAAGGATTTTATATACAGCTTTGTCAGATGGACTTAACGCGACACATAAGGGTTCCTTTCCATGGTATAGGAAATAGTACACTAAACAAAAAAGATAAATCTATGAAAGCAGATTGAATAGATGTCACACCACGAGAACAATATTACAAACATGTTCTTTACCTTCTTCAAAGCCTTGGCGTCTTTATAAATACTACTTCCAGGTTCATTAAAATGGCAAGCATTCCTGACCACGAGAAGCAAATCTTTCTCCAACTCAGTCAGGGTTGTGTACTCCCCTCCTTGGATCTTCTGGGCTATGATCTTCAGGTCTATCGGAGAGTCGATGATTTTGTAGTACTCAGGGTAGTGACGCTTGGACGGAAGGAACTGGAACTGGGTGTAAAGAGGACGCCCATCTGAATTTGCTGTCATCACCTGAAATTAAATTGATTAATAGATTTGGTACACACATGATTGAAGCCAGTTTTGAAGGAAGCAATTATACTGCAGTCTCAATAGTGCGAGGACAACCACCCTTATGTCATTCCGTAATATTATTAATTGTACATGAAATAATACTTATTTTTAAATATTTTATATAATTTTTTTGCTACACAAATTCCCTGATTTTAAACTTCTTCGCCTTTGTGATAACATCCATTTCAACCATAATGTGATGTCAATGATTGACATAATGAGGTGAGTCAATGTCAAATAATGGTTGTTTATAATCCCGGATTTCATAAGAAGCAACTAAGGGAAAAAGTGCTTATAGTACTGTTAGGCGATGGGCTTGCAACCTTTCACTACTACACTATTAAACTTCTTGGCCTGATTGTGCACAATGTGGTTACAGAATTATAAACAAGTGTTTTTGAGTTTTTGGTCTTTCTGTAGCTCTGCCTACCTCACTTCGGGAATGAAGTTGTGATGTTATGATTGAATGTTGATGGACTTTACAGAGAGAAGGCTAATGAACTAGTTGTATACTTTCATTAATCTATATATCCTGTTCTTAAACCCACCAACCTGTTCATTCTCTACCAGTAACCTCATCTATAAACCTTTTTTTTTTGCTTGAATGTTAAATATTTACAATTGTAAAGTATTAAAACAGTGAGTAAATATTTCTTAAAGTATTTTACATCGTAAATTACTCACTGCACTGAAAAGTTCTTCAAAAACATTATCCTCCTCATTGTTGGTGGATGTTTCCGACAAGTCCTCAGCAACATCAGACCTTCTGGACAGCGAGCCAGTACGAGACACACGTGGAGGCTTGACATCTTCACCTGGAAAGGTTATAATAGCTTTACTATGATTTTGAGAACAAATTAGAATGACATGAAATTTTAAACAGAACAGTAAGATTTAGTTTGGGACTTAATTTTAGCTTTGAAATACTTATATATTATGAGTTTGTCAATGTATAATGTTACCATCAGAGCTACTACTTCACTTTAAACAAAAACACTCAAACATAATCATCAACTAGATGGTTAAGCTACTGCTAAAACTTTTAACAAGTCCATTTATTATCAAAAGGATTTGTTGTTGATTCTTTTGCAAAAAAATATATCAAAAACAGCAAAATGTTAATGATAGCCAATTTTAGTCCTTTAACATCAAAAAAAATCCTAAAAAAACATGAAGTACAAAAAAACAATAATTATGGATAAAAACTTGTTCTGTTATAATATGTTTCATACCATTCTCCATAGAATGCCTTGTATGCGTATAAAGTTTCCACAATTCACATGCATCTTTGTACTCCAGAGTGTCATGCTTGTAGAAAGCTTTAGCATTGTTTACTAGAAGCTCGATGTCTGCAGAAAGCTCGTCTAGATCCTCGTATGTATCCATCTTGAGCTTTTGCTGTACCTGGGGATGATAAATAGAAATGAGTGTAAGGGTTAATAAGTTGAGGCATGTGTTAAAACACAAATCAATTGAATGTAGGGAACTCCTCATCCTAGAAAAGTGTATTTAAAAGGGAATGATAAAACTACTTCTACAGGGATGGTGTCACAGGCAACACAACACATAATTAAATTAATTGATATATTTTGTAACTTACTCTTAACAAGTCAATGGGCTGCGACACTACTTCATAGTACTGCGGCTCTTGCCTTCTTTTTGGGGCTCGGATGAAAGAATCACAGAGCAAAGTCCCATCTTCCTTTTTGAAGGATCTGATAGTGTCATAAAGCTGCTGACACATTTCACTCTGCAAACAAGTGAAAATACAGCTAACACTATAAAAAACTATTTGTAAGCAGTAAATAAATTCTTTAGCCTCACTTAAATAAATAAATAATACATAAATCACAGGACAATGTCACACAAATTGAACTAGTCCCAAACTAAGCTCTGGGCTTGTACTATGGGTACTAGATAATGATAAACTTACTTACATAGAGAAATATATACTTAGATACATAGAAAAGATCCAAGACTCAGGAACAAATACTCGTGCAAATTTTTGCCCTTACCAGGATTTGAACCCAGGACCCCTAGCTTCAGAGGCAGGGTCACTACCAACTAGGCTAGCGTGAGTTAAATTTACTAGTAACCAGTAGGTATGAAAAGTAAGTGAATCCACTGCCAAGTTTAGCACGCTCATGGTGTTTTATAACGTAAAAAATACATTTCTAATAATATTTATAAAATCGACATGCCGCGCGGCAAAACGAATATCGTAGGGTAAAAGAACTTACGGGGTCAAGTTTCTTTTTCTTACGCGCCGACGGTGGAGGGCCAGGCGTGTGGTCCACCCCATCGTCACTTTCATCGCCGTCTGCCCCACGGCTGGCCGCCGACGAAGCTCTTCTTCTTTTGCTCATTTTCAACCTACCAAGCTAAACCAAAATCTACCGCACAGACTCAAGAACTACAGATTTTAAACGGTTAAACTGAATTATGTACTCTTGGTTACATTGTGTTTAATGATAGTGAGCTTGAAATTGTGTATTCATTGGTATTCTAAGGAATACTTATATACTTAGGATCTGTAATAATAAATTTACACTTAGCACTTAGTTCACAACAAGCGTCGACTGTCGGTGTCGACCATTGATAAACGTTTCGCTCAACGCAATATTGTAAATTCAGACCGAGTTGCTTTTATTAAAGTGATTACATTAATTTACGCAACTAAGTTACTAATTTAATTTGAGTACTTTGACAAGTACTCTGCGGTTTGGGTAATAACTATTTTATTACATACCAAAAAAATGGAACGTGCTATGAAATTGCCATTGTACTAAAATATCATGTCACAGGTAACATAATACTTTCAACTGTCACCTCGTCAAACTCAATCGGTATTAAAAAACATATATTAATTTAAAACATTTAAATATTGACAACAAAGTAAAAAAATAACGGCATTAAAGGCATTTCCAATTCAGTAACAAATTTCGACTCTTCATTGACTATGTAGGGATTATGCACTATCTATGCTCACTATGCTTATTGTCATTGCTATGGTAGCATTTAGCAATCAATGTCTAGTCCACCCACACTACACAATGTATCTATCTATGTATACATTGCACACTACGCTACGCTACCCAGTCCGTAAAGTCCGTTCGTTAGTTCGGCGCGGTCCCGCCAAAAAGTTGAGGTTGAAGAAAAAATAAAACTGCCCTCAAGTTTTAACACCATTATTATATTTAACCTAATGCGAATTAGTTGTTCACGTTTCCAACCGGTTCGCATTTTGTATACTTACTTGATTTTTTTACCTAATGGTCGTCATCAAATCATCATGAACAAATATTTCAAGAATGTAATTCTATGTGGAGACATAGATTACCTCTGTCTTCTGTGTAAGGAGACATTCCATACGCTGGACGATCTAGAGAAGCATATAAGGTGGGAGAAACACAGGAAACACCTGAAGCTGCTCAGTTGTATGCCGAAGTTTAAAAAAGACTCTATATACAAGGTTTGTATAGCACATTTATTGATTAATTTATGTCATGTCATGTCAATTCCCGGCTATATTTAGGATAAAATATCTGTAAGTAATTATTTGCAAGTAGTCCAAGTACCTATTCTGGGTATAACCCCTGAAGACATTAAGTCAATTTTTAAAATACTGGAAAATACTTTCACCTGTGTCCACTGTATCACTGCTGAATACATACAGATTTGTTCCTATTTTACAGGTTGATGACTACTACTATTGTGAATTTTGTAACAATGTTATGGCTACAATTGCTGAAATATCCCTGCATATTCAGGAAGCTAAACATAAGGAAAACAAGGCCAACCCTATAAGTGAAGCTAAGGGTACAATTTGTAAAAGAGAATCTTCTTTGATAGTTGTTGGAACTATGAAAATAACCAATAAGGAATGGAATGGAGTAGTGGATAACAAGTGCATGTTTTGTGATATAGTAGTAGACAAATTTGTTAAACACATTTCCACATCTACCCACATGATCAACCTAATCAAAAGTGAAGTATGCATGAAAGACGATGATCAGTATTATAGAAAGGTAAGCAACATTATTTAAGAACTTGCATGGTGACCATGTGAAAAGATAATAAGAATTAAACTTGGTCAGTTTTTAATAGTTTTTCTTTTTCAACAGATAAATCAAGACCGATCCTACTGCTTCTTATGTAAGAAAATATTTGCATCTCAGTCTATGGATGACCACTGGAGTGATGACTATCACATTGAAAAGTCAACAGTTAAAAAAGACGGTACCAAAAAAGAAAGTGAAATAAGTGATCACGAAAGAGCCCTTGATATAGCTGTGAAACTTATTAACTCTCAAAAAGAATTTTTCGATATTGATATCGAAAACAGAGTAGCCATGTGTAAAATATGTACTGCTTATGTAAACATAAACTTCAAATTTATGGTTGAGCATAAAAAATCTCACAACATTACAAATAATGAGAGAGTTGAGCAAGCTGATGCTGACATCACTGAGCTCATAGAGTCACTTAAAGCCAAGAGCTCCATTAGTAGTTTTGATGAAGATCATAAGCTCTGTATATTTGACCATGGTAAAAGACGGGCAGAACTTGCCAAGTATGGAAAGACTACTTTTATCAAATTGGTGCCTCCAGGTGGGAAGGGATACTGCTCTCTTTGCAATGTGTTTATATCTGCTCATATGAAACTTTTTACAGAACATGCCCGGGGTCAAATTCATATGGGGCATTTAGAGTTGAAAGGTTTAGACAAGAGTGCTAGACCCCATGCCAAGCCTTCATATAGAACCAAACAAATGAAGAACTATTTAAAAACTGTTATCCATGCTAAAGATTTAAAAATGGTGTGGATCCAAAAGCGATATTGTGTGGATCCTTTGTGCTTCATGCTTATTGCTATAATTAATGAAAAGGCTGACAAAACTATAGTCAAATGCTATGCTTGTGATGAGACATTTGACCAGAGAAATGAGCCTGAACATTGCTACACAAAGAAGCATAAGCAGGTGTTTCTAGATTCTGAAGTTGTCACAACTATACAGGGTGACTTTGTTAGAGAGGTAAAATTACTACAGAAAATTAATTAATAATTAATAATTTTATTCAATCATCCTTATTTTATTAAACTTACTTTTACAGATACATCCAAACCTTTTCCACTGTGGGATTTGCAATCTTACATTCCCTTTTTGGGAGACAATTGAGAAGCACCTTCAAAGCTGGAAACATGTGTTTGCTAAAAATGATATGCAGGTGATGTTCAAGCTAACCGAGCAATGGTATGGAAACGCTGTTCCTCCAAGCCTAAATCCAGACAAAGTATATCCATATTTGATCAGTGTAGGTATAATTTAATATAAATATAGTGGCAATTCTTTTTTCAGTGTTAATTTTCTACTTTTCTTTAGTGGCATTTGATTGTATTACTGTTTTTAGGGTTCCGCAGCCAAATGGCAAAAAATGGAACCCTTATAGATTCGTCATGTCTGTCTGTCTGTCCGTCCGTATGTCACAGTCACTTTTTTCCGAAACTATAGGAACTACACTGTTGGAACTTGGTAAGTAGATGTATTCTGTGAACCGCATTAAGATTTTCACACAAAAATAGAAAAAAAAACATAAATTTTGCGGGTTCCCCATACTTAGAACTGAAACCCAAATTTTTTTTTCATCATAACCTATACGTGTGGGGTATCTATGGATAGGTCTTCAAAAATGATATTAAGGTTACTAACATCATTTTTTTCTAAACTGAACAGTTTGCGCGAGAGACACTTCCAAAGTGTTGAAATGTGTGTCCCCCCCCCTGTAACTTCTAAAAAAGGAGAATGATAGAACTAAAAAAAATATATGATGTACATTACCATGCAAACTTCCACCGAAAATTGGTTTGAACGAGATCTAGTAAGTAGTTTTTTTTAATACGTCATAAAAACGTTGATCAAAGCTACAACGAACTTTTATATTATGTTACTTGCTGCTACGGAACCCTCCTTGATAGTTACCAGCTTCGTTGTTATAAGAGACACGAGTGACAAGTGCATAATATTTTCAGGAAGCTAGTACAATCAAAGACACTGTTAACTGTACATTTACAATCGAACATAAAACTTATCGCAACGTATTAAAGTCTATCGGTGGTCAGTTAGCAGTGACTTCCTTTGTACTATACTTCCTTTGTCTGTCAACAATATTGCGGCTTTGTAAAAACATGATATATTAAGCAATTTTTTTTTAGAGTCGTGTCCCCCCATGTACAGCCAAAACTACAATTACTAAAAGTCTAAAAAAAAAGTTAAATGAATGAGCATAGTTATAACGAATTTTAAAGGAAAACTATCACGACTAAGAAGACATCATTGGTTCTTGAGTTATAGGCGATTAAAGTGTTTATAACTTCTAAAATCATCTGAGACGGTAGAAAATTTGTTATTACTTGTTGATTTTTATGTTTGTAGTACCTAAAGACTTTGGAACCCTACACTGAGCATGGTCCAACATGCTCTTGCCCGGTTTTATTTTAAATGGTATTCATACATAGTTATTAAATTTGGGTTGCCTGAGATAAAAAGATTTGATTACCATTTATGCTGTCCGCATGTTACTTAATTATCTGTTATGCTTGTTGGGGTAAGTAAGGCTGCAATAATGAAAACAAGCTAAGCAAAACAAATTAATTCTTGTTATTAAGTTAGTTTTTATGCTTTGATGGTACACAAAGTAATCTTATGGCCACTTGCAGAAAAAAGATTAATGAAGTTGTAGTCTAGTACAGTTAAGTTGTGTTAAATTATGTGGGACTTTAATTCTTGAATATAAATTTTAGACAACATTGCTTTATCCAAATGTGTTTGATGTCTACTGTCTCCTCAGACAGCAAAATAAATCTTAAATGCAAGATGATATAAAGCCAGATACCAAAAAAAAAAAAAAAATGTTATTTTCCTGAAAATGCCAGTTAATAATTAATAGTTGGTGTTGGTTGTTAGTTGGCCTGTTTTTTTTTAATTAAAAGTTTTTTAATAAAGTTAGTTTCATTTATTACATAAAGTTTTTGTTTGCCTTATTTATTACATAAAGTTTTTGTCTGACACTGACCGTGATCAACTACTCGTCATAATCATCAGAGACTGGATTTTTGGCACTTTTCAATAAAGCTAGGTCCTTTATCAACTTCAGATATGCATATAGTTGATAAAATGAAAACAATTCAGAAAAAAAAGGGGGATTAAAAGTGGAGGAACAACAGGTGGTGTTATGTAGCTAAAGAGCGATCTCACCCAGGTAATTATAAATTATTCAATTATTATTTTGAATTAAGCTTTATGTTATAGAGATATACCCATATCTTAACTAAATAGGGGTAAAAATACCTAATCTATTGTACCTACATGCTAGTAGCTGATAAGTTTCTTTAGTTTCTTCATAAATAAATTGATTTCATATTATCTGGTTACCTACATAATACAATTAGTAGCTAACAAATAATATTGAAGTTTAGTACCTATATTGATATTTAAGAGTTGATTAATGAGAAGTCACTAGCCCAAAAGTGACACAATGCTGGTCTCTGATAATCATAGATTTTATTCACAAGATGGCCTGCAGAAATAAATATCAAACCACTGTGGATAATGCGACAACAATAATATTAAATCATTTTCAGACTCTCCATGCAATTTCCGTAAGTGACTAACTGTTGGTTGGATATATGCACTTTTAAGTGGTTCGGGTAGCATACTTATATCAAAATCAAGTAATATTACTAAAGAACTATGTTGCATTGGGTACAAGGAACAAGGTGTTTCCAAGTGGCAATTCACTTTTACATGGTTAACAAATGCAGGAATTAATCTCTGCATTTCTTTGTGAAAATTCGTCATTATAAATATAAAGTTTAGAATACCACTACACATCTGGAAGCACTGAGAGGATATTGAGCATTTTTTGATCAATTCCATTAGATCATTGTTTGATTTGATTAAGTTGTCAATGTTCTGGTCTCCTGTAGCAAGTACATTATTGCACAAATTAAGCAATATCATTTCAATCTGTGGCTTCATTTTAATGCAAATGTCATCAGTTAGATCGCTTGGAGTGTGTGCATTATGTTCCCATAAATCTTTTAAAACGTTGGAATACCTGGTGCTTCCAACATTCCAGTGAATGATATCTCTGGATAGTGTATCAAGGTGCACCCCATTTTGGTTCATATTAATCAAAGCTTTCATAACTTCTGGATTCAGTGTTGTTTGAGAACTTGAGTTAATATCAAAGTTCTTAAGCTTTCTTACAAGAAATGCATCTAATGTTTTCTCAACCGAATCTTTTTGGTTTGATATAATGTTATTCTGGTAAATTTCCGTCAGCAGCTCGGTAAAGTGATCGTCAACTTGTGAGTGCCCGTCAGGTTCTAACGTACAAAGTTTACGAATATTTTCTAATATAGATAACCTCAAGTTATTATTGGTGGTACAGTTCTGATCGGATATTTTAAGAATGTTTATGAAGCTTTTGGAGAGAGCATTTGTAACTTTTCTATCGAGTAGTGGATTTTGATACACAAATTCTGGACAGGTTCCACTAGATATTGCAATAATCTTTTTTACCAACTCGTTATTCATGATCAAAAAAATCACGTAGTTTTTTTAATGTAATACGTTTGTTTATAAACAGTTTATCGACACATTCGACAGTGCACACAATCACAAACAGAACAAAACAATCCACAGACCAATAATACGTAATCCAAGCGTCTTTCTTTAGTGTTATAGCCTGACAAGTTCCTATTTAGCCCTGATGTAGTGTCGCTACAAACAGCTTACATATGGCAATTATACGTGTACGTCATGAATAGTCGGGACAGTGAGTATTGGCATCGTGCAAGAACGAGTGAGATATACAATTAAGTACTTGTAGATTGTGAAACTATGTTTTCATGTAATCGGAAGAGCATGTCTAGTTGATAATTAAATATGAATAATTACCTATCCGTCAAAATCCGATTCTAAATATTCGACATCCATATATTCATCAGATTCTGGCTCCGATGTATTTTCACTTTCGTCCGTTGAAGAGTCACTTTCAGGACCACCAACCTCGATTATAAATCTTTCGGTCTGTGATTCGATTATAGGACCTTTTGCCCTATATCCGTCTTCTATTTTTTTTTACGTGTTCGCAGCATTTACTCCAATTTTCTATAGTCACTTCCTAAGTAATAACGAAGTGTAAAAGTAAGCTATATTTTTAACTGTTCAATAAAATTCCTTGATAAATGTAAATACCTAAAAACTATCTTCAACGAGCTTTAGGAAGGCATCATTCGTGATGGAAACATTTTTAGTTGCCACTTTTGCTTTCATGATGCCCCAAATCATCTCGATGGGATTTAAATCACAGTGATAGGGCGGTAACCTTATCACCTTGTGACCATGATTTGAGAGAATCGTATCTATCACAAGCGGTTAATATTAATATTAATATTTTATTTTGTAATAGTTGATTTAAATCGTTTAGAAAACAATGTACTACATTTGGGAGAGCGAGTCCTCCTGCTACAGATAAGCTCATTATCTACTAGGAGGCCTCAACAACTGATGTAACCTAATTATTGTTGTATGAATAAACGATTTTCATTTCATTTTTCATTTTCATTTTCATTTCGTATACTGGCTCGGGTTTATGACGTCTCAAAATTGTGACCAATTTATCTTTAGATGCATTTTGGGGAAATGAGATGTTATTTAAACGCAGCCACTCAGCAATGACGTGTTTTCTATCGACAGATGTTGGAGCTTTGTTAATTTGGAAAGAATGGTACCGGGCATTATCCATTATAACACACGTGGGTTCACTGAGATTGGGAATTAATCTCTGCAAAACCCATTTCTTAAAATTGTCCCTGTTCATGGAGTCATGATAATCGGCTTTCTTTTCCTTATCATTATATATTAGGAGTGCATTGGGAACAAATCCCGATGGTCCGCCGGCATGAACTATAATATATCGTTTGCCGGTTGAAACGGATTTCGACACACCGGGTTCATTTTCGCTTTGCCAGCATTTTGCGTGGTTAAGAGAAGTAAGTCTCATCTAAATAAACAAGAGGTATATTTTTGTCCCTTGCTTCTTTTATTTCGTCTAACTAACTTTCCCGCCAAACCACAATATCCGAACGCTCCTTCAATATGTACCGTTGGTTTCTGCACTTTTTGTATTTGAACCAATAGCAATCGCAAGTACTCCCTACTACCGGTAAAATCAATATCTTTTTTCAATTCGGTAAGCAGACTTTTGAGAGTTGGTACTTGCTTTCGCACAGCATAGAATTCATGAATTTTGTGCCTTATGGCACATTTGTCGAAGTCGTCTATTTGTATTCTTTTTTTTGGTTGTTTTTTTTTTGGTACCGATGGCAATGGCGGTAACGGCTCATTCTTTTTGTATATATTCTTAATTGTAGCACTACAGACGTCTTGAATGAGAAAAAAAATAAAATTTAATAATTAATATACATATTTAGTACCAAGCTAACCAATTCATGACAATCGCACTATGAATATCATACCCGTCATGTCAACAACTAATTTCAAAACATTGTTTATTGGAATGCTGCTGAATCCTTCGTCCTTTTTCTGCCGCAACCATTTGAATGTATTTATAATAATGTTTTTTTGCATCGGGGTGAAATTTCTTGGGCATTTTGATTTTAAAATCGATTTGTTTACATCGGTGACATTCAATGACTTCCAACGTCCGTTGTCAAAAAAAACGTTGCCATTTAAATAAATTTGTTCCACTGAAAATCCGCAACATGGCGAGGGCTAAAAAGGAACTTGTCAGGCTTTAAATAGAAATAGTTGGTAAGTGCTGGCAGGTTAGGTACTAGGTTGGTATCGGTATCTCATGCTATGCGCCTATTGGAAACGTCAAAGTCAAATGTATTATGTTACAAAAAGTCAAAGTGTAGTTAGTATTTGTATCACTAGATGGCTCTGCCTGCCCACTTAGACTGAAGCGTACTCTAGCGCTGAGTAGATAACTTCAAATACTAAATTTTTCTACGTAGTACAGCTATTCATCACTAGAGTGCGTTGTTACTAGAAGTCGTTTGAAGAGTCAAAATGGTAAACCATGAACCAACTCAAAATAGTTGTATAAAGTGTCATTCTATGGAACTTGCTAACTATGTAAACAAGCCGCCATACTAAAATTGACATTAAATGTCAATTTCAATATATTGTTTGTTTACATAGTTAGCAAGTTCCATAGAATTACAGTATAAGGGTCATGCACACTCTTAAAAACAAAAGTCTCTCCTGTGGTCAATAGTTAAGAGCTTGTGTGCATATAAGTTATGTTTTTATATGATAGGTCTATAGCTGTTCTGACGGTGTTTTTGCGGGAATGGGCTTAGCCAAAAATTAGGCCTTATAAACGACCCTTAAATCAAAATGATCGTTAATTTTATTTGAACATTGATTTAGTAGTAGTTGGTTTATTCCAAGATTGGTAAGACTTTAAATGTGAACCTTATTAAATCGCCAATATCATCGCCGAATATATCGCATGTTCAGAACTATAGAGACCTAATTCAGAAATTTTAAATTTCGTATTGGGTCTCTATAGTAATAATTTTATGACTTGTAGTTCGAAAGCTGAAATTTTGAATTGGGTCACTATTGTTCTGTACATGCGATATATATATATATATATATATGTATATACCTATACTACTTAGGGTGATCGCACCAGTGTTGGACACTTTAAGCTGACAGGCACCAATAATGGACACTTTACTCTTAATTCAAAGATCATAAGGTTATAAATTGATTGTTGCAAAACAAATGAATAACATTTATTGTCTGTAAAATAAAAGTCAAGTGTCCATCATTTGACCTTGTCCATTACTGGTTTGATCACTCTATACCATTATCAATTGGTTGTTATAACGACAATATAAATACACACTTTAAAATTTTCAACTGTTTACCTATTACGTTTATGAGATACAGCCTGCTGACAAAAAGACGGACGGACGGCGAGTGGTGGCTCAGAAATAGGGTCCTGTCGGCACTCATTTGGTGCGGAACCCTAATGAATAATCGACTCCCTGAGGTTGTTACATTATAGGATCAAAGCCATGGTAATGCTTCAGGGCTGGAATTCTACACGGTAATAACGATATCGTTTTTGACCTGTTTCCGTATTGTCAACGTTTTGATAACTCTTATGTCATTTACAATAATGGCGACTGTGACATATACGATTCTTAAACGTGTCAAACACGTTATTGTTTTAACGCACCTGAATAGAGGCCCTGTTGTATTGTATACAACACTAGGTACTAGGTACTACCTACTCCTGGTAAATACTCCAGATTTTACCGTGAAATCAGTTGGATCGACTAACCTGCTAGTTCAACTGGTACCCATTGAGCTGAGCTGTATGATTTACTCGTTTACCGCATCCTTTATAAGGAATATGAGGATAGATCACACCTAAACCTAGAATAGGTACAATGAAGCTGCGGGCGGATTCTACTGGGTTAAAGCGATATTGCGTTTGACGTGTTTTAATACTGTTTTTAGGGTTCCGTAGTCAAAGTAGTCCCTTATAGTTTCGCCATGTCCGTCCGTCCGTCCGTCCGCAGCCTAGCTCAGAGGCTCTTAGTACTTGAAAGCTGTAATTTGGCATGAATATACATATAAGTGACGCCAATAAAGTGGTAAAAAAAAAATTATAATTATAACTAATTTAAAAGCAAAACTATCACGACTAAGTAGACGTCATTGATTCTTGAGATAAAGGCGATTAAAGTGTGAATCATCTAAGATTCATAGAAAATCTCAGGCACCAAATGACTTTAAATAGAAAATAGTTTATGACGTGTTGATTTTTATGTTACTACACTAAGCATGGTCCGACATGCTCTTGCCCGGGTTTTAGTATTGTTTTAAAAGATTATTGTACCATATTAAATTGTAGTATATTAAAAAAAATACGGTGAGTGAATGTTTTAATAAAAAAAAATTGACCAAGACAACAAGCATGAAAAAGTAACAAGTTTAGTAAAAATAAATCGTCGGTGAAACTAAAATACCGCGTAACTAACAAATTGAATAAGCTGCAAAATACACCCTAACACGTAAGTCAGTAAGGTACACTTTGCAACTTATTGAATTGGTTAGTTACGCGGTATTGCAGTTTCACCGACGAAATCTTTAAAACCGCGACTGCATTTTTTCGTTATTAATTGTCGTCCATATCACTAGTAGGTATACAACAAGTCGCTTCCCGCTGTCTATCCCCACGTATGCTTAGATCTTTAAAACTACGCAACGGATTTTGATGCGGTTTTTTAAATAGATAGAGTGATTGAAGAGGAAGGTTTATATGTATGCGAAGCGAGGGCAGGTTGCTAATGATATTAATTTAACTTTAACTAACAATTTTATCTGTGTACTGCGACACAGGCCTTTAACTAGGCCTTTAACAACAATAAATCCTTTACGACAGAATAACCACTTTGCACTTACTACATTTTCGCTTATTTTAACCACTTTATACACAGCGAATCCAATGTAATTATGAGCCTAATAAAAAAACCAAACCAAATTTCTAGCTAATTTAGCACTTCATGGACAAAAGTGCATCGCAAATAGCCGTCGTGAGGCACCCATCGCTTTCTTCTGCGCATTACCCCACGAAGAGATTAGGACAAATTATAACCCAGCAGAATCTGAACGCTTTCACCAGCCATCCAAATTCAACTAAACTCCCATTCAGTCCACGCTCGCAATAAAACTCATCTAAAGCCATAATTCAAACTTATCTACTAAAACTAATAGGTGAAAGCCAAATCGTGTTTATTAACGCGAGAAATTAGTTCAACAATAATAGAGCATTTGGATAAGTTAATTAGCAAGAGTTCGGACAATATCACCGTTAGGTTGAAGGCAGCTATAGTCGCGTCGGGTCTTTATGATATTTCATAACTCTGAGCGGAATGGTTTCGAAACTCTGTATGTGGGGCCTGTTAATAAATTACAATCGGGACCCCACATAGAGCCCTAAATACGTGGGGCTCGACCGAGGAGGCCCCGCCCCAGGCCCGCCTCGCGCCGCGGCAACAATGTGCTCGGATACGTTCGTATGAACATTATGTTTGTTAAAGTTTTTGCTTTAATTTAATTGAGTTTTGTAATTAGAAATCCACTGCTACTGCTCAGCCGTCGACCTTATTATATTACGTTTTAGTTATCAAGGACCTAATGTTTTTAAGGGTGTTTATCGTAGCCATTTTTATAGACAATTTTGATTCGAAATTGATGAAGTCACATTCTATAAGTATTATCATTTACATGAAGTGAAACCGGTGAAATTACTAGCATAGAGGCATTCCATCTTAGTCCTCAGGGTTGGCAACGCATTTGAGGTCTCAGGATTATGATCTTGAGAATTCAAATGTCTATGGGTCTCAGATTCCACTTACCATCAGGTGGCCTGAGTGCTCGTGTGCCTTCTCCTTAACATAAAAAAAAAAAGAAGTGTAAGGGTTTTATAATTAAAAACATGTACCTAATTAAATTTAAAAGCGGTTTTTATGTGATCGTTATATCTATCTACTGATTGATCAAAAGAAGACGTATTTATAAGTTTGCTTTGAACGCGTCGAACTTATTCTCGTATTCCCCCCAACCCTCTGATATGGTGTTTACGTTGCAAAAGAGAGCTATTTGTCACTGTTAAACGCTTTAGCGGTTTAGGCTTTGCGTTGACGTAAGTCATTTTGTTCTTTTCCCTATAAAAACACTGGATAGAGAAAATGAAAGTTTATTTAGTACTAATAGATGAATTGGTAAATGTTTGGACGTATATTCAAACACTAAAACATTAATAATCAATACTCTAACTGATAACGTATCGTAAAATGAGGACAGGCAATTTTCGGTAAAAAAGAAGAATGACCTAGTAACAAACATAATAACGTCATCTGCCCACTAAAGTCCGAAGCATCACTGATGCCTAGTATTCAACTTTTTTCTCAATAAATAATAGCGTTAAAAATAAAACTGTTAGATGATGTTTTTTCAGAAAATCTTTAAAAAAACATGCTGTCCAACACATTATGTTACGTTAACTTTAGAGTTTGTGCTAGGAAATTTTAGTACCTACTAAATACACAGGGCGCTGTTGCGATCGCCATACTGCCGTAATTTTAATGAACGCAGCTAACTGCAATGTAGTAAATTTAGCATTATTTACTTTATTGATATCACCATTTAATTTAAAATGTTTACACTGTAACTATGCAGTTAGTGGCCTTCTTTACAATTAAGGCAGCATACAATTTTACTCGGTGTCGACTGTCGATACGTCGACGTTACTTGCTCGATAGAGGACCTTACTGTTTTATAAAGCGACAAATTACTATTTACAAGTGGAAGTCTCTTTCCAACTCTCTTTGCTAAAAAGAGACTTCCGCTTGCAATTTGTAGCTTGTAGCTTTATAAATTTTATAATACAGGGCCCTGTGGGCTTAGTACGCTGCCATGGGAACGAGTGTCAAATACGTCAAACAAGAACTAAGTTTAGGTTCATGTTCAGTTTTTTTATATATATGGCTGCTGTCCAGGGGGACAATTCTGCCAGTGTCAAGGTTGGAAGTTACAGGTGATCGGTTAAAATGTTTTTCCAAAAGCAGATGCAGGTTCATCAGTTAACAAGAACTAAAAATATATGAAATTATTAAAATGACAGCTACCCGGGGTTTAAGTTGTTTAGTAATAAAAGGGTCTCAAGTCACATAAAACACTCTTTTATTTTAAACCTTACCCTTTATTCTTACGTTTGAATATGGAATACTCGTAGACGAATTGAAGTCCCGAGCCTATGTCAAAATCATGTCCCGTGGCAGCGTGTTAAGCCCACTGGTATATTACACACACTGTGTAATTTATTTATGTCTAGGAATTTACACAATACAATAAAGTCTAACAATAAACAAGCTCTAAGAGGCCACTTACTCTACCAAACCCACACACGAATGAAAAGGGATGGCTTTATGTGCCCTGCTAAGAGAAAAAACAGTATCTCAGAGAAAACTCCTGTAGCCAACGCAACCTTATTACTAACGTGATAGGATTGGATCAGCTTTGGCCATTGAATTTGAGATACTGCCTATTGACAAATTCAAATAATTGCTGTTCACTTCAAAACCACAATATTTATTAAAAAAATGCTTTACCAGGGCCGAGATTCTACACGGTAAAAACGATATCGTATTTGACCTGTTTCCGTATTGTCAACGTTTTCATAACTCTTATGTCATTTACAATAATGGCGACTGTGACATAAACGATTCTAAAACACGTAAAACACGATATCGTTATAACGCAGTTGAATAGAGGCCCAGGATAAAGAACTTATAAATACACAACTATTGAATCTAACATGGTCGTTAAAAAACGTAGGGTTACAAAGATTTAACCAAAAAAATGCGAAAAGTTCTCATGTTTCAAAAATAAAACTATCGAGGATTTTGTTTCTGAAATCATGATCAAGTTTAATTTATCCAAAGAACAGACATAATAAGCGTTATGGTTATTGAAACAGACTACCGACTTTATCTTATGTGGCATCTATGCTGCATTTCCACCAGAGCTGTGCGAGGTAGCGGAGCGCTGCGCGAGGAAACAATCCACCAATAGGAGAGCTGCTCTGAGCGAGGCTAGCGATCCTATTGGTGGATTTTTTCCTCGCATACCGCTCCACTATCTCACACAGCTCCGGTGAAAACGCGGCCTTAAAAGCCCAACTGCCCATCCAAGTGTTGTAAGACCTTATGCAGGCTCCACCCGGAGGCTCTCATAGGCTCTCCCACCGCCAAGCAGCAGTATTCATATTGGTTTATTCCGTTGTGGGGATAAGACAACCGGTGAAATTACTAGCATAGAAGTATTCCATCTTAGTCTTAAGATTGAGAATGCAAATGTCTATGGGTCATAGATCCTGATGGTAAGTGGGATCTATGACCCATAGACATTTGCATGCTTGTGTGCTCGTTCTTATTCTCCATGCCATAAAAAAACTTTTTGTAAAACGGCTCTCCTAGACAAGATGCTTAACGCTAACGTTAGTGATTTTGGCAAACGTACCCCAAGCACAAATTTTAAATCGAGTAAGTAATGTTACAAACCGTCATCGACAAAATATGTAAGTAGTAGGGTGTTTCATATTTATTTGGAAAAAAATATGTCGTATTTCTTGCAGAAATTGATTACGCCCTAACTCTTTATAGTGTAAAAAAGGTGTATGTCTAATTTCAAGGTGATAGGACCATATCGCATCTTTAGAATTATAGTGACCTAATACACATATTTTTATTTTCGACTTAGGTCTCTATAATACTAAATTTATGACTCGAAATCGAAAGCTGAAAATGTTTGAATTGGGTCACTGCAATTCTAAATGTGCAATATTTAAAGGTTGCACAAATCGAACACTTATGTGATAGCACATTTCAATGTTTATTATTTATCCAAAAACCACAAACTATAACTAACTTTAACTAATTAACTTTGTCAACTTATGTCAAACACTTATGATATCGACTATAATTACCATTTTTCCGCCTGTTGTGGCTTCGGTAAATTGCATAATCATAAAAAAAATATTTTAAAAAGTACCCCTGAATCCCGACAAATTTTATTACAATTTTGAACACTGGTCTTTTAGACAAGTAGGACCAAGAATTCAAGCAAATTCATTAAAAATTGCGAAGTGTGAAAAACACCCTAAAATACAGGTAGGTATGGAATCAGCGTCTCATGACTGTCTGTTTTAGGGACTCAATTTTTTTATTTCGTTAATTGGTCAGATGAGGGCTGTTTCACACGTCTGGAGTTAATCTACTAGAGCTTCGGAAAAGACCATCATGGCGAAGAAGAAGCGCTCCAAGAAACTCCAGTAATTTGTTCAATCAAAAAACACAATAATGCTTAAATAGTACATTTTGATACAAGTGCGGAAAGTATGTACACGAGTCCCGAAGTATCTTGGCCCGAGCTGCAAGCGAGGGACAAGTCTCGGGACGAGTTAAAATGACAGTTCCGCACGTGTATCAAACGAAGTTTTTTAATACATTTGCGAAAAAATATCAATGAAACAAAATAAATCAATAAAATTGGCAACGGTTGTGACCATTCAGCCAAATAAAAAAAAAAGTCACAGTAATTTAATTACCTATATATAAAAATCAAAAAGTATGATTCTCTATTAACCAGCGGCAATGCATACAGGTGGATTCACATTACGCCGTACTGGGCTGGGCCCGGTTTCGGCATGGTGTAATATGAATTCACCTTAATACGCAACTATCTAATCATTCGTAATACTAATTCAGATTCAGCCATCTTGATGAGAGCTGTTTTTTTTAATATTACCTAGATACATTTTATGTGTGTACGTATGTATGTATGTATGTATGTATGTATTTAATTTAAAATTAAATATTTTAAAATAATATAATTTTTAATATATTTTAATAACCTATGTATAGTCTCAATGCTAAATAACGTACCTAATCAAAAAGTGGTTGAACATGCAAACTCTTTGGTCGGATGCACGGCTTGGAAGTTGAAACAAAATTACTTACTTATATTAAAAAAAATGGAAAACTATAACTCACTAGTGCGTAATATCCAACTTTCCGCACGATATACAGCTACGAAAAGTACCACTTTTTGAGCAACTGTGTTAAACAATAAGGTACATTACAAGGTAATAATGTAATAATAGTAGATTGTACAACAAGGCCATAAAACAAACCATTACGTCAAAGACTTATGGTGGATAATTAAGTCGAGGATAAAATGTGATTTAAGACCGAGTTATACACTTTGCTTTTCACTTCGATTACGAGAAAATAAGTAATGATAAAAGTGATAATGTAATGTAATAAATATTACCACTGCAGTCAAGACATTTTAATTACATTCCGTAACACAAAAAAATTTGCAAAGAAAACAACTAATTAATAGTCCAAAACGTGACAAGAACCTCTTTCCCGCCGAAGTAAAAGTATATTAAAAAAAATGCATGAGATTTTTAACTTAGATCGAACGCATAAAAGCCTAGCATAAAGAAAGACTAATAAAATCATTAAACATGTAAGGTTAATAACATTAAAGTAAAAATAATGACTAGGAGGACAGCTATGGATGGATTTCGTAAAAGTTTAAAGTTCAAAAATGTAACATGTGATTGAAACCTTGCTAAAACTATAGAAAGATTGTAGGGGAATTTGACGATCTATCACGTCAGCCGGATACCTATTGATTTACAGAAACACCTTTCAGCGAAACGTTCCATAACACAGAATTTCATTTCATCGAAAGGCATTTCGTGCCTCATGAGTTAATTCATTTTCGTAGTCACAATTCTAACCTAACCTAATGTTTAAGATATCCTGAAGTGAAATTATATAAAATGACGTCGATACATTTAAAGCACATTTTGCGCAATAAAGTATTAACAAAAAACACCTATATAAACATAGAGGATTTAAAAATGGTGAACTTATTCCCTTAAGGGACCTCTTCAACTTGACCTTGGAATGACGGTGATGACAATTTGCTAATGTGTAATTAATAATGTGATCAAGTGATACCTATGTGTAACTACAAAATGATATTTATAGGTACACCAACTTAAACTTACACAGTTTTATTTTAAAATTTACTTAGCCACAGCTTTAATAGATTCCCTTTAAGCGAGCCAGAAGAAGGCAACTGTCTCAAACTCAACGAAAGCTCATTCCACAATTCTAAAGAATGTACCGAGAAAGATACCCTCTTACTCATAACGCACTAAACCTATTTTTGTTCAAGTATTCTTTGTCTTTTTCTGTCGAATTCGACTGTCACAATCACTACATAGTATAAAACAAAGTCGCTTTCTTTGTCCCTATGTCCTTTTGTATGCTTAAATCTTTAAAACTACGCAACGGATTTTGATGCGGTTTTTTTTAATAGATAGAGTGATTCAAGAGGAAGGTTTATATGTATAATACTTTAATCCGGAGCGAAGCGAGGGCGGTTCGCTAGTAAAGGATAAAGACAATAGCAATTTGTGCAACCAGACGGCAAAGCTGCTTTTTGCTGCGAGTGTTGATTTTGAATCCCGAGCAAGCGAAGGAGTCCAGGGGAGCGATTTTTGAAGCTCATCGAAAAATTACTAACTTTGAAATCAATTTGTGCAGCGATTAGTGGTGGTAGGAACCTGTGCAGGGTCCGTCCGGATCGCTACCACCATCTAATCCATTAACCACCCGCCAAGCAGCAGTGTTTGCATTGTGTTCCGGTGCGGGGATAAGATAACCGGTGAGATTACTAGCATAGATGCATTCCATCTTAGTCCTCAGGGTTGGCAACGAATTTGAGGTCTTAGGATTATAGTCTTTTGAATTCAAATGTCTATGGGTCTCAGATTCCACTTACCATCAGGTGGCCTGAGTGCTCGTGTGCCTTCTCCTTAACATAAAAAAAGCGATTTCAACTACAAGCGGGCCCACTCGTAGATTAAATCACAGCACAAATTGATTCTAAAATTAGTCACTTTTCGTAAGTGAGCTTCAAAAATTTACCCCCAGACTCGAATCACGTGCGTAACTTTTATGAATTTCGTGCGTTTATAATAAGAATAATAGAATAGACAAGCGTTTATAAAAATAGACAAGCGTTTTTTGTTCTAACCGTTAACGCTAGCGTTAGGAATTTCGTCTATAGGCTTACATGAGCGGTTAAATTTCATTGCCGAGGGTTAGCGCCGGGTGTATATACGATGGCAGCGAATTTAATTGCAAATACTCGTAGTTTGGGGTGGATAAGGGTTGTTTTTTTAACATTTCACGAGGATCGTCCACAAGAAATTCCTTTTTCAAACAGATTTGCCTTGTTGTTAAATAATAATAAATAAATAAATATCAGGGGACAATCTCACACAAAATTGACCTAGTCCCAAACTAAGCTGTAGGCTTGTACTTAGGATAGTAGACGACGATAAACATACTTAAATAGAGAAATACATACTTACATACTTACATAAAAAAACATCCAAGACTTACCACACAAATATCTGCCCTTACCGGGATTTAAACCCAGGACCGCTGGATTCGGAGGCAGAGTCACTCACAACCAGGCTACCGTGTCGTCAAATGGTCCACGTATAAGGACATGCCTGTCTTAAATAACGCTCAAGCGCATTAGCCATTGCACAGTTAACTAAATAGATTTCTGCGCCACTTTGGAACTATGTCAAAGTGTCGCAAAAAGTCAAATTGAAAAACGTCTCTTTAGATTTGATAAATTACATCACTTTGATATGGACTTGACAGAATCGTGTTGAGCTAACCCCATGTGCTTCTATTTAACCCACAAGAGAAAATACTTTTTTCTTCTGTAAGTAGAACACAGTGTTAGTCGATTAAGATCTGTTTTGAATAGTAAAAAAAAATGATATCCATGGACTTAAGGTAACAACACCAGTGTTCGACACTTTTAGCTGACATACACCAATCATGGACAGAAGCTTTTAAATCAAAGATCATACGAGTAGGCTTATAAATTGATTGCTGCAAAACAAATGAATAACTCTTATCTTCTTTGAATAAGAGTCAGTGACGAACATTGGTCCTTTATCGAGTAGTGGTGTCATTACCTTATTTATCTAATACATAAGTCCATAGGAGAGTCTATAAATATTCTCGATATTGGCAAAATACACCTTGACAGGAGTAAAAGCCATTGATTAATAAAAATTAGATCACTTTTAATAGTGACCCAGAAATCCATTTGGTTAACTGTACCTTAGTCGAGCTGCGAAGAAGTATGAGGAATATCAAAACGCACACGAACACACTGATGGGCAAACTAGAGTATGTTCATCGTCGAGCTCGCCAACAAATTATTAAATGTCCAAAAACCGCGGTCAGACCAATTTATTCTACAAAAAAAACCCCTATCGTCATTGTATAATTATTAATTTAGTCACAATTAATGTAAAGTTAATAAGAGCTATCATTACGTTATCGATACGATAACAGAAGGTATAAGACAAAGAAGAATAAGGCAACTTTTACCTTTAAATTAAAATGACACATTTTGGCATCAATCTCATTTTAATTCGAAGTACGAATAGCGTTAAGGCAAGACGTAAGGCAGATAATAACACGTCAGAACATAATTAGTTTATGACACGTTTCACCCAGACTAACATATAACTTCGACGATCCCATTCGCGTCTTCTATCGACGCGACGTGACGCCAACTACGTTATTAGGGAACATAAAAAGTGCTTCATTGCGTCGCTCGCGCCGTTAGTCGCGCGTTTTGTCTCAGCCATTACCGATGTGTCAATTTTCAGTTTGGAATGACGAAAGGAATAATGACGTTGACCTTTTGGGCTGGGATTGACCGGCGCTTTCACTGGAGCTGATTTGAATGGAATTTTTGTAGCTTTTACTTTATTAATACTCTTTAGGACAGTGGAAGATTAAGTTATAATCGTGTTTTGTAATTAGTACCAAAATGTATATTTTATTTAAATAATACACAAAATATCTTTTAAACTAACACAATTTTAATAGAGCTGTAGTTATACAAAGTACGACAACTAACAGGTTTCATTTACTTAGGAATTAACAGTTTTAAACCTCTATCTCTTTCTTATAAAACGCCAAACGCATTTTCTTCTTCTACTTTTTTTTTATTAATGGCGGTCCACCGCGATATTCCGCAGTGATTTCACCAATGTCAAATGAGTAGAGTAAAACAGTAAAAATAATAAATCAAAATCAAAAGCCGGGCATCTTTCAATCGGCCATCTTCCCACCCCGAAGGCTACCGGAATCCAAACGCATTTTAGTTTTCTTTTCAGTAAACCATGACAGACACTAGCGACTACACGAGCACCCACTCCGTAGTTACTCAAACAAGGCACACGAATCAACTGAAAAAAATATGGCTGCGTTCCATTCTACGCAGCGCGCGTTCAAATTAATGCAAGTTTAATTCTGTCCCATCGATTACGTCCAGACAATTTATTATAAACACGAGGTAATCGCATAAAAAATGGCCATCATGTTGTGGCGATTTGCCCTCTCCTTGTTAGGTCTCGTTACGGACCACCGTGTGTGCGAGCGAGACGGAGCGCGAGCTGGGTGGCCGAACGCTGTAATGACGGCCAAACAATGATCTGTTATTTCACTGCGAGGAGATTGGATAGTAATTCGCTGTAGCTTATGGCCATCGCTCTATCATCTTTGACGTCTTACCTTGCCCTCTGTTATTGTTAGATGCCTGCGAGGCTTTCTTCAGATCGGGCCGTGATTAGGCCGGCTGAAAGAGATCACGTCTATGGGCTTCAGCGATGCATGTTAGAAAAACATTAAGAAATCCCTAGGCGCCTATTTTCAAGATTTCCCATGATATAAAAAAGGTAATGTTTGGTCTTGCTGCTTGATCGAAATGAATACATGATAAACTGTCTGACATAAATATGTAATTTCAATAGTTAACATTTTTTCTTTTGTTTAGGGGAGGGGGAGAAGATTGGAAACTTAAGACGGTCCCCCGCGCTCATTTCTCACTACACACTACACACAAATTGACTCATTTCCTTAACGCAAATTCTCAAACTGCCACGTTCTTAAAATACCCGGAATTTTAAAATGACTGATGCTAAACGTCTGATTCCAAAAATACCAGAATTTTGATACTATTCAATCTTAGAATTAATTAAATCCAAAACATCTGCAACGCAAAATAGCGACAGGATAGTAAAAGTTATGGAAGACGGTTAAAAACGTTATCGTGTTTAAATATCAGGTATTTTGGGACAAAGTTGTTACGAATTTTAGTCATATTGTTAGGGATTCAGTGTTTTGAGAAAAAAACACGTATTTTGGGTATTTAGACAAATGATAGACTTGTTTAAAGATCTAGACGCATTGGTAATGAATTAGGTAATGAATGAAACCTGAGGACTCTCTGCGAATATTTTTTGAGGTCTTTAACGATTAATCTAATCGAAAAATTCCAAAATTCCTTAGAGAAATCTTGGTCCATAGGATTTTTTCTGCAACAAACAAACAACATTGTGTGTTAGTATCTACAGTTAGGTACAAAACTGTGTTAGTGTCCTAACTATTCAAATTATGTGTCAGGGCCGAGATTCTACACGGTAAAAACGAGGCCCAGGGCCTCTATTCAACTGCGTTATAACGATATCGCTTTTGACGTGTTTTAGAATCGTTTATGTCACAGTCGATATTATTGTAAATGACATAAGAGTTATCAAAACGATAACAATACGGAAACACGTCAAAGACGATACCGTTATTACCGTGTAGAATCCCAGCCCAGGTGTATTGTCAGGACATTAAGAAAGAGCTAGCCAAGTGACATTTTACAAATGCGAATTATTGTAAAAACCTCTCAAAATATATTAAATTGACATAAGTGAATGTTCGACAGCTGAAATCAATACATTTTCTTTAATTTCGCAAGTCATTACGTTATCGTCGGCAACAACTCGTTTAGACACACTGAGTCTTGAGATTTCACATATCTATGGGTCTCAGATTCCACTTACCATCACGTGGCCTGTGTTCTCATTTGCCTTCTCTGTGCTATAAATGACTAAAACCAATAAAGCAGGCAATCCGAGAGAAACCTAACCGTATAGGGTACATTTTCCTAACGTACACAATTATGAAATTTGATTAACTCAAATGCGACGTAATCGCATAAAAAACAGTTATTGAGGTAAAGATTAATTACAAAATTTCTAACTACATTTCATAAACCATTACAGCAACAATCCCCGGACGGAAATAGGATTGGATTACGATAGTTTTTATGATTCCTCCTGCGCCTGACGTGTTCTTGGAAGCCCTACCTACTTGCGCACACGCATTAAGGGCCTTATTAAAGACGATGCGAGATGGAGCTACGGAATTAAGCGGTAAAATATCCTCCTTAGGGTTGCATTGAAATTGGAAAATGTGGGATGATTTCTTGTTTCTGTGCTTTGGGAAAAGTATGTTAGCTCCATCTTCTTTTTTCCATTTAGTCACGAAAGACGAGTGAGAGCGATGGGGCTTTCTAAGTATCAAATTTAATGCTGAATGTTTTTAACCTGTGTCGTTATTCTACTCGGTAAAACCATATTGCTTTCGACACGTTACGATAGCTCTTAATTAATTGACACTAATGGCGGCCGAGTTAAAAACAGTACGATTATACGTCAAAAGCAATATTATAGTGGTTTTACCCGATAGAGAAGAGGATCGATCCCCGTTATTAGAATTAGGCTATTATTTAAAATATGTACATAGCTGATCTGATGATGCAGTAGGATCGCCATTGAACTTAACGTAGAGCTGCCGAGTCTGGACTCTTTGACTCGATCTAGATAAGCAACTAATAAAAAAACAGTTGGCAATCAGACTGGTGACAGAAACATCTCAATTTTCGAATTTAGGCCTATTAAAATAACAGGTGGGTCATGCACAGATTAAAGTTAACGTTTTTAAGCCCTAATTTTCTGGCTAAGCCCATACCCGCAAAAACACCATCAGGACTGCTTTAGAGCTATCATATAAAAACATAACTTATGTGCACACAAGCTCTTAACTATTGACCACAGGAGAGACAACTTTTGTTTTTAAGAGTGTCTATGACCCGGGTAGGTACTCGTTATGACCAAGAAACAAACATAGTAAAGTTAAATAGAAACTAACAATATAAAAACAAGGTATCAATTTCTACAGAACCCCCAGCCCACTCCAAGCTCACGCCTATTAAAGCTTTTCCTGTTAAAAAGCTCCGAAGCTGCGTTACGTGTGTTAATAATCCCATCGGCGCGTAATGGCCTTCGTGTGCGGCGCACGCGGCGCTTTATCAAAACAAATATGGCGGGATTGAGCAATTGAATTACTGGAAAAACATACATGTACTGTCGGGAACTTATATACATCTAAATCATTCAAGTCTTACATTTGCTTAGGTGTAAACGCAAGTACAAAGAACACCCTAGACAAGCACCGTAAAGGTATGTGGGTACATTTTATTTGAATTATTTTTTGTGTGTTGGCTTCCACTACTTGCAAAAACCGCATCCCTCAAATAACTAAGCTGAACTTATTAATCAATTGTGGGATGGCCGGAGGTCTCTGGGTATTGATGCAAGCCTGGTATGTACTTTTGAACGCATTCTCCATGTCTAAAAGCTAAATAAATAAATAAATTAATTTATTAGATAAGATATACCAACAACGAATAAATTAACACAATTACATTAAATTTAATTATGATATTATGCATGTTATCAACAAGGTACACGACTTTTGCAATTAGGAAAATATACCTAATATGAAAAATTACCGCTACGCTCATCGTCGATGGGACCCTCTTCCACGCTGTTAACGTTTTGACAGCTCGTGTGCACTTGTCAGTAAGGTAACGTTCACAATTATGATTACGATATAGAAGCAAGAAGGGCTAAAATAAACAATAATAGAGATCCTGAATAAATAAATAGTAAATAATAAATAATAAATAATACGTACAATAAAAACACATTTGAAGGATTCTCCCTCTTTTTTCTAAAACGAAGGTAAAGATAATCTCATCTATTGAAGGTACTACCTATACTAGTACTACCGAGAAACCCTTGCTCCTTTGTTGAGGAGAATGGGACTGAGTTTCACTTCAACATTCAACCAAAAGGATTTCTGGTCCACTATTGCATCACGTGACATAATAAATCAAATCGTAACTATCTCTTTAAGCAAGCCTGGTTTGGTCGATGTTATTTTCTGTAACTTTTTAAACGACTTAAAAGTTAAAGAAATTGCGCTTTTAAAATTTCCCAGGTGTCTTATAAACGTATTTAGTACTACAATAAAATAAATAAATTATATGTATACACCCGACAAGATCTTAACACAAACCTTTTAAATAATGCTTTGTAATCGGTATCGCTCTGCCTTTTTGGGCGATGGTAGACAGTCACATACATAGCCCCTTAATTCCAAATTAAAAATAAATATCTCTATGATCATTTCCAACCTATCCAAAACCATTGGTATTCTGGAATGCCTACATCAACCCTAAACAGCCAATGATACGTAATAACAGTGACCCGATTCACCGCCCGTGCGGTCTCTCATTTAGACCGCAATAAAATGTTTTTGACATATCCGTGGCAAAATCCTTAACTGGTATGACCCTTTACTCGGCTAAGGTGTTAAGGAAAGCGTCGAAAACCACTCCGAAACCCACTTTAATGTGATAAGATTTAGGTTGGGCTTGAGTTGGAAGGGAAAGCTCGTTTAGTGAAGCACAAAGGCGCCGCTTTTGGCGTCGGTACCTTTGAAGTGTGGTCTGTAATTACGAAGCCGCGGAGCCTTGGAGATTCCAGTCAGCTCTAGCTACGATTGAATCTTTAATGCTTCGGGAATAGATGTGTGGTACAAACGTGCCTTATTTATGGCCTTATGTAAAGCAGTGTTATGGACAATGGCATTAGACACGTGCAAAAGTACCTGAGCTAGTTGCGCTTGATAATTGAAGCTGACAGTTCTCTTGGTGTTTTCTGGAGTCTTGGTACCTAGTAAAAAAAATATTTATTTATTTAAAATGTTTTTTGATTATCAAAATGGTCGCAATTAATTTTAAATTACGAGTAAATTTGGCTTATCTAATTCAATATCATCTAGAAGAACAAGTGTTTAGGTAGTCATCTTGCTTCAAATTTTGATGGACATCCAAAATTGACAAACTCACGTATTTTAATAATGCCAAAATATTTAACCTTATACACTTACACTATGTTCTTTAACAATCTTGATAGAAACAACAAAATCACAAAAATTAACGTTGAAAGTATTTTTTCCAAAAAACAAACATGGCGCCTAACCGCCAAACCTCACCAATCCCTAATCACAGCTACTTCCTCGCAATATGACATTCCGTTTCCTTCCTAATTAAACCCTTTGTCATTATTCGTGACGAATTACCCCGCGGCGCGGGGCGTGGCGGGGGCGGGGCCTTCAACTTCAAAGATGCCGACGACTCACCACTAACGTAACTTTTACACGAGCCAGAGCGGGATAGAGATTGGAATTTAGCGTCGTGGGAGAAAGATGGGCCGTTTGTTTGTAGTGGTAATCCGTAAGAACGGGTTGATTCAAGATTGCATCGGATGGATAGTGGTGGGTGGTCTTGAAGGTGTATTCGATATCGATGTTTTATGTGACGATTCGGTTTGACGTTTGAAAGGTTACATTTACATGTTCGTTTTAAACATCATGTTATAAAATGAAATGGAAGTAACGTGACCGTAAAGCATTCATGTAAGTTTAATTGGTTGGATTGGTATGATAAAAATGAGTTTTGTCATAAATCTTTTTGATTATTGTCTAAGCACATAAAAATGGTTTAAATGAAGCTGGATCTTTATTCTACGCGGTAAAACAATATTGCTTTTGACATACATAGAATAGAGGTCCTAAATATTGGTAAAAGGAAATACTACACTTACAATAACAATCCTTACAATTACAATGATATATTAAATTGGTTCATTCTGTATTTCTAACCGAGTTTTTTAAATTAATTTTGCTCTACTTGTATTTTTAAATTGACCCCGGTATTTTAAAAAAGAGTAACATAATCTAATATTGTATAACGTCTTTTATATTACTATTCACTAACGTCTATCAATTCCAGTATTATAAATGATCGCCACATCTCTATTTAAAACTAGACGAATATTTGGTGAAGATAATTATCATTTGTTTGTTTAGTATTACGTAACAGCTAAGATTGGACACTTTTATGATAATTATTTCACTGATTGTCTTATACTTCCACACCAAAACACAACAATGTGAGCAATGCTGCTTAATGGTAAGTAAAAGATGTTAATAAGACGGTGGTAGTGATTAGGATGAACGCTGCACAAAGTATAACAAACAACAATAATAATCATTGGGAGATGCACATATTCTTTTGATTATTGATTTTTACGCACATGATACCTCCCATTATGTGTGCAAAATTTCAGCCTTGAATCACACAGACAGACGGGCATGAGGAAAATATATAAATACCTAATTTGATTACGGAGCCCTAAAAGTGTAGATTACATACAATTTGGGTTGTGGAATAAAGAAAATTTATATGACGTTTTTTATCGATATCGACATCCATCATCCCACACAAGCACATCACTAGCGATAAATCTAAACCGCTAAAGAAGCTTACGTCACTGACGTATTGTTTATAAATCAACTGGCTCGCTCAGATCGCGCCGACAATGCTACCCCGCCGAATTAAATACACCTTCATAATAGGACCTATGTGAGGTAGAGAGGACTTTTGAAATGGGCATGGTTATTATAAAAGAAAATTGAATAGTGTGCAGTTTAGACAATTAAAGCTTTTAATGAATTAACGTGGGTAAAGAGGCTTTGGACACTCGACGATTATAATGGCGGTTAATTATATCGTTAAAAAAACCAGGCAATGCTCAGTGTAGGGTTCTAAAGCAGTTTCTACAAACACAAAAACTACTTAATCTCAAATTAACAACTTTTTTTATTCAAAGTTATGTGGCGCTGTCTTACATGATTTTACTAGGAACATTTTAGCCGCCTGCATCTCAAGAACCAATCAAGTTTACTTAGGGCCGTATTGATAAACTCGTCTCGGTTTAAATGCCCATCTCAAGATTTGTCAAAGTAAACGTCAAACCATAGAAAACTGTCACTTTTGACGTTTCTTGAGACGGCCATTTAAACCGAGATCATTTTATTAATACGGGCCTTAGTCGTTTTCCTATTAAGTTCGTTATAGGTACGTGGCTTTTTTGCTTGTAGTTTTAGCTGTAAGGGAGGGGGAAGGGGGTGGCGAAAATGAGACGTTTCAAGTTTGACGATTGATAATAACATGTTAAACTGACCTTGTTAAGAGGCCGTAGGTATACGAAATTTTACCGATTTCGCCGATTTACCTGATTTTACAGACGTGATTTTACTGTTGAAATACTTTACTTCCACAAATGTTAATGCGCAACACGAAAGATAATTTCAACTTTAAAAGGAATGTATGAGCTACTTTTTTGTTTTTATTATTTGATACTGATTCATTGACCTGAAACCGGCGACTGTTTTGTGAATTTTGCTGTAAGAGGTTTAGAATATCGCATATTCACGAATCGTAACGACGTCTAAGAGGTATGAAAAAATTTCAATTTATTACTGTAAAATTTGTCTAAAAAATGTATGAATTACTTTTTACCAGCTTCATATATTATTTTTGTGTAAAAAAAGTATTAACTTTGTAAAGTTTTACAGAAAATGGGCAATACATTGTTTTAGATTACGACTACTTAAAACTATCGTTCATAAAATTAAAACAACAGTAATGAAGTTCAGTTCAAAATCAATTCATTACTTTAAAAAAACATCTAAAAAATGAAAAAAAATAGCAATATATAATGTTTTAAAATAACCTAAATCTCGCATTTTAATACTCGACAAATCTGAAGAAGTACCTCATTTATTTTTAAGTCATTTATTCGATTAGAACTAAAGTGATATTTCATGATGTGCATTCAAACTTATAGAATAGCAGTATTTTAACTGTAAAATCTCAAAAAGAAGCAAAACCACCAACATTTCGTGTACGGCCTCTTAACCAAAGCGTAAGAGAATTCTTATGAAGTGATGTAGAGCGTCAGTGGCCTAGGAATTAAATTAGTTGACTGTACCTAATTAATCTAATTATACAAAATATTTTTTTAGGGGATACGTCACTCGATCTTATAATTTTAAAAAACCTTCTTTTACACCACACATACATATTTTTTTTAGGTAGGTATCATAATAATATTATTAATAATACTATTTTATTTTACAGTTGGTATGTCTGTAGCTCTGCTCAACCCACTCTGGGAATGAAGGCGTGATGTTATGTATGTATGTGTATGTATTTTACAA
The DNA here is from genome assembly GCA_949316455.1 of Acleris holmiana. Taxonomy (NCBI): domain Eukaryota; kingdom Metazoa; phylum Arthropoda; class Insecta; order Lepidoptera; family Tortricidae; genus Acleris; species Acleris holmiana. Next base: position 10,922,058 of record OX438784.1, read on the forward strand.
CTATGTCGGCGTAATATTAAATTATTGTAGAATATCATAATTATAACGATGACCAATTACAGCTTTGTAGTATCAAGCGTCTCTGATTGTGAGTTGAACAGGTCTGAGTGGACATATGGAAAGACAAACGCGGCGAAACCAAAAAAAAGAGGACAATCTCACACAAATTGACCTAGTCCCAAACTAAGCTCTAGATTTGTACTATGGGTACCTACTAGACAGCGAAAAACGTACTTATATGGAGAAATACATACTTAATTACATAGAAAACATCCAAGAGTCAGGAACTCATCACACATATGTTATCTGCCCTTACCGGGATTTGAACCCAGGACCGCTGGGTTCGGAGGCAGGGTCACTCCCAACCAGGCCAACGTGTCGTCAAACATGGCGAAACTATAAGGATTCCTTGTTGAATAAGGAACCCTAAAAAAAAGCATAATTTTGTTTGGTGTCTCATCATTTGAAATTGGTATCGAAATTTTTTACCGGTAGTCCAAGGCAAGGAGAATTAAATGCACATAATCATATGCATATATATTGTACATAATCGTAAATCAAAGCAAAAAAACCCTATAAAATTGAACATGACAATTTTAAAAAGTTTAGAACATTATTTACCTACTTCAACGTATTTCTGGAAGATAGGGGACGAATATCACTATCACTAAATAGTACAAAACAAAGTCGCTTCCCGCTGTCGGTCCCTATGTAGGTATGCTTAAAAACTACCCAACGGATTTTGATGCGTTTTTTGATAGAGTGATTCAAGAGGAAGGTTTAAATGTATAATACTTCAATCCGGAGCGAAGAGAGGGCGGGTCGCTAGTGCTTAATAAATAATAGACGTTTTCAGCTGACTTGATAATTAAAAATATTACACTCTAATAAGCACTTACTGGTAATTAGGTAACTTTTTTGTAGTGATAACTTTACGCCGCGGTTATATACTTAACTCGATTTTTCACGCTCGATTCACCAGCAATATGTTTTTAACACAAATCCAAGGACCTGTCCTTTGGCCACAATTATTTAGGTCAGATAAGCCGCTTCGCTAACTTTTCTTTTTTCAAAAAGATATTTTCTGAAGCAGCTGACAAATCTTAACCGCACATTACATAAACAACGTAATTAAGGGCCTGTTTCACAATCGACAAGTAAATTTATCTGTCACATAAAGATGTCTCTCTCCTTGTCTATTTTCAAGTGTCAGAAAGAGAAAGGGCTAAGTTTATCTGTCAAATAAGCTTTACTTGTCGATTGTGAAACAGGCGGTAAGTGAGCTTTTTTAATAGTTTCCTAAAGGTAAGGTTGGATACCTATATTAAGGGTTCATACAGTATTTTTTGCAAAATGGTTTGAAAATAAAACGATCAATTCCGTAATTAATGTAACCACTAATTTTAAACGAAAATGTTAAGTTTTGGTTAAGATTTTTAACTCTTTTAGTTAATTTTACTGCCGATCAAAAACCTCGCCACTACCTACCTAGACTAGATATCAAAGCAAATACGGTTTAACACAAATGTTTTTTTTTATTACAATTGAGAATACTTAAAAAATATTGTACCTATATAGGCAGGTAATCCAAGACTCAGGAAAAAATACTCACGCTCATCACAAAAAAAAATGCCCATACCAGGAATCGAACCAACCTATGCTCAACGCGTCGTCGCAACACTAGCAGTCCGTCCGTCCCTACTTTGCCCGTGTTGAATAATATAAATACGTTCATCGATTTTATAGTTTACCTTTTACGACACCGTGACCTAGTTGGGAATGACCCAGCCACCGAAGCCGGCGGTCCGGGGTTCAAATCCCGGTAAGGGCATATTTGTGTAATGAGCGCGAATGTAATGTTGTGTAATGTTCCTAAGTCTTGGATGTTTTCTACGTATTTAAGTATATATTTCTCTAGATAAGTATGTTTATCGTTGTCTAGAACCCATAGTACAAGCCTAGAGCTTTTTTTGGGACTAAGTCAATTTGTGTGAGTGAGATTGTCCCCTGATATTTATTATTTATTTATAAAATTTTATTTACCTAAGAGCTGTCATCTGGTTTTACATCGGCCTTGTATTTAACATATAATTTAAGAATAATATCTATCGCTCTTCTGTAGACTACAGTCAGCGTCAAAAGTAGCTGATCACTTTTGTACTTTATCGCATTAACATATTTGAAAATCTTGTTTGACATTTCTTAAGTGACTGTAAAGGGACAAGGTACAAAAGTTCGTATCTACTTTTGACGCTGACTATACATGGTACATAAAAGTATAATATTAACTGTTAAGCAATTAATTTTAACAGAATAAAGTCTTTAATTAAAATCCATTTCGTTGAGAGCCAACCGATGTATTTCTCTACATGGCGTTATTAATTAAGTGAAAGCCACTATTCAGTTTTTAACCTTTAGTAATTTAAATATGTAATATGGTAAATCCCAAACAGTAATAAGAAATATAATGGAAAGCCGGTTTAAACTTACAATTAAAAAATCAATACGACGATTAATCAATTTCAATAACATAAGTTATTATTAAAAAAATAGGAAAATACAAAATTTTGTTAACAATATAATTTTAAAATTCTAAAAACTTGTTACTTTTGAACCTGTTTAGGTTCAAAAGTGACAAGCTAACATAACAATATTATATTAATTTAGAAAAAAGTCTGTTGAAATTTTTAAATAGCCAGGTGACTTTGACTAACAATACAATGCACTTTATAATATTACTACCTTTCCTTTTTAAATGCGAGATCGCATCTTATACTTATATCAACATGGGCATCCATTCCCATACAAAAAAAAGCAGGTGATCACAAAAGTCGCACGAGTCTCTAATTCGATAATTAATAGCGACCATTAAATCAAATTATCTAAGACGTCCACTCCCAAGAGAAAAGCTAACTACTCATTAGACGAGCAACCACCATTATTAGAGCTCTGACAAGGACAGTGTTCGCAAAAGACAGAATCAATTACAAAGTTATCTAATTCAGCGGCGAAAAAAGGAACTATTTTTTTTACACACGTTTTGACGTTTCTTCATAGAAGGCAGCGCCACCGGTGGCAAACATAGATGATGGCAGCGCTCTTAATGGTTGACGAGTTAAGTACCAAGTAAAGCTAGCTAACTCTGCCGCCAACAGATTCGCTGACTCACTCTATCCCGATACTTTAAGTGGTAGTTCTTCTCATTCCCACGATCTGCGAATTTGATAAAGACATCAGTATTTTTGAGATTTTTTAATTGAATTGCTTTTACAGACGCCATTGTTAAGGATGTGAGTTTTACAAATTATGTTATTAGTATACTTTTTACGCGTAATTAACTTGTTTTGAATGTAAGTGGGTTGACATTTTAATTAAAAATTGCGGCGTTTAAGTCATTAGCAATACCCGAGGTGGTGACAATTAATTTTGGCCGCACCTGTCCCAAAAAAAATAGTAATTAGTTAATGACGTCAATATTACGGACATGACACAATAAATATGAGTTAATTATTAACATGAGTACTTATCCATCATGCAGTTATTGAGCTCTGTATTGTTTAATACAATGTAATATAATATTAAAACTAAATTCAATGCTCGTAATACCTCACCTTAAATAATTATTTTTCTTAATTATAATAATAATACTAAAACCCCATAACCCAACTGTGACGATTGTATATCTAATGATACCGTGACTGAGCATTCTTCTTTGGACATTTTTAATAGTAAATTTCCCACTTTTAAAAACTAAATTCATAATATATTTTATACTATAGGTATAAATAAAAATATATATGATATTATAATGTTACATAGGGTGGGGTAGGCAGAGCTACAGAAATGCCAACAACTCTAAAAAGACTTGTTGATAATTCTGTAACCACATTTTACACAAGTAGGCTAAGTTGTTTACCAGTGTATTAGTGACAGGTTGCAAGCCCATCGCCTAACAGTACTACAAGCCTTTATTATGATGTTCTGTTTCTAAAAATGACAAATAAATTTAATTTAACTAACTTTGTCTAAGATACGTAACTAACACCACTAACCTTCAATCATTTACATACACCTTAATTATTTGGTACAGTGTAGAGTTATAGCCTAGATTTATATATTTTTATCATAATATTTACGTTATTCTTTACTGTACAGAGAGATTTTCTACTCTTTCTAGAATACATATTATCTTCTTTTTCAGCACTTCTGTGCAGATATTTTTGACAAATGTTAGGGTAGCATTCACAGAGCAAAGACAAACCTACAGTGCAAGAGGTCTTCAAATGGCAAGTCCAGGAAAGTCTTTTAGACTGTACTCTGGTTTTTTAAACTATAAAGTACTACCTGGTCTTCCGGTAACCTTCGGGGAGGGAAGATGGCCGATTGAAAGGTGTCCGGCTTTTGATTTTGATTTATTATGTTTACTGTTTTACTCTACTCACTTGACATTGGCGAAATCACTGCGTATATCGCGGTGAAGAAGAAGTACTACCTACCCATATATACAAATGTATACAAAACTATGTGGTGCTCATTTGTTTCTTGCATAGAACTTGTACGGCGTAGTACTTTATATATAAAAAAGTAGTGTAGGTAGAGAGGACCATATAGAGATCTCTCTCCAGGCGGGTGTTATGCCTGGGGACCGAAGTCCGTTGGAAGTTGTATATATAAGTCAACCGAGTGAAGAAACTTCGTTAGCGCGATGTAGCGCACTGACAGATTTTAGTTGCGCTGTCTGACGCTGATGGCGCTGGAGAGTTGCCAGGTCGCCACAGTGGGTATAGCAGAATAGCGTGTGAGAGCAAATGAGAGACAGTAGAGTGGTTTAATATACTACTGCTCTCTTAATGTCTCTAACTCTTTACAATTTTTACAGAAATCAAGAATTATAAATAGGAAAGCGAATAAGATGATTTATTTTTACTTTTTGAGCTTAAAAACTCAAAATAAAATTGCCAATTTGTCACAAGCCGGTGAGGCTTTCTTAAGGTTTTTTTCCTGGTGTTTCGGTTGCCCATAGGCGGTGAGGTGATAAGTAAGGTGATTACTTAGGTTTTAATAAAGTACGAGAAGTCACAAGTATTTCTTGTATAATACAGAAAATTTTAAAATTAAAAAGAACCAAAAATAATATTTATGTTTGATATTTTTATATTTTCGTATAAGTTCTTAGAAACTTGCGTTACTTGGTTAGTGTAAAGTAATTATTTGAACCGCTGCTAACATCTTATTGTATGATCATGATAATTATGTTTAAAATTTGTGGCTCTCGAAATTCATTAATTTAGTTTTGAGTAGGTTCAGCTTCAACGTTCGCAAAGACTTCATTTGTACTGCTTTTATCATTATGAGCAAAATTTTTTTCTATCACAAGCGAACGGTTTACTAAGGTTTCGACAAAAATTATTTAGCAAATTCTTAACTCGCCAAACTACGTATCCTATATTTTCATTTCGTCAAATGTTTATTTCCCAGCTCAACGTTTCGCACTGATATCATTTCCCAACGAATGATTTGATAAATTATTGTTAGACAAATTATTACATGGGATTCTTTTAAGATGCCAATTATGTTTTCGTCAAATGTGTTGTTTGGCATACCTTAATTTAGCAACATATTGAAATGCATTATGAAGTCTTCTTAAAGTTATAAATGTAAAAATACATCTATCAATCGGAGTCTGTCCGTTTTAAGGGTCATAAAAAAAAGAACCCTAACCTACCTAGATATCTGGGAGCTGATTCATTTTTAGGGTCATAAAAAAAATAACCATAACCTACCTATCTCTAGGAGCAGTTTCGTTTTTACGGTCATAAAAAAAATAACCTTAACCTACCTATCTCTAGGAGCAGTTTCGTTTTTAGGGTCATAAAAAAAATAACCATAACCTACCTATCTCTAGGAGCAGTTTCGTTTTTAGGGTCATAAAAAAAATAACCATAACCTACCTATGTCTAGGAACAGTTTCGTTTTTAGGGTCATAAAAAAAATAACCTTAACCTACCTATCTCTGGGAGCAGTTTCATTTTTAATTCATTCGACAAGTTCAAGCTCAAGGTTACGCAAAAAAGTACGCAGCTGATATAACTTTCAAAATTATGAATTTAACACATAAAATTTGACAACATGTTATTTGCCTAAGCAAATCATTTGCTACACAATTATTTACCACATAAAATTTGACATAATAAAATTTTGCAATATAAAAATGTAGCGAAATAAAAAAATTACGAAGTAAAATTATGCCAAAGATTGATTTGCCAAATAAAACTTTGGCGAAAAGTTGATTGCCAAATGAAATTTGACGAAACATAATTCGGCAAAAAGGCAGTACACCCAACCGAACATTCATCTGCATTAAAGTTCGAAATAAACGAACAAAATCAAATGGACCTAGGACACTGCCTTGAGGAATCCCGGATATAGCATTTTGATGGTTACATCGGTGCAGTATCAGCGTTTTCTGTAAATTGCATACGATAAGTTCGTAAGCAATGATAATGATACACGTGTTCTAACATCGGGTTCTAAATAATGAAAAAGATAATAATACTAATAATTAAACAAAAAGACCAAACACTATTTTATGTCCTCTTGCACGTTTAATCGATAAAAAAGTGTGGCAGACTTAATACTTATTGTTCTTTCATTGGTAATTAGCATCCTGAACACGATACAATGTGCAAAGAAATAAATTACTTCAGTGGCTATATCATAAACTGTTTAATCATTCTAATTCTGTATAAAGTTAAGTTTATCTCAGTCAATTATCAATTATCATTTTACATTTTAAAAGCCAGTGGCAGAGGATTTTTTGCCGGAGGCGCGTGACCGGAACATGAGGCATATTAGCTGCATCCATAAAGCTGGAATCGTTTTGAGGAGAGATGTGGATAAAATAAAGGCAGTATTAATAATGCACTTGACTAAGATGCGTCAGAATTGTTAAATTTCTATCACTTGACGTGTCTTGAGATGGAAGACAGTTTATTACTAAGAGGGGAACTCTTAGTAAGTATAACAAAATTTTGATAACGTAAAATTGGTTATTTTGTGTCGCATCTCAAACTGAGTTTTAGATAAATGAAATGGAAGTTTATTATTACAAAACAAAAACAATTACCTGGAGATCGTTTTCAATTCAATTCAATTCAATAATTTATTTCAGAAACATGTCCATAGTTGTTACTAACATTGTTAGCCTAAGTCTAGTGTTAGTAAAGAAAATAATAAAACATGTAAAAAAAAAACGTTTTAATGTTTAGATGGATTTCTCTTTTACTTTTATATTTCTAGATTATTCTAGAAAGTTTTTTACACAGTCAATGTTTCCAGAATTTAAGTCATCCAGACCATTTAGTGCTAGTTATTAAGTATTCTAAATCCAGATAAACATTAAAGGAATAAGTTCACCACCGTTTCTCTTTTGTAAATATTGTATTTGATTTTGCGTTTTGTTCAAAAACTAAAGACACGTTTATTGCGAGAACTCAGTATTCAGACAGTTCTTAGTCTTACCTGACATGTTCTACCTATCTTAGGCATGCGATATTAAAAGGATTACTAGAAACTGACTTTCATTAAATATTATATTATTATTATTTTATTATATTGACGACACGGTGGCCTAGTTGGTAGTGACCCTGCCTCCGAAGCCAGAGGTCCTGGGTTCAAATCCCGGTAAGGGCAGATATTTGTGTGATGAGCGCGAATATTTGTTTCTGAGTCTTGGATGTTTTCTATGTATTTAAGTATTTATTTCTCTTAATAAGTATGTTTATCGTTGTCTAGTACCCATAGTACAAGCCTAGAGCTTAGTTTGGGACTAGGTTAATTTGTGTGAGATTGTCCCCTGATATTTATTTTATTTATTTTTTATTATAATAATATCATTAAGATCAATCACAACTCTAAGATATATATGCCATTAACGTATACTAACGTGTGTACCAATAATAAAGTTACATTCAGCTTTAAAATGGGCATTATTCTTATTTGTGCTTATAGCTTAAACACCGGCTTACTTAGTGGTCTTTTGTTAACGTACTACAAAGTAATTCTGTCCAAAATTCCAACAAAACCAAAACTTGGTCCTTCAAATCAGCACACGAACAGTTGGCAACCATTAGATTCCCGCGCACGCCCCCTGGCGGCCAGTAATTAGCCGTCATCAATCTCGACCTCTGTCAAAACTGTGTCGCTCGTCCGAAAACACGAGAAGAAACACAATTAGACCTCCTTGATTAATACGACTTTGTCAAAATCGGGTGTGAATCGGACGATTTTTCCTGCGATAAAGGTTGACGGGTGGAAATGTAGTTTTGTGTTAATTACCCACGGCTATCTGTTAAATTTATTTAATTACACGCTGTGGTCAGATGTTTATGTCTGATTAATGGTTTTTCTATCGTGAGGTCTAAACGGTTTTTTAAAGTCCCTTTGCGATTTGGGTTCCAGGGGCCCGTTTATCAAAGCTTGTAACTTGTATTACAAGCGGAAATCTCTTTTCAACAATATGAATTTAATAAAGACTTCCGAAAGAGTTTTGTGTTTGGTTATCATGAGCACCTTCCTAGTTTTAATTTACAAAATTGTTAAGTATTTTAGGTTCTTATGCTCTTTATGTAATGACGTAATGAGGCAATTTATGCGTTAAGTAAGTCGTGATTAGCTTCTATAAATAAAAAAATAACAGTTTGGTTCAACCAAACCCACAGAAGAGCCTTTAGCTAAAGTTTGTATATTTTTTTACATGCATATGACCAATTAAGTTTAAATTATTCGCTATACCCTATACCTAAAATCTATGCTCCTGATAACTTTCCCTCTGTCTATTCATTATTTTTTGTAGTAAAACCAGAGTATCTACACTCTCTGGTAAGTATAACAAATACGTTGACATAATATGTCAGAGAGAATGAGATAACGATAAACAGCCAAGTTCTTACTGTTAAAACTGTTTTTTTACCGTAGTTACACTACAATAGATATACACACTATTATAAACATGGTAATTATACGACCCATCATTGCCAACGTAACCTGTGGTTTCCATAATCCGTCAGCAGATCTGAACAGGTCAACAAAAACATTGATTAGGCAAATTCTACCCACCCCTGCAGCTGCCCAGGATTACCAAGTATCAAGATTCACGGCGCGACTCGCAAAGGGTTACCCAAATTATCCCCCGCGAAGCAAACCTGTAATTTTCTTTTTGTGCCCTTACAATTGGCCGACTATTGTTCGCGGACGAGTTTCAATAACGACGTAAGTGACTCAATAGGGTTAAAAACAAAAACCAAGGCCAAAACTTTGTACGTACGGCTCCAATAGTCATTAGTAAATTGGAAGTTGTCAGAACTTTACAACTGTCATTAGTTTTATTATCATTAATTACGCGTTGATAGCAATTTAACTGAAGCGTCTACAGCTCCAAGCAAAAAAGAAAATCACGTGTCGGTCATTTGTCTTTGCATTCCAAAGCTGGCACTTACGCCTGTAAACTGTCACTTACAGCGTCACAATGTCACTTGAAGCGAACACACCAAAACAATGGGACATCAAAAATCATCGCCCAATTGACAGACGCCGCGACAGCTCTGGTAATCGGTTCAAACCTTGTCAATTTATATCTCGTAAGTAATTCCACATTCTCAGTGTAATACTCCGATTGTAAGGCGTTATAATGACAGGAGGATGACGTATGGATTTGTCGCTTAAGGCGTTGTGCGCGCGCGCCGGCGGCCACTTCAAAGAGGTGGCCGCCTTTGATCTTGCCGCGGCACCGCCTTAGTGTTGCCACCGTGGCGGATCGGTGAAATGTCGATAAATTCGAGACTTACGCCAATTCTTAGCGGAGATAAAGTGGCACGTGGAGTTTATGTTACTGACGTGCTAAAGTTTATTTAAATTACTTATTTAATGGTTAGACTTTGAAGCCCTTAAGATAGGTGTTAGTTATGGCCTCGCTTAATTGTGATTTGTAGTGTCTTTATAAGGCGAGTCTTAATTACTGTAGTATAATGTTGCCAACATTCCGAATACTTAATACCTAATTATTATATCAATATTGTTCTATAACTTGGATAAATATGTCTGCATAGTGTACACACTGTACGCCGGACAGCAACATGTAATATTTATAAAAAAGTGCTATTTGCATTTATTTAAGTTTTCACGAGCCAACATGCACGTGGTCTGGATAAGCACGTTTCATAAAATGACACTAAGTAAATGCGGTTAATAACGCATCAATGATAAAGGACCTTTAGGAAGGGGCAGTTTTGTATGAAGTATGCTCCAAGAACCAACTGAGCCGTTAGGTCATTGAATAGTTATCGGTATGTATTTATTTTTCTACCATGGGAGCAGTTTAATTCAGTTGAAGTTGAATAATTTTTAAATTGGACGATAGGGTTAAACTAAATGTTTTTTAAATATATTCATACTACTAAAATATACAACAAAACTCTATACAAAATGTCTCAAACTACGTAAGAGTTTGTTGGTTGAAAATTAATACGCCCTGCACCTTAAAATTAACAACTAACTATTAATTAAACTACCCAAACCTAACCGTGACGTCAGCCCCGCGTCCAAGTTGCGCTAAGTTTTTAATAATAAATGTCACCGCACCAAATGTAGGTTTATTGTGCGTGCCTTGTTTGCGCATCGCGTCGCGAGCAGTAATAAACGAGTATTTTCCAAGTATAATTTAATTTCATAACACTAAGTTCTGTTGGTTCTGAAGCTAAGTCCTTTTTAGCCCGTCGTTCATTCTAACCAACAACGTTAATTTCGTTAGGAGCCAATTTCAGTGTACTTTCTTTACTAGTAATAAATAAAATAATCTAATAAACATCTGATATTTCATATTGCGTGCCGACATACGCACAAGGAACTAATATTGAAATACTCTTTCTATCGATAATTCGCGGTCATCGATTGATATCGACATCGACTCGATCGCATCACTCACGGCCACAAGGTAATAAAACGAATGGAGCACGTATTTTGACGTGGAGCGGCGCTTCTGGTCCCCCCTCTTCCTCCCACGTAGCGCGCCGTCCCCTTCCCACCACCGGAGGTGTCTGGAAGGCTATTATAGCGCTATAGCTCCGCTTGGCCATAAATTATGGTGCAATAGTGCCTATTCTTTTGGACTCGGCTCGGTTAGGGAGTTCTGCGCCCGGCTCGATAATGCCCATACCAAATAGACTACCTTAGGGGCTTTTGGCAATGGATGACTTAGGTTAGGAGCGAACGGATTTGACAGATTCATTTTCTAGACTGCTCTTGATTGCGGGCCTGGCTAGCTTTCTGTAGTTATTGGTTGCTATTAAAAGTATTGAAAGTGTTTACTTACATGCTAGAGGGTACGTTTCTGTACAATTGAACAACCAGGGCCTCTATTCTACTCGGCAGAACCATATTGCCTTTGACATGTTATGTTATTTTCAACGTTACAATGTCACTTATTTACTTCAGTAATGGCGGCCGAGTTACATACAATACGATAACCAGGTCAAAGACAATTTTATCTAGTAGAATAGAGCCCATTTACATACTGAATATTCCTGGATTAAAATACATATCATATTGTCGAGGACGTCGTGGTACATTCTACATTAATCAAAATCAAATGTTTACCTTATTTCTTTAATATTGAACTTGACCATTAATAAAACACGTCGATGTAACAAACGAAAGCTTCATAGGTGACCAAATCGTACCTAATATTTTAAGTCGTTGTAGACGCATCTACGTCAAAAACAGAAGCTAATAATAACTAAGTAAAAACTCCAAATTTTATGGTGGTTTCAAGGATTTGAAACTTTTTCAGTACGAAGATTTTTTTTCCTAAGTTATTATTGCTGATTGTACTGTAAATCAGGCTTCAGGAATTTAGGGGGGTGGGGACAGTTCCAAAATAGATTCGAGATCATGACCACTATGAACCACCCATATCCTTTTCAGTGTTTGGTATGTGTGTGGTAAAAAAAACTTCAAAGCACGGAAAATGTTGCTTACCTAATACTTGTGCACCTAAGTGGCTTAAAAAACTCGTTCACCCACAACTCACAACGGTAATTTTACAAGAGAAATTAATTCTCTGCTATTTCATAATTGAGCTTTCATTTTGATACAGGTTTCTAATTATAATTTGATTTAATTCCATTATTATACTTCCTAACTGAACGCTGGTCAAATTATTCCTCAATTTCCCCACATAACATCCATACGCAAAATAGGCGCAAGACAACAAATTTCCGAAACCAGCCCACTATAAAATACACAAAATGACCACATAACTTCAACAAGCTTTATTTGCACTTTCGAACAAAAAAACAGGGTCACTTTGAACTAAACTCTTTGCGAATTACCTGTTATTTTTGCTTGCAAGTGTAGCTCCACCAAGTAGAATATTCCTAAGTAAAATAAAGTAAATGAAACCAGTAAAAAACCATTACTCAAGTGAGGATTACCCAAACCTCAATTAACATAGGCATATCCGAGAGTTGTTTACTCTAAAACTTAACAAAAAAAGGGGTCAATAAAGACAACGGAACGCTCTTTGGCGGCGCAAGCGCCATAAAAATGGCTATTAGGTGTCCTATTAACGCCTATTTCGACATAATTAGGATCAATTCGCTTCAAAACGAAGGGTAATTGTTTGAATATTAATATTAAACGATCGCCAGCTGTTTTAGGATGTTAAGTTGTGTGAAGTTTGCTGAAATTATCGCTATGTTGAAAACTATTAACGTGAATATGTTATTGAAATAGCGAATTATTAATTTAGTGGTAGCAAGTAGGTACCTGTGTAGGCTCCTACTGAATGGATATTTACCATCTTATCATTTAACCAAGCAGGTGTCGCATTGATATGTTCCGGTTTGGCGTTAAGAAAACCGGTGGAATGATTAGCATACAAACGCATACTATCTTAGTTCAACACATCAGCAGTCTTAAGATTACGGTCTTGGGATTGTAGTATTAAAATTGAAAATGTCTATGGACCTCACATTTAACTTACCATCACGTGGCCTGTCTGCTGGGATGGGATTCTACACCATAGTGAGGTTCTAATCATCTTTGACGTGTTTCCGTCTTGTCAACGTTTTGATAACTAGGTATTATGTCATTGGTAATAATGGCGCCCCAGGTAAAAACGATGCTAAAACACGTAAAATACAACATCGTTTTAACGCAGTAGAATAAAGGCCCTGGTCTGCCTTCTGCATGATTTAAAAACACGACTATTTTTTTTGTTAAGGCTTTGTAATATTACCAAAACCTTAAACTAAATGTTTTAATATTTTGAATGTTTTGTAGACGCAGTTAGCCTAGTTGGCAGAGATCCTACGAAGCCAGCGGTCTCGGGTTCGAATCCCAATTAGGTCAAATATTTGTATGTAAGTATGTTAACTCTTTGCTGTACACAAGAAAAACGAAAATAATACAATGAAGGTAAGAAAAATGTACAAAGGCGAGCTTATCCTTTTAAGGGATTTCTTTCATCTAACCCTTGAGTGATTGAGAAAAGTGAAAAGTTGTGCATCGAGTGTACATATTTAGGAAAAGGCATTAAAATTAAACTATGTAAAAAATAAACCGTAACTAAAAAATAATAACATTAAATTTTGTACACTATTTAGAAATATAAATGTTCATTTATACATCAATAATCAGTTCGTATCGTTGTCAGGTAGCTATAGCACAAGTCTAGAACTTATGGTTTGAGACTAGGCCAATTTGTCTGTGATTGAGAGAAATAGATATACGTTGTATGTGCACTACCAATAGCTAACGGTATCGCGAATTAATTCTAATTGCATGAATATTCTAATTTTCAATGATTTACAATACAAATACTCTTTATTGAACACCAAAAATTACCATATACGAGATTGCTTGGATTTACCAGATACGTTTAAAGATATCTCCCGATATTGAGCCCGTATGGTTGCCGGGTTAGAATAGTGCCACTCCATGTCTTCCTGTGGATGTCGTAAGAGGCGACTAAGGGAATAAGGGCTTGTAGTACTGTTAGGCTTGCAACCTGTCATTAATGGGTGAATCAACTTTTAAAGTCCTCCTTTTCTACACGCTAATAAAAACTTACTAGAATATGTGAGATTGATAATGGTTTACACATGTTAAAATTAGATAATCAGATTTTCGGATTTCACTATTCATAAATATAAAACATTTCTATAATTTTGTAAAAACATGGTAACGCAGTGGAAAATGCACGTTTTTCATACAAAACCCGGGGACAACGTCGTCCCCTGCGTTACCTGATATATTTGTTTGAATTTTTAAAATTGTCAGCTAGAAAGTAAGTTTATTAGTCTGATTTATTCAATATATTAACCACATCAAAAAAAAATATTGCATTCTGCCAAATTAAGGTGACATAGTGAGACATGTCGAAAATTGGGGAGTACCTTAAAAGTTGATTCACCCTAATACATTAATAAACTTCCTTGGCCTAATTGTGGTGGTAGGACCCTGTGCAGGGTCCGTCCGGATCGCTACCACCTTCTTATCCATTAACCACCCGCCAAGCAACAGTGTTCGCATTGTTGTGTTCCGGTGAGGGGATAAGACAACCGGTGAAATTACTAGCATATAGGCATTCCATCTTAGTCCTCAGGGTTGGCAACGCATGTGAGGTCTTAGGATTATAGTCTTGAGAATTCAAATGTCTATGGGTCTCAGATTCCACTTACCATTAGGTGGCCTGAGTAATCGTGTGCCTTCTCTTTAACATAAAAAAAAAAACTGCAAAATGTGGTTAGAGAATTATGAACAAGTCTTTTTACAGTTGATATTTCTGTAGCTCTGCCTACCCCACTCTGGGAATGAAGGTGTGATATTGTTTGTATGTATGTACTTATGTTTAAATATATACGACACGGTGGCCTAGTTCGGAGTGACCCTGCCTCCGAAGCCAGCGGTCCTGGGTTCAAATCTCGGTAAGGGCAGATATTTGTGTGATGAGCGCGAATATTTGTTCCTGAGTCTTGGATGTTTTCTCTGTATTTAAGTATTTATTTCTCTATATAAGTATGTTTATCGTTGTCTAGTACCCATAGTACAAGCCTATAACTTAGTTTGGGACTAGGTCAATTTGTTTGAGATTGTCCCCTATTTTTTCATTTTTTTTCTTCAGTGATAAGGACTAGTGATAAGTACACATAGTCTTTTGTATGTTCAAACTTAATTATTATTATTGTTTTTTTTCTGTCATACTCTAGTAACTATACAATCTTATTTGATTAAAAATTTACATTATTTTCTTGACATTTTTATTAAAGTGCAACATTGGTTTTATTACTATACATTTACACGCCATCTAATGGCAAAATATGATGGAACTCCTTATATATGTACGTATCCATGTTCTTGTGAATAAATAAGTTACTTTACTGGTTTCCCGATATTTATATATGTTAAGACGGAAAGAGCTTAAATGGAATGCGTTAGATACACCAGCGGTCGTGTAAACTATTTACAATAATTAATCGTGAACCAATTGTTTATGTGTCCCCCACGTTTAGCACATAAACTCCTGGTTAGTTAGTAAGTCACGTCGCTGATAACAAATGAGCCTTGAGTGAATCACGACTAGTTCAGCTACTTAGGTTCAATTACTGGTATTTAGTACTGTCACTTCAATTGTTATATACCCTCAAGAGCAATGAATTGTGACTTGTGACCCAGTTTATACTCCATGCATCGAGTTGTGAATATGACAGCTATACTTTGAGGACACGTTAGCCTAGTTGGTAGTGACCCTGCCTACGAAGCTAGCGGTCGCGGTTTCAAATCCCGGTAAGGGCAGATGTTTGTGTGATGAGCACGAGTATTTCTTCTTCAGTCTTGGATATTTTTTATGTATTTGAATATATGTTTATCTTTGTAAGTTTATCGTATTCTAGTACCTTAGTACGAGCCTCGAGCTTAGTTTAGGATTACATCAATTTCTGAAGAAGGCAAACTGGCCCACAGTCCACCTGATGGAAAATGGGATCTGAAGTTTGTACGACTGTAATTCATCGACTGAAAACTCGCTAAACCAACCTAAGGAATAAGGTGGAATGCTTCTATGTTAGTCATTTCAACAGTTGTCTATATATTCCAGCACCAGGAGAACCAGCACATGTTGTCCGCTCGGGTATCTCAAAAAGTCCTAAAGGGCCGGCGATGACTACTATTCGTACTATGACAAGGTCCTACCACGATAACGGCAATTGACAAAAAACTTTTCTGTTATGACGACTTTAGTAAGTTTTAAAAGTCGGATTTTGTTCAGAATTTAAAAATCCTCCTTTGTGGACTGGTCTGTCAACCAGGAATATGCAAGGCATTTGTTTTTGGAAGATGGTTGGTGAACAAGGACATTATAACGGTGATGGATGAACAAAGAAAGGGAAGGACGAATATTACAAAAACAAGCCGGTCAAAAGCGAGCCTGACTCGCGGGCGTACGTACGTTCCGTACAATATTATAGGAATATAAAATTTTATTGACGGACCTTGCCGCCAAAAACTGTTGTCTTCATACATCGACATAGATTGCAATTAGTTTACCAACTGCAAATAAGTTGGCAATCGCATTTGTTTTTGTGCTGGACCAACAAATTAAAGTTTTTCGGAGTTATTCCTTTACTTATGCTGTAATTCCTTTGTTCTTGCCAAATTTCAGGATTCTAGGTCTATGGGAAGTACCCTATAAGTTTTGATTCCCTTGAGAGTGTCGAATTAAACGTTTTTTGCGGCTAAAACATCCTTATCTTTTATTCTTTAACTTGGAAGTTTGTTTTT
The DNA here is from genome assembly GCA_949316455.1 of Acleris holmiana. Taxonomy (NCBI): domain Eukaryota; kingdom Metazoa; phylum Arthropoda; class Insecta; order Lepidoptera; family Tortricidae; genus Acleris; species Acleris holmiana. The sequence goes on from OX438784.1 coordinate 10,938,894, forward strand.
TTCACAGCTGCAAGGGCCTGTAGACCTGAGTATAGTAAGTATAGTTTTTATAAAAAAGTGATCCTATAAGGATTTCATTTTTAAGTTTTGAGGTACGGAACCCTAAAAATGCTTCAAAATTAAAATCGACTATTTAAAATCGCTAAACAAGAACATACCGAGGTTGCAGTAATTATACAAAATGTAGCCATTTTTCTCCTAGCAGCAACAGTTCTGGGCACTGGATGCATTAATGGCCAATCAAACGAGGAATTCTTATAAAACAGCTGTAAAACGGAGCTGCCTCGTATGGAACGTGCTCGCTCGGTTATGGGCTCGGCACACATTGGAGTTTAAAACTGTTTCAAGGCCTTAATTAAGACCTATTTCTAGATAACTAGCGTATAACGTGTAGCACTACTTTTCGTCGATATTTTAAACATTTTCCGTTCCTGTTCAAGGGGCTGAGGCACAATGGATTTGGGCGTTTTCCAAAAAAAGTGTACATCGTTACAGACAAAATCAAGAAAATTCAACTGTATCCATTTCGTCACGAAAATTAACGTATCTAAATGTATGGCAAATTTTTGTGACGAAATGGAAAAGTTAAATTTTCTTAACTTTGTCGTTAACGATGTACACTTGTTTTTGGAAAACGCCCATTTATGGACGTTAGCTATTATGGAAAACCGAGTGATGCTTAGACCGTTTATGTCAATTTAATACATTACCTATCCTCTCGTCTGTGGAGCGACCTGATTTGGGTAGGGTGTCCCCACACACGAGAGGCTATATCACTTTTTGAAAATCGCTCATGTTTTGAATTTTTTCTAGATTCCCTAAGTCCCTAAGCCTTTTTCCACTTTTTCTATTTGTAACATCTTACTTCTACATTATCGTAATCATATTGAAAGTTAGAGCTTCTACAAGTCCAAGAATATGATTAAATAATTCAAGAATAAAGTCCCGATTCATTAAGTACACCTAAACTTTTTTTCATGAAACCTAAATTATTACTTATAAGTGTACTTTGAGAATATCCTGTAAGCAGGTTGTCCTTGTGATCTTAAAATCCGACCTTTTTAATTAGAATACAAAGTTTTCGAGCGTTTTCGCTATCTAACTAGTTTCTTTTGTTTTTTCCTCATTCATAATTTTAATATAAATAAATTTATGGAGCAAAAGTAGTAGTATGCCCAAAATAAAACTCTGCGTCGAACAAGTCATTAATGAAATCGAGGGTATGTAGCTGCTGTAGGTATCGATTCTAGATTATCGTTTAATTTTTTTGGTCCTTAATCTGGTTAACTTTAATTGAAATCTATTCAACCGTTTCTTAATATCGTTACAAACTTTAACATAATTATGATACCAGCTACACCTTTCACAAACAGACCGAAATCAACTTTTATTATCCGCGGGTACCAGGACCCCATAAACCGCTACATGGTTTGTATCTCACTTATCAAAGCCCGCCGCAGTTTACTTCACGTTTCAAACGAATATCATAATCTCCCCTTTGAAGTCATTGTTTATTACCTATATCATAGTACCACATTAACAAACTTTATTTAAAACCTTAAATCAGCTGTATTCCAACGTACCAAAGTTTCAGTTCGTGTGTGCAAGTCTGTTTAATTGATACAGTGAAGTCGGTATTTAATACAATTTCATCGCGTTAAACATCCTTTTGGCTGTTGGATGGTTTCTATCAAGAGCCTGTCAATTGTGATCCGGATGATGATGGACAGTGCGATGTTTCTTAATGTTTTACTGACATGTGTTCGGTGAGACAATGGCATTGGTTGGGGTGACGACATTAGTGTTGCAAGTTTAATTAATAAAAACATTTTGTAAGTGATCCTCTTGTACTATCAGCAACACAGTTAACTGACCAATTGTGAATCTTGTCACCTTACAATAAGGCTCACTAGTAGTCAGTTAAAAGTGATGCTGTTTGTACCTATGAACTTTTAGTACTTGGCCAAATTACGGGGATCAAATTATTACGGTCTAAAGTTTTTATTTTCGCTTAAGGTCTTGTTACTAACAACATCGGTCTTAATTGACCACACTTCTGTAATACCAAAGAAGGCGCCTAACTACCTAGTAACAGTAAAAGCATTTTAAATTTAATTTGGTCACCGATAGAGCATAGAATGCTTAAACTACTAAAACGCAGTTAGCTGCCTTCAAGACAGCACAGCCTTATAGTTAACTCTTTTGCTAAAAGGAGATGTTTTTTTATAAGAGTGCCGTTTTAAGAAAGCTTGAAACTGGCGTTTGCTTAAAAATATGGTGAAATTACCCAAATACCCATTTTAATGAATGATGACCAGAGGGCTGAATTTCTCATGGCAAAAAATTAAATGTCATAGGGATAGAACGTAGTATTTTATTGACTATCAACAAGTAGTTCAGGTTCACGTAGCAGAAGATCTTTTACCAAATAGAATTATACCTCCTATTGATACATTACACTTAGCAAAATAATTTACCAATATTAACAATACCCTCTGATTGCGGTCTTTTAGATTGATATAGTAGGTTTTGTTTTCATTATACAGGGCGTCCCACGGCTATGCCACATGGAGGAAAAGTACCTTGAATACTATAGATGGAACATTTTACTGAAAGAAGACATTATTATAATTTAAAAAAAAAATTAAACTGCATTCATAGATTTTTTAATAATGATACGGTTGAACCGGGAATCGAACCCGCTACACGAGAAAATAAAATACCCTGTACCTTTGACGCCCTGTATATTGTATACTCGTAGTTCTGTCTTACATTTAGTTTTATTTTAATTTGATATTAACAGTTAATACTTAAAGACACATGATTTAGACAAATATAACATATTTTTTACAAATTAATTCTTAAAGCTTCATGTATTGTTGAAAACAATAACTAAGTGCGACTGAAGAATGACATTTTCATTTTTCATATAAAAGCAAAACTAAAATAACAAAAAGATATAAATAGTGATTACACAATATCGATAACTGGAAAAGTCGATAAAGCAAAATGTTCTATCCCTATGACATTTCAATTTGAGCCATGAGTATTCCGCCCTCTGATGATGACTTTCTTTTTGAAAAACTAAAACGCGTTTTTTTTCTTTCATCTAAGTACTTGATAATTTCATAAGACTTGCACTCAATACCGAGCACATGAGCACCAAGCAGCTGTTTTCCGCTCCTAGAACATTAAAATAGTTTAGAAAATCCACTACTTAATGCAATGTTATGTTTGAAATCGCGTTAGACAGAGTTTTCATGGGTTGGTGTTTTCGGGGATCCCAAATTCGAAAATGATATCGGGTTTGGATTTCAGACAATTGGACAAAATATTTTTGTAAAATTCTTCATAGCACTCACTCTAGGTTTTTGGGGACGCTGACAAAGGACAAGGTTGAATTTGGATTTCAAGATGGTGAACATGACTGTTTTCAAGCTGTAATTTAATATTTTTTCGATGGTTTTGGAGATGCTCACTTAGTAATGAAGCCGATTTTTTACTTTGATTTTGTTTGGAAGCGGTGATTCATTGCATTCATGTTTGTATGTTATAAGTTACAGAAATCCAACTTAAATAATTCAGCTAATATTCGATGACATTGAAAAAAACAAAAAAAGTCTTGCCGTTATATTTAATAAAATTAGATGTCTTTATGGTCTTTGCTTCTTTTTACTTGCTGTGTCTTTTTATCATCCAAGCGAACTTTCCTTGGGTATTCTATGGTTCTTATTTAATTCTAACCAAAACTATTATCCTTGAAATCCTCGTTAATTTTATCACCGAATAACAACCTTTTTTTTTATTAACGTTTTATAAAAAAAAAGCTTTCTGGTCAACAGTAGACACCTCAGACTGCAATGCCTGTCATGCTGGAAATGTCAAAAACTGCCAAGTTCCAGGCAGCGGAAGGGACAGAACTAAAATCTGGCAAACGAAACGAAAACATGACCTGAGAAAGCGCGGTAATTCAAAAAATATACATGTGGTATTACTAATTATAGTAGGAAAAAAATGTTTTGATAGAGTCTGGCAAACGAAAGTGTGACCTGGAGTTATATAAGTATCAAAACATTTTTTTCCTACTATAATTAAGTAATACCACATGTATAAGTGTGTGTTTTTGAATCGCCGCGCTTTCTCAGGTCACGCTTTCGTTTACCAGACTTTATACGACTCCTATAGTCCCCTATCACTCAATGGAACTTTCCAGGTTTGGGCACTTAATAATACGGCCTATTGGTTGAATGATCCCGACATTCCTAATCAGTGCGTCGACTAACAAGCCCCGCTAATCTGACGGCCGCTCGTGTCTCATTAGACACACCTCGGGACCTATTCCAATCGATCACTTCACTATTGTCTCCATGATCCATTCGTGGCTGAAGCTGGATTGCTAGCTTATTTTTATAAAGGCTACAGTAGGTTTTTGAGACAGCGAATCTCCTGGTGACAAATAAAAAGCAACTTTAACACCGAACAGCTAAAAGAGGAATCATAGATTGCTAGCTTTCATGGAAAAATCAGGCTCGTTTCTCGAAAAATCCCTAAATCGGTCGCTAGATTATGTGCCTACTTATTTTCGCTTTTATCTTTAATGATTACAATATAATAGCTACGAGAATTTACGTTTCATCCTCTTCATTTGAGTACCTATCTGTTTTTTTGCTTAGACTAAAACCATTTCAATCTAAGGGACTCATGGAGATTAAGGGGAGAGATTTTCCAAGCATTGGAATACTAAATATAGGCTAGAAAATTCACCAACATTCCGACAATTGCAGGAGCTACGTGTTCACAGTTAGCACCGTGTTTCCAGAATCAATACACAACACTTGGAGGAGTTGGAGGTTTTACTCCGTTGAGCACTATTCCCAGTGCAGTCGGACATGCTGTGAAAAAAACAATCAACCTTGGCTAGATAAAAAACACGGTTTTGGACAGCTTAGCCCCATTATGTTTGTTTATGTTAATTTTGTAATGCAACGTGGCCGTTATATTTTATGAGAAGTTTCACTTTCGTTCAGAGATTTTATCTTATGACCACATAAGCGATTTTCAATTTAAAAATATATCCATTTCTTTAAAACCATGCTAGAAATTTCTATCTATTTCACGTCTTTCACCAAACACCTAGCAATCCAAACAAATAACTTCAAGTTCATCAACAAAGACTCAGTTCATTTTAATCGGGCGGACGCCGTCTGTCAAAGGACAGATTTAATTTCCATACTTATCCTAAACCCTTCTTCAGCTCTAACAGCATTAACATAAAGCTCATCTTATCCTAGCACAGAGACAACCGTTATCTTGGTTGTAAAATAAGCTGTTAATAAGATTATAGAAATCTATCTGATATTGACATGCAGATCACAGCAATTAAGCCGACGGCGTCTTACCCGCTCGCTCTCGTAACAAGTTTCATAAGTCAGAAAGTGATGCACAATGATCGGGTGTCATTTGTGATTCCTTAACCTTATCGATGTCATTCCATTGACATTTGGAATGGATTTCAATGAATTAATTAGTTTCGACCGATTTGAGCCAAACGACAGGTAAGCTGTCGGATTATTGACGCCCGCCTCGTATTTAACATACGAGAAGTAATATTAAAAAAATTAAGAACTTGTGGTTGCCGGGTCAGAGTAGTGCCATGTCTTCCCATGGATGTCGTAAGAGGAGTACTGTTAGGCGATGGGCTTGCACGCTGACACTAATACACTTGTAAATATCTTAGCCTGACTGTGCAAAATGTGTTTATAGAGAATTATTAAGAAGTCTTTTTAGAATTGTTGGCATTTCTGTAGCTCTGCCTACCACACTTTGGGAATGAAGGCGTGATGTCATGTATGTATACTCATATGTAAGTACTTCTATTATTTCATGTTATAGGGACGGCAAACGTTCTAATAAACTACCAGGGCCTCTAGTTCACTCGGTAAAACGATATCTCTTATTTGGGAGCCTTTAATTTCGTCAAAAAGTTACGCAAAAGCCCAACTGATTCATATCCCAAACATGTCATTTGACCAAACGTATTTTTTTTCAAAACTGTAAATAGGTTTTTCTCGATTTATTTCAGGACCATCGTGTAGAACCCTATAGGTTAGTTTTATAAAAATCCTGAAATATTTACAGTTTCAGGAAAAAGATGTATAAAATGTCAAACTAAATTTAAATTAACTAGTGCATACATACATACTATCAGTAGGCAGAGCGACAGAATTACCAACAACTACAAAAAGAGTTGGTGGTAATTCTGTAACCACATTTTGCACAAACAGGCTAAGATGTTTACCACAGTGTATTAGTGACAGGTTGCAAGCCCATCGCCTAACAGTACTAGAAGGCCTCATTCCCTCAGTCGCCTCTCACGACATCCACGGGAAGACATGGAGTGGCACCATTCTAACCCGGCAACCACGCGTAGTAGATTAAAAATATTCTGTTAAGTGTTACTTGTGATCGTTATTGATAAAATGATTTCTAGGAGTAAGTGCCGACAAACTGCTCTGGGCTTCTATTCAGGTGCGCACGTGCGTTTAAACGATATCGTGTTTGACACGTTTAAGAATCGTTTATGTCACAGTCGCCATTATTGTAAATGACATAAGAGTTATCAAAACGTTGACAATACGGAAACAGGTCAAAAACGATATCGTTATTACCTTGTAGAATTCCAGCCCTGTAGTTTGGCACGATTATACAATAAGAAAACATGTAATGCTTAAAGTAAATAAATATACCTATTTCAATTTCAAGATTGGTAATGATATATATGTTTGGGAAATGAATCAGGTTGGCAAAAAGTTTTTGACGAAACGAAGGTAACCCCTCATGACAGGGCCTCTATTCAGGTGCGTTAAAACGATATCGTGTTTGACACGTTTAAGAATCGTTTATGTCACAGTCGCCATTACCTATTGTAAATGACATAAGAGTTATCAAAACGTTGACAATACGGAAACAGGTCAGAAACGATATCGTTATAACGCACTTGAATAGAGGCCCTGTAATGGCGGCCGAGTTGAAAACAATACCATAACGCGTCAAAGGCAATATACTTTTACGAAGTTGAATAAAGGTCCTGATGGTAAGTGGGATCTGAGACCCACAGAAGGGACTATATTGTTCGCAGCAAAGTTTTTTATGTTAAGGAGAAGGTACACCAGGTGACTCAGGACACCTGATGGTAAGTGGAATCTGAGACCCATAGACATTTGAATTCTCAACACTATAATCCTAAAAACTCAAACGCGTTGCCAACCCTGAGGACTAACGTAACGTATGTTTATATGAATCTGTCACTTTTATTAGTCCAACCTAATCTAACCTAGCCTAATTACACGTTGGGTATTAAGACCATTCTAGCGATATACATACATAACATCACGCCTTCATTCCCAGAGTGGAGTAGGCAGAGCTACAGAAATACCAACAACTCTAAAAAGACTTGTTTATAATTCTGTAACCACATTTTGCACAATCAGGCCAAGAATTTCATTAGTGTATTATTAACAGATTGCAAACCCATCGCCTCCAAGCCCTACAAGCCCTTATTCCTTTAGTAGCCTCTTATGACATTCACGGGAAGACATGGAGTGGCACTTAACCCGATAACCACACGAGGGGTAGCGATATAAAAAATATGAATACCAATAACTATGTAAACACAGTAATTACGACCAAAGAAAATGGAAACAACCGTCTCCCCCCATGCAGATATTTGCATTTACAAGACTACAATCGTAAACCCGTATTTATAGACAAGAAAAGTAAATACTTGAGTAATAGTTATGTCAAAAGTCATACTAAAATGGTTTCTTAAGTCATTACTTTTGCTTAAGTAATTACTTTTCGTGTCTATAAATACGGGTGTTAAAGACTACAATCCTAAGACTGCAAGTGTGCTACTGCCAACCAGGACTAAGATGGAATGCCTCTATGCTAGTAATTTCACCGGTTGTCTTATCCCCACACGTCAACACAACAATGCGAATGCTTAGCGGTAGGTTAAAAGATAAGAGGGTGGTAGTGACCTGGACGGACCCTGCCCAAGGTCCTACCACCACTAAACCAGCGGTGACTAGATGACTTATAATGTTTTCATCACACTTACTCGGAAAGGGTGTTATTTCACGCAGGTATTTAGAGCAGTTGTATCCGATGAACCTCCTACGGGAGTTATGGATTTTTATAACTCCCGAGGGAGTTATGAGTTTAAATCAGCCAAGATTTATTTCCTATATTCAAAACTTGGCTACAAACCAATTTAACTATGTATAAACTTATACGATACATTAAACTGTATCACATTTTTATTTTACTGTTATCTTTAGATACATTTACAATTTATTATTTTATTAAATTAAAATTAAGTCGGTACAATTTGGCAGAATGGCCTGTCAAGTTTGAAAACTAAACGCAGTTCTCAGCATTATCTGTGGAAGACTATATTAAAAAAAAATGATTACCTCTTTTAGCGATACATTTGCTTGATTGTTTTTTTCTTTATAAGTCTCGTTATTTTTTACTTCCTCGCAAATGTGATGAAAAACATTGTGTATACGTATCACGGGCAGTAAGGGGATTACAAACCCGAGTCATTAAAAGTTCTAATACTCTTGTCAGCAATCCCCTTCTTACGTCCCTTGACGCAAAATATACTGTTAACCACCGACGCAGAAAGTGAGGTGTTATTATAAGTTTTAGGTTGAGGTTATTTTTAAGAGAAAGTTAGTTTAATCGTAATGGTTTATAGCTAAGTTCGAAGTAAATCTGATTGGACCGTTTACACAGGTACCTACTAAATACATACATAGATCTGTATAGTCCATTTGCTTAGATAGTGTCGCTACACCCGCACGTACTTGTGGTTATTGTTATAAATTACGAATTTAATTTGATGTAAACTGCAAATTTCACTTGCGGGTACACCGCTCGCATTCTTTGTTTACGCGGCGGCATCCTTTGAAAAAGGGGCATATCTAAGCGAATGGACTATACTAAACAGTAACATCGAGTTTAAATCTAATACTAAAAAAGATATGTTTTTTTTTGTTATTTATTAATCTCTTATCGTCTGTAGCTACACGGTTTGCCTAGTTAACGTTCCTGGGTTCGATTCCCAGTAGGAGTGAGATTGTCCCCTAATATTTATTCAGATGCGTAACTCTAACATTAGCCATTCTCGGTGACTATCAAAATGATTGACGTAAGATGACGGTTTTATCAGTTTTCGAAAATCATTAACATATACACAAATATTCGTAAATAGGTCAGGAAATGCATTAGAAATAACTTCTACCACGCATAAATCTTTCGCCTAACCCGACCAAAACTTTTAATGTAGAGCCACTACCAAATATGTCCACCCTTCTTACTTAATGATTTGCCTCAAAATACAACTTACGAGTTTTTATTAAACATCATCTTAGGACCACGTTGGCGACTGTACGGCAATTTCGTAAAGCCAGTTTCACAACGGCACGTCGCGCTAATCGTCCTCTAAACGTCCATTTATAACATAATTGTGCTTTAATATACCCACACGCGGCGAAACGCCTAAAAACGACAAAACCACTTCATTACCACCTATTGTTGCGATTTCACTCCACTTTCAATGGGACCCAAACCATTGACAATTGTTTATTTTTTTCCGGATCTATTACTCTGACGTTCACTTGATGTTCGATTTACGAATTTGTGAATTGGATATGGATGCTCGATAGAGCTATTGTGAGCGTTCCAAATTTAAATATGTTTAAACGGCCAGTATCGTTCTTAATGTTTAAATGCGCTACTGATATTACATGTCATCTAGTGCAAAATAAATTTCAACATTGCATATTTAGTTCCACATTTGACCACCGGAACGGATAATTTTGTCGCTCCATAGAGTCACTCAGTCTGCACGTTGCTCATAGACAATAAAAGTGCGAAACCATAGATCATCCCGGTGCTCTCTTGTTAATTCGTTACAGCGGAGGCTGGGTATTAGGATCAATTCTTTTGCCGTTGGCAGAAAAAAGTGTGTTGAGGGGAGTGAAGCAATGAATTTGGGATTGGCTTTCATTAGCGTGGCAATTTGTTCACTTTTTTGACACACTATATGGACTTATTTAATGTCATATAAACTGACATTTCAATGCAATATGAAAGTATTCAATGAATCAAATATAAATGTTGTTGCTGACTTGTTTCTTATTTTTCCAGTTGTTGGAGGGTCCCTAAAAAAACATCATTTACCTAATTTGTTATGATAATACAAATTAACAAAAAATAAATTAATAACGCGATTCCTGCGGGCACCATGTGCCGATCTCTAACGTCGTTACCGCAGTCCCGGGCTGTGTGGGAGCCATGATTTTAACAAAAAGGCAACAACTGTCAACGCCCAAGGCGGCGCGTGCCTCCAAATTAATTATAATGACGCTTTAATTACGAATTCACACGACGCTACCATTAAAATAACAATCATTTCTAAATTACGGAACGGTTAAACTCACACAATAAAATGTTTAATTCGAACAAACCGTTCTTACACGTAGCTTCTTCGAATAATTACACCTTGCAACACCCTTACAACAAAGTGTACGTTAAAAAAAACTCGTAAAAACGTCCTATGATTGTATTCGACGTAATTATTTTGAATTTCGAATTGTTGGCTTCGATATCAACAACTGTTTCGTATATGAATTGATCCTCGCATAATTCGTTTTTGCAGGAAGGTGGTTTCAAAGACGGGTTGGTAAACACTTGGGGGCATTTAAATTGGCCACATATTATAAAACATCATTACCGACACCGTGCCATCACGCGTACCGTCAAAATTATAGTATTAAAATGAACAAAGACACCAAAAGCCGGCTTTTTGAATTTCGAATCGATAAAAATGGCAATGCAAACTAAGTATACAGTCTGTATTAATTACGACACAAAAGTTAACATAAATTAACAGCTCGTGGCCATGTTATTAGTGGCTTTCTTCGCGTTTCGCGTTTGTATGGGTTTTATTAAGCGTTACTAAGTTTTCGCCTTTTATTCAAGATGTTATTGAGCCAGCAAATTATTGATAATAGCTTAGTAATTACGGGTGCTATGTCGTCGTGCGTAGGAGGGAGATTGCGTAGTAACGGACTATTATTTGAGAATAAAATTACGATCGTGTTTCCATTATTGATTTGCAACACAGTTCCGATGACGAGCAACGATGACACTTACTTGACATTTCACGTATTGTTCTATTGTGTTACTTCGATCGTTCCACGCCAATAAGACTAAAGAATAAGACATCATTATCGTAATTGTTATTATTTTGAAAATAATTCTTAAAAAAAGCCATAATCTGTTTTTTAAGCACTATTTTAATACAATACCGCTACATAATTTCACTGACGCCACGAAATCTTGCATCATGTGTGGCAACACTTAATAGGCCCGTGGTGTTCAATTTATCTCATCAACTGGCCACACCATCGTCTTATTGCCGATTATTTGTCAATAGAATGCAACCATAGATAAGTCCCGCGTTTACAAGCAATTATTTATTTTTACGCTTTATCGCGCTTTCATGCAATGATACTGGCCAGTTAACGATTTAACAACCAATATGAATATTTCGGAGTGACCTAAACGCACAACACCATTTTAACTCGACACCTATGCCCATGAAATAGTAAACCAGCCGAAGATCAAGTAGTACTGGTGGTAGCTGCAAGTGGGCGACCAATTAAAGAATAACAAACTCTTGTCCGTAACTAATTCTCGTACAGTTTTAACAATTTCGAGTTTCGAACTGCGTCATGTAATTGGACATCGGAGGGTTAGGCCTGGCGTACATTGGAGTCAACGTCATGCGGGTAAATGCTCATCATATAATTTTCCTTGAATATCATTATTTTCAACCCCCAACAGTAAAAGCTGGGTGTTATAAATTCAACGTTGGTATCTCTGTGTGTGTCTGTTTATCTGTGTGTCTATTTGTAGTTCCCAAACGGATTGATCGATTTGGAAGCCGGTTTTTTTAAAGAAAGCTAGTTTAATCGGTTTTTTTCTTAGCTTGGTTTCATGGAAAACAGATGTACGGTTTACGAGATATTACCTCCGAAAGACGCGGTCATCCTAATATCGGGGGTCTATATAAAGTTATTAAGACTTATAGTAAGTATAAGGATAAGAAGGAACCCTAACTTTAAGGGGAAAATTAATTTAACAGGAATTTTCTAGAAGGGTAACGCAAGACCATTAAATGCAACAATATCGTTTTAGTGTTGGTATTTGGCTTATTTTCTTTTTACTTTTTTTCTCATCTTATATTTTACTTTCATGCTCATGTGCACAACTTTAGTACGAGAAAAGATAAATAGTATAAATACTCCCTTACTCCAAGCCGGCGGCGGCACGCGACTTCATCAAACACTCGGCCGTTCCTAATTCAAATAAAGCAAATTCAAAATACGAACAGCTTCGGACGTGTGGCGAATGGATTTTACAGAATACCGCTATTTAAGTTGAGTGACCATAGACGAGGCTCGTACGGATTGTCTTAAATTATTCTTTGTTTTGCTGGCCAGTATTTTTTGGAAACTAAACCAGAGTGTTGCAATATGTCAAAATTATTTTATGCCATAGTATGTGGATATATAGCACACATTGAAACTAATTCAATATTAATGGTTATTCGCTGCATTTATTTTAGGTGGGTTACACAGCTAGTTTGTAAAACAGGAAATGGAGAAAAATGACCAATAAAGTTTTTGCAAAATTGTAATTGCAAAGTTTTTAGGACATTTTTACGTAGATTTGATAACAACTGTATCATTTGCATTATCCTGGACTTTTCAACGTTTTATACTTGGCGATGGAAATTCAATTGGCTGTTATTAGGCAAATATTTTCTTTGCATCTCTTTCATTCTGTATATTTAATGTACGACGCGTTTTACCAGTATTTATATTTAGCAATTAGATACTGCAAATTTTGGTGCCACCATGCACCACGTTAGATTTTGTTATTTGAACCAAATATATTAAATTAAACGACAACGCTGTTCATTCTAAATGATAAAATTATGTAAAGTGTTCTGGCGGTATATATTTTTTTTTGTTTTTTTTTTGCAACTAGCCTTGAGTGTAAGTTGATGTTCACGCGGCAAACCGTCTCGAACGCGTGGACGGCACATGACGGCACCCATGTTATTTAAATACGAGAAACGCAAACGCATTTGGGACCTTTTTTGCATTAGCAACTTACACTAAAAGCTCGAACTCGTCTCTTACGCTAGTCGTTAGACTAGAGCAATAACATAGCTATATTATTTACGTTAGTGAGTGACGCATTTCCGCCTCGGAGAACGTACGTGCATCTCACTCTAATGCATAATTTCATCGCTTATAACGAGGTCCTCTTTTTACTAGGTTTTACAACATACGTTGAAATAATATAGCTATGTTTGAGATGTAACAAATGTCACTTGAAAATTGGTTGTTATTCAATATTTGAGTAATACGATTATTTTCTTTTCTTAATGAGTGGCTTTTACACCTTTTAAGAAGATGTATCGCCAATGCCGAGTTTTAGACAATTAAGAAATAATAGTCCATGGATATCATACGCGAGGACAATTTATTACTATTGTTCGGTTAAAAAGTAGGTATTCTCTTGTGGACTAAACAGAAGCACACGGGTTTAGCTCTATGCGCTTCTGTCAAGTCCTAAAATTCAGTAATATTTATGTCACAATACAAACTAAGATATCTTTTGGTAGCCACATGCCGTCAAGATGAAAAGTCGACTATTACTTGCGGAAAATATCCAAGGCATTAAAAGTCTTAAGGAACGTTTAGGTAATACGATCGTAAATAAAGAGACATAATTTAACACATATTGTTTATTTACAGCTTATTTGCACAGTACTGAGGCCGCTCTCGCGACACACTACGTAAAGTATAAAATGTCGCATTTGCAACTGTAGGAACAAGGTTTATTTACAGATAAAACAGCTAGTACAAGAAAATATTATCATGTCCATATTACATAAGAAGTACGGTACTCTTTTTGTTTATACGAGTATAATATATATCGATAAATCAAACAGAGTGCTTTAATTAAAGTTTTCTTGTACTTAGCCGGCGATACTCTATCAAGGACTTTTATTCGAATTATAAATTAAACGTGTCATTTTTGACTGGCCATTTAGACAGTAAGAGACGTAAGCGTATTTACGTCAGTGTTGGTTTTATATCCGAATACGGTAACGCTTTCTTTATCCATAAAATATATTCTATCACTGATTTTATTCATAATTATAACAATAAGATTGATTAAGAGGCTTGCTTGAAAAAATAAAGTCAGGAACCCAAATCATCATTTGTCCTTTATTTTCCCGTCTATAACATTACCTAGATGACTGTTCAATTACATAATGTTTAAATACATATCGCTAAATATTGCTACATTTTTGACATTTAATGAATGAAACCTACGGAGTAAAATATACTCTCATAACGTCCTTGATAGAGCATGGAATAAATAAAAATAAACAAGGCCACGTGAAGCAATAAAAAATACTGTCTTTTCATTTATATTTACAGGTAGCAAGATTTTAGAAAAAAATAAAGTGCGTTATACACTATAATTACCTATAATTAGTATTTAAGATGTTGTCTGGATTTTATTACTGCTAATGGGAAAATGTGGAGTAGAAATTGGAATTAAAGTTCGACCACTTTTAAAGTAAGAAATATAAATTATTATTTTTATTGGAGACGTAAATTGGACAACGACGAAATCTCATTTCTTTAACAAAAAAATGGACTACGTAGATAAAGACATGGGCGGAACGCTAGTATAAATAAGTATTTAAAAAAACCTATCGTGATTATTGACATGTCATTTTTTATTTTTAAAGTAGGTATAATTAAAAGATTTAAAATACAGTTTTGTCTCTAAAGCAACTAACAGGAAGAATTATACGGCAAAAGAAGGTGGATTATGCTTAAAATTTTAGCATAATCCACCTTCTGTACAAAAAGTTACGTTTAATTATGAATGAACAACCTGTTTATTTGACTTTTAAACATTTTTTATAGGGATTGTATCACGTGGCCCTGTAAATTTCTGTTAAATATAACAAACGGTAATTAAATTAAATCAATAATTCATAATATAATACAACAACACCGACTTTTTATACACGCCTTTAGTTCCAGTTATGGTTCGCATTAAGTTATTTTTATGGAGAATACGCACCTATACGTAATCAATTTGTATGTATACAGTGTTTTATTTAACATAATACCGATCGGTAATAATGTCGCATTTGTTTTGCATGGTAATTAGCAAAACACTATACATACTAATTTAAAATCAAATTAGTATTAACTCTACTTATAGTAATTTAGTCGCAATTTACTCCATTTCTCCAATGATTATTAAAATATGGAAAGAATTCAACTTATACGTACCTACTTACAAATATATTTAACCTATACATTTATCTTTTTATGTACACCGTAGTTCTTAAGTTTGGATTTAAAAGACTGGCCCAGGAATTGTTTCTAACATGTATTGCACGCAACGGATTTAATAAATAAAAAAAAATAACTTAATTCTGTGTTCAATTTAGATATTATATACTTAGTGAAAATTCCATGTCCCAGTCCATATAAACCCCCAATAAATAATTTAGGAATATCTCTATAACATATTAAGTACTTAAATAATAAAATCAACTATCACATTTAAATTTTCAACGAAGCTTCTTCATACGTGTTTGTACAATTACTACAACTATGTCGTCGACATATTTACATTTTATACTATAAAGAGTGAAGTACTTTATGCCATAGTAATAATTAGTGGAAATACATCAAAAGTCACTATTTAAAAAGTCCGTTAGTGAATAGTTTCACATAGAGTTCGTTCGAATTTCGAACACTTCGATTTAAAAATCGAGCGCGCGGCGATCGTACGCTGCGGAAGCGATCGCGCGCGAGGCCTCGTTTCATTTGGACGCGTTCACCACAAGATTAGTAGCTGCTTCCTCGCTGGCCCCTATGCTCATGGCTTTTTTCTTCAAAATGCCTAAGTCTGTCACATTTTCTAAAAAAGTTTTATGCGCAGATAAGACTTTTGCACTTTCTACGTCCTTCTTTAACTCTTCCATGTCCCTTTTGAGCTTTGCTCGTCTATTCTGGAACCAAGTGATGACCTGGGCGTTCGACAGACCTAGCGAGTTAGCTATTTCGTCTCTGTCAGCAGGTGAGAGGTACTTTTGGTAGAGAAACCGTTTCTCCAGCTCGAATATCTGGTGATTCGTGAAGGCGGTTCGTGATTTTCTCTTCTTTTTCGGCTGTGGCCTGTTGTTGAAGAGGTTTAGGTGGTTGGACTGACTATCTGTAACAATAAGAAACATACTGTTAATACAATATTTTTAAGCTTTTATTGTGGCAGTTACGACCTATAATACTAATTAAGATACAGGGGGTGTAAAAGCCACCTCGTGTCGACTATCTTTTAATTTGAATTGCCACATCATATCAGTAGCGGCACTTTAGAATTGGGGGTTATTCGAAGGCTGTATATCACAGATAATAGTAAAAGTAGACTCTTAATTTTGTGTAGATAAAAGGACCGTTTCTAACTTGTTATCAGGTACTAAAACAGCGTTCGAGTCTATGACAGTAATAAACAGCCCGCAGCGCTAAAATGTAACTCTTCCGTCGTAAAAAGTACAATAAAAACACACCCAATCGTTATGTTTTAACGAGCCTGAGGATATTATATACGGGTAGGTAGGTGACATTGTATAACTTTCGCCATGAAGCTTTTTTGTGAGAATTCTTTCCTCGTCACACACAAACGGTAAAGGCAAGGTATGACGCTGGGTGTTTTGATATGAAAAATCTAAAAAGTTTTTAAGAAGTTCTGCGTAATTGTCTATTTACAGATGAATACCTACAATAAACTTTGTCCTTGTTGTATTGAATAAAAAAAGATGCATTAAATGTCCCCACTTGTAAGTGTAACTTACGTTTTTTATATTTTACATACAACAATTACGCAACTAACACATGCATACAATAGTTAGCGTAAAATCTGAGTTGGTTAGAAAATTTGTAATTTTCTTTAATTGCGATAAACGGAAAGGAAATGAAGATACGCAACACAATACTATCGGCTTCCGGTTCACTCTATTTGTATTATCTATTATCTTAAAATCTAACCGTATAATGTTTGCCATACATTTGTTAACGTACAATTTGAATTTTACGTAATGTTTGAAATTTCGCTTGTATAAGGTTGGTCATACATTTAATTACTTATTTGAGCTTAAATGAGCAGAATGTATGAGCAGTTAACCCTTATAAAAGTTTTTAGGAAGGTCACTAATCTTACAAAGTTAAACCTTTCAAAGCACGTTTATAAAAGCACCCTTTAAAAAGAAAATGGTATTGAACAATATTTTTTATTTCGACCTCCGCGAAGTTTCATGAAGAGCGTTTCTAACACGCGGTTTACCGCAGATATTAATAAAATAACCCATTCGCGATCGTCGTTAATTTAAACTGCCTATGCATTGTCATCTGTTTGGAATGCGAGCACGTAATTTAAAAATATATGATTATCGGGACCACAGACGTGGAAGTTTATATACGGCTGTACGAATATAATGACCTTAGTCCATATAGCTTTTTAAAAAACCGATCTGTCATCTGTCATTGACGCCAGCCAACAAATAGTTTTGACTAAATAAAAAGTCAACATTTTCTTTAAACTGTTTCCAAGTTTTATGTCCCTTTAAGCTTCATCATTGCTAAACAATATAAAAATAAAGTATTCGTCGAAGCAATTAACGACCCACGTATTAATCACAACCTAATCATTTTAGCGATTCCGTACCTCAATTAGGATTAAAACACGTAAGTGCCAAAAAGCAATGACGTCGTTAAGGTATCGCAAAAAACGTATTAGGCACGCTGCAAATTTTAGCACCTGACGAAAGACTGAGTGACTAGGGAATTATGTTATTCTAACTGCGTCGTCGCAAGGTGCGACGTCAATGGCGTCGTGTGAGGACGACTCCAAGACACGTTCCAAAGCTAAACGCCACAGCATTAGTTGCGAACCTTATTAATAGATCGCTTATTTTATTTGATTGTCAAGCGTTAATACAATTATTAAATAGTAAATATTTTAAAATCACTGCTTAACAAGTGTTTAAAAAGTTTATATACCGATTAGAAAAAAGATTAACGGATAGATAGCCTATGTATACGTACACAATTAAATTTTTAAGAAAAAACTGTATCAAATCGCTTGCACGTCGCGTCGATTCGCCCCCGCAAGTCAATTTAGGCCTAAATCTCTTATTTTCACGGATCTGGGCACTTAATTAATTCTCCAATAACATCACGTAGAGCCATGTTTGTGAGGGGCATACGATTGACCCTTTCCTTTACTTCGAAACACGACGTAAAATAGTTGGACAACAAATCAAACATGGTGTCCATTACTGCCGCGCTTGTAAAGTGAACATCATATTGAATACAAAAGAAGTAATGAATAGTGAACGGTAAAAGTTGTAACGGATTGGTTCTGAGGTTGGTAAGAGTTCGACGGATCGATACGCACGTATTGGCAAACGAAAGGTTTTGTTGCACGATACGTATCTAGTTATAAGAATTGGAGTTAAGTGAATTAAAAGCGTTACATTTTTTCTCTATGGTCATGCGTTACTACACTTTATTTATGATGACTTTGTCTTTGATTTCGTTTGTTTTTATTGTTTTCTGACACTTATGGTCCTTTGACCCGGATAGTTTGGTCCTTTTAACCGTCTTTTTACATCAAAATTTTGACACATTTAGTTGTAATCAATCTGCCAAACCATTAATGTGGTAAATGGAACAAATGCCCATCAAGCCACTCCATCACGTCCGTGATGTCCCAACAAAGGCCGTGGACAGCCCTTAACGAGTACAAATTGAATCCTACCCACGTTTTTTCCCCACGGTACACCTTGTTATGCGACCGAAGGTATTTTTATAAAAACTAAAACCCGTGATTGATTCAGTATTGAATGCAAAAAGCGTGGCGAAATCGAATGCGTGTGTTCCATGGTCTACAGTTTCTTTGGCCTTAAAAAAATAAGCCTGTTACGTTGGTAAAGATTAAAAAGTTAAAACGGGATTCTACGGATCAGACGGCGCGGATTTTGAAATTTCAACTTTTAATAATGCGAAATCAGCCTTAATTACCAGCAAGGAATTTCAAAGTTTAGCAGTTTGACATAGGTACCTAATATCTAAATTAGGCATGTAACTTCCCGACGTGACACGTCTTGGAAAAAACACAACCCGGCAAATTAACGTATGTATCTATAAATTATTTCTAATCTATTCTATAGATGAGATTTTCAAAATGATCAGCGAATAATGATAATAATATGCATAATTATAATCAAAACTAGAAACAGTATTCCGTTATACAATTTCCCAAATAACCCCTGAAGTAAGGCATTCATTACTAACACTAAAATATACAATCCCATAAAAATCATTATCAAATAATATGAATCACACTCGCACCCTTCAAATTGTATGCAAACCGAATTCGTCTGTTGGCAACACTGGTAATTACGAGAACTAGGCATAATAAGCGGGTATCCGCTACCAAAAACATTAAAAAAAAACAAAAATACTCAGACTTGATTGCCTTGATGCATAAGAATGACCCGCTGATATTAATGACTGTAATTCTTTATTATTTTATACGGAGTTGGAGGAATATTTTGATGTGTTCAACGAATACACCAGTGTTCATACTGAGAACTGTTAATTAAGAGGCTCGCTCTTTAGTAAGATGTTTCATACAATCGTGTGGTCGATTTTATTTAATGAACGAAGTTTTAGGTAAAGATAATGACACCTCTACTTTCAGAGCTGATTATTCTAATATGGCGAAACCAATTTTTATCACACCTAGCTAAAAAGACACCAAACAAACTAGCCTACTTAAAAAAAGGCGAGATGAGTTTATCCAAAAACACCATACACACGTTAAAATTATAACAGAGGGATGTTTGCGAGGTTTTTGATAAAGATTAGGAAGTAAAAAGGACTCATTATAAGTTACAACGTTCTTCCCTAAATAATTAAAGTAACTTCTCTGTTTTTTGATTATAAAAAGACCGGCACGTACCTAATAAGGTTTATTTATAAAATGCCTTAACGACCCGTATGTTTTGGTTTGTTTGGCTGGCAGTAAGTACAATATGGCTGCGTTTCCGGTTGCCATGTTGCGCCCACCGCCATTGGTAATTGCGATCGGTAATTTGAAAATGGAACGCACTGTGGCAGATTAAAGGCGGCCAGTAAAATTCTGTTGATTTATGCTGATTAAACGATTTTAAAAGTGTGCCGACTTATACGATATGGTACCACATTAAAACGCTGAAAAAGGATTAAGAAGTTTACATTTGCAACATGCGACATAATTATCATAGGTAAACCTATATCACTTCGGCGAAGAAACCTTTAACACGACTAATTTTTGAGTCTTTGAGCGACTTGAATCGCATAGTTCCGGACGGTACAATCCTTTTATCCCCTGAATCAAGTCCAATTTCCACGATTTTTAATTCGGTTTTATGTCATTAGTCATTATGAAAAAGTATGCATGAAGGGTCGAACTCGTAACAAGTAGCTGAACATTTTTAGTAGTAGTAGTAGTTAGTAGATATAATAAATTCAAACTACTCTTAGTCTAAGACGTTCTTGCGACATGGTACTAAAATGTACAGCTACTTACGAGTTGGACTGTACGCAACGTTTTGAATTATTTAAAAATTGCTTCCTGAGGCCCTGAGATCTAGTTTTTCATAATACGAGTACGACACGGACTAAGTATAAGGGGGGAAAAACATTACCGCATTTTGTATGGAATTTTTTAGCCTCACAATCCTCTTATTAACAATTTATATTAAAACCCATTTTTTTTAAGAAATTGATAATTTCGCCTGCTCTACACGCGCATTGAACTCATTTGAAACGTTAAAACGTGTTTAATTCACAAAGCATTTCCGTTTGCCCGCTATTCTTAATTGTGAAGACAAGTCATTTATTCCTAAATACATCACAGAGCGCAATAAAAACATGCCGGCGTTATCAAAACATGTTCCCGCGTTTCGGCGGCACGGCCGGGTTCCCTCCACGGGCGACTGGCAGACTAATAATGGCCCGTGACTCTGTTTCTGTTTCTCTTAATTGGGATCCGGTGTTTTCACTAATATTAGAACTTAAAGTGTCATGGGTTTTATTGTAAATTGTCCACGCAAAGATGTATTTTGGAGGCAGAAAGAGAAGACCTTTGCCTCCTCTAAGGTTTCTAAAAAAGGACGTTGATTACTTATAGGCATTCTATATTGCTCGTAAATGGTTTAAATGTCTGAATCATGGGTTTACTTAATAAAAGTGATAGAGCCTTTAAACATCGTACTCTGCAAAAAAACTGCTTACGTCGACTATCAAAATCGTGGTAAGCGTTTAAATCGATAAAAAAGTCAACTACTAATTTGACAATCGATTGAGCAGCCGTGATCGATCTGAATCGAATCGCGGTTAGCTTTGCGAAAAAAACAGTTTTTCTCCAGCCCACTGGTCAAAACTAGTACCAATCCAATACCTTCAAAACCTACAGTTTGTTAAACGAAAATAACCACTTTATCTTTGAATAGTTTACGGTTCAACGTTACAATCCCATTTGTATGTACTATGTCTATGCCTTTTAAAATACTTCCGGCGACATCTTTAAATCAAGTTGCCAAAAAACGGCTCATAACAATGCTCCAAAGATTAAAATCGAAAAAACAGTCGTAGAAATATCTCTGACCACATTCTCACGGGCTCCGTTCACACGGCGGCGACCACAAGCAAAGCGCTCTATAATCTATGACCACGCCGCTAACTTAAGACCTTTCTGATAATCACATAGCGTAGACGATATTCGGGTGCACCAATCACGTTGTAGCTCCTGGTTTTACGCCCCGTTGACCACTGCCACATTAGATTTGACTTTATCATAAAAATCGATTTTTAAATTACGATTCCATTGAGGTTTGAGCTCATTGTACTTTTTACCGAGACCAGTAAGCACTCGATGCCCCGCTGGGAAATCTTATTTTCTGGCTCGACTCCAAATTGCTGGCCAGTTAGATTAGGAACGCTATTTGCGATTCGAAATAACGGTGGTTTATAAAGAAAACGACTAAAAAACGGGTCGTTTTAAAATAGAGGTACTTTGCAACCTGCCTGCCAGTAAGCAATAAGTCATCAACAAATAAATACACATAGTTGGCTGGTTTATCAGCAGCAACATTATATGACACAAACCACCTCTTTGCTCTTTAGGACGTTACAAGGAGAAGAATGACTGATAGTATTAAAATAAGAGTCTTTTAAGAAGATGTAAAACACGAATATGTTGAACTCTAATTTTAGATAGTTACCGTTTATTAATCGTTTGAATCAATTAAACGTTAATATTCAGTTGGCCCGGTGACAAACCGAAAGGTCTTTGGGCCCACGCCAATAACAATCCAATTGAAAACGTCTTAACTGCGCCTAAAGGCTTATACATTTAAGTCTATTCATATTAGCAAGACAGCGCACGCTACAATGTCTCATTAGTGGTAATTAGTATGGCATAAATTAACCAACAATGTCTTGGCTTATGTATGATGATGGATGTAATTTATCATCGATATTAATAGACGTTACGCAATAAATAATGGTCCGTGATTATCATGACAAATGATTATCGAAAATGATTTTGTCATCTATGATGCTGAGCGATTCCTTAACCGCTTGAAATTACTGTAAAAACTAATCTACATCTTCATCTGGCGTCAAAATTCTTGCGGCGAATACAAAGAAAAATATCGTAACGCAAGCATAAATCAAGGGCGCTTACTAAACTATTACGCATTCCTCCAAACGTTCTTAATTTAAACCTTACTCCACTTTACTTTTCTTAATCTGTGGCTGTCGGAAAAAGCTGCCAGTATAAAAACGGCTTGTACAAAAAGGTTGCACGCGTGGATTGGCGGCAGTTAGTGCAACACCCATGACAGAGTAACGAGCGATGGTTATCGAACGTCTTTGGGTGAAGCCGGCGAACGTTCCAGATTCAAAACGATCTTTGTTGAAATGTTTTATGTGAATACAATTGTAAATTACAGTAATGAATCTTTCGTTAGTAATAAGACCGTTTTGCTGCATCTAACATTGTATTTTCCTTGTATCGTAACGATGTCCTAGAAAAGATATACTCAAGTTATTTTAAAATTGGCACAGATTGGCAAAGTTTCATGTTTGCTTGCTCTGTCAGGTTATAACTGGGTACTTAAGCTTACTAAAAAATAAGATAAAAACCGATATATATTTATCACTTAATTTGTTTCAAAGGTAGTTTTAGCAGTACTTTAATTTACCGTAACAGAAATGTAAAAGAATAAAACACATTTTTAGTAGTTTTTTATTTTAAGGAGAAGGCACACGAGCACTCAGGCCACCTGATGGTAAGTGGAATCTGAGACCCATAGACATTTGAATTCTCAAGACTGTAATCCTAAGACCTCAAATGCGTTGCCAACCCTGAGGACTAAGATGGAATGCCTCTATGCTAGTAATTTCACCGGTTATCTTATCCCGCACCGGAACACAATGCAAGCACTGCTGCTTGGGGGGTGGTTTACATCTCTCCATGAAATAAGTATATTTTAATAAATATATACATAAATTAATAAACTTTTTTAATAATTCAGTAAAATTACCGGCAAAGTAGAGCCAACTAAACCAAGTTTAACCAATTTAAAGTTGTCTGTGTCCGCTTTGCTGTTTATGCGTAAATAAAGACAAATATCACTATACATAAACAGTAAACACTTTCACATCTATGATAATACCAACATAATAGGATTGTTTGAGCCAAACCCAAATGAGGTTTGGATATTTAATAATAAGGTTCATATCGCCCTCTTACAAAACTCCCTCGTACACCATAACCAGCGCAAAGCGAACTCTACCCGCTGTGTGCACAAATATACTCGTACGAGGTTAGTCAAGTCAAGAAGGCGGACAGTCTGTCGACCGCCCTTATCGCGAATTGACTTTGAGCCCGTTGGTCTCTTGCTCCTGCCATTTTTGGCGAATAACCGTGGTTTTTTCCGAACTACTTCATTATACATTTATAAAGAATAGGGTCTGTGAATAAGTTTTGAGACTCTGGACCCAAGTGCACCAGGACGTCCAGGAAGGCAGTGTGTGAGAGCTCTCCACCCCCAACCCTCGTCCGAAGAAGCAGAGAAGGCCCAAATATCGCTTAAACAGTGAGTTTACCTCCCCTTTCTAAGTGTTCTTTATTAGTGAATGTTCTAAACCTCATTAGGAAAACATCTGAATTTTATTTCGTATTTTTTTGGGATACGTGGGAGAACGGCTATGAAATAGACCACCCCTCGCCCCTGCATATGGTCCTTCGAACCGGATCTTTATCCTTTTGAATTTACAAAATCTCAGTTAAGTAGGTATACATATTGTAGTAGGTGCTCCAACCGATAGGTTAGGTAGGTATTCCTTACTGTGTTAAATATTCCCATGTAAGTGGGCACTATAAGTACAAATCGGTAGATCTGTTACGAATAGGTAGGTACATACATAATTAAAATAACATTTCTAGAACAAACCATTTCCATTGCAATATTTTTGCGAATTAACTTGCTGTTTATCGTTCTTTCCCTAAGTTGTAACTGCAAACCGATAGGTTTTATAGTTACTGATATAGGAGTCGGCGATTAAATGTAACATTATTAAATTAACTCGTTGCGCATTCAAATTATTTGTAGTAAAATAAATAGTGGAAGGTGATTTGCGTTGAACCATTTTCACCTGGGCTCGACGTTTCGACCGGTCCGAGTGATTCATCCCATAGCAATCTATCTTAAGCCGTATACATAACGGGTAAGGCTCCGTTTACTTTGGTGGCCGTGACTTGGTTGCGCTTAGAGATAAGGAGCACACGTCACAAGACCGTGATCGTGCGATATTTAATGCTTTGCATGTGGGTAAATCAATCAATAAGTTAAAATTGTTTACAGTCATAAGCGAGAGTTCGGAAGATGTCAATGAAGAATAAAGACAAATGTGAGGAGTCGGAGGAAGTAACTCCTAAATTAAGATTACTAGAAGCCCGTCAAAACACCTACTTTGCAAGACTCCAAAAGGTTTATAAAGCGTCGTTAGACATCAAATCGCCTGAGTCTAAGGAGTGCTTTCTTACGTTAGCTTCCAACGTGACTGTTCTCCGAGAAGAATTCTTTAAGGTCGTCGAGGAAATTTGTGTTGAGCGTATGTCACTTAATCCGTCGTATGAACCAAATTTAAAAACTTGGGACGCATTCGAAGACATGTTTGTCATTGTTAAGCGGGTTTTAGATAAAACTACGGAGGCCAGTACGTCAGAAGCTGCATTACGCGCACCTAGGTCTAACTTAAAACTTCCTCCAATTACTCTTTTAAAATTTGAAGGAAATCCCCAAGAATGGCCCTCGTTTATTGAATGTTATAATTACACCATTCATAATAATGGGTCGTTATCCGACTCAGAAAAGGTATATTACCTTTGCGGTCAGCTGTCCGGCAAGGCTTTGACTACAATAGCCGGCATCGCTCCTACCGGGGCAAACTATGAATTGATTTACTCAACGTTAGTAGATAAGTATCAAGACGTGCGTTCATTAGCAACGGCTTATCTCGATCAGGTGTTTAAACTAGAACCCCTGACCTCTCCATCGGTTGATGGCTTAAATAACTTTTTGGACAAGTTTACGACGGCGGTTGCGGCTTTAGAGAAACTGAGCCTTTTGGACAAGAAAGATTTCATGTACTTGTACTTGGCCTTAAAAAAAATAGACCAGGACACGGCGCGTCTGTTCGAAAATTCCATTCGCTCTGATTCGATGCCTACGTATGGGGATTTAATAAAGTTTATAAAAAATCAAACAAAAATATTAGAGCGCACCAGTTCCCCGCCTATGCCTGGTACTAGCACCAAGTTAGCAAACGGCAATAAGTGGGCTCAACCTCATCGCTCTAAAGCTTTTGTGACAACCGGCACCAAGTCTAATAATTTTTGTTCGCTCTGCAATACGAATGAACATGAAACTTTTAATCGCTGTTCCGTATTTATGCGCCTTTCCCCTCAGGAACGGTTTAATATAATAAAGAAAAAAAACTGCTGTGTTTTTTGCCTAAGCTTGAACCATAAAACCGCATCATGCACGTCCAATAAGGGATGTGATACGTGTCAATCAACGACCCATCACACACTTTTACACTTTCCACCGCGTAGCGAGATTCAAAATAATGCATTACTGGCAAGTATCTGCATGCCACCCACGTCGGGGATCGAACCCGCGCTCGATGGTTCGCACTCCGCTAGTGAAGCTAATGCACCCGTGTGTGCGCCCGCGCCGTCCTCTGTTATGGAAGGAAGCGGCGGCTCTGCGAGCGGGGTGACTCATCTCGCACCGTTCTCTATTTGCTCACTGCAAACGAATGTCGAGCCTATGATAACGCCAACTACGGTTCTTCTTGCCACTGCGCGCGTCCGCGTAGTCGATGTTCATGGTAACATACATTTAGTTCGCGCGCTGATAGACAATGGGGCGCAAAATGATTTTATTACGTTAAACTGCTGCAACCGGTTGGGATTAAAATTAGAATCGCTCCCTTGTCGAGTCACAGTAAATGGTTTCGGTGGGACTTCTAATATTATAAAAGGCGTAACAAAGATTGCTATCGGCTCGAGGTTTGATTCGGATGTTTCCTTTGATTTACAACCGTTAGTAGTAGACAGTATCACGGATCAATTACCCACCTTGCCAATTGACACGTCCATTTTGCACTATCTTGGTAGCGTGCCTCTAGCGGACGACACATTCTCCCAACCTGGAGAAGTGGAAATGTTATTTGGAGCGCAGCTATTTCCAAGATTATTACAGGCAGGCCGTATTCATGGACCTCCGGGGACCCCTGCAGCGTTTCAAACACCGCTTGGATTTATTTTAATGGGTGAAGCTCCAATGATTAACGGGCCGCGCCGATCACATACTCAAGTGTTATGCGCCACTACCGGTTATGACATAGACATACTTATGCGTCGTTTTTGGGAGCTGGAAAATATCCCTTCCACTACAAGCGCTTTACTAAAGCCTGAAGATAAGGAGTGCGAAGAAATTTATAAGGCCACGACTACCCGCGACAGTTCCGGTCGCTATGAAGTGGCGCTGCCTTTTAAACGGAATCCCAGTTGTCTGGGTAACTCGATCAAAGGTGCACAAAAGCGATTTTTATCGCTCGAAAGGAAACTTCAATCCTCTATTACTTATCGTACCGAATACGACAACATAGTGGACGATTATTTAAATAAGGGCTACATAACTCCAGTTGGGAAGACTGAAACTGAGCAAAGTGGATACATCATTCCACACCACGGTGTTGTCCGCACTGATAAGGTTTCCACTAAAGTCAGACTTGTTCTGGACGCTAGTTCGCGTACTGACAACAACATTTCACTTAACGAGTTGTTACACACAGGAGAAAATTTACAGTCTGACATTTTTGCTCTTCTCTTAAATTTTCGACTCTTTCCTGTTGCCTTTAGCGCTGACGTTAAGCAAATGTACCTACAAATAAAGGTGCATCCGCAGTTTCACAAGTACCAACGTATATTATATCGATATAATCCTTCCGATCCGTTGGAAACATATGAGTTTACTAGGGTCTGTTTCGGCTTAGCTTCTAGTCCATATTTGGCACTACGCACGTTGAAACGGCTGGCTGAGGATGAAGGATCTAATTTTCCACGAGCTGCGGAAATAATTACTGGCGGACATTTTTACATGGACGATATAGTTCATAGTTCTCCCAGTATTTTGGAGGCAGATGAAACAGCCGAACAGTTGTCCAAAATGTTCACTGCTGGAGGCTTTGATCTTCTTAAGTGGTCTAGTAACTCGACTGCATTACTTGCCACTTTCCCAGCAAATCGTTTGCACCCGCACGCTGTGGATTTTGAAACGGGCAACAGCCAAAAGGTTCTTGGAATCAAATGGGAACCGCGGGAAGATCAATTCTGTTTCGAATTATCACCTGCCAATGCAACATGTACTAAGCGAAATATGTTGTCCGTAATTGCCCGCCTGTGGGACGTGCTGGGATTTGCTGCACCTGTTATTTTGCATGCCAAACTACTTATTAAAGATCTTTGGCTGCTTAAAATTGATTGGGATGATCAGCCCCCTCAGCCTATTATCGATCAATGGACAACATTCCAAGACGAGCTTAGTTTGTTGACGCGGTTGAACATACCGCGCCATATTGGTGTAACTGATTCGTGCGTCATAACAATACTGGCATTTTCAGACGCGAGTGAGAAGGCGTACGGAGCAGTTATATACTTGCACGTACGAACCCCTGCGGATAGTATTACGACGAGATTATTGTGCGCAAAGTCAAAGGTAGCCCCTGTTCAAACTGTATCACTGGCTCGGCTTGAGCTTTGTGCAATACATTTGATGACCAAATTGATCCGTACGGTACGGGCAAATTATTCGAAACGCTGTACAATAAATCGTGTATTCGCGTTCAGTGATTCGACAGTGGCCCTAAGTTGGGTAAATTCGAGTCCACATGGTCTTAAAACTTTTGTGGCTAATCGCGTGGCAAAAATTCAGGAAATTCTTTCTCCTAATAATTTTTACCACGTCTCGGGTAAAGAGAATCCGAGCGATTGCTTGTCACGAGGTCTCACTCCCTCGCAGCTTATTAATCACTCGTTATGGCTTCGAGGACCTTCATGGGCGAGACTTAGACCTGATTGTTGGCCTATACAGAGTTTTAAACCAGACAGGACTATGGAATTGCCTGATGTTAAGGTGGTGGCTTTGCCAGCTACCTCTTGCGAAGAACTCCCCATAATTCAATTAGCTAAGCGCATTTCACGTTGGTCGAAATTATTACGAGTCGTCACGTACGTGCTACGTTTCGTGGGGCGATTAAAAACCAAAGATGCCATAACTGCGGGGGATTTAGCAGAAGCTGAGCTGGTTGTACTACGTCAAATTCAAGAAGCTCACTTTGCTTCGCAGCTGATTATGGTTCGAGAAGGACGGACCTTGTCATCTCCAATGAAAAAGCTACGACCTTTTATAGAAAATCAGATCTTGCGCGTGGGTGGCCGGTTAGCGAATAGTGATCTTGAGTTTGACTACAAACATCCCATACTGTTGCCCAATAAGGAGCATGTGGTTAACTTGCTGGTCGATCACGTACATAAAATTTCGTGCCATGCCGGCCCTCAACACCTTATGTCTATACTACGGCATAGGTATTGGATTTTATCCGCTCGGCGTTTAGTGCGGGCCCGTGTGTTCGCATGCATCCCTTGTTTCAAGACACGCCCAAAACCAATGAACTCGCCTTTGATGGCTAGCCTGTCTGAGTGTCGCTTAGCGGTGTCTAAACCATTCGCACATACTGGCGTCGATTATTGTGGACCCATACACATTACTTTAACTCGAAGACGAGGATGTAAAAGGCAAAAAGCGTACTTAGTCGTATTGATTTGCCTAACCACGCGAGCGGCTCATGTTGAAATCGCTCCTGACTTAACATCAGATGCATTCCTTAATGCCTTCAAACGGTTTTTGTGTCGAAGAGGCCCGGTAGAGCGACTCTATTCGGACAACGGGACAAATTTTGTAGGTGCTCGTCGCTACTTAAATGAATTACAAACTTTCATTCACAATTCGTCCTATACGGACGAGTTTAAAAAAGAAATGGCCCAGGAACGCATTAATTGGACCATGATTGTCCCAAATGCCCCACACTTTGGCGGGAGTTGGGAATCTCTGGTAAAGTCGTTTAAAACGCATTTATTTAGAGCCATAGGGTCGCAAATATTGTGCTATGACGAGATGTTGACTTTGCTTTGCCAGATAGAGGCAGTATTAAACTCGAGGCCTTTAGGTATCCTGAGTGAAGACCCATCTGAGCCTTTGCCCCTAACGCCAGCACACTTTCTAAACACTCGTCCAATGAGATCCTTTCCTGCGTCTGAAATAATAGAAGAGCGTCATCATCTTCTTTCACGCTATTTACTTCTGGATAAATTGGTGCAGTCATACTGGAAAAGATGGCGCGATGAATATCTCCATACGCTCCAAGAGCGCTCAAAGTGGAATACCGAGTCACGGCCGGTTGCGGTTGGGACGATAGTATTAATATCGCAGGATAATTCACCGCCTTTACACTGGCCACTCGGGGTGATCGAGGCGACGTTTCCCGGGAGAGATGGTCGCACTAGAGTAGCTCTTATTAGGACTAAAAGTGGTACATTTAAACGCCCAGTTATCCGGCTATGCCCGCTCCCAATAATTCAATAGATTTTAGTATGTGCGAAATTATGTTAGTTTTAATTAGCTATATTTTTATAACCACTTTCTCTTTAGATGTTAGGATATTGAACTTTAGGCTAGTTTCAAGTTAAGTAGTTTGTAACGGCAATAACTGCAGCCAATCTGTGTTAGAGCCACTTAGATTTTTCATTCTCGTCTGTTTTGAAAGGGATCCTTTCAAGGCCGGGAGCTATGTTTGAGCCAAACCCAAATGAGGTTTGGATATTTAATAATAAGGTTCATATCGCCCTCTTACAAAACTCCCTCGTACACCATAACCAGCGCAAAGCGAACTCTACCCGCTGTGTGCACAAATATACTCGTACGAGGTTAGTCAAGTCAAGAAGGCGGACAGTCTGTCGACCGCCCTTATCGCGAATTGACTTTGAGCCCGTTGGTCTCTTGCTCCTGCCATTTTTGGCGAATAACCGTGGTTTTTTCCGAACTACTTCATTATACATTTATAAAGAATAGGGTCTGTGAATAAGTTTTGAGACTCTGGACCCAAGTGCACCAGGACGTCCAGGAAGGCAGTGTGTGAGAGCTCTCCACCCCCAACCCTCGTCCGAAGAAGCAGAGAAGGCCCAAATATCGCTTAAACAGTGAGTTTACCTCCCCTTTCTAAGTGTTCTTTATTAGTGAATGTTCTAAACCTCATTAGGAAAACATCTGAATTTTATTTCGTATTTTTTTGGGATACGTGGGAGAACGGCTATGAAATAGACCACCCCTCGCCCCTGCAAGGATTATGAAGCAAGTACAAACCAAAGTAATAAAAAGAACCGGCCCAGGGCTAGGATTCTACACGGTAATAACGATATCGTTTTTGACGTGTTTCCGTATTGTCAACGTTCTGATAACTCTTATGTCATTTACAATAATGGCGACTGTGACATAAACGATTCTAAAACACGTCAAACACGATATCGTTATAACGCAGTTGAATAGAGGCCCAGTGCTAGTTCACACGAACGGTTCTGGTACCATATTTATACCATTATTGTATGGGGGGACCCTTCAAATTTAATTCACTTTCATATAAATATTTATTGGTATATAAGAGATACAGCCCACTGACAGACAGATAGACTGACGGACAATGTAGGCTTAGCATTAGGGAACCATAAAAAAAGCGGCCAAGTGCGAGTCGGACTCGCCCATGAAGGGTTCCGTAGCAGCAAGTAACATAATATAAAAGTTCGTTGTAGCTTTGATCAATGTTTTTATGACGTATTAAAAAAAAACTACTTACTAGATCTCGTTCAAACCAATTTTCGGTGGAAGTTTGCATGGTAATGTACATCATATATTATTTTTACATTTATCATTCCCTTATTTTAGAAGTTACGGGGGGGGGGGGACACACATTTTTCCACTTTGGAAGCGTCTCTCGCGCAAACTATTCAGTTTAGAAAAAAATTATAATAGAAACCTCAATATCATTTTTGAATACCTATCCATAGATACCCCACACGTATGAGTTTGATGAAAAAAAAATTTTTGAGTTTCAGTTCTAAGTATGGGGAACCCCAAAAATTTATTGTTTTTTTTCTATTTTTGTATGAAAATCTTAATGCGGTTCACCGAATACATCTACTTACCAAGTTTCCACAGTATAGCTCTTATAGTTACGGAATAAAGTGGCTGTGACATACGGACGGACAGACGGACAGACATGACGAATCTATAAGGGTTCCGTTTTTTGCCATTTGGCTACGGAACCCTAAAAAACTATGTTGAATTACTGTTGGATCTACTAAGAATTAACTGCGGCCCTAGGTCTCCTGAAGATCAAGTAAAAAGGGTTTTAGGGCCGTATTGATAAACTCATCTTGGTTGAGACGCCCATCTCAAGATATGTCAAGCCATAGAGAACTGTCATTTTTGACGCATCTTAAGATGAGCTTTACAGTTGAGATAAGTTTATTAATACGGCCCTAAGTCTAGTATACTCCGTTTATATAATGTATCTTTCATTACGAGTTAAGTCGACTCCCTTTTTCACTAGGACCCTAGTATAATGCAGTGGAAAGCGGCGGCGCGAAGGCGTCGTTTCACTTCCGCAACAGCTGAAATCTTTTCGTTGGTTCAGCGGCAAGTCAGAACGCCATAATTTGCCATGCATTTCACACAGCAGATAAAGCCTTGCCTGTGTAATTTGAAGCTTATGTCCGCCATTACGATAGGGATCGGTGGTTAGTTGCGCTACACGAGTTAGATACACTCAGGTAAATGGAACACGTATTTAACTGTTTAGGTATTACATTGTTTCAATGTATGACACCTTTTATAAAGAAGTAAAGAACGGGAGTAGTCTCTATTACAATACATTGGCGTTATATAAAACTATTTTAGCTACTTTGTTATAAAAAGACAAGATTATAGTTTGACATTCACTACACGTTTACAGCTATTTGAAATTAGGAAGGGAACACTGATCCGAATTGGCTCAATGCTACATGACAGTTGCTACTTAGCACCGACTAGCTTATATTGTGCAGACAGACGGGCATAAAACGCTGCCAAAATCACTGTCACTGGTACCGCTCATAATAATTTTAATACATTTTACCGTCGGTTGTTTTTGTCAATGTCTACCACACCCGACAAGTGGTCCGCGTTTAGAGGCGCTTATATTTAAGTAATAGACCATCAACAATAAGCAACAACCACCACTCTAAATCTAACTTTATAAAACCGAGCAAAAGCATGTCAGACCATGCTCAGTGTAGGGTTCCGAAGCAGTTAAGTAGTAGGTACAAACATAAAAATCAACAAGTAATAACTAATTTTATATTTAAAGTCATATGATGCCGTCTTAGATGATTTTAGTAAGTATAAACAATTTAATCGCCTGTATCTCAAGAACCAATGATGTCTACTTAGTCGTGATAGTTTTCCTTTAAGATTCATTATATGCTCTTTCATTTAAGATTTTTTATATTTGTAGTTTTGGCTGTAGGGGGGACGACGGGGGGAGGGGGGGACACTTGAGTCTAACAAAAATTGGCGCTGTAAAGCTTAATATTTCCTAAACGGATCCCCTAATCCAAAAAATGTTAACATAAACCCGTAATATTTTTGAACGACCTATCGAACGATACCCCACACCATGGGATAGTCGAGAAAAAAAAATACATCCCCACGTTACGTGTAAGGGAGGTAAACTAAAATTATTATTATTTTACATTTAATTGTACAGTCAAGGTTATAAATATGTATACACTTTAGTACCTTGTCTATTTAACGTGATGTTTCAACTGCCATATGAAATTGTCACAGCGATTAAAGTGACAAGGTACTAAAGTGTATACATATTTATGACCTTGACTGTACCACTTTGTTGGCGTGACTGATATACATATTCATGCCAAATTACAGCTTTCTGCGTACAAAGAGTTTCTGCGCTAAGCTGGCGGAACTATAAGGGTTCCTAGTTTGACTACGGAACCTTAAAAACGATTCATACTGTGTTTATTTTCATTGACTAACATCACCAAGCAAGCATAAACATTATCTTCAGAATATTAGCACTTGTAAATAAAAACATGGCCGCCGCCTTTGATCTCGCTCTTGCCACTCGCTGATAACTTTTTAAACCGAACCAAAACAAACCATTAGCCGGGATACTTCGGGCCACTCCAGTTTACGGCTAGGTTTGGTTTATGCCTTATTTATTGTCTCTGGTTTCGTTAAAGAGGTCGTTTGAGATGCGAGGGTAAATAATTTGATTTATCTATGGTTATTCTTTGGCTTTGTTATATTATTGTTGTTATTAAGAATATGCCGTATCTGGATACTTACTAAGAAACACCAAATGGATGCACTATCCCTTATTTACTCGTCACTCATGATTAAATTAAGAAAAAGGGACGAACTTAACATATCTTCGAATCTCAGTTAGCAAAGTAGCCCCTTCCTTATTATAATAGTAAAGTTATTTTATCTACTAAATGTAAGGCTGTTATAACAATTCAAAATATCAATAAATGAAATGAGCTCTACGCTTTTAAGAGGTCCTCCATCATTTTGGTCTATTTTATGGTTTTTAACCGCACTTGAAAATTGCAGCAGCAGGTTGAAAAATGTAGAAATCGCAAAAAACCTAATAAAAACATAGTGCAGTATATTGATAATCGTGAATTCGTAGTATTTATGTGTCCTTCACGTTTGGAACATAAACTCCTGGTTAGTTAGTAAGTCACGTCGCTGATAACAAATGAGCCTTGAGTGAATCACGACTGGTTCAGCTACTTAGGTTCAATTACTGGTATTTAGTACTGTCACTCTACATCGTAATTATGTTTGTAACTTAGTGCGTGACCGTTCCTCGGTGAGTCAAAGAGCTTCCCTTCCCCGCTACACCGCCCGCCCTAGATGCCTCATCCCCGCCAACGTCTCACCCCCTAGGACGGTCGCGCTTGAACTTGTTGGACTTTCTTCTGGCTAAATATACAATGAAGGTTAATGTAACAATATTCAAAAATAAAAAGAACTCTGTTACACTAGCATTAGCACTAATGTCTCACTTGGTTAGTTTTTTATGGCAAGGAGAAAATACTGCAAATGCCTTCAACTTCAAAACCATGAGGACTAATTAATATGGAATCTATACTAGTAACTTCATCGGTCGCATTCTGTCACTTTATACTTTGGCCGCATTTAAAAAAACCATTTGAATTTTGCCTCCTCAATTTTTATCTGCATACCAAAAAATATATCTCCTTTATTTTTTATCAATTAAATAAAAGTTTACAAACATGGCATCCATAATTTAGCAATTTATACCGACAGGCCCTGCGGCTGATCCGGCGATGGCTTGATTAACTATCCCTTATATCCCTAAGCCCACGTCCAATCGATTTATTTAATACATTCACTGCTACCAAACAGAAATCAGTAGGTACTGTTGACAATACCCAAAATAGAGTAGCACGCGTTTAAGAAAAATCCATTTTAAGACAGTAGATAAACAATTAGAAGTAGTCAATATTACTAATCTGTTGTTTGTGAACGTGAAACACGATGTATATCCATAGTTCCGAGTTCCGAAATAACATACACTCTAAGGATTCAGCCGAAAAAAAAATTTGCTGTTTCTATGTATAAGTCAACGGGTAACTTATCACTTCGTCGAATTTCATTTCATCGAATGCTATTTTCTGCTGAAACCATAATGATTTCAGGGTATCTTAAACATTAATTACGTAGGTTAGGTTAGATGTTTAAAATACTCTAAAAACATTATGGTTTCAACAAAAAATAGCGTTCGATGAAATGATACATTCGATGAAAGGTGTTTCGATGAAATGATAGACACCCATAGTCAGCGTCATAAGTAGTTGATAACTTTTGTCCCTAGCCGCTTTTACTAGTTTCAGCCATCGTTCAATACAGTTGAAAGACAACGTACCTACAACAGTTACGAAGAGGTACATTATGCTCCAAATGCCTAAAGAACTTTTTCAACTTCAAAAACCAAAGCCCACCATCTGTTCCCTCCCTCCAAAAGTACATCGAACATTTATCCAACAAATAGACCGAAAATTGGCTTAAAGCGATGACGTATAAATCACTGGAGGCAATAATGTGGCCCGCTCCCGGGGGAAGGATCCCGAACACTTCCTTTTGTCACATAATTGCCCAAATTGTTATTAGAGGGAGTCAAGTCTGGTGAGCGGGGCGGCCAGGATTATTTACTGTGCGGTATTTATAGTTTCGATGATAGAGGTTACTTACTGATAACTGACAGTTTAATTTTTGTTGGCAACTATTAGTTTGGATGGGTAAGTGTGAAGAGGCATTTGTACAATAAACATTGGTTAATTTTTGGTCTTAAATCTTGAAACTATATAAATGTATGCTTGTATGTAGTTCCATTCATTTTTAACACAGCTATACTGTACTCAAGCTTTATTTCGATTTATCATTTTGCTGCAAGTAGCCCTTAATGTTTTAAAGTTTTTTGCGTTCGAATTTGCCAATATTTCCTTAATGGTAAAATTATATATTATTAATAGTCAAAACATTTCCAACCACACTTTCGCTTGTGAAAAGCTGATTAATTGCAACATACACCTAATAATTGAATTCGATTGCAAATCGATCTTCGGACTAGTTCGATTGCAGTTTATGCATTAGATCGACTAAATCTTGATTTATTGGCTGCACCTGCGGTAGCTAATCGTAAATAACATTATACAGACTGTAAATATTATTAGTTATATTGAAGTTATCAGTTATTAGTTTTGTATGATTACTATAGATTAAGGGAAAACGATAGCTTTATGAAATTCGAAAAGCGCAATTTTCACACATTCTTCAATAACTTTATAAGTCATCCGTTTTAGAGAATAAAAAAAATCTCACTTCCAAACTATGCTCTAGGCCTGTACTAGAGAACTAGACAACGGTACACAGAAAGTGAGTAAATTCTTATGTATTTACATATTTTGTGTTCATACATACATATACACAACATCACGCCCTCATTCCCAGAGTGGGGTAGGCAGAGCTACAGAAATACCAACTACTCTAAAAATACTTGTTGATATTTCTGTAACCACATTTTGCACAATCAGGCTAAGATGTTTACCAGTGTACATAATAGTGACAGGTTGCAAGCCCATCGCCTAATACTACTACAAGCCTTTATTCCCTTAGTCGCCGCTTACGACATCTACGCGAAGACATGGAGTGGCACTATTATAACCCTTCTTGTATTATTTTTGTGTTCATTAAATACAGTATTTGCCCTAGAGATAGAATCCGACCGCTAGTTTAATAGACATGGTTAATATGAACCGCGCCGTCAACAGTCATCGACCAAAACAGGCGACATCTAGTGGATGATTCATTTATTTAATCACCATAATCAAGTCTGTCGTAACAGCTCTAAATGAAAATTATATCATCAACTTACTCCCAAAATGGTACACCCTTTACAGATTATCTTCCCCATAAGTGACAAAGCAAAGTGCTTTGGTGAAAAACTATCTTTCTTAATAGTTTTACGACAAAACATTTAAAATCGTCACAAATAGTTCGTCACTTGATGTCAATAAAAAAACTACACGGGCGGTCGTTCCACGTGCAGTTGTGACTAAACTCCTCAATGACAGATGTATGTAGTTCAAGATAACTACGCCTTTAATTTTAAACCGTATATGTTCAAGCTAAGTTTTAAATTACTTTGCTGTTTTTGATATATTTTCGCCAAATGTTTCTTGTGGTTTCTCCGTCATCAGGTGCTTTAGTGATGTACTGATAGGTGTATGAGACAAATTGCAATGTGACATTTTTATAAGTTGCGGTGCGCGTGATTTAGGTGGTATTTGTGTGGTCTAGTTGATTTTTTGTGTTTTGGTTAGGCGTTTATTTTTAATTTATTTAATTTCTTTAAATACGCTATTTCAAGTTTTTCCGAAAACAATATAATGCCCGCCTAATTGATAATATTGGTGAATTTTGAATTTTCGTACATCGCTTTTAACCAACCATAAGTTAGCACATTCAAGGATAATTAAAATAACGGGTTTTTTAATGAATCATTAATATTATGCGGTAGCGAAAATTAATACCTGTAAGTAATAGTTTCGCAAATCTGATTCATATGAGGTATAACATTTTATAACGACATCCGACAGCATCATTAGTTACGTTACACAAAGTTCTTAATATAATTATTTTCTAATTTGTGTCGGCAAACATATATACAGGCTGCTTTCTAATTTGTAGTGCGGAATACAGGATGTTTTTAAATATTGCGATCGGCCGTCCCCTCCGAGCCAACAGCGCATTTGTCACCGCGCCCCTAATTGAGACATATGCCGTGCATCATCGCATTAGACCTACTGTGCTTTGGCTTTTTGTTAATGCCATGTTATAATTTAAAATTCAAATCTTTACTTCTTTCTTAATCATGCTGCCGAAAACAAAATGGTTCTGTCAAAAGTGCTGTGAAAGAGCTAGATGAGCGTTAATAAATGGTTATATTAGGATTTTGCATTCAGAAATTGAAAGGTATCTAAAAAGGTACTTGTTATCTTTTACAATATAATAGCTACTTAAAAGAATGGACTTTGCTTGTTTGTAGTGATGTAAGAGAGAAAGATAAGTATTTATAAACAGCAGTGTTCGCATTATTGGGTTCCGGTTTGGAGATAAGACAGCCGGTGAAATAACTAGCATAGAGGCATTCCATCTTAGTCCTCAGGGTTGGCAACGCATTTGCAGTCTTAGGATTGCAGTCTTGTGAATGCAAATGTCTATGGGTCACAGTTTCCACTTAACATCAGGTGGCCTGTGTGCTCGTTTGCCTTCTCAACCCTTTTGGTAATGAAAAATACCTTTTTTTTACTTTATTGTAAGAGTCATATTTAACAACAATGATCTTAGTAAGCCTATATCATTACTACTTCAACCATCGCGCCAAAAAAAATCAATCTATGAAAACCCATAACAAAACGTTGGCCAACATAACAAACAGCGCGGTGTTGCCAGCGGTAAACAGTCGAGCGACAATTTGCACGTCGGCGCAGATTTAGATTTATACGGCTGCCGATTTATTGCCCCAGCCGGATTTGCGAGGAGTCACAAGAAATAAAAGGTTGAATGCAAGGATTAAGGGAGGGAGAGAAAGGAAGAGTGGAGCTTAGAGCTTGTTGCTACAGTATTGTATTGCCAAAAGTATTTCTTATGTTGCTGTATTTAATTTTACCTTAAATTATAATTTTATTCCAATAAACTTAGTGATGCTTAAGAGTAAGTTGCTTAAAATTAATTTAGTTAACATTTTGATGTTTTTCTGATATTCGAGGATTTCAGTGACGTATTTAAAAAGCTGCACCGGTCGGTAAAAGTTTATTTTATTTTAAAATTGTCTTTTTATTTGTCTTATACTCATATTGATTTATAAATTTGTATTATAATGTTTTAATTGTAATTATTTGTATAGGTAAGTACTGTAATGTTTTAAATGAGTGTTTTGCCTTTAAATAAATATTTTATTATTATTATTTATTACTAGCGACCCGCCAGCGGCTTCGCCCGCTGCAATCTTTTTTCTCTTGACTATTTTTTTTATTTTATTTTTTTAATGAAAAGTATCCTATGTTACTTCTAGTACCTCCCAGAATATGTGAACAAAGTTTCAGGATGATTCGTCAAGAAGTTTTTGCGTGAAAGGGTAACACATCCACGCTTTCACATTTATAATATTAGTAAGGATTTACGTATAGGCTGATTAAATGGCGTAAGTTACACACAATGTAGAGATCAATAATATGACACAATATTTAGAACTGAAATGCTACTAACAGTCAAGCAGATAAAATCATTTTTTTTACCCGTAAAGTGCAAGTTTGACTCTTATACGAAGGGTTACATGTTTACGGGCTACTTTACAATATATTTTTTTAACTTTATTTTATTCTTATTATTTGTTGTTATAGTGGCAACAGAAATACACACTGTTAAAACAATATTTGTCAACCTAGTACGATTCACGGTGACATACCTCTGGCAGATAGACACACAGACAGACAGCGGAGGCTTAGTAATATGGTCCTGTTGTTACTCTTTGGGTACGGAACCCTAAAAGTTGTGTTGAATGACTTTTTTCGATCTACATTTTATATCATAATGAAACATCAGACAATAAAACTAGCAATGTATTTTATTCTTCATGTGCTCACGTCTTTAATAACACGACTATTATTCTATGGCCATTTTGTCTCATTAAACTCTTTAGAAACTAGGGCAAAGGTCATCAGTTAGAGCCTAGTGTTGCCATGTCAAGGTGCCGACATCCCCTTGTCGCTCACGGCTCCAATCGATTCGTGTCATCGCCAATGCTGATAAATTGTTAATCGATATTTCTTTAGCAACCGTCGACGACTATTTGGCGTGTCGATTGTTCCTCGTTTTGTTTAGAAGGCTTGTTACGTGTTTCTTTATTAACGTAAAGTGTTCAAGGTATAAATGCAAAAATATTATGAGATTAAAAAATATGATAAATTCAGTATTTTTATTTAAAAAACACATAAAGAGATAGATTTGAATAAAATATTATAATTAAGAAACCAAAAACAAGATGTCTTTGTCCACTATAGTAATGTTATCCTTTGTAAGTTTTATAAAGCGAGTACTTTTTTTGGCAAAAGAGTAACCTACAGGCTGTTCTAAAAAACAATCTATTATTTTAGCCCTTTAAAATTCAATTCAACCTTTAAAACACTGCGAAAACAAAACAAATTACAGCCGAGTCACGTACCCGTCCCTTTAGCAAACAAATGTCCTCCCGCGCACGGATTAGGGGACGATTTAAACGGATCACGCGTCGAGAGCGGCCCGCGATTTGTTACAATTACGATGCTCCGCTTGAGGTTAAATGATAATTAAATTTACGGGGAAATGGAAGTGCTGTTTTAGGAGTGAAAGGGCAGTTACATTGTCTAAAATTAAAAATGTTGTTGTTTCTGTGGTGTGTGCTCTCTGATTGTTCAATCATAATAAATAAACGGTAATGTTATGTAGGAATCTTGCTATTGCTTAGATTGCTTGAAAGACAAACTAAGAGTGTACAATTACAAGATATTCATGTAGGTATTGTATTCATCACTTATTATAGCAAAAAAATTGTTTCTACAACAAACATTATTTCATATTATATCGATTATGAACCAAAGACTATTTTTCCTACGACTAAAACCCCCATGCAGCTTAGACATAGTGAAGGAAGTTGTACCTACTGTTGACGCTTCCTGAACACCTAACCGTGCTATCATTACAGAATTCCAATCTTCATCCACTTCTTAGGTCCTGGTAGATCGAATCAATTTGTCAGCATAGGTTTGACGGGACAGTTATGACGTGGGGCGTGGCGCGGGGTTCATTTGTCGAGCCATTTGCCCGGCGGAATGCAGTGTCATCAGAAGCGAACGGAGCGTGAAATGGAAAACGCCCCTCAAACCCCCTGGTACCCTAGTACCCACCCCTTAACGTGCTAACGAAATTTCAGACAACTACTCGTAGGGCAGTAAAGTTTTATTGTATTATGGAGTTGGATCCTAAATCTTCAGTTTTGGAGTAGTTCAGCTGCTTTTACTGTAACAGATACTCGTATTGTTAGCACCAAGTTCTTTGTACGCGAAGAATTAGTTCGCCGTTATTTCCTATTTTGAAATAAAAATACCGAAAACAGTCTTTTACAGACTATATTATTATGTAGCCTCTCGTAAACCAGTTTCACAAATGTATATTGTATCGTACATATATTTTACAGAATTGATATAGATTACAGAATACCGTTACGTTCGGATGCTATTGGTAGTTAATAATTACACATAAAGTTTTTACTTAGCGTTTGTTTAACTTGTAGCGGAAATCATGTTATAAGTGCCTCTTACCTTTTCCTTTTTGTCTAATAAAACCTTTGAGAATTATCATTTATTATAATGTAGGCATTCGTTCTAGTCAGAGGCGTATAAAGGAAGTGATCGTCAAAGTGATAGGGGCCTCAAGCATGAAATATGGTTATAGAGGGACGGTAACATACTAAATTAGAGTATAAACATATACACAACTATAAGTTACTTTATGAAGATCTAATAGACCATCAAGTTGATTGGGGAGAAAAACCTATGTCAAGACGTAGACTTCTTTCAGCGGAAAATGTGATGATTATGAAAGGAATCACAGAGTCATCGCAGATCAATGGATGTAAGAACATACCAATAAAACCCGTAAAGAACTATATTTAGATATCCTCACAAATAATATAACTTAGGTAACAAACATGCAAAGCGATAGTCGTAAACCACCATTATAATTGTCAGTATGTGTATAAAGTCAAGCCATGTCAATAATCATGTCATGAATTCATGATCATTAAAATGGTCGTCATGTCATGTTCACGCGAGGTCACTTCAATCATGTGCATTGACTAGGTGCATACATTATAATTGTGTACTTAGTAACACATTCCCCTGTCTAATTATATTACGCTGGAAACACAAAACGCTCTCCATCATTGTTCATCACTGGACGACACGCTGGCCTAGTTGGGAGTGAACCTGCCTCTGAAGCCAGCGGTCCTGGGTTTAAATCCCAGTAAGGGCAGATATTTGTGTGATGAGCGCGAATATTTGTTCCTGAGTCTTTAAGTACCTATATATTTCTCAATTTAAGTATGTTTATCGTTGTCTAGTACCCATAGTACAAGCCTAGAGCTTAGTTTGGGACTAGGTCAATTTGTGTGACATTGTCCCCTGATATTTATTTATTTATTTATCATTGTATCAGAGTTGTTTTTGACGCACTGTAAAAACTTATTCCTCGAGATAATATTTTTTTTTGATTTTACGTTTTGCTGAACTGTTATGTTGCATTTGATTTGGTATGATCATATTCCTCCGCTTAATTTTGTCGTTGTCATTACTGACTAAGACAGAAAGTTACGTACAGTACTGAAGAGACACAAGTCTAGGCAAGTAGTCATTTATTATTGTAAAGATAGCGCATTAAATATAAATTAAACTAAGATATCGCAACGAAACTAGAAATAAGAAACAAAACTTCGTAACACCCAAATAACACTAAACGCACAATAATTACAGGAATTACGGATAATATTTGCATTCGTTAAGAATTGTGTAAATGGTGGCACTAAACCTAATTAAGGGGCTGTCTTTGGATAACGCTATGTCATTAACTAAAACAATTAACTACCGCTGCGCTTTTAATTGTTAATTTGGAATACCAACAACGAATAACAGGCAGCTCGTTCAGAGAAAGGAAATAACTGTTAGGTGTTAGGTTAGTTTACACAGCTTTAAATAAACAGTTAGAAGTTTTAAACTTACCTAAATCGTAAATACGGGAAATAAGCGATTAGTTAACATCTAAATAAAATAATATTGTAGACCACTATATTATATCGCGTAAAGAGATCGCCGGTTTATAAAAACTTGTCTTCTCAAACGCAATCGTAACAAGTGGCGCGTATTAAAATACCAAATTCAAAAAAATCGAATCGTCAAGAATTTAAATCGAGAACGATTTGTGATTGACCGTACGGTCCAAATCGTACCTGTTCCCGTCACGGTGACACTGGCATACGACGTGTGTAAAAAAGTTATTGTGCGCTCGTGCTTCTGTTTATAGGATGTTTCTTCTGGTTAAGGATAGAGCGGGATTTAACTACGTTGGGTGCTAAAAAGTTGTATTGTTTTTTAATATGGTTATTTGAGTGGTGACGTTTGTATTTTTTTCGAGACGAGATATTTAAATTGCCATTTATAGTTGGAGAACTTCTATCATGATGTGTCATGTCAGTCAACTTGTCTTCAAGCAAGTCAACAATTATAACAGAAAACTATTACCTACAATGCCAAGTACCAATTACTAAAACATCCTGTGACTATTGATAATGTTTAGTCGCGTCAAATGAAATTAGTAATTACAATCTGTGTATTTATGTATTGTGCGTAACTCACTCATCCTGTAGCTCTCGATTATGATCCCCGATGACAGTGTGGCATCGATTCCCGGCAGGTAAGTACGATTTGAAAACGGAACGCGGCGCATTTGTCACTTTATCTGATCACGATTGGTTACGCCGGCAGAATGGCGGCATTAGAAACGTCGCGTCCGGTGGTTTGAATGCGTTCAGTTAATAAAGAACACATTAAATTATTATACAGTGTTTTTAAAGCATCATGTTTTAGTAGTGACTTTATATAAAAAAGATAAAGATTGAGATAAATAAGTAAAATCATGTTTATTTAGTGACAAGGCACTGGTA
The DNA here is from genome assembly GCA_949316455.1 of Acleris holmiana. Lineage (NCBI taxonomy): Eukaryota > Metazoa > Arthropoda > Insecta > Lepidoptera > Tortricidae > Acleris > Acleris holmiana. Next base: position 10,983,218 of record OX438784.1, read on the forward strand.
CTTTACTCGTCAAGAATTTCCAAAAGCTTCCAAAGACAAAACAACTGCTGACAAGAAGTGCCGCAACACATTATCTTTCGTTATATCTACTAAATTAAGGTTTAGAAAGTACCACCCTAAAAAAGTTAATCATTAATGCTTTATGAGAGGTGTGTTAACAAAGTGACTTTAATTAAAAGCACCAAAAAGATCCAAATTATTTGGAATCAAATATTTGTTTGACCGAATTAGGTTCAACAGATTTTAAAATTTAAAATTCGATTGATCGATTTAGCAGAGATAATCAGAGATTTAAGAAACTCAGAATATAATATGTAGCCCATTTTATAATTGCAACATGATGAAACTTAATTCGATCATACAAAATGCATATCCATCAAGCAGGCTTAATGCGAAAGATTGCAATCCTAATGCCATTAAGAAGACATAATTAGTCCACTAATTGACACTTTGACAGGCGGGTAATCAGTTGCTCTATCAGTTCGCACCTATAGAACAACACGCTATAGTTTATGACTATGCCATTAAACTATTACTCGCTAAGACCGCCTGATACTTTTTATTAATCTCTTTATTACACAAAATATAATTTACATGACAGTACATAAGTAGGTACTTACATAATCTTTGCAAAATCTCCTTTTATAAATGTATAAAAGAAGACACCAACTTGTTGATTGATCGATAAACGCATTGCCGAAACCGCCGGACCTAGAATTGATATATCGAGGGAATTTTCTTTGATATCCTAGGGGTGAACTAGGGATTTTTGGAAGTTCATATCATCATATGGGGTTAAAATAGGAGGAGTAACGGGAAACTAATTATTTGCGTACGAAGTCTCAGGCGTCCACTAGTAAAATATGAATTGACCTAGCATTATTTATTCTGTTCGTGTTATTTAGGATTTGAATATTTACCAACCGGATATTACCTACATTCCAAACAAAATTATTAAAAAACACAGAAACGTTTAGTTTCAACGGAATTCACATCTACCGATCTAAAGTAATTTGATAAATTTAATTTATCAAGATTTAACGTTCATTATCATCCCCAAAGTTTTTTTTTTTGTATTTTTACTTTATTTTCTGCACAACCTGTATATATCAATATATATTATATTGCAGGAGCCGTTCGAAGAAATAACGGAAAGCAGTGAAGTAGCGAAAACCAAGGAGGCACAATGTGAAAACCATCAGACTAGTCTACCGAGTAAAAAATAAACCCCATTATTTCCCCATATCGTCGGTGATACTCCAATACCGCGTATCTAACAAATCCAGTAAGTTGCAAAATTTACCTCACTGCCTTACATGCTAAAGTGTATTTTGCACCTGAACTTCTTTGTTAGTTACGCGGTGTTGAAATATCACCGACGATATCGTTTATTACTTAACAAAGAAAACGTATAATTTCTGTAACAAGATTTTTATTCTTTACGACCATGTTAGTAACTTGAAGGTGGGGTACCTAAAGTGGGCAGGCTTACCCATAGTTATATGGTAAATGGTAACAACCTACACAATACACGAGCAACGAGCGTGTCAGTTGCGGTTGAGGTGGTACGTAAAGGTAGCATGACGCACATACCAATAAAAAATCTTAAGAAAAAGGCTGTTAACCGTTTAAGTTCAAATGTATTTTTTTTGTCTTTAGCAAACTGTAATTCTAAGTTAAGCAGAAATATAATCTGAAGAATTAAAAGACACAGGATGATTCAAAATGTAACTATTTTTTTTTACAATTGGAAAGGAAACTGGACTATTTTGAATCACCCCGTGTCTATCACTACTTCAGTTTATATTTAATTAATGTAGGTGGTATCATTATTATTGCCTCGCATTCACTCTCATGCAAGTATAGTATTCTTTCATATAAGTATTTAATAAGTTGTTATTGATTTAATAAAACAAACAACTTAAAAACATAGCGGTAGCCTAAGGAAATACTAGTGATATGTTGACAAAAAGAACGAACAGGTGCAACAAGCAAACAGTTCTTTGTTGTTTTATAATATTAGACTATGCCATTTGTGTAGACCGCTATTTAGTTAACGAGTTCTTGTCTAGTGTTAATCAGTAAGGCAAACATATTTGGAACTATGTACCTACTTGACTTTATGTTTTAAAGAAATAAATGTAATAAAAGTTCTCGTTGAATAAAGTATTTTTTGGAAATGTATTTCATTCACGACTCCTAAAATATATCTACTTACTTTAATCCTTTTTATTTTAAATTCAGAACGCGAGAGAAAAAACCTTAAACAACTTGTTTAAACATCGAATACGTCAAAAACATTTGGATAAAGCAAATCCTACCAACCCTACAGAACGAGCCAAATTGCACAACCCTAAGTTGAATAAAAATAAAAGTAAAAACCACAGATTCAATAAAAACTCAAACTATCACACCTTCCCATTTCACCCGCGAGCGCGCGCGGACAATGCCGCTTTGTTGGCAGCGCTGATAATGGTCTCATGTTGCCTCTTATGTTGGCAGCATGACATGTTATTCCGTAATTTTCCAAACCACTACTCCCGGGGTTTATAATCTTTGGAACTACTGGATAAATTGCGTTATTTGGCTCGAAAGCTGTTTTATCGGAGTTTATTAGAAGACGGTAGAGTTGGCAAAGTTAGTTTATTTATATAGGTATTTGATTAGTTATTTTTGATTAACTTTTGAATCTGAGTTAAAGAATGTCTTTGTATTGCATGTGATTTTAAATGAGCTTTACTTTATAACGAGTTCTGACCTAGAAATTTAAGTGAAAAATCTTGAGATTCCTAACTATAAGAAGCAAGTTATGCTGTCTTAATAACGCTAATGAGTCATAAAGTAGGAACATCATAAGAAAGGTATGTACACATACCATAACATAACGCTTTCATTCCCAGAGTGGGGTAGGCAAAGCTACAGAAATACCAACAACTCTAAAAAGACTTGTTGATAATTCTGTAACCTCATTTTGCACAAGTAGGCTAAGATGTTTACCAGTTAAATAATCAGTTTACACGATTTACATGTTTTATTAAAATCCCTTGTATCTAGTTTGATAGAAAAATTGATTCCCACCCTCAAAAATACCTACCCGGTGAACTATAAAGTTGTATAAAAACCAGTTGATTGCATTTGCTAATGTTTATCTTAATTTATTACATAAGCAACCGTGACAGCGCTATTATGGTGGCTTGTTCGACTGTCAAATTAATTTCGGGAAATGCTCGGTGGGCCGAAAGCGAGGCGAATCCCCTCGGCGTGAACTATTAGCAGAGATTATAGGGGTCGAGATGTGGTGGCGAAGAAGTCTGTTTTAATTTGACAACTGCAATAACAGTCGGAGGTATAACAACCAAGTAAAATGGCAACATTAGCTTTCAATTGTATGATGTATCGGTTTTTGTCCAGTGTTGCCACTTTGAGGTATCCGAATGAATACAATTAGTCATTGTAGTGAATTAGGAAAATATGTGAAAATATCAATAAAGGGTTTGACGTGGTGACCGCATTAAAAACAGGAATTTTTGAGAAAAAGTTGAATAATGTTGAACAATAATCGAACCCGAAATTTTGCTAAGCTATACCTATGTAAGTACAAAAGTTAGGGTGTTTTAAGTATGAAATGTCCCTTTTTTAATACTGGGTGATTTTGGGGTCATGATCCGGAATTTGCGAAAAGTGAATAAGATGGTCATACTGAACAACCTTTCCGCTGGGTCCAACCACGAAATCGCAAAAATAAACCCAGCTGTTCCATTAACTCTCAATGAATTCACCGTTAATGTATGGAACAGCTGTTTTTTTTTTGGCGATTTCGTGGTTAGTCCCATCGGAAAAGTTGTTCAGTATGACCATCTTATTCACTTTTGGCCATTCCGGATTATGACCTCAAAATCACCCAGTATTTATAATATCTATATAATTATCCCTAAAATACAAATTGTATAAAACTGACCTGCATCTTTAAATCTCTTGCTAAAATAAACAGTAAACGGTTCGAATCTAAATCTTTTACCCACCCTTTCCATTAACTCTCCACTTTCACAACTCAAACGTTGACAGGAACATTAGAAGCGTTGAAACGCAAATTGTTTTCGTTACTTTTATAACCTATCTGACGGGGCAGATTTATTTTTAACATTTTATTCACGCGTGTAATTGAATTTTATTCATGGAATAAAAGACAAGGGAGGATTTGCAAGCAGTGAGTAATTTTATTTCATGTGTTTTTTTCCGTTTAAAACGGGGGAATTATATTATTATCTCTCACGTAATAAAATGATTGGTATAAGCGTTCAAGCAAACCATTTAGTACCAAATCGTCTATGAATCAAAATTACCGCGAATTTTGATGGTCTTAAAAGCACATGTGCAATTATACAAGGTGTGTTTGACCATGGGGCTTTAAATGTAGGGATCGATTCTACTCCTCAAAAAGAATTCCTTTTGTTCTACGACTTTAAAAAAATATTATTATTTTTTTCATTAAAAATAAATTAATTCACTGATTTTACTAGTAAAGTTTGAAAGTTTGATCACCTATAACTTACTATAAATTAAGTTATTTTCTAAGTCGTAGAACAATGTAGCATTTGAGGAGTAGAATCGATACCTACATTTAAAGCCCCATGGTCAGACACACCTTGTATAAATTGTCCACTGTGTGAAGATGTCTTAATCGTAAAATATCCGATTCGCAGAACGTCCAAGAAGAGACACGACCAAATAGCAATAAGTATGTAAAATATCCAATGTTTAAACCGTCCCTAACGTTAAATAGTTTTCAGTGCCCGTGTGGCCTACTTACTGAATGAACAACTTTTATGTTTTTTTATCTTTTATCTTCTTATCATCAGTCATCACACATGCTCGGAAAGAGTGTTATAACACGCAAGCGTAGAGGGCAGTTATAGCCTATTTACCTCCCATGGGAGTTATGGGTTTAGTTATATTATAAAATATGGGATTACATCATTTGAGACTAAGGACGTGTAAACTTGGCTACAAACCAATTTTACTGTATATAAAACTTATATAGTACATGTAACTGCATTATATTTATATTTTACTATTACTTCAGACATTAGCTATTATTTTTATTAAATTTTATATTGAAAATCGTTACAATGTGGCAGTATGACCTGTCAAGTTTGAAAACTAATGGCACTTCTGAGCATTAGGTATCTGTGAAAGACTAGGTACCTATATTAACAAAGTTGAGTTGACATGTTGACCATCTCTTTTAGCTAGTCGAGTGCCATTAATTTTTTGATTGTTTTCTTTAAGTCTTTTTTTGTTTCCTTGCAAATGTAATGAAAAACATTGTGTGTTCTCGAGTCATTAAAAGCCCTCCACCTACGGCGTCGGGCTTCTAATACACTCGTTAGTAATCCCCTTCTTACTTCCACGCACAATGTACTTTAATGTCGCCCATAAAGCCGAAAGTCAAAATCGCAAAACGTCCAAAACGTATAATGTCACGTATGTCGTGATGTAAAGAGATTGAGTTCAATAGGTAAAACCTAACTTGATAATATAACCATCCACTTGAAACACGAATACTCTTATCTTTTAACTAGCGACCCGCCCTCGCTTCGCTCCGGATTAAAGTATTATACATATAAACCTTCTTCTTTAATCACTCTATCTATTAAAAAAAACCGCATCAAAATCCGTTGCGTAGTTTTAAAGATTTAAGCATACATAGGGATATAGGGACAGAAAAAGCGACTTTGTTTTATACTGTGTAGTGATAATGACTACAGTTGACTTTGTTTCAGCTTATTATTTCCACAAAAGCGATTTTTGGACGCTTTACTTTTTGGTCCTTGTGCTACTCCGGTTAACAGTTAACTGCCCTGCTAACAGAAAAGGCAGTATCTCAAACTCTATGGTCAAAGCAGATGCAATCCTATCCTGTTGGTTATAAGGTTGCATTTGCTACAGGAGTTTTGTCTGAGATACTGCCTTTTGTGTTAGCAGGGCAGAAATGCTTGAAATAAGATATGACGAGTTGCTTTATTGGGTGATAGCGATTTTGACAATTATGTATCTAGTTTGGACATTATGTTAAACGGACTAATTGCTTTTGATTTCCTGCGTAATGGATGCTATGCTAATGGGGAAACATTCTAATAGGACGTGACATTTCGACACGTTGGCTTAGTTGGGAGTGACCCTGCGTGAAGCCAGCGGTCCTGGGGTTCAAATCCCGGTAAGGGCACATGTTTGTGTGATGAGCGCAAATATTTTTTCTGAGTTTTGGATGTTTTCTATGTATTTAAGTATGTATTTCTCTATCTAAGTATGTTTATAGTTGTCTAGTACCCATAATACAAGCGTAGAGCTTAGTTTGGGACTGGGGTTAATTTGTGAGAGGTTATGCCGTTTTTTTTTTTTGTTCGCTTCCTGGTCACTTTGCATCGCTAGACATTTTGCTATATAGATAATTCGGTACTGAGTGAAGCAAACTTACGTTTGTCTAATTAAAAATGTCACAATGGAGAGTTTAGAAAATTAAATTTTGTAAAAGTAGCATAACTAAATAAACAATTATATTAAGTAATATAAACATAATATTTATTAAAGTAATAATTATATCAGTAAAAGCATCAAATAAAATTATGGTACCTTAATGAAACAGTAATTGATTTATCCTGCTATAATTTCTACGGAGCCTAAAATACATTATAACGAGGATATAGCAAGAGAAAGATGATAGAGGTGGGATCGAGAGAATTGAACGCTTATCTGTGTTCAGGATACCACACTCTCCTCCACCTATTTAACCTTACAAAATTTTAACCTTTTAACCGCCGTTGTCTAATATGCATATAGACAGACAAGACAACACGTCGTTTTAAGTAAAACCCTCCTGTACTACACTCAGGTTACTGCAAGCTACTTAAGGCGGTTAAAAAGTTAATGCTCTTCTTAAATTACAAATGGACATACAAACACACATTTTACTTATGCTTATTCTAATGACTGTGAACAAGGTAACATTTGATTCATATGTCGCTTCCATTTTAACCCGTCTATCGCTATAATATAGCTTACCCCAGGTATAGAGTCGCCTTCAAGTATGATTAAACCCTGAACCCATGGCCTGCCTCCCTTCCTGTAATCCTTAATCATGACTTTTTGTCCCATCCATCCATTGACAATGATGATGATTTGACATTTTTAATTTGTCAAAGTAATATATTCGACGTCAAATAAATCACACCTTTTAAAATTTTGACATGAAGCAGATTAAACCATATTTCATCTCCTCTCTGCTTTCAAATGGTGCGATTTTTATTAATGCAGTGTGTATTAGGGTAATTCCGGGGTAGATGGCCATAAGGGAGAGATGGCCCGTCGAAATAATTCCTGAACGGTTGGCTAGATGGCACTACCTAGTAATAGTTTAAATCGCTTCGCGACCGGCGCGGGTGCAGGCGTGCGTGCAACTTTTTGGCGAAAAAAAATCAAAAAGTAAGTAAAATCCGTGTTATTTGTTTCGTATAGTGTAAATATTTTTCAGAGGGTTCTTGCCTAACGTTGTTATGATATTAGTTTCGTAAAATAATTGTTATTTTTGATTTGGTTGCAAAGTATACGAGTAACAGTTTGTCCTAACCTCAAAATTACTCGCATCGTGTTATGACTTGTTTTTTTTTAAGGTGTGGCCATCTCTCCCGGATGAAAAGGAGAGATGGCCAGTGTTAGTCGGTATATGATGGCCATATGGCCATCTTATACCGGATACCGAAATTATATCTTATTAAAAACAAAACATTATTTTTCTATTTGTTCTAGATGCCTAATAAATACAAGCGAAAGGCAATGTGAGAGGCAATTGGGGTGAAGAGGCAATTGGGGTGAAATAATTGCTGTACAAAATAACGAATCTTCTTTGCGTGCCGCAGCTCTCCAGTACAACATTCCAAGAAAAACCTTAGAAAGGAGATTAAAGAAGAATAATGACAAAAAGGGGCGTATGGGACCATCCAGTTGATTCGGAGAAATGCCATTTCTGGCTTTAGAGCAACGGGTGTGTATCCTTTGAATCCAGAAGCAGTGCCAGAATATGCGTTTATGCAAGAATCAGCAGGTACTTCGTCTAATACTTCAAACACACCAGCGATTCCTCTAACTACATTCACAGTGGAGGATAATATAGATGCATCCATTGCAGGTTATTCTAATGATCTAAGAAGAGATACTAGTCATAATAGCACCGAAACCTCATTGAACACTGCCATTGTGTCGAATGTTGCAAAGCCAAGCACTCCACAAAAGCATCCTTCCACTGAAGATCTAGATTACACCTTATCTCGAATTTTACAGGAAATAACACCTATTCCACAAAAGCTAATTGAAACCCGTAAACGGGCCAAACAGGTTGCAACACTATTGACTTCGGAAGAACACATCAATGTCAGAAAATGTGCTGCAGAGAAAAATATAAAAAAAGAAAGAACTATAAAATCCGGTAACAGAGGCAAAAAAGAATACTGTTCGGCGAGTTAACAAAAGAAAAGCTATCCGAAGACTATCTGATAGCAGTGACGACGTCCCATTAAACATGATAGTAAATAAGAATAAGAAAAAGAAGTTAAATGAAAAAGATAATTGTCGCGGGTGTGGAGAAATTTATTATGAAACTCTTCTCTTCGAGGACTGGCTTCAATGCACGGTGTGCCAGTTTTGGGTACACGAAAATTGCACTGAATTTGAAGACATGTGCTCTAAATGTGGTGCAGAGAAAAAAAGGCTTTTGAAAAATAGGAAATAAGACCAAAAACTATGTTACAATTAGAATTAAGGATATGGCCATCATACCTCGTATGCCATGGTCATCACACCCGGACACCTCGGGAGAGATGGCCAACCGTGAATTTAAAGAAAATATTTTTTTTTATGTGATCTCATTAGTAATTGTTATTTTTATTTATATAATTCCAAAGTTAATTGTTTAAAGTTTAATTACAAATTAAAATTTCTATAATAATATGTAAGGTTTTTTTTTAACAGTATTTAAGAAAAACTATGGCCAACTACCCCGGAATTACCCTAAATGCTACCAATACGATTAATATTTAATTATTTATAGTTACATTTTAATTCTATCAAATCTCTTTCCTTACACTTTTCATATAGAATGCTTTATTATTCTACTTATTATTTAAGCAACTCTTGAAAGTTGTGACAAATCCAGCAAGTTAGTTTATTTAATTAGGCATAAATATGTAAATCAGAAATGAAAACTCCCCACAGAACTTATACCAACCAATTTTCGAAACAACTTTGGTCAGGATTAAAAGTTAAAGTTTGAGGCTGAAAACTAAAATTTCATATTTTGTTTGCATCCTACATTAACTTGCTACGATGCTTTTATATCATCAATTTCCCTGTGAACTTAAACATGGAAAGCCAAATAAAATTCACTTCGGGCTTACGCAAAGTCATTGCGGTCGGGCCTATAATTAACGAAGTAATAGTGTTCCAAAGAACCGACAGAAAGTACCCGGTAGCAGCCCTAACACAATAAAAGGTGCACATTAAAAGAAACCATATTAAAATGAAGATTACATTAAATTTAGCATAGTTGAAAAGATTGACTTACGCTGTTTCGTAACTATAAAGTGAACTAGAAATGTATTTAGTCATAGGGCTGTCGCGTGCGCGAGATGTTATCGCGCGTCGATCGCGACCGAATCGCGCCGCAGCACGGCACCGCGCGACAAATCACTGGAATTACGAACTAGGCCTCATTAGCGACAATAATTCAGTTTGAAAAACTACGAAACGAGGACAAATCGCCAACGTTTCATGTCGTACTCCCATACATTGTACATATGGAGGTTAATAAACAATGTTTATTAGTTAGGGCGTAGTTTCTAGGTATTAAATTGTCAAAATTTGGTATTTATTAATTTTTGTGACGGTGGTAACAAAACACCGCGTTAAATAGATTTAATGTAAGTATGCTATAAACAATCCCTTTCCAAAGTTATGTTCCTATTTAGGAGTAGAAACTACCGCCATAAAATGCTTGAGTTGTAATCGGTTTGAAATTAATTCTGCCGCGTAATTAAGCTAGCCTCACAGACTGCGCTAATCGACTCTGCTAATTTGCAGCCGTAAGTGCGGGCGGGTGTTAAGCATAATAACCAAAATGGCGGCCGCGCACCTGTCCACGTGTCCTCGCTGCGCATTACAGCACTTAACGCGTACAATGAACGATACAACAGCGCTTTGTACCTCCCACTGGACGTAACCCACTTTTTATGCGTCCTACTCAAACATTATTAGGCAGGACACACATCGCCCGACCAAAAAAATACAGATAACCGCCGCTACCGGTCAAAGCGCCGCCACCGCGCGGAAAAAACTGGGCGTGGCACGTCACGCACAAAACAAACTCAAGCGACAGACAGAGACGACAACATACGACGTGCGAGCGCAAGACGAGACGCAGCTAATTCCAAACAGGAAAATAATTGATGGTGAGCTCAAAACAAACAGATACGGGTGACAAAAAAGGACGGCTGCATACAATCTTCATTAGCGGGAGCGAACAGGCGCCGCCGTGTTCTTAATTTAAAAATTGAAACGATGATGAGTCGACGTTAATTCGCTCCTCGTTTGTTTTACTCACCAAATGAGGGCGATGGGCAAAAGAAATCTAATTTCCAATTTGTTCACGGAGATGATTTTTAAAACTACAAACAAAAAGTTTATGAGAAAGGGAAACTGGATTGTTGCTAATGAATAACGGAGGTTATTAGTGAATTAAATTATATAAAATACGCCGCAACCAACATGGTTTCATTCAAGTTATAATTAGTCGGGTAATAAATCTCAAATATTGAGTGAGACATAAAGGAAACATAATGAAGTCATATATTATGATATTAATTAAGCTAAGCTAAGTAACGGTGCATCTGAATAGATGGATATAAAAAGTAATTACCAATGCTTACTTGCTACCTAGAAATATAATAAGAGGCGCGCGAATAAAAACGTCTATTAAAACTCAGGCTGTATTGTTAGAGATCATAATATTCTTAAATTTAGTTTTATGACTAGTATATCTAGGTATTTTAAACAGTTACAGAAAAGTCGTAAATAGATAGAAATTGTAGAGCATACTTATGTACATAATATTAAAATATGTGTGATAAACAAAGAGTTATGCTATGTTGAAACTTTATCAAATTATAATTAAAAACTCTAATCATGGCTCTTGTTTATACTTACGCGTTTCTAAAAACGCCTCTTTTATAATACCCTGTATTAAAATTTGAAACTGCGCGGCGCAAGCCTCTCTGGGACGTTTTTTCGGGTCAAAGATATGGCGCGTTGTTTGCGTAGGCGCCAATATTTTGACAGCACGGCAACGCTGCGCAGCGTTCAATATTATGACATATCGCTAAGTGGCGTTCAGATAAGGTGAGTGGTTTCTGAAACTGATCGTAGGTTAATGGAAGGTACTGTAATAGGTACCTATTATGATTTATTACTTAATAAAGTATTACGAAGCCTAATGGAAAATAGAAGTACAGATGTGATGAAATTAGAAAATGGCTATTTATTTGATAAAAATAAAGCACTGCCACGCACTACTTATAAACTGTGTGGTGTTTTTTTTAGGTTTACCTCAATTATAAATATTTCTCTTCTTTTATAGATGTTTTATGACTCCGATTTCTGTTATAGTATCTTTCCTGATTCCAAATAGTAGTTAATTGGTATAGGCAGGTATCCCTGTTTGGTATGAATTTAAGTTTGACAAAATAAATAATATACACCGTGTTTTTTTTGATTTACGATAACTTCGGCATATTGTTAGGTACACGTATAGAAACTACGTGGTACATTAAATTTTAAAATATTGCAAAAAAAAATAAAAAAAATTGTTTAGAACAAAGTAATTAAATGTTGTGTCTTCAATCATTCTAAAAGGGTCTTTAGAGTTAACTCATAGTTAGTGTCAAATACGTCAAGTCAGCGTGACATACTTACGCACACACAAGTAAAGATAACACTTGACAGGTGCACGACCTAACAATTGAAAACTCTTTACTCATAATAGGTAATTAAAAGAAAATTGTTAGGTATCAATTAAGAGCCTTTTACATTAGTTTAACGTGATTAACTGATTAATTTTAATAATTGAAATCTTTATAACCGTACGAGTTATCATATGTCTGTCTTCGGGAAATTAGCTTAATTTGACTTGAAGAACGTGCCCTTAAAGTTATCGTAAATCAAAAAAAACACGGTGTATAAGATCCCTTAACCAATACAACAAAAAAAAAAACTAAAACTTAGCCAAAAGCGCACATTTTTAACTCCTGACCTTACCATAAAATGACCCATAAAACATGAAGGTCGAAGCAAATAAGATGTTATGTTTGTGATAAATTAAATACAACAAAGACAAACAGCCCTAAAGATAAAATTAGGCCGGAAACAATTTATTAAAACAAAATTAACAATGTTTACTTTAAACAATGACAAAAGAAAAGGTCAGTCGACCACACGCAACTTGCGCAAAGACAACTCGAGAATCTTTTTTCTAGCGCACTGCGATCACATGTGTCAGTTCGAGATTTGTTTTTACTCGTTTTTAACAAAAACTACCTACATCGGTGGTAATCACTTATTACCTAACCTACCTAAAACATGTTGTGTAAACGTGCGTCTTTTTTTCAAGCAATGGTAGAAATATCTTATTTTTTAATTTAAACTGAGTGTCATAAATGTGAAAGTGATACAATTTATTGCTCATATGAATAACCCTCAAATCTGATGCCAGAAATCATTTTTGCATACAAGAAAATGCGTAAATAAATTAAACTGAACTGACTAGTACAATTTCAGTACGTTACAACCGAAAACGATTTTATTTTAGACTTTATTACAAATTTCGAACACCAAATCTAAGCACAAAAAAATACTTCTAATTTTAAATTTCGAACCCAATAACACAAGGGAAGGAGCGAGTTCGATACGCTAATGATCGAAGCTAAGGATCGAAGACTCGAATCGTGATGTTCGCACACGCTCCGTGCTCGTTACCCTGCAAATTGGTAACACGACCCGTGTGTGGGGCGCTTAACAGAAATAGGTTACTGCTCACAATTTACCATTAAAACTATTAGGCCGGCTTAAGGAAGGCAGTCTTGTTGTGTTTCGCGTTTTTAAGTGTAGTAACCCTTTAAACTACAGTCAAGCATAAGCGATATCTTGATAAAACCATCGGTGAAATGACTAGCACAGAGGCATTCCATCTTAGTCCTCAAGGTTGGCGTCAGTTTTACAATCTTAGGATTGCAGTCTTGTGATTACAGGATGTAAATGACTATGGGTTTTAGTTTCCACTTACCATCGGGTGGTCTGTGTCTATGCTTTTTCTTTGGGATCAACTCATTTAATAACCAACGTTTCACAAATGATTAATTTCACAAACATCATTTGACAACCCGCGTTATTTTTCCGAAACTGTAAATAATTCTGAATTTTTTGCTGACCATAGGTCAGGTTAATTTTATAAAAATACTGAAGCATTTGTAGTTACAGAAAAAAAAGCTGGTTGGCAAATCAATAGGCTGCGAAACGATGCATTTGTCAAAGATTATGTCGGCGAAAAGGCAGAGAACCCTTTTCTTTGCACATAAAAAAACCCTAGTGTTATTGTGGCCCTAAAAACAGTAAAATGAGAGTTGTATCAGAATAACAAACGCACGTTAACCCCAATTCACGTGAACAGCTATAACCCAGGATAAGGACAGTGGGTCAAACAACACGAGTCGTAATGACTCGAGTAATGATCGAACTCGATCCTTGCGGACCCGTGCGGCTCGAGTCAAGAGCGAACTGCGGCTATCTGTGCATGTCCGAAAAATATATTTTACAGGTGGATCCCGTCATTTTATAGAATTTCACTACATCGAACGATATTTTCTTTAACCGATGTTTTTAGAATATCCTAAACATGAATATGATTACGTATGAATTAGGTTAGTTTAGATTAGAATTGCGACTACCTCACAAAAATTAAAATTCCGCGTAACGATAGTACGTTTCGTTGGAAGGTGGATAGTCATTGAAATACCATACTTAACAACTCACGTTATATTAACAATTATTAAATAATTATGGTTGGTGGTATGGTTAACTGGTTGTCGTACCCCCCACATTGAAACAAAGTACAGTAATTTCAGTTTTATTAATAAGCTACTTGAAGCAGACGCATCAAAATATCAGTCATTTATCGATATTATTTTAATACAATAGTGAAAACTGTGTCAAACTGTTATTCCTCTTGATTTAAGGTAGAGAAAGGTTATTAAAATGCAGTAATAATTAACTGCGTGTAAACCGTTCAAAAGTCAATTTACCTAGTCCACAATTCACTAGACCTCTCCTATACGCTTTGTGGGGTATTATTTATGACTTCCTTGTTCACTTCACTTCACTTCACCATTAGAGTTAAGTTACGACAATTACAGCATTAACGTTAATAATACTACATTCTAAAATACGTCATTCGAGCAAGTACCTAGGTACTCGTCTAATTATGAAGCCTATACTGTCTTCGTGCTTCGAATAAACGTAGTGTTCGGATTACACGACGCTAGTGATAAGTCAGGATAGTAAGTTATGTCCTGGCTTGGTACAGATGTCTTAACGATGCATAACTAAGAGCCCGTTAAGTAAACAAATTATACGTTACTTAATTGCTCAAGAACTAATTTACTTTATAAGATGCTAATTAATAAAGCCAGCCAAAGCCATTATAAAATATAATGCTAAGCTATCAAAAGTAATTTGTGCTAGAACTTACTACAGACTGCTTAAAATTCCATCTATCCCAGCATTAAATACTAAACTCGTGTACTCGGAGTAAAAGTAACAGTGACAAGAGTGAGCTAGTGATAGACAGCTGTTTAAACAATTTAATAGATGTACTGTTAATTAAATTGTGCGATTTTTACTAGTGGCTTATCTAATATTGTACAAGCATTTCTCTTAGTCAGTTGTCATAATGTGAGAGTGAGACCATTGTGACTTACTGCAAATTATTTTTTCACATCACCTATTCGGAATGGGGACTTTTCTTCCCTGCTAGGAGGGATCAAAGTGGCACTTTTCTGCTCAACGATGTGAAATAGTAGTGTGTGTATATGTACCACACATTTTCTTGTTACATTTGACTCGCCGTAAAATTCGTATTCAATCTACTATTATACATTCCCTCTTTCCTTTTTTTAAATTCAGGCGAATCTTTCCGCTACATCTTTTCCCTTGCGTAGTGAACATACAACCTAAGTTAGCGAAAGCTTGTAATAACCTTCGTTAATGCTCGTATGAGAAAATATTCGTAACAAAGATATTTGAGATTTTCTTTACCCTTGCGTATCAATTATATCGTAATGACGTATTACGGCGATACGGTTAAGAATTTATTAGAATAAGGGTTAAATGCGAAGCGAAATTATTTTAAATCAGAAAAAGAAAATAATTTTTGATAGCGATATTATTTTGCAGTAGCCTTTATATAGGTTTTAGATAAGTACCTAATTAAGGACTGAAATTAAAAAGTAACTTTTACATGTGAGTTACGAAAATTAACGAATTAAATGGACGACAAATTTTCGTTACTCACATGTAAAAGTTACCGTTTCCTAATTTCAGTCCTTAATTAGGTACAATTTCTTTGAAAAATATCCATAAAAGACGGAAAAAAGTTAGAAGAGTTTTCTTTACTTACAATTAATTCACTTGAAACAAGTGGACGGCACACAAAACGTTATTTTTCCACAAAATTAAAATTTTGTGCGGGAGTACGATTTGAACATACATCAGGATCTCCTTTGTTGGCCTGGGGCAATACACATCGTATTGTCAACGTTACGATAGCTCTTATTTACTTGACAGTAATGGTGGCCGAGTTTAAAAATACGATGACAATAAGTAAAATAAGGCCCCAGGCCAAGTGGCATTTAGCGAACGACCTACACTACAGACCGCATCCGAAGGGTCTTTTCTTCCTTGTTGAAATTATGGAATAAACTTCCCTCAGCCATGTTTGCCCAGCACTATGACGAGTCCTCCATTAAACGTGGCTTATAAAGAGTATTTACTGAAAAGCAGACACTTGGCCATGCCTCTGGCTGTGCTGACGTTTATGGTGACTGCTTACCATCAGGCCTGTCTGTTCATTTGCCTTATATCGCTAAAAAAATTACAAAGAATTTGCATATAGGATTGACTTACAGTCAGCTGCAAAGAAATGTAACCCTTATTGTCAAGTAACTTCTATGCGGTGGTGGTTACTTTTCTCTACATCTGACTGTGCGAGTAAGTTGTCATGCGTTACCCTATGTCATTCTTAACATTATGACACATTTCTATATTCTATCGTAGAATACCTAGTTAACTAGGCCACAGACTTTTGGAAATTCTCGATCGACTCTTGTTTAAAATATCAAGTAGGACCCTGTGCAGGGTCCGCCCGGATCGCTACCACCATCTTATCCATTAACCAACCGCCAACAGTGTTCGCATTGTTGTGTTCCGGTGTGGGGATAAGACAACCGGTGAAATTACTAGCTTACAGGCATTCCATCTTAGATCTTAGGGTTGGCAACGAATTTGAGTTCTTAGGATTGCAGTCTTAAGATTATATTTGAGAATTTAAATGTCTATGGTTTCAGATTCCACTTACCATCAGGAGGCCAAAGTGCTGGTGTGCCTACTCTTCATCATTTTAAAAAATCCATCAAACCAAAAGCCTACGGTAACGGTAGATACCTACTTGTAGGTACAAAGGTTTTTTCTTAGTAAATTGCCCGAATAAACCGCCTAGTAAACCAATTATCATACAGATCACCGAATTAACATTATACCTCACCGCGTCCAGGCCCAGCATCAATAAAATTATACTAATTACATCCTTCAGCGACAATTAATTAGCGCATACACCGTATTTCACGCGGAATTACATGTGTTTTTAATGAGGTAATATAAATGCAGGCCTGTGAAGCCACGCCACTTTCCGCGCAAGTTATGTCCTGGAATCCGTTCAATTTGAAATAACTATTATACTCGTATGACCTATTCATTATTGCGCAGAAAACCATTTTGGTATGACAGGAGGAACATGATGCTCAGGCAAGTTACCTAGGGGGCAATTTTTTAAGTTCACCGACGAAAAATGACTAACTTCAAAAATATTGCACCGATTTACCCACCTTTTGGATTTGATATGATTAAGGCGTTATGATATCAAATTCAAAAGGTGGGCCCGCTCGTAGATTAAATCGCTGCACAGATTAATTTTGAAGTTAGTCGCTGAGCTTCAAGAATTGCCCCCCTGCCTCCTGTTTCACTATCAGTTGACATTTCGGTGTACCTGGCTTAATATTAATCCCTGTGTGTGTAATAAGTAAGGTAACTCTGCAATGTATACCCAATTGTCACCAAATGATCAGATTGTGGAATGGGAGGCTGGTAATTGGACTCCTGAGCTCTAAGGTCCATGGTTTGCTTAAAAATTAAGATCGAAAGATCAATCATCGTGTAGTCTTGTGAATGTGAATGTCTATGGGTCACAGTTTCCACTTACCATCTGGAGGCCTGTGTGGTCGTTTGCCTTCTCAATGAAATAAAAAAAGTTACTTACATACTTTATAATTTCACGACAAGTTATTGTTTCAACAGAAAAACGGTTATTTACGTTATGTTATAATTTTGAAGTTGTCAATAAACCTGGATGGATAAAAAAGTGGTTAACTCCCAATCCTAGCAGTCGTCAGGAAACGAGCATTAAAATTCTTTCAGGGATAGAACACCTAGGTGATATAAATAGGCTTCAGTATAGGTAGAGTTAGTAAATTAATAAAATTAAAACAAGAAAAACTAGCCCCGAACGTCATAAATATAGAATAAATTAATAAAGCGGTAATATTGAAGGAATTATTACCAAAAAACATGCGACATCTAAATTACCGGCACAATTATGGCACAGAGTAAGTGGATAAAGAGGCATTACTTCTCTTTATTGAACGACAGCGTGTAGCTGGACAATTACAGGCCGGCGAGCGCCGGCGTTTTGCATAATTTCGTGTTTCAACTGACAAATTAGCTAGTTTTTCGAAATTCGAATCGTGTAAATGCGGCCAGTGTTAATGTAACGTTATAAAGTTATACAAAATTAAAAAATAAAACTAAGTATTCGATATTCGATCAAATTCGAATGGTTTTTAGACTCTTTAAGTACCAATTTCAACGAATCATGTTTAACCACTGAACATACGATTAAAGCGTTAACAATTGTCAAAATGTATGAACTAACAGTTGATTAAAATTGATTAAATTTAACATCGTATGGTGAAATTGGCACTGAACCAATTAAATCTAACAGTCTGTCATATCTTAATCAGTAAGTCATCTTACTCATCTTGGACTATAGGTACTTACCATAGACTAACAGCCCATAGGCGATGGCCTGTTTTTTTTTATGGCATTGAGAAGGCAAACGAGCACACAGGCCACCTGATGTTAAGTGGAAACTGTGACCCATAGACATTCGCATTCACAAGACTGCAATCCGCAGATACGTTGCCAACCCTGAGGACTAAGATGGAATGCCTCTGCTAGTTATTTCACCCGCTGTCTTACCCCCAAGTCGGAACACAACAATGCGAACACTGCTGTTTGGCGGTTGGTTGATGGATAAGAAGGTGGCAGCGATCCGGACGGACCCTGCACAAGGTCCTACCACCCGCAAAACACAAACACAAACTATCAGTTTCTCTTCAGGTTCCATACGTTCAGGTGGTCTGACAGACTTGGGACTGTAGGTAACCTCAGTCTGTTACAATATGTACTTACCTATATCGATATCTGGATCTAGAACATAATTTACGTGCAATAACAATACAGTAGTATACCTACTAGAATCTGGCTTATGAAAGCTTAGCCTGAGTTTTTTTTATATATGGTAACAATAAAGTCGTTGTAAAATCTGTCAAACGCTGTAAATTAGTATGATGTCCTAAACTTGATACTTGAAATGGTAACTAAGAAAGTAACTGTTAGATAATAAATTGGACGGTTTTTGCTTTTTAAGAGAAGTAAGGGATGGCTTACTGCTAAATGTTATTCACATTGAAGAATATCATAAAAAGTTCAATAGGTATTATGTCTCGTCAGAATTCAAATTTAAGAGAGTGGTTTTGATTATTCGTCTTAAATATAAAGTAGAATGAAGTTAAGAGTTACACTTCATATAACTTTACTTCCTTCTGCTTGATCAGTTGCATTGTGTGAATTGAAGAAAAATAATAATTGTTCAAGTATCACTATTATTTTATCGCGTTATACACAGTGTTGCAACAAGCTGTTTTTTTAAATTTGCCGCTTATACCTAGGCTTAACTTTCATTAGCCAGACTGCTATAACTTTTGCAATCGTAACGTTAAAAGCGCCTAAAAGTGTCAAAGGTAACGTTGTATTGTTACAAGACCTACTAGCACCTTTCTTCGTTACAAGTGAACCAATTATTTTGTCTATTTAGCCTCTCTCTCTCACGCCACTCTGCGCCCGCATGGCTTTTAATTTGTTGACTAGCGCTGCCCCGCGGCCGTTCCCGTCGTCGTTACATAATGTCAAACGAATATAAAAGTTCACGATCGCAGTTGTCTTTCGAGTCATGATGTTACTAAAAGGCTGTTCTTAGTAACTGTTGTTATTGTCAAATAATAACGTGATCTAATAACACCATCACAAATTCGAAACAGGACTATTCAAGTTTGTATAATTCAGTCATTAATTAATTATATACCTTAAATATAACTAATTTAAAGCTGAAAATCAGTACTGTAATTTATGTCGCTGCATATTGCTGAGCTAATATACTTTTGGTGATGCTTTAATGAGGTTTAGCAATTTCATCGGATTTAACACTGTGTTAGTTTGGTTCAGCGATTACTAAATGCTTCTTCAATATGCAAGCGAATGAAAAACACAGGATTGAAAATCTACGTAAAAGATTCACAGTTGTATAAAATTATTGTTCCATTTTGACTTATGGGGTGTTTTATCAATTATTTCTATATTCGACTGCGTTGCATTTTCGATTGTTTCTTAAAACCGGCCAAGTGCGAGTCGGACGAAAAGAAGGGAAACTAAACCCAAAAAAAATTTAAACAAAATCACGTTTGCTGTGTGGGAGCCCTAATATAGGTATATATTTTTTAAGTTATTATGTATTTTTAAAGTGAATATACAACTAAATATTCTGTGAAAAATTTCAAGCGTCTACCTGTTGCCGTTATTAATATCGAGCAAGAAACGGCAAAAAAATCACGTTTGTTCTATCAGAGCCCCACTTAAATAATATTATTATTCTGTTTTTAGTATTTGTTGTTATAGTGGCAACATAAATAATCTGTGAAAATATCAACTGTCTAGACACAGCTCATGAGATACAGCCTGGTGACAGACAGACAGACAGACAGACTGATAGCGGAGTCTTAGTAGTAGGGTCCCTAAACTAGCCGCTAACAGTTCCTATAGCGACCAACATTTGGCAGCAAATATTTTGAGCATTTTTATAAATAGTTATTACCTACGTACCTAATGTAAAACAAACTAACCCAGTTGTAAGGTCATTGAGCCAAAGGTGAATTATGTTATTATTCTCCGTATAATATATCGTAATGACGTGCCGCTATTATAAACACATTTATGGGTACTAACAGTATAGTAATCGCCATTTAACGGTGTTATAGCTTATACACTCAAGGACATAGGGTATTTGTGTATGAATGATTCAAGATGGCCGCCTAACTGAAACAAAATGGCGATGACAGGTCGCGAGGTTTCCATTTTCAAGCATTTTCCTAGCCAGGATTTATAAGCCTAGATTGTAATTTCTTAAAATTTACGTAAGTTTATCCATGCGTATAAATACATTTATTTATGATCAATGTACATACATATTATGATTTCCCAGTTTTATTAGAGCCTTGTCAATGAACGATTTTAAGTAACTTTACTATCAATGACGTAATTTTTATGCGTCCAGGTATAACAAAGTTAAAAGCGTTCTGTTCTGTTAGCTATGGTTTCTTCCTAATGCTTTTACCACTTAAATATCTCATTATAAGTAGGTACATCTGCTCTGTTAACTGCAAGCTTACTACTTTATTTACCACGTTAACAAATTTATTTTCTGATGAGCAAGCTGCGAAAAGGAAGCTTAATATAATATGCAAAAAAAACAGTGATGAAACATGAAACCTCTTTGCAAAAAGCCATTACACAAAATAGTTATCAAATTAGCCTAGCGTGGGTCACAGTCGCCCGCAGGCCCTTATTAGTCATTACACACTAACGATGTAATTGCACACACACACGCTAATTTTTTTTTGTGTCCATACGTATTGTTTATCAGCATGTGCGTCTTCGTGTACGACACAAGATTGAATAATTACTAGGGTTGTCCGTTGGGAGGCCTGTTATCGATAAGTGTCTTATAAACTAACAAGGTTTACAAAAAAACGATGGTTGACATGGCAAACGAGAACTAGAAGGTTGACATTCATCATCTATTTTGCGAAGAAAATTATAGAGACGTAAAGTAATTATTGTTGTATATGAGCGTGCGTACCTTGAGGAGTTCTTACATTAAATACCTTATCTATTCTTCATAGCCAATATCTACCTAACTACTAAACTGAACTACTTAACTACTTGCACTTGCATGCCTTCATTCCCAGAGTGGGGTAGGCTGAGTTACAGAAATACCAACAACTCTATAACGACTTGTTTATAATTCTGTAACCAAATTTTACACAATTAGGCCAAGAAGAAGTTTACTAGTGTATTAGTGACAGGTTGCAAGCCCATCGCCTAACAGTACTACAAGCTCTTATGGACCCCGTGTGGGTGCCGGGATAGAATAGTGCCACTCCATTTCTTCCCGTGGATGTCGTAGTGGCGTTTAAGGGAATAAAAAAATAAATAAACAAAAATCTTCAAAATCCGATCTTTGCCATTTGATTGAATGATTGTTTTAACAAAATTGTGTATATCCTTAAAAAAAATAGGACAATGTTTCTTGTTCCACTCGTATATTGAAAAGTGAGAAGGGCAATCCTATTGAAATTATAATTCGGCGAAACACTTTTCCATCCAATATTGTAGAGTCCTTATTATGTATTGAACACAGATCTAGCCATTCTCGGCCTTAATGAACTAGCTTATTGCCTCTAACAATAGTAATAAACGGTTATTTGCAATACTTTGGCCTAATTTGCCATTGCTAGTGTGTACGACCAAATTGCTATGATGTTTTTACTAAACTTTTGGCGGCTTTTCCTAACGTACAATGGGTAAGTTTTTAAACTATTGTTAAACAAATAAGTATTCAAAATTATGTCTTTTCTCGATAAGAAGAAAGTAATTGTTTTCAGGTATGTATGTGAGTAGGTATGAATCCATGTGGTGCAGGTGGGATAAGTTGTTAAGAATATCAGCATAGTCACCAGGAGATGATCTTACACAAACTGAACTCGGCCCAAACTAAGCTTGATTCTCATATAACTACTCAAATTAATAATTATTTTATGTATGTATGCATATTTCTACTATCCTTCTAAATCATAGTTTTAAATGCCTTTTATGAAATCAACAATACAATACATTATCTGTTTACAGAACAATTTGTCTTAGCATCTTATTCAAGCACTAGCTGTCACCTTAGAACAATAGACCACTTCACTTTCTTATAGCTCTTATTGGGACCACATTAAGTGCGAAATTGGTCGGCTGATCGACAAACAAGGCGTGTGACGGGCAAGAGATCGTAAAGTACGAGTATCACTGCGCCTGCGATCATACGAGGAAGCGGTACACACACATACATGATGGCATAGTGAAGGCGGAGTTTTGTCCTTATCTGTCATTGTGACATTTGAATTCGACAGATAAGGACAAGCATGGATTAGCTCCACGATTAATCCATGTTTATTAATAAAGGCCTAAGGGCCTATATTATTTGATTGTTTAGGAGTTTTACAAAATAGGTAGGTAAATTTGCCGGTTTGTGACCCAATTGCATTGTGCCATTTGCATTCTCACGACTATAATCTTAAGACTGCAATCCTAAGGGCCGTATTAATAAACTCATCTCGGCTAAGACGCCCGTCACAAGATACATCAAAGTAAACGCCTAGCCATAGAGACTGTTATTTTTGACGCATCTTAAGACGAGATTACTTTATTAATACTGACCTAAGACCGCAAATTCTTTCCCAACCGTAAGGAAACAGATTATAGGTTATTTTCTATAATGAATCTTGATATACCTACTTAAGTAGTCAATTTTATATATCTATAAAATAAGCACCAAGTTTCTATTATTTTGTCACTAAAGCTACGAAGTGCATTGGATCGAACCACGATTAAAATAATTATATCCTTGACAGTAAAATCTAAACAATTAAATCAGTTTTGTGCTGGTGTTAAGAGTAAGCCCTAGCAAAGTACTCGCTACGTCGTAAACCTGGGTCGTAACAGAGCAATAAACCCTGCAGTAGGCTTTAGACAGGATTGAATGCTTAATGACTTGATCTAGGTCGTTCTTTTAGACCTAGGGTTTATAAAGAGGCATAAAAAAGTTGTTTAACAAATCTAAAACTGTTGAAAAGATTTGTTTTTTTTATGTTTATGAGCTAAACGTCAGTGTCAATTTTGACGTTTTGACTTTTTAATAATCAATCGGTTTGGACTATGATCATAAACAGAACAGCCAATAATGCTATTCAAATACATAATTTAAATAATATTAATTTCATTCCAAACATGTCAATTAGTGTGATAGGCTATTTATTAACGTCGCCAAGAAATCAAACAGTTTAATAACTATAATTATTTATCAAATCACTAGAAACGCGAATGCCTCGACACCACTTTCTATCTATTGAGATGTTGAAGTTAACCGCCAATTATCCATAAAAACTAGTTTAACGCGTCATTATCCGGATAATATCGATTGGTATCTATAGATTACGATTTGCGTTCCTTAGACGTTCATTGAAGATCAAAATAACCAATCAGTTACCGTTGAAACAGACTCTGTTAGTGATACATTGAAGCGACTCTTTGATCGAATTTATCGACTCGATTGTTACGCTCCAATGCACTGCAAATCCGCTCGAAAGATTCGGTTTTTAAACGAGCAGCAGTGTATGAATAGAGCGTAAAATGGAACGCACGTTCGGTGGCTTTTTGTTTTCGTCCAATACAATTTCTGGCAGGTTAGAACTTGGAAGTGGCCGGCGGCCGAAACAAAATTATCGTTTTTAAACTAGCCCCAATCATGTCGTAATGTGTTTTAAATATGCCCAGGCGTTAGGCGGTGGGCTTTGATGGTACCGCTTGGTTTATGACGTCATCTCGAGATCGGCTAGCTCTACGGTAGGTATGATAGAGCACAGTATCACTTAATAGGATATTATGTCGCATAATATGCACATAAAAAAGAAGAGACAGATTCTTTTTGACTTTCGAGTGCTCGAAATCAAAGTCGAGTAATAGAAAATATTTGCACACGAAAATTGTTAGAATTATTTTCGCATGTACCCATTATCTCGAATTTTTTAAAGCCCTCTCTCGAAAGCTAGCGATTGACTTAATAATATTCACGTGTTTCATATTTTTGAAATATAAATCAACATACAACCTAATTAGAATTTGTTATTAGGGCCATAATATTATTATTTATGTGCACTTTCAGTGAATTTTAACTGTTTACCGCATTTTTTTAACTAATTTGGCGAACTAAACGTTTCATTTATTCATTTTCAATAAAGAAAACGTTCTATTCGCCAAATTTCTTTGTCTATGATACGAGTAGGTATTTGAAGTTTGTTTCAAAATAAAACATCTGTTGTTTGAGTTTGTTTGTCAGATGTCAAAAGATGTCAAAACAAATTGCCCCTGGTGTGATTTTTCAAGTGTACTTATCACTTTTTAACTCGACGCAGTTATATTATCCGACGAGTTTAAGTAGTCCCGTCAGAGCGTACAAAACACATTACACCGCCTGGATGTTCAAGTAGGCAGCTTTATACAACAGAGCTCGGCCCACCTCTTACCATATGCTATTCAATCTTTTTGTAAGCGAATTGTCAATCTGCTAACTTAAAAGACCGACTATTTTGACCGTTAATTGAGTTAAAATATCAGGCCTCAGTTGAGTAGAGGCTATAAGGTTGATTACTTATTTAAAATATATGAGCATTCAGTGCTACTTTTGTGGTTTATAATATCACTTCATAATTTTTGATACATATATTATGCATACTTCCTTCTAGTGTATTGTTTAGGTATCAAAATTAAACAAATAAATAACACAGAAAAATGTCACACAAATTTACCTAGTCCCAAACTAAGCTCTAGGCTTGTATTATGGGTACTAGACCACGATAAACTTACTTATGTAGAGAAATATATACTTAAATACATAGAAAACATCCAAAACTCATGAACAATTACGACATAACACAAATATCTGCCCTTACCGGGAATTGAACCCAGGACAACGAGCTTCGAAGACAGGGTCACTACCCACTAGACCAGCGTGTCGTAATAACATAGTACAATAAAAATAAAACCTGACTCAATTAATTCCAGGAAATATAATAATTTTTAAACCTAATATTATTCAGACTCAGTATTTGTAATGTAAAAAATAATTTTATTGCGCCGTTTAGAAACTGTAATCACGCCATTCTTGTTTTAAGTGATCGGAGTGCGACCAAAGTCAAAATACACGCTGGCCGATTAATAATTCGATAGTGAATTAAGAAGTGTGTTATCAATACAATAACTTGGAGAGGGTTGGAGTATCCGCTCACTCATACTTTGAGAAATAAATAAATATCACGGGACAATGTCACACAAATTGACCTAGTCCCAAACTAAGCTCTAGACTTGTACTATGGGTACTAGAGAACGATAAACATACTTAGATAGAGAAATAAATACTTAAATACATAGAAAACATCCAAGATTCAGGAACAAATACTCGTGCTGATCACACAAATATCTGCCCTTATCGGGATTTGAACCCAGGACCGCTGGCTTCGGAGGATGGGTCACTCCCAACTAGGCCAACGTGTCGTCGTCAGAAATATTGATCTAGTCTTGAATTTGAATAAATGGATAACTTTCTTATTGATAGTGTTCTTAAACACCATAGATACCATTTATCGTTTATTTTGATTGTCTAAAACCCCGTTAACCTTTTAACGACAGTTTGAAACATTCAGCAAACGGTTGATTGGAAAACATCAAGCCGAAGCGTTTCGTAATCGAACGACCCTTTCACTGCTAAAAGATCATAAAGTACATTACGTCCTAAAACTAAAACGCGGTTTAATGTTAATCGAAGTGTTGTTACTGGCATTCAAATTAAATTAACTTAATAAGATGCATTTTTAGTACACAGCTAATTATCAAGAAAGTTGATTTTTTAAAGATTATTTACTTTATTTGTAAAAAAAATACAAATCCCGTATAAATTGCATCTATTAGTATCTTTAATCTTGGTTTTATTTGTATAATATTAACATTGATAGAAAGTGATGATTTAAAGCAGATAGCGAATTTAGTATTTCGATCCATAAAATTTAATAAATGCTTTATAATGTTATAATAATTATGTTAAAGGAACAGTGATTTTTTAAGCCAGATTTCTTAACCATCAACTCATTCCAACCTCAACCTCGATGGAGCCGCTACATTTGCGCTTTTTGAAGAAGTTTATTTTTCTACTTACTCGACAGTTCTATGAAACCAGCCGACTAAGGCGCTTTTTCTTTCTTACGAATAGGTATGGAATAGAGAAATTAAAGCCCCATGTTAGTCGCCCAGGTGTTTTTAGGCCTTTAAGTGACCTGGGGATGATTCTCTTAACACAGCGCTGCTTGAAACGCAAAGATGAACGTTTATCCGGCAAGTTTAAGTAGTCCCGTCGGAGCGTACAAAATACATTTTCGCACGTGCCTTCTCCATTAGGCAGCAGAGCTCGTTCGCCCAGCGGAGCTTTACGTTCATCTTTGCGTTTGACGCAGCGCTGTGTTAAGAGAATCACCCCCTGCTAGCTCATTTGCCTCTAGCATAAAAAAGTACAAGTCCTTATAGCCTACGTGTGTGGTCCTACTGTTTAATAAAGTGGGTCTAACAGTGAAAGAACAGTAAACTGTTTTATTGTTCCTCACAAACGTAAAACGCAGCTCGTTCTTTGCTTCAAATACGTACATAATTAGCATTTAACTCTGTTCTATGGGTTTAGGGCCATGTCTTAGCACTAGCGGAGTTGATTAGGATTCATTTAATCAGCGTAAATGTTCATAGGTATGGTGCTTCATTAAATGCACTGAAAAGCATTCCAGGGGTTGTAAATAATAACAATTAACTGTAATAAGATGCCTGATGAGTGAAGAGAGCTACTTAGGTACGAGTTCTTCTTGATCTTCGTGAGTCGGCTTCAATATTTATAGTAATATGATAAGCCTATTAAGGAAGAAATGTGTTTTTGTGACATAAAGTTGGAATTTCGGAAAATTATCAACTATCGTAAAATGATAAATGAACAGAAATGAAAAATACATCAAATTATAAGTATATTAATAGAAATAATAGATTTCATACTTAGAGACCTATAATTAGATATGATATAACAACTTTTTACAATGACTGACCTAGGTCCACTTGCACAATCCTAGGTTAACGCCAGGTTAAATTATCCAACAATATCAGATTGATCGAAGAACTAGGATTAACATTTGCAAGCGGTCCTTATAACATTAAATTATATACTAAGCATTGTCATTTTTGTAATTACTTATGTACACAAAAATACACTATTACTTTAAAATCAAACGTTACCAGCTCAAAATCCTGTAGCAACAAACATCCACCTCTACTAACTTACTAAAAAAAACAATTAACAAGGTACCTAACTCATCAGTGCTACTTCTTTGTCAGTGTCATAACATACATTGTCGACAAGAAATTCGACGCTATGCCCTGACAAATAGCCCATAATAACACTAAACAAAACGCTGCAGCTTAACGGGCCGGGCCGTGCGAAGTCGGTAGCGCGCCGTAACTCGTAAAACGGCGTATAGAACTAAAACGCAGTAAGATTGCGCGGACCTAACACAATATACTGCGTTTTAGTCGTGACATCGAAGACACGCACCGCGTAAAGATAATGACAAGCCGCTGCAGGATTAACTTGCGAATGTTAATTCACTAACATTTCTTGCTGAGTTTCTGCGTTATTACCTTTTATAACATGTTCAGGCCTCGTATTATGGTCGCTTTTGTCGCGGTATAAAAGCATCCGTCACTCTCACACTTACATATCGGTCAGAAAATGTCAGATCTTTTATCAAAATCAATAAACACGACTATCGACACGCGGATTTTGAGGCTAAATTAACTGGTTATTGAGGTCTCGGGTTAGCAAAATATCTTTATAATTATCTTGTTTTTCAGGCAAGCATAAGACCTTGATTCTAGTGTTGGCAAATCGAATTAAAGTTCAATGAAATAAAGAAATAACAAGAAAATTACGTCCGGCATTTTGTATTTGTCAAGAGTGCCGGATTTATATTAGATACGGTGTCTGGAATTTCACAATTAAGAGAAGTAGGTAGGTATACTTATTGATAATACAAACAAAATAAGAACATAATCAATTTTAAATTAACATGCAATTATCGGTTATTTGCCTACGTATGGATGTTCAGTTGTCTCGTCAATTTTGTAGATATATAAGAATTTATTTTATTACTCCTTACTTAGGTACTGTTTCGTAAACAGTTAAAGGTAGAACGAATATGTTTTAGCTTTTACCTATCTGGCCTACGTGTTTAGTTTAACCATTTGAGTGCTCTTCCTTATTAAGGAATGTCTTGAAATCTGTGTGCGTGTTTGCTCATCATCGGCGGCACAAGATTTATCATTGTGGTGAACCTGGAGGCCTATGTCCTGCAGCCTAAGACTAACAGGTACGGGTATCGTAAACGATTTTCGAAATCAGTTAAAATCCTAATTTATAAATGAGCAATTATACCTTACTGACTTATAAAGTAAGGTGCATTTTTCTCCTTGTTAAATTTGGTAGTTACGCGGTTTTTCAGTATCACTGACGAAATACGTAATCGATAACGATAACTATCTCGCAATGCATCTTGTCTAGGGCTACGCACGACAATACAATACTTGTACTCAGCTAAAAACAAACTACCGCTAATGTTCAGCTGCGAAGTAGGTGAACACCAGGGTTCAGCTGAAAACCAGCGCAGTGGCTCCGGCTGCAGCACATGCTGAGCTGAGTCCTATTTGACTTCACACTACAGTGCAACTTTTTCTAAATTAAATTCCCACTAATCTGATCATGTTTTTACTATATATGTTTGTTGTATTGCAGTGTGCTTTTGTCAAATAAATGTTATGAATTTGAATTTGAATTTATACTTGTTATTGCGAGCATTTATTTTAAAGATAGTTACTCTTGAATTAACCAATTAATTTCTATGAAACCTAGCTAAGCACTCTTTTAATTAAACTAGCTTTCATTATAAAATATATGCATTAAGTTTGATCCATTTCGTTAGAAGCTACGTAGCCAGAAGATCAGATGGATATAGGGCTTAAACGAATGACACCCCTTTTGTCTAGCCTCTCGTACGTTTGTGTTAACGGCATTCTTGCCTCACAATCTCAAAAAAAGAATGTTAAAATAAACTAACTGGCCACTTAGAAACGGCTCTCAACAAATACATTCCAGCTTCCTCTAATAGCTGCAAAACTGACGCCATATCGAGTCCTTAGTACCGAATGTGTTAATAAAGAAAAAAAAATTTACCAGTTTCCCAATAAGATGGCTACCGTCGGGCTTATTCGACCATCAATTAGTATTCAAGTCATCTGGTTATGTTAAATGTCCGTGTGGCTATAAAGAAGCTTTCGTACGAGCCGCAATGGCTCCTTGTCATTATTGAATGCTGAGATTATTGGTAAGGTCGTTCGACCCTACAGAAGTGACCATATTTTATACAAATTTGTACGGAAGCGAAATTAATAAGGTATATTTTTTTATTTATACGTAATGTTTTGTAAAAAGAGCGTTAAGACGCCTACAGACTAACAGGGCTCTGGGATTCTACACAGTAACAACGATATCGTCTTTGACATGTTTCCGTATTGTCAAAGTTTTGATAGCTCTTATGTCATTTACAATAATGGCGACTGTGACATAAACGATTCTAAAACACGTCAAACGGGATATCGTTATATCGCTGTAGAATAGAGGCCCAGTTTATTTATGTATGTAAACACTTTATTGTACCAAAATTATTTTATTAGACAAACATATAAAAAACATAAAAGAAAATAGTGCAAAAGTGTGTTGAGGTAAACGGTGAGTTTTAAGGGATCTCTTCCAGTTAACCTTTAGGGTTTACCTATACTCCTTGCCTAAAATGTGTTGATATAGAAATATATAAAACCTTTAGAGAAACTGATAGTCAGTGTTCCAATATGATGACGGTCTGTTAGTCTCGAGTGCCTTTAGTGTATTTTTAATAAGAATATTAAAACATATTTCATGCTATATGTATCGGTCAAAAGAAGACAAAGATTAACCTGAATAGCATTAACGCAAAGATACCTTTTTTCGATGATAGGATGCATGAAGGTTTTGGTAGACAAATGTACAATTTTGAAAATAACATTGACTTTGGTAGGAAACGCAAGAAAAAACAACCTTTATCGAAACTGTTAACACTGGAACTCCTGAGTTTTACTTTCTTTAACTTGAAGATCTTAGTATCGATGTCCTTTTCCTACCTGCCTGGACAGAAGAGCGAAAAAGACTTTCGTTTCTACGCTAAACTAAAGAACACACACGGTTATCATTGTTATGTCGATTCAGCATAACCACTCATTTTATACAGTTGCGTATCATTTATGTCACAACTCACAATTATACACTGTTTCAATTTGAGCTTTAATTAAAAGGCTTACGATTCGAATCAGAATAGTGTCTCATTAGAGTTGTATTGTTATTGATAAGTAGACAGTTGTAAAACCGAAAGTGGGAGTCTAATCGCGGTTTAATAGCCGCGGCGTCCTCAAAGCGAGCGTTCTCCACCGCGCGTGTCGGAATGTCGGGATGAATTGCGTAATAATTAAATAAGGGACAAGTTTTATCTATTTTAAAATAAATCAATACAACTGTGTGATTAAGAAAATATATTGTTGTATTGTATTTCAAATGCTAAGATTTTGCAAGGTGATCGCCGGAAAGAGGAAAAGTTATTTATTATGATTAGTGATCGGCACGGACGGAGCAAAAATTTAACAAAACTTACATTACAGTACATTACAGCCATGAAAATATTAATTTCCTTATACCAAATACGAGACTCTGATATAGAGTTAAATTGAACACAAAATATGTGCCAACAATATTCTTATTTTACTTGGTTATAAGTTCTCCTTTATGTCAGCTTTACAAGTTTTGTTAAAGTTTTGCTCCGTCCGGCCGATCACTAATTATGATCGACCTAGATGCCCAACTTCTATATAAGTACCTACGAGTATATTGACTCGCTCATAGTTCTGGTTACTTAAAGTTAGTGGCATAATTGAAGTTAAAAACTTGTCATGTTTTGTTTAGGGAAAAGGGTAAAAGGGATAAAAATAGCTGCGGATCTTGCTGTTCACAGTTCCTTTCCAACACTCTGTTTGCTTATGATAAATAGATAAAGTTAAGAGAAAATTGAAGTACATGAGCCAAGCAACCCTTATTTATTAGGTTCAAATGAGGTTGCTATCCTTTTAATTTTCTTATTTATTACATACGTAGAGTCCACAAAAGAGTCCTCATATAAACGACAGTGCCATGAAATTCAAGAAAGTTAACATCGTTTAGAATTTAAATAACAGCTCTTGAAGCTTAGTCGATTAAAGTCCAAAGTAAGTAAATCCAAAAAAATATCGTTCAGTGTTCAAACCGCGCGTTCGTGTCACCGATAATACCAACACATTGTAGAAAACCATCCTACAGAATGAGACAAAACATTCCATTCTCAGTCTGGCTGTAGTCTCTTCGATCTTCACCGGATACGTGAAAGGCCCATTAAATAGTGTAGTTGTGTCGGCGGCAGTGGGCAGCGCCGTCAATGAATGGGCGAAGCGCGGCCGGCGACTGACTCAGCTCAATGGATCGCCTCTTGTCTTCATTCAACAAAAAACAAGCTTAGATCGTAATTTAATCTTAATACACCTTTAAATATAGTCGTTACGTGTTGTTATAAATATACTGTGCTTGCCGAACTGTCGATTAGCTGCGATTCAGTTAAAACTCATTAACACTTAAATTTGGAATGAAATACGTCGAAATATTTAGGCAATAACCAGGATGGAGTAATTTATTTGATTAGAACATTTTACAACTAGGTACTTTATATGAACGATATACAGAAAGGAAAAGTGCTGCTGGTATAACATGTGAACGGTTAGGATTAGCGAATCGAATTCTCAGATAGCTTCTAATTTCAAATGCTATCTGAATTCAATCGGATTCCTTTTTCGAAATTCATCTAGCACTTTTTAATTTCCTAACTGAAGCCAACACCCGCTGCTCGTCATAACTGGCCAGTACGTGACCGCGGCGTCTTTGATACATCCGACCTTTTTGCTTCTTTACACGTTTTTCTTTAATTTATTTTTGTTATTGGTTACAATATTATCCGGCGGCTACCGGGCGCAAAGGGCGGTTATAATTTCGTTTTATTTATGCAAAATAAAAGTAAGGATTTATTGTGGAGCGGGGTGGGCTGGATCAAACGTTAATTTAATTTGTAGTGCTACTGATTTATTATTGCTTGTAGTATTTAAATATTGCATTTCTATTTGCAAAATATTACTTCAGGAAAGTTTGTTTATAAATGCAAAGTGCGTTGATGCCTTTAGTCTCCTTCTTTACATTAATTTTTGACATATATTTTGAAACCAATGCGACTTTTCATAATGATATTTTTAATGATGGTACATGACATGGCTTTTGATTATAGCAACAATAAAATTATGCAAGTTATTTTTACAAAACAGATCGCGTAAAATTAAATTACTTACTTAAATTACGTTTCATAGTTGTGCGCACCCATAATTAACCTTTTGAATGGTTTTAATTAAAACAAAGCCCTTCTTTAGACACGAGGCGTCGCTAATAGGCGCGTTAGCGATTCGCTAGGGAGCGTGAAGCGACGCGGCGGAGCGAGCGTGGGCTATATTCGACATTTTCTATGCGTTATTGTTATCGATCAGTTTCTATATGTTCCTCCTAAGTCATCTTATTAATTTCGCTATAATTTATAAGCACCATTTGTTTTATATTATGAGCTAACCTAATTTAAAAAACGTAACTAACTGCTGAGTCTCATTTAAACAGCATAGGTACCTACGTAGGTTATGTTATGTAAGTAGGAGTAGTTACAGACACCGGTTACAAAATATGTTTATTTCTTTAATCAATTAATTGAAGACCGTTTTATGACCATAAACAAGGAATTAACAACTAACTAACACTTATAATTCTTATTAAATATGAGAATAGTAGAGTTTAATAACTCTTCTTAAATAATTACTATAGCATTTAAAATTCAAAACATTGTTATCTAATTATAATTGTATGTTACCTTTAAACTTAAAAAAATCATAAGAAGGATAAATAAGCTAATTTTAAGGGCCGGTTTCACAATCTCCAGATTACCTACTTGACAGATAAATTAAAGATGTGACCTTTTCTTTCATATAACAAGAACGAGGAAAGCGATAACTTTAACTGGTAGTTACCTACATAATGTTTATCCAGATATTGTGAAACAGGTGCTGTCTTTACATGGTATATGATAACCTTCTCTCACTTTGTCCTAACCTAAAGTTCCCAAAATCAATTCAGCAAATCAATCACAAAGCGCTAAACTCGCGCCAAAATCTCGCACTACCCGACCGATTAATATTTAATCCAGAGATTAATGCTAACTCGATTAACTGCGGCCGCGGCAAGATGGCGGCGCGTCAAAGCGTCGGCGAGGCAAAGGCGCGCTAATTGGCCGCCAGCCTCAAAGAATGCCGCTACATTTATATTAGGCAGGTACAATAACCAACACAAAAAAACACCTCCTTAAAGCCACACTAATATAGACTATTTTAGCTTGTTTGGCTTGACGCACTGTACCAGTATTAATCCAAACAGCCGGAATTGCTGCAACATATCGATAGCAATAGCTGCTTTATTATTGATTAGGCAGAGTCGAGAGTGCGTTAACGATTAAATTACATGTGCGGTTTCTTGGATTAAAAAGTGTACGTTTGATTAATTTCACTGAGCTAGACTATTAGTGCTCATTGTCGGATTGATACGTTTTTTAGAGCTTTATTTGATTTCGAGATGCGAGAAGTGTTGGTGGTCTGATGCAAGTTGTCACTTTGTTAACGAGTCAATGTCATTTCAATTTTGTATTTTGTTGCTTCCATCTATTTGATTATCTTGTATGAAAGAGCGAACAAGTGTTGCCATACAACATTTATTTGTACTACTAGTTGATTTCTCAAATGTTAAGTCTCCAATTGGAATATGATTATCTTTTATTTGTTTAACCTTTATAATAGTGTCCAAATGTGTATCAAATAAACTACCTCTATGTTTCTTTCTTGCTTTCTTTAAAACTTGGTTGCGACTTGTTTGACGCACGAATATCCCTTTCTAACTAGTCTGGTAGGATACTCTGGTGATCACTTGCCTATGTAAGTCTTATGACCTTGACTTATTATATATTCAGTCAATTGATGTTCTTTACTGTTACTCGTATGTACGGCAAAGCCCAAAAAGAGAATTATGTGTTTGACCTGAAGGTATGTAACTCTATGTTCTCTCATAGAGGCTGGATGGATGTGCCGACTTCAACAGGCAAGGTGTCTTTAGATTCGTCTTAACGTCTCAAGTTTAGTGTAACCGTGTACCTACATTAAAGCAAAAATAGTATAGCGGCACAGTTACCATTTGTGCCATATAGACGACGTTATCAAAACATGCAGTCGGGTTTAAAAATCTTGCTTTTTGTTAGATTTGGTTGACTCTTCATTTAAAACAAAGTCATAAGTTAAATATTTTGATCAAATGATCACAGATGTTTTCTTCATTATTTTTTACCCTTTACTAAATCAGAAACAGTTAATTGCAATACCTAAATGCGTGCACAGTAATCGACCCAAACATGCAGAGAAAATCATAAGTTATGAGTTAGGAATGACAGAAATAAGAAAATTACCCAGGATTTATGGAAAATCCGAGACAGATAGATAGCCAAAGAAAATTTAATAGTTCCCTAGACAACACTTCTGTACTTATCAGATTCCTGTTAGAATCTTAACTGCATTTTGAATCTTAAGCCGCGTTCCACAAATCATGCTTTTATAGAAACTCATTCAGGTTTCACACATAGCTACGAGTATATCAAAAAATACACGTTGTAGGTAACAGGTTGCAATCCAGTATCCGTACCAGAAGTTAAGACGATAAATAACACTCCAAAGCAGACAGACAGACACGTGATGGACGCAAGAAGGTATGGCAGAACTCAGAAGTAACTGTACATATTAGTACCAGTCGCAGCTATTAATAATACTAAATTCGAACCAGTCTCATTGCAATACGTTACTGCGACAAAGTACTAAAATGTACAGCTAACTACTTCTGAGATTAACCGTACAAAGTGAATAAACCGTATGTAGTTTCAGTTGGAAAGGTTCGTATTTTATTCACCCATCGATTAGCTAATTGAGAAAGTAAGATATTCATTTTACTTTCTCAATTTTGAAGTGGTACGCTTATGTACTTCTTCTGTAAATCATGTTAAAAATGCAACATTTTTTTTATTTGTAAATAAATATCACGTGCAAATGACACACAAATCGACCTAGTCCCGATTTAAGCTCTAAGCTACTATGGGTAACTAAGTTATATGAGTACTAGACAACGATAGACTTATTTAGAGAAATAAATACTTAAATACAGAAAACATCCAAGATTCAGGAACAAATACTCGCGCTCATCACACAATATCTGTCCTTATCGAGATTTGAACCTGGGACCACCAGCTTCAAAAGTAGTCTTTAGAGTTTAGACATATTGTTACCTTATTGTTTATAACTCGGCCGCCATTACTGTCAATCAAATAAGAGCTGTCATAACGTTGACAATACGATTACATGAGACGGCAATATGGTTTTACCTATTAGAATAGAGGCTCTAGTTAACAAGAATCGAAAGCCAACT
Source organism: Acleris holmiana (assembly GCA_949316455.1). Classification (NCBI taxonomy): domain Eukaryota; kingdom Metazoa; phylum Arthropoda; class Insecta; order Lepidoptera; family Tortricidae; genus Acleris; species Acleris holmiana. Next base: position 11,019,654 of record OX438784.1, read on the forward strand.
GTCACTTCTAACAGTTATAACGACCGTTTTATTTTCAAAACTATAGAAAACAATGTAAATGACGGTTAGAACTAGACGTGTCCCGAGCAGGCGTGTAACTCCTCAAAGGATCAAAGCCGCCGCCTGCCCATTTACTGCACCACCATGAAGTGTTGACACTAAGCCCGATTTCCTACTGATTTGATGCGGCTTCTCTCATGTAAGACACCAAGTATCAAAATCACACGGTCGCCCTGTATCGTAAAGTATTAAAGGCCAGAATCGCGTGAGTGCCGCCGTTGTTACAGTGGTAGGAGTTCTCTTTCGGATCTTTTGATATGATCTCAAAGTCCGGGGTTTGGAGTGAATGAGCCGCTATTACGGTTATCCTGAGGTATTGGGAATGGGTGCTCATATTTAGCTAGCGAAAAGTCCTGATACTTGCAATGGTAAAACTATGAGACAGTTGAAGACGCTATTGTTCCAGTCTTGCAAAGTCCTTAGTCTAATCTATAATAATACTTAATGGGAAAGTGTAACATGTTTTTTCTTTTGCCAACGGGCAACACTTGTTTGCGAACGGGTGCTGTTTGTGTGGTCCGGTCTGTTCACGTTTTCAAAGACTTGATGTTCAGTTTTTCTAATTATGGCTTTTGATATAGAGAACTCGTCGTGTTATTCTCCTATATAGTCATTCTTTTTAGTTTAATTTCTTTGACCTTACATTTGTAATGGTTTTATTGACGCTAGTTTTAATAACTAACTAACTTACAAATATTGTGTTGTTATTGAAAAAATGACCTTCTGCTGGAGTTTCTTGCGATGCTTCTCCCCAATGCAACATAGGGCTCTTTTTCATAATAATATGTAAAACAAGGAGCCCTCATTACATAAATATTTGGAATTTCGGATTTCATTTGTGGATTTTGTCCTTAGTACAATATTTTAATTAGCTCCAAAAAACGACTTTTACGCAAACGGCAGGCACACAAGCTAGTGAGACAAGTAATTAAACTAAACATTAAAAACCACCAAGAAAAAGCTCATTTTATATTCAACGTTTTTTCCAAAGGTCTATTCCACATTCCCAACGCGCCGGTCGAGCGCTCCTAATTCGTAATGAGGGGGTCCGGTATCAAAATACGAGAGCAATAAGAAATCTAGACCGATAACATCGATGGAATGGCTCAATCGTAGGGTGGCCGCGGGGCGTGGCGGGACAGTCCCGTTCTCGTCGGCAGGAGGAGACGGCAGCCATGCGCGATGACAGTTTCCGCTAGGACCTTATGGTACTTATACTCGGTGTAAGTAGCTTGCGCATATTGAGGCACTTGCGCAGGTTATAAAAACTGGGCAAGAGCATGTCGGACCATGCTCGGTGTAGGGTTTCGAAGCCGTACTTAATATTAGAAATGTGAAAGAAACTCTGTCTGTTTGTTCCGCTTTTGGAATGGAGGACGGAGCCGCGGGAAATAGCTAGTACTTCTATAAAACAAATTATAAAGAAGTGTGCGGGTCCAGCGACTCGTCACCAGTGGATCAAGGTTCAGCATACTGCTCGCGCGAGTAATCCGCACTTGCTTTACTTGCTTCAGCTACGTGCAATGTACATGCACCATTAGTTCAAGAAAGCCATTGTGACAATTCTGTGACTTCAATGAAAGTGTTAGGTCCTGTTTAATTTGGCATATAGATGCCGTATAAACTACTTATATTCGCTTCTACTTTTGTTATGTGCTGTTAGTTTCTAGAATTGCTGGTGGAGGGGATTTGTATTGGGCTTAAAGAATGACCAATTTACGAATAAATTTATTAAGACAGCACGCAAAAGCAGTAAAGTTAAATTCATTCAAATTTTTAATCATTACTAGCACCAGATTGTTATTTTTATTGCGGATGATTTTTTAAATGATTGTAAACCGACGCCATATTTCACAATAAAATTAATAACATGTCCTAGATTGGCCGAGAACCATGGAGGCGCGAACTACGCGGAATGAGCGGATTCGATTTGTGCGATCATCGATATCGTTGCGTGCCGAAACTTTAATCGATTGCTGAGGAATCGACTAGAATTGACTAGTTCATCGTAATAGCTACTGTTCGGCATTTAGTGCTGTGAATCGACAGATTTAATTTACTCAGGCGATTAATATCACACGTTGAAACTTCAACGTGTTCTTCGTATTTTTTATGGTTTCGAGAGTTGGTGTGTGGTCGTACCATTTTGTTTTATGGTGGGAATTCGGTGGAATTTAATGTTTTGACACTTGCTAATGGATGCTAGAGTTACTGTACTTATTTTGTTAATTTGAGGTAGTTTTATTACGCAAACAGCGGTTAAATGTGATAATCAAAAGAGTGCGTATGGAAAAATCGTCGAAGTCTGTTTGGAAATAAGAATTATTAGAAATGAATACATAAAAAGAGAGGCACGCAGTCTTTTAAAAGCATACATTAATAATACTCTTATGAACGATAATTCTCATATTAAACATGTTTCAATCACAAAAGGCTTTATAAGATCCAGTTACTACGTAAACCGGTCCAGCAGCGCCGGTGGCCGGCGTCGGAACTAATTGTGATGTTAATTTTTAATCCGGTCCGTTAATTCACCTACATGAGGCATGCGCCGGGGCATCCTTTCATTAGAAGTCAATCTTGGTGTTTTAAAACAGTACTAGGACTAAAGTATTTAACAATGCCTAAACGATAATTTACCAAGATTTAAGAAAAAAAAAGAACACTACATTTTTTGGCAGCGGGGCAATTTTCGAGAATCGAGCACTCGAAAATTTTATTCGAAAATGAATGTGAAACGGTAAAATCGTTATTTTTAAGTTTAGGGTTCGTCGTGACGATATTTTTTGCATGCTATTTATTTTGAGTATTCGAGAAGGGATCTCTGACGTTTGGCCAAATTATTTTTCGTCATGTATCATTTCGTAAAATGTTTCATTTGGGCAAAAGCTTTGTTTTCCAAAACTGTAAATATTTCAGCATTTTAATAAACTAACCTAACCTAACCTATAGGTTTCTACATGAGGCTCTTGAAATAAATCCTGAAATATTTACAGTTTCGGAAAAAAATGCGTTTGCCCAAATGAAATATTTGACGAAAAATGATTCGGCCAAACGGCGTACTGCCGAGAAGCTATATAATATGGGCATGTGAATGACGAACAAGAGCGCTACCGGTCATAAGAACTGTTGCACAAGCATGTGTAGATAAAGCTATAAAAATCTTAGGCAGTATGCGATGCGACAACTCAGTTAGACATTAGGACCATGACCGCGCCTTTGTTTCGAAATAACATTAAATCACTCTATCATTCATGAATATTCTGTGTGTCTATTCTAGTTTATTGCCCATCCTGCTATTATGTTGTAATCGTGTGGAGGTTATGGTAACTTTTATCCACTTGACAGTACGAGCACGATAGAGAAGCAAGATGGGTTAAAACAACGACGATGATGACATGGTAAGTTAGATATACACAACATGCTCCCTTAATTTGATAGTGTGCCTTGTAGGGCACATATCATAATGTTCCATTTTTTTGCTGGTTCAAAATTAAATGGGGTTTGAATTCACGACTTTTGTAATTTTTGCCAATTTAAGGGTTAAAACATAGGGAAAAAAAAACAGGATTTTCGTCCAAAAAATCCCAAACAATGACAAAACTCATTAACCGTCTAATTCCCTAATCCGAATTGCGTGGCTTCCTCGTCGAGATTGAATGCGGTTTGCGTTACAAGACATAACGCAACGTGGCCCGACGCGTTTTCCAACTAAGTTACGGCGGCGCCGCGTTGCACTGTGGTCTTGGTCTATCCTATATCTAAAGTCACTAACACACTGAGAGCAGAGGCCGTGCGTTCCTATACTAAAAACGCCTCGCCGCTTTGGGAATGGTTTTTATTATAGGGAGGTGCCGCAACGCGCCGCCATCGCTGTCAGTTTGTGACTTGAGACAACTGTTTCTTATGCAGACAAGTATATTTTTGACCTAGGAAAAACTGAGACCGGCAGTTTAGATTCCGATACGGGTGCTTACAAAATAAAGGGATTAATATTGCCAACCACGCTAATCTCATTGAAACTAAGTATTAAAATGATCCGACTTTAAAAAAATACGCTTTTTAAATTAGCTTTTGAGTTTTAACTCTACCAACCCCACCAAGTTGCTTTGCCTGACCAAAAAGGAAAGGATTTTTTCTCGCATGTATTTTTGCATGTGTTGGACTTCTTGGGGTTTTCTCCCTTTACATTTAAAAGACTTGACTTTAAACAGATTTTTAAACGCGCAAAACGTACAATTTATAAAAGCAGTTCAGTGCCCGCAATGTACCAATAGGTAAGTCACTCACAGACTCGCCCACCGAGCGTGACATTATTGTAATAATTTTTCTTCATAATTATCACACAATAATCCTCCAGTAATCTTACTTTTCAATGAAATTAAATTAAGTATTGTGCCTAAATATAAGCATCTCACAAACTCGGTGTTGTGGTGAGAGATGAGCCAAGCTGTCTTGAAAAGCGACATTTCGCAACACTTAAACACTTGGCTGTTGAAAGTGCAATCCGCAGCGTCTGATTGTTAAAGTTAAAAGTAGAAACATTATTTTTATGAAAACTGTTTGAAATATTGTCTATTGTTGCGAGTGGCGTGAGTGATAACAGTAGGTATGAGAGTCGCTAGAAATAATAAAATATAGGATGTTTGTAAAACAGATGTGTGATTCGCTGTTTTTAAATTAATTAATAATACACACACACACACACACACAAACACACACACACACACCCCCACACACACACACACACACACACACACACACACACACACACACACACACACACACACACACACACACATATAATCACGCTTTCATTCCCAGAGTGGGGTAGGCAGAGCTACAGAAATACCAACAACTACAAAAAGAGTTGTTGGTAATTCTGTAACCACATTTTGCACAAACAGGCTAAGATGTTTACCAGTGTATTAGTAACAGGTTGCAAGCCCATCGCCTAACAGTACTAGAAGCCCTCATTCCCTTAGTCGCCTCTTACGACATCCACGGGAAGACATGGAGTGGCACTTTAATATGGTGCTAAAAAAGTATTTTTTATTAAATTTAAACTATTATATAGACACATTTCGCTGTAAACTTCCTTCACGCACCAAAGCTAATGCTTTTAACAGTTTTAATTATCGACCATGTTAATGTTACAACTGATTAATGCACTTTTACCTATTTGTTAATAAGTCAGCCGCCATTGTGATTTCAACGGACCAATCACAGGCCGCGGAACCGATCGCTGTGACAGCCCGATTTGTAAACATAATTCAATTAATGTGTTGCTATTGTTTTACTCTTATCGATAGTTATCGCGTTAGGAACTGCTGTTTGTGATTGAATCGGTAGCATACACTGTTTTTTATGGGACTATAAACTGATGTTTTCAAGATAGGAGAGTAAAATAAAGATTTCTTTATCAGGCTTAGGTATTTAAGGAAAATAAAATTATAAAGTAATATAAAATTGTAAAATTAAGATGTATTCCCAATTACTTGGTGTGACATGAAATTGAATTACACTATCTACCATACTTACTTCGAGATGAGCTTTCATTAGGTATTTCCTTCAATGCAGAAAGAAAAATATAGATAATAGCTTGACAAAGCAAGCTTTTTTTTACTGAGGTCAATTTAATGACAACACCTATGTAATCTACCAAAATGTGAATTGCAAAACAAACGAGTTGTGTAGTTACGTAAGAACATTAAGTGTTTCCTTCAACATTCGGATCCCATCTGATATCCTTCAACGAACAATATTTTTACTTTAATTGCTTTGTACGTCCTGACACAAAGAATACCCTTTATCGTCGTCAATTAAGTTTAAAATTATTTCATCTCTCAATTGAATCATCCTTCGTATGATACCAACCTTTTATGAAAGGCAATTTGGCAGTCGATACTTGGGGTGTTTTGGCCCTGTGTACCTATATCAAGTATATTTAAATACTTATAGCATTTTATTTATTGTGTATAGCTGCCTTTTTAATGGAAAGAAGAGTCGTGACCAGCATTTCTATAGCTTTTTCATTTCTGGAAAGTGAATTCTTTAACCGACTTTTGAGAAAACTCGTTATTGTTACCCATCCCAGGGTACAATAATTATAATAAACACTTTTTTTATTCAATTAGTTGCGGTTTCTGAAAGTGTATTAAACATTTTGACCTACATTAATTATTCATGTAAGAACGGCATATGTTGCATTGTGGCCATTTAAATAATTATCAATAATTAAATTAATGGAGGATGTATAATATACGTTATTTAATTTTGAAAGTTGCGCTCTACTACCTAAAATTTGGAATAGGGATAGCCTTTAACTTGGATTTAAAAGTTCCCGAGGGAATAACGATCATCGAAATCTACGCGGACTAGCACCCGTATTTTATAGACAAGAAAAGTAATTACTTGAGTAATAGTTATGATGTCATATCATAAGTCTTACTAAAATCGTTTTTGAGTCATTACTTTTGCTTAAATAATTACGTTTCGTGTATAAATACTGGTGAAAAAATAGGGCAGAAGCTAGTTAATTAATAATATATATGTATATGATAAGCGATAATTTTCCCATAAGAGGCATGATATTAAATTTCACATTTTCTTCAAAACAAAAGATGACTAACAGTCAACATGGCCATTTAGTGTTTAAATTAGGCCTTTGTTCCACGGAAAACATATTACTCGTAGACATGAAAATGTACCTAAAACAAGAACAAAACAAACAGCATTTTTTTTGCATTATATCTCTAAATTATATTCAACTATGTGGCACATATCGGTCTCTAGAAGCTAAAAAGCAACAACTCAAAAATAAGTCTCTAAACTTATAATCTTGCATACGGTAAGTACATAAAGTTGAAGGTAAATTAGCATTCTTTGCCACTTGTTACTTCTTGGTTCCGTAGTTATTCTCACATTGTGAAGCGGCGAGTGTCAAACGTAGTGTTATTGTCAATGCGTCTTTTAGAGACGGAGTGAGAGAGACAGAGACAATGTAGATCATTGTCTCGTTAACGACCTCTATCAGTGGACTCGGATTTAACTGTATTCTACCCAAAAATATATAATCAACGCTGAAAAAGCATAATTAACAATTTATTTAGGATCCATAATGTTTTTGAGGATTATTTGAACTCTCCTTTTTGTTCAAATTTTTATTTTGATAACTTATTTTATATAGAATAAAGAAAATGATGAATTCTTTACTGTAAAAAGAGATAATGCTTTTAGTTGGCAAAAAAATATATTATATCATTTATCCAAACCAAATCTAATCCTCCTTATAAGCTAATAGTAACAACAGGATTCATTCAGGTTGTATCTAAAATCTTGTTAGGCTCGTATGGAATCAAGTCGCTGGTTTATAAAAATCACAATCTTGTTACAAACGACGAATTATTTTTTTCTGTGTACCAATTTTATACCAGTGTCAAATACATCGTTAATTATACCTAAAATATATAAAACCCAGTATCTTGCCACGGTGTTATACATAATTCAATGAATTAAAGTTAATTAAAAGGAAAATGTATGCACCGGTAACAGCTTATCCATTTATATAATTTGAATACCTTTAATGAGAATATTGCTAAAGATTTGCAGTCACGTGGTCTCTCATCTAAATATAGTGCAGTAAGTCGGCGTTCTTCTTAGCCTACATTTATTATTGGTCGAGTGCGAAACGACCCTAACCGGCGTACGCGCAGACAATGCTCCGCACTAACACGAGAATTAGATAATTCCTAACAAATAGGCGCAAATTACATGCCTTCTACCACTTCTACCTGCTGTGACTGTGTGAGCTATACGTGGCTTAAGAGCTTCCTTTAACACTGTTAAAAAGTCAATCACCTACAACACGACGGGAAAGGAATAGGAGTGAGACGGTTTTAAAAAAAGTTGGCTTGTGAAAACTTTTAAAAGATTCGTGTAAAAGTGTTTTGCTGTCTTAACGAATGGAAATATCGTAGCCACCGTACTACTTGGTACTATAGAAAAACTAATATCCTACTCCTACTAATATGTATTAGTGGATAGGTGGATGTTTGTTACTCTTTCACGCTGCAACGGCTGGACGGATTTGGATGAAATTTGGATAGAGATAGCTATTACCCCGGATTAACACATAGGCTACTTTCATCCCGGAAAATTTAAAAATTCTTGAGGTAATATCGATAATAGAAATCTACGTGGAGCAATGCGCAAGCAGAAGTTAGTAACCAATAACGATATTATGGGGTTGTTGTTTCTAGAAAAAATCATGTTTACGAATATTTTTATGGAAATATGGTAAGAAAAAAGTAATTGTAGTATATTTACCCAAATTAAAAAAAAATACTTACCGGTTTTAACAGCTCTAGCTAAAACCCTTAAAAAGTCGGGCGGATATTAAAACTGCCGGAATCTATTAGATCCCACCCACGCCAAACATATAAGACAAAAACCCGCCTTTTATCGATAATCAACCAATTAAAAAAAGGTTGCGCTTGCACCTGACCCCTAAAACTTACAAAGGAATCGCCTTAAGCATCCAAAAAATCAATCGACTCGAATTAGGAGTCGATTAACTTATCCGAGTCGATCTCGGATCCGATAGAAAGGTGATAGAGTTTTCATCTTGTATTGTGTTCTTAATTGCCCCCTTAGTTTTCTCGTACAGGTTGTTCAGTTTTATCACGACACGTATTGTTTTTCTATTGTTTTAAGAGCACGCTCTATGCGTACGATCACGTCTCGAATGGAACTATTTTTTTCTAACGTGGACTTTTTTAATCATCACATTTGTATCTGTAGAAATAATTTTAGAAATATATACCTACCTACTTACATGTCATTATTATTTTGCCACAGAGTCATCTTTATGTAATGTTTGAGTTTCCCTCTTTCCATATTAAAGAGAGTGGAAATACCATAAAGGGACCAATGCCCGAAATAAATAAAATTAAATATTGCGTTGCTTGCGCCTGTATACCTACTTTGGATTCATATTTTCTCTTTCATGGCAATGTTTAAGACTTACCATCGCGATATAAATATCAATAAAATATACAACTCTTGCTATCTTCTAGCAATCTTGGAGACCGCAACTTTTAACAAATTTTATAAGTCTAAATTACATTTATAAAAATTAACTGATCCGGCGCTCAGTGTGAACACAGACAAAATGTTCGTAAAACAGAGAACAATCATAGAGTCATAATATAAATTATAGTATCCTACAAATGACGACCTGTGGGGTCCAAAGGTGTCGGACCCAACACGTCCGTATTACCCCATTATGAAAAAGAGAGGCAAAAAGCTCCCGCCATTATGTTATATTACACAGGGTGTTCGAATTCGCTGAGTAATTGATTGTAAATGCATTCTGAGCTTTTATTATTGATTGGGGAAATTGATGCGGTTATAAAAGTCTTTTCTTTTCCAAATTTAAGTATGTACATTTATTATTCTAAATATATTAACGGTACGTAGTGTAGTACCTATTAGAAATATCTGCGATTTTGACATTACAAATTTAATATATTGGAATGAAGTGTTTAGGTATTTATGGATTATCCTAATAAACCATATTCATTTTTTTGCATATTACTTTATTACTGCCCGTGAAAATAATAACTAAAAATTATAAAAGTTTAAATAGGACCTAACTAAACCAGCCGAACTTAAGAGATTTACTGAAATAGCAATAAAAAAAGATTTCTTTACGATTTAAATAATAATCACCCTGTACACCGCATACCTACCACAGTTCTTAAATGCGTAACCAATACTCGCTTTAATATCTCATCATGACTCAAAATCCACCGCAAATATACGTGCAGACATATTAATATTAATACATATTAAATACTACTCATTACATATACATACATATGTCTCTTAATAACAGTGCGAGTGTGGTCTCCAATCCGTTGGACAAGGTGCATGTAGTTGTCTCGCTCCCTCACGTGGAGTGTGAGAGGGAGAGGTGTTAATTTAATTATATTATTCGGGTCGCGTCCTATCTTGTCCATCTGTGAAGGTTGTCGGGTTATGATGCGTTCGGGAAAATAGGGTGCGTTATTTTAGATTTAATAATTTTAACGGCATACAGAGACGCTCTCGTTTTTAGTTTCAACTTATTGTCTTTTCCAGAAATTACGTCTCATATTTTTTTAATGGAGATAATCTAATTAAATTTATATAATTATATTGGTAATAACTATTTAACGTTTCAAGAGTTCAGTATATCGTTTACAACTTTTAGGTTCAATATTGTTACATTGAACATATAAAATTGTAAACGATATAATTAAATTATCATAATAATGCGGGCACGACTAACTATGTCACAATAGTTGTCGTAAGGCAACTATTAAGTGAGTACTTTAAAAGTAGTTCTTAGCTTTATAGTCACGCCACCAACACAAGTCACTATAAAAATGAAAACCAAATAAATCCCATCTTACACCTTGCGTCTAAAACGACGCGCCCCAGCCGGCCGAACGGCAGCTCATTATTTAATAACCTCACATTTGGACACCCTTCGAATTATAGGGCAGTTTTTGTAAATAAACCGCGGCCCTTTGAAGCCTTTATAGTGGGCAAATTGATGTTCCGACACCGACCACGCCGCCACAAGGCGATCTTGCCTTTATGCTGGGAAATATTCTCGTTCCGAGTGAGAAAAAAACAAGATGACAATTGAGAACACCATGTATTTGCAATCTGTGGTCATTTTGGCTCATTGACAGTATAAGTGACCCACATTCAATTGTCATTTTTTTAATAGGTATGTTTAATGTTGTTTTTTTTGTGTTTGACGTTTATTTACCCTTTCCATTTTTGTTACAACGACGCTTGAGAAATATTATGCAAAAAGTAAGAAATTTAGTTGCGGTGTTAGAAAAATTAATTATTTTCTGGTTTATTTGTGAATCTTTCAATACCACCTAAAGACTTGATTTCACAAAGTAAGGATTTTGGTAGCCACGCTGTAGCTGCTATTTTAACGAAAACGGAAAAAGAAAATAATGTCGGTTTGACCAACAACACTGTCGCTTTGTCGGTAAAAAGCGATTTCATTAATTAACTAATTAACTAACTAATGAAAAATAGAGTTTTAGTGCTTCGTAACACGGAATAGACTTGTTTTCACACTTACGATAGTATAAAATCGTCCTAGCATTAGTCATAATTTACTCGTAACACAGGAATGATATATCAAACAATCTCTAATGTCCACGCTCGGGGATGTTAAAAAATGCTATTTCCGTTAAGAACGAGAAATTACTTCCTCAATCAAGCAGCGTACGTCCAATGACAAATGACTACGGCCTAACGTGTTCATCCAGTAACATATGGGCCATAGACAATCCCGCCTTTCCTTTTATTGTTCCAATTTCAAACCGTGATGTCTTCTTTTGTGCCAGCAACAAAAGAGTTTTTTTGCAAACCGTGTAAATTGTATTCAGTATTTCGGTGTTCGTAAAGGGCCCCAATGACTGTGTGTAACTTTCGAGGGCCTTTAAAGACTCATTGATTTGCTATGTTATTTTATTAAGTGGTTAATTTTTATGAATGCCGTCCGTTACGAGTTTAAATGACCATTAATTTAAAATGCATTTAGGGCGAATTAGCGGGGAGTGCTTATTATATTTCGCTTGAAAATTGAGAATTTATCTTCGTTCGGTGTGCATGAGGGACTCAGATGGTGTCCAATTAATAACAGGCTTCTGTTTCGAACATGTAATGACTAATTACACTTAATATGCACCGTAGGTATACCTTACGTATACAATCCGCCACAGTTCTATAGTGGGGCAGAGTTCCATTATGCCGATTGTACATATTCTACTATCTATACTAATAACTAGAGTGTTATCGTAATTCCCCAATTAAAACATTGTTTCAGGCACATACATCAGTAATGACAGTAATTACGCTCCAAATCCGTACGTATAAACATCGATGACTTTAAAAAATGGTCAAAATGAGTGCCCCGGGTCAGTGCGGGAATCTTTCAATTACGCCCGCCGCTCTGTAATCATAAAGTAATCACCTATTTGGAGGAGGCAATAAACGTGTTAGTTTTTTCCTGTTCAATAATCAATAATATCTTCATTGCTTGCAATTTCGCGCCACGGAGCTAGGCGTTTCTCCGTCCACATTGCCTTGCGGTTGTTTTATTAGGTATATACTTTTCGTTTTTTTTTTCTTAAATTAAACATAAATTAGGAACGGTAATAAAAAATGTAGTTGCAAATGCTCTTTTTTTATTTTATTAAATGATAGAAGACGACATGGCTAATAAAATAAATATAAAACAAATAAAAAACGAGTATGTATATTTGCATGTTGATATAAGAAAGTGAAGTATTTACACTTTTTACAGACAATATTACGCATGTAATAAATATCTGGATCGAGTGGAAATCCCGTTTAAACGACTACATATTATATACACTATGTATGCTTACTTGATTCATTGCCTCCTTTTCCGAACGTAGACCTAATTCCAATGCAAAACCCATTTCAATTTGCTATTAGTAATGGAAGACTATCAATATTGCTAAGTGGTTTCAATAAACTGCACAGGAAATGAATGGCGATTTCAAATCTACACATTATACAGGCATAATACAATCAGCGCCAGGCCTTACCATTTCCATACAACGTAGACACGATATGGGGATCTTGGACTTTCAATATTTCATTAAAAAGAAACCTAAATTCAACCTCATTTTTGAATTTTGGCGGCAGGTGAGGTTATGTTTTTTTCAACTTTGTTTAAAAAAAAATGATTTAAAATGATTTGTCTTATAGGTACTTACCTATAAGACATACTCGTACCTACATTATAAACAAGCAAGTGTTTTTAACGCACAGTGAGGCATACGATCATAGTTACAAGACAAGTGGAGGCTTGGACAGCATTTCTAAAACTGACATTATTTGTAATCTCAAATTCACAAACACATTTCCATCCCTGAGGACTACGAAGGAATGCTTCTCGACCATTGTTACTGAACCCAGCTCATTTTTAACGGTATTTTCTTAATAAGTAGATAAAATTACATAATATCTTTTTTCTGGCTATGGCTAGCCACGGCTATTCTGAAATCAAGCACCTTTAATAATAATACAGTAAGTATAATAATATTTTTTTCGCGTTTATTTTATTTCAGTCTTCTTTACTGCCGTTTATAGTTATTAATTATATATCGTAATAAACTACTATTATTGTAAGTTTTTTACGACTATAAACGTCTCTGTTACCTACCACCACTAGTAGCAAAGCCATATAATTGGAATTACCTACTGCATTGTAATGATTTTAAACTGTTTATCTATATAATACCCACAATAACGTGTATTTTATTATTACATCGCCGTTGTTAATGCTATTAAAAATAGTAAAATCTAGTAGTATTTTAACCTATGATTTTATGGTAATCGCTTCTTGACCCACACATTTTCAATCATAGAACGTGAGACGTAGATAAACCAACAATAATACATGTTAAGAAAACGATGATTTTATTTTTTATTTTTTGAGGGACCTACGTAGTTAGCCTCTGATGGCTTTGACTACTTCGCCGGAGAGAGGGCGGACTCCTGATGGGAGTCCACGCTATAAATGGGTTTTACACTAGCATGCCTAAGGGCGCCCCTATTGGGCCGACCTCGGACTTAGGACGCTAGGGGAGAATTTCAATCGAATTGGGAAAACGATGAATCAAAAACAACACCTTTTATAATAGTTTATACCCGTATAATTAATTTCCCGCTATTCTCCCTATTTAACTCCTTAGGGTATGAATTTCCCAAAATCCCTTCTTAGCTTTGGATATCCAAGGAATATTCTCTCCAAATTTCAAGTCCCTAGGTCCAGCGGTTTCGGTTTTGTGCCTTGATCGATCAGTGAGCCAGACAGTTTGTCTTTTTTACCCGACTAAAGCGAAGCCAAGGAAGGGTAATGATTGACATCCTATGTAGGTATGTATGTATGTGTGTATATATATGGATGTTCTACTTTGCTAGAGTTCTCGTTCCTAAGATATTTTGAACAGCTTGCTAGTAAAAGTAGCTAGCTGTTTGCTAGTAGTTGTAGTTGTTGTTGAAGATCGCAATGGATGGAGTTCCACTCACAGATGATGTCTACTGTCATTGTTTTGGTTATTAAAGGCGTCTATGTTATCATAATATTAGGACTAGAAGTGGTTCTATTGTTAATCAGATAGCGAATACTACTTTTTTCATTCTTTTTTACAATTGGGTTTTTGTTTTTATGTCGTTTTTTTAATGATGTATAAAGAGAAGATATATTATTAGATCTTTCCACTGCTATCGTGTAGTAACGATTAGTTCATCACCAGGTAAAAAATAAACAAAACGACAAACGTAAGTACCAAAAAAGATTTTGTTCTGAGCTGTTAGGTAAATCTTGTTTTTTTTTTTTTTTTTTTTTTTGAGGGATTTACGTAGTTAGCCTCTGATGGCTTTGACTACTTCGCCGGAGAGAGGGCGGACTCCTGACGGGAGTCCACGCTATAAGTGGGTTTTACACTAGCATGCCTAACCTCGGACTTAGGACGCTAGGGGAGAATTTCAATCGAATTGGGGAAAAACCCAATTTCCTAAAGCTTTGCTAAGAATCATCTCCAAAAACAAACTTAAAAATAAACCGCAAATCCGTTCGTAAGTGTTCTGAGAGACATAGATGCACAAAGACGAGTCGAGGGTTAAAATTTGAATGCACACTTCTACATTTTGAATTCCTAGTAAATTCTGCCATAAAAGTCAAACCAGATTCTTCTTGTTCCTTGTTCTTTAACGGTATTTAATTAGAGATCCCGCAGTTAATAATAATTAAGAATGCTTGAAACTTCCTCTGATTTGCCACCTACATATTTAGTTATTCTCTCTCACTCGCCATTAATATGGCAACTATCAGCAATAGATCTGCTTTGCGCAATTTATCTTGAATGGCCTCTAATTAGAGCAATTAGTAGCAGCCGTGTGTTTTATTTTTTCCTAGTACATTCGTTGACGACCGCTGCGGCTATTTCTGGAGTGGTCGTTTGTAAATATCTAATGCTTTATGAGACCCTGGTAGCCTCTTGAGATTGTTTTCAAGGGTTATGTAGTTTTAATTAATCAGGTTTTGAAATAGGTTTAATACCTATTGATTTTTCAGACTGATCATTACGTTTTAGGTAGATTGAATATTTTTAAGAATTCTAATATGTTATTTTAAATAAAATATTGGTACTTGTTTATTATTAGGTATGTTATAGGACAAAAACCTCTACGTCAATTAGAATTTTTACTCCGTTGCTGGTTCAAACTGAAGTCAAATGTCACATTTGCTTTGACTAAATAAGTTTTTCTGGTAGCACTGACCTTTAGTTTAAGACAAAAACAATGTTAATTTAAAGCGTTTTCAAATGTTCCTTTTAAAAGTTAATCGAATCTTTGAGGTTGTGTGAGCTTATATTCTTCTTTACCTCGATGCTGTGATATTTTGTTTGCATCATTTCCAACCGTTTTAACTACCTAGGTAATATAATTTAACCAACGTCAAATGTTAGATCACTTTAGTGAGAATTGGAAATTATAAAAATTAGAGAGGTCAAAACGAGTTTTGGAACAATAAGTACCTACTGCGTGTAAACTGTAGGTATAGTAGGTAAACGTATTAACTTAATCAGACCAATGTAAATTCAAAGTATCGTGGTCAGTTCAGTGCGAATCTACATTTATCACGTTTAAAACCTTCCCATGAGAAAACCCTGTCTTAAAAACTCACGGATAAAAACATGTAATGTACCTAAGTTAGAAACCAGCAATACGCTGAAAACTTTTAAACTAGCTAGCTGTAAACGATTCTTATTAGACAAAATGTTTCCACTCCGAAAATAAAGAAGCAAATGAGCAAAACCTTACCTCCATTGTCAGTATTATTGGCCTCAAAAGTCTTGCTGGTCATGTGGAACAGAGCGTCGAGAGGAGTATGTGGCGCGTTCGCCGAGTGCGGGGCTCGCCGGGGCTCCGAGCAGCAGTCGGAGGCCGACGAGGACCGCTCCGACACCGAGTCGCACTCCGTGGCCTCCCGGGGCCTGAGGAGGCCCAAGGCGGCCAGCCTCCAGCGCTCCCCATCAAGCAACGCCGCTCCCGCTAAGCGCTGCAATCTCTGCAGCCGCTCCAACCCAGCCGCTGCTCCATCCCAAGGCCTCACAATCCTCGCCGGAGCCCTCGGGCTGTGCGATAAAATGTCCAATATAGAGAAACTCTTCACTCCCTCCCCGCGCCGCTCCTCAGCCGGCTCCGACATCTTCAGTCTCTTCAGCGGGCGGAAGTAGTCGTGCGGCGACGGCGAGCGCGACGGCGCCGGCGACGGACGCCCAACACTGATATCGTCCTCGGAACAGCTGTGCCCGGACATCGACTCCTCCTCCATCTCACAAATCCATCACACGACCACCAAATAAACAGAGTCGAGTCACAACCGGTACGCGGGATACGGCTGACGGGTCGACGCGCCTCGGTCAACTGACGTGGCGGGTGACAGCCCTGGGCCGGGCGCCGGCGGGAGGCGTGGCCGGATTAACATCAGCCAATAGCGTGCGTTGTTTTAAAAAGGGAAGGCGTTGCGATTGGCTAGTGGTGGGTGGCGAGGCGCGCGGGGCTGTCGCACTCGGTGCTCCAATAAAACTTTTTAATCCGGTACTGGATTGGGGGGCGAGATTCGTAGCGTGATTAATACTTGGAGGGGGGTTGTTAATTACCAGGATGAAGACGCGAGTCTAACTGCTGGCTCCATTATTTAGCGGCGATAACGCCGACGTTTGTCTCGGAGGAATTGCCACTTTCCTTCATTTATTATTTATCGGTTAATGGTGGCGGCGTTAGTTAAACCATAAACACGTTGTTGGAGAGTGAATACAAAGTCATAGTAAGCTTACGTACCTACGAGTAGGTATAATGATGGACTTATTATTTTATTGTCAATAAGTACCCTCCTACTTAAATAATATTAATGCAGGTTAAGTGCCTTACATCTGCTAATTGTGATTCATGTTAAACACTATTCAAAATTAAAAGGAAAAAAAATAATTAGAGAAATTTTACAATTTTAAAACCTTAAATGAATATCTCAATATTTTTTCACTTAGTAACTAGTAATGTACTCTACCTAAGTAGTAGGTACCTTTTTCCTTCCTAGGAGCGATTTATTTTACTGCCGCAGTAAAAATAACTGCTGTACTGTATGTAATCACTTATTGTAGTTCTTGCAGCAATTACTTTCTAGTCCCAAGCCCCTGTGCAAATGAAAATTGTTATTAATTGCTATTCGATCCTTTTACCCTGGTACCTGTTTAATATTGCCGTACCTAATAGTTAGGACTTAGATTGGATCTATTTCTAGTTTGTTTCACACATAATTATTTATTTGAATGACAGTTTATAATTAATACCTACGTAGGTAAATAGCTCTACGTTATTTAATATGATTAAGTCACAAAGTGCACAACAAATACACCTACTTATAGGTGAAAAACTTGAGTAAAGAACCTGTTGTATGTAGTTGTGTATGTATTTGTTTATTCATCATCACCATTATTCATCAACTTATCTACCTACTTAGTTCAATCCCCACAAGAAAACAAAAATTGTAATACTAGCACATTTTTTTTTACTCTGTAATTTTTGGTGTATTTAAGTACCTACACCTAACTGAAATTGAGAGCAAGAGGGAATATCTAAGTTACCTAAATGTAGGTTTTATGTATTTTTTATTCATTTATATATTAAAAAAACCGGAATTAATTTGATCTATAAAAATTCAACAATAAGAGATAATACTCGTCCGCCATTTTGTGCGAGTTGTTTACTAGGTCACGCTTTACTGCTTCCAGGGGTTGCCCCGGCGTTAAAACCAATTTATCTTACAATGTAAACCTTTACTTACTACGTTTCGGACTATTTGCTTGTGGGGTTATTTAATTGATTGATTTCACCATTTTAATTAAATTTAAACAGCTGCGTAGCCTACGTATCAGTACAATGTCGGTAGTTCCAGAAAAAACAAAAACAGGCTGTCGTGTTCCGGTAAGGGGATAAGACAACCGGTGAAATTATTAACATAGATTCCATCTTAGTTATCTTGGCTGGCAACACATTTGCGGCCTAAGGATTGCAATCTTTAGATTGTAGCTTTGAGAATGCAAATGTCAACATCTAACATCAGGTGGTCTCTATGCTCGTTTATCGTCTCCATGTCATCTCCAAAAAGGTAGGTACTCGTACACCATTTCAGCATGATTGTTACATTATACTGGTACCTACTTCCCTACCTATAATTATTTAACTGCTTTATATCAATGCATTTCCTTCGAGTTGAATATCGATGAGTTCCTACTTCTTTATTTTTCGTTATTTCATTATCTAGTGGTCAGTGTGCGTTAAAGATAAATATTTATTGAGATATAATTTCAGCTTCGTTTAGATAAATTCTTAAAAAGGTGAGTGTAAAAAAACCTATAGACGTTTATAGTTTTGACTTCGGAACCCTAAAAAAGGTTTACTAAACTCATTTCATAGAAAGTAACGTTTAAGGGAAAGGTTTTCCCTTAAACTTTCTTATTTCTTACACAAAAAGGTAGAATTTCATTAAACACAAACTGCATAATATGCGGTATATTCATTGTAATTGCTTTGCAGCAAAGGTCCCGTTTATTTTCGACAGACGAACTTATATAAAACACATAAAACTATTAAATAAACATTTTAATAACGCAATTTAAACAATCAAGCGTGTAATAAAAAAAAAACAAAAAAAAAAACAAACACTTAGTAAGTTAATGTCATCCGGCCCGGAACCGCCGCCATATTGCGCTTTCCGCTATGATTGGCCAATCACGTCGATTTCCGGATAACTGTGTTATTAACAACCATTACATGACAATGGTTTCGGTTATTTTCGATAGTGGGGTAGTTTTCCGAATGATAGTTTAGATAATTATTGCTAATATAGTTATTCGAGAGATATACACATCATGATATCTAATATCTATGTAAACTCAGGGACAAAAAAACGGGTAATGGAGCTATAGCTACCTACGTAAAGTCGCGTTATGTAGGGTATTATTATGAAATAGTGTTTCCTGTTTCCAAAACGTAAACAAACTCATCGTTTTTATTTTTATAATATGTAACGTAGTGTCTAATTTCCTCGAGTGTATTATATGAAATAGATTAGTCAGTTATACCTACATACAAACTTATTAATAACCAGAGCTCGGATTTTTCATCGCACGTTTAGATGAAAAAAAAATATGGAGTCAATATTGAAATTAATACTTTAAGCGTATTAATACTCAAACTCACTCATATTTTTAGTCCCGTTTTTTATATTTATCATGCTGTAACTATTTCGACTTAATCACGTAGGTTCCTAGTTATACAGACTAGGTATATTGTTGCGATAGACCTTTATCAAACTGGCCGATAAAGATTAATTTAATTAACTTGTCAAGATTTCGAAACACTAATTCCTGTAGCTACATGATCTATGGATATTACAATAGAATAAATTAATAATAATAATAATTAATTATTATTATTAATTATAGCTTACTTAATGTTCATATTACTTTTATTATTTGGCCCATAATATAATGTGTAATTAACATGGCCTGGCATTTTTTGTAATTATTAATGTAATCTTTTGATGTTATTTAAATTAATAAGTATGAGTAGTGTGGTTGCCGAGTTAGAATAGTGCCACTCCATGTCTTCCCGTGGATGTCGTAAGAGGCGACTAAGGGAATAAGGGCTTGTAGTACTGTTAGGCGATGGGCTTGCAACTAATACACTAGTAAACTTCTTGGCCTGATTGTGCAAAATGTGGTCATAGAATTATAAAAAAGTCTTTATAGATTTGTTGGTATTTCTGTAGCTCTGGGACTGAAGGCGTGATGTTATGTATGTATGAGTATGTATATGACTAAAGATTTAATTTTAATATCAACACATAAATTTCTTTCATCTTACCGTAAGACGAAATATACAAGCCCTGGATAGCTAAACCTCGTAAGACCCAATACTTATTCTTATAACATTATAATTGCAACCTTGCTGATTTAATAATAGAGTGCCTTTTAAATTTTTAGCATTATAGCAATATAAATACAATTCGTGATACATGGAAATGACATCTGATTCTGGTACTTACAAAACACATAGAAATTAGATAAAATCAAAACAAAAGACACTATCTCTACCCTGTCTGGATCTTATCAGGTTTTGACAGCTCATTAATACTACGAGTCAACGCTCTGATTTCCAGCTAGATCAATGGAAAACGCTTTCATTATGTGACATAAAAATTAAAGTCGATCGAAATTAAGTGGCATACTTAATAAGAATTCAAAATTCCATTTCATTTACTTTTACATTCATTTATTATTATTACATAAATAAATAAAAAAATCTTGATTGCTTTGCTCACATGTAACAGTCTACATTGGCCCATGTGAGGAACTAAGGTATCCACTCATTTCTTGATTAGTTTATGTAGAAATATGGCAGAATTTTGTCAAGGATACACACAAAAGGAAGCATTTATATTTAATTAAATATTATCTGGTCTCACGCAAATGCTGATACATTTCTCACGCATAGAAGGGTACTTCCTCTCACTGAGTTGATTGTGGTACTTAATATGTGTAATTATAATTACGTTGGTATGTTGTTACACTCGTAATTATCATCGGGATTTCCGCTTATCTTAACAGATTTCATTGTTAACTGGTTATTAGACGTTCCTTTGCTTGCCTTTGGATTGCTTTAATGGTGCCTTTGCATGCCGTGCGGTATCCGCTGCTCTAGATGTTAAAGCCTGGCATGACGCTCAACTGCTTATGTCTTTAGAGAGATCAAGATTTTTCATCTTGGTCGAATCGAAGATATAGATCTTAACATAGTATATGTCCCCTGCCATACATTCATTGGCACAAAATAAATAATTGCAAATGACATTTTACTATCAGTCAGTAGCGACTTTATGCATCTCTTTTACAAGTCCGTTTCGTCGGGAAGTTATACATTGACGACACGTTGGCCTAGTTGGGAGTGACCCTGCCTCCGTAGCCAGCGGTTCTGGGTCAAATCCTGGTAAGGGCAGATATTTGTGTGATGAGCGCCAATATATGTTCCTGAGTCTTGGATGTTTTCTATGTACTTAAGTATGTATTCCTCTATTTAAGTACGTTTATCGTTGTCTTGTACCCATAGTACAAACCTAGAGCTTAGTTTGGGACTAGGTCAATTTGTGTGAGATTGTCCCCTGATATTTATTTATTTATTTGATTTATTTATATAATTCTGATGTTGTATCGCTCTTGGAAAGACATTGCAGATAATAATTGAAAAAAAAATCCGAGACAGACACAATGTTTATTTAAATACAATATTGATAAATTGATTATTGGATAAATACATACATACATAAATCACGCCTGTTTCCCAGAGAGGTACGCAGAGACCACTTCTTTCCACCTGCTACGATCCTGACAAAGCTCTTTCGCTTCTTCCACATTCATACATCGAGTAATGCATGCGCGTCAGTTTCGGGTACTTAACATCCGGCCCTTTTCCAGTATGTCCCCGATTTGATTAAAAAAAGTACGCCTACGGCGACTCTTTCCGACGTACTTATATGTTCAGAAACATCCTCAAGGATCTACTATCAATAGTAGGTCTTAGCACTTATTGAGACTAAAGCATTAATACAATTTTAGAACGTTTACTAACATCTTTACTCCAAGTTCCGCTGTAACTTATTTCACATAAAAAGCTAACTTCTATTTTAATAGCAGGTCAGAACCGGGTGTGTCCTCTACGAAATCTTCATTACCTTAAGTATAGGGAAGCTCATTTGGTAGGAAATAACAATAATATTTAAACTCCTGTAATTGAAGGGCGCACATTTTTTGCCTATTTGTATTAAACCACACACCTCTCTATTAGAGCTTGCAGAGGTGGCGAACTGACTGCTACCGGAAGGGAACCCACTACCGAATTAGAGAATGGGGTCATTAAGGACCACACCCTTAGGGGACTCCAATTGTGGCGGTTGGAATTGATACAGTTGACGATATTAAAGCACACAAAGGAAAATAAAGAACAAAATGAATTCTGACGAAGATGTAAGCATACCCTTTGGTAATGTACCTAGCTATTGTATTGTCACGCCAGAAATCGGATAAGCTAGTTAAGTAATAAAAATTAAATCGAGAGGAAGATGATTTACTTGTTAACTTAACAAACACAATCTATCCTGTTAAACTTACGAGTGAACTAAGTAAAACAAATTATAAATTATGAAAGACAGCATCTTCACGTATTGAACATTAAACAATCGATGTCTAGTAGTAGTAGTATTATTTAGTACACTCCTTATCTAGTCAAATATATAACTAAGGTGACAGTGCAAGCACAGTGTAAAAATACAGAGTCAGCAACACAACACCTTGAACTACCATTACCTAGCATGCTGCCCTGCGGGACCCCCTCGTTAGGAGCGGTCATTATAACACATCTCAATTTGTTCTCGACGCTTGCGTGTGGCCAACAACGCTTGAAAAAGTTCTGAATGAGTGTGGTTATTGAGAAAACTATGATTGTCTGGGGATAGATAATCTCAATTAGGATAAAGATGCTTTTGTAGCTTTCTGTAATTACCTATTGTGTTAGATTAGACGTTAAATTTATGCATGAGGTTTTTCTTGTGTTAAAAGTTGAAATCATAGCTGTCTGTTTCAAATTGGAGAACAATTAGTGGTCATAACCAAAAAAGTTGGTATATCAAAGGTTTTGCCTAAAAAAACCGTTAGCAACTTATCCTCTCTGATATTTTGGACATTAATAGATTTATGCAGAAGTAACCGAAGGATCTATGTTCGAAATATTGGGAACAACGAGAACAAAGTACAGAACGTATAATTTAAAATGTCTAAGCGATTACATTGTAAATTATGAATTGCTATAAATTCAAATTCTTCATCCCCGTCCTACTGTCCCTAGCAAAGTAAGACGACGTAACAGCTATAAACAAAACGATCGGCAACAAATATCGCTTAGATAATATTGAAGATTGGAAACAAGGAACCCCGTTGATTAGAAAATTTCAATGTTTTCACTGGAGTAAGCGTCCACTTTAAATAACCGCTTCGAACGTAACTTCAAAGAAACTAATGTTCAGTAATAAAACGATAAAAAACTTACCTAGTAATTATTATCACCTACGAATTAAAACCATCCACAATTGTGTTTCAAACAATAATATCAGTAATATAAACCTATACTTAATACAATGTGGACGGAAGACCGCAGTCGGGTGGCTTTTAGGAAATGGGTCAATTACCCCGGGCCATTACTACACCTTTATTTGTGTATATCCATGTGTTTGGAAATACCGCTTTTTTACCCCCGACCGAATAAAGTCCATCTTAATATTTTAAATTTTCAAAGTCGATTCCCATTTTTTTTATGGATTAGGAAGGCTAACTAGCACAAACCAGATATAGTAGGATCTGAGATACATAGACGATTGCATTCTCAGTTTACAGTCTTGAATCTGCAAATGCGTTACTTACTTAGTTATGTCTATGATCGTTTCGTAAATTTTTACTGCAGTCATCAGGGAACCTAACCAATTATTAGCCCGATTTTTTGTTTGCATACTGTTTATTTAGTCAAAGGGTCATGCCCTTTTCTGGTACTTATTTGTGTCGCGCATCATGATGAGAATAACGTTGTTTCTTTTCTTCTGTTTTTCCATTGTGTTAATTTCATTATTTAGGCAAGCATTTTCTCTGGAAACTAGCATCTTTTTTAGGATTATTAAATTATTATATAGCAATATTTCTTTTAAATCCTGTAGGGCGAGACAAGTTCCATTCGACAATCGTTAGCGATTATAATCCGATTGAAAAATGTATAAAATTGAAGTAAGCCACTGAGATAGTACCACGTGAATGTCTCGGTGGCTTACGTCAATTCCATACGAAACATAATCGCTAACGATTGTCGAATGAAACTTGTCTAGCCCTACAGGATTTAAAAAAAATATTGCTGTATAATAATTTAATAATCCTAAAAAAGATGCTTATCCTTATATATGATAATCCTAAATAAAACAGTTGTCAATCAAAAACTTCAAAGTTGCAATAGATACCCGTCACCGGACAGATTCTTAAACCTTATTGCTTTTGACACGTTATCCTATTGTCAACGTTTTGATAGGTCTTATTTACTTGACAGTAATGGTGACCGAGTTCAATTCAATTTCTGTGAAAATAATGGCCCCATGAATATTTGGATGATTCTGCTAATGTCGAGGTTGGATAGTGCACTGCCATTTGACGTTTGGTCATGTTTGGTGGTGACAGAGTTAGTTAAATCAATATTAATTTACCGCTTAGAGTCTGGTATAGCCTAGTGTGATAACTGTAAAGTAAATGTAATGTTCTTTTATCTTTATCTTTCATCATCACCATCATCATTAGCTGAAGGGCATCCACTGCTGGACAAAGGCCTTCTCCGAAAGTTTCCAACGACGCGACAGTCGGTTTTCTGCAACTCTCATCCATCTCTAACTTCATCTTTGCTTAATTTAAGCAGTTTTAAGGCATATTTTCAGCAGTTTTGAAATCAAACAGCTTTTTAAACCGACTTACGCTATAATAGCTGATTGCAAATTGCGAGCGTGTAATATGAAAAGTTCTAAATCAATTCCACGGCACAAACAAAGTAGTTGAATGCAATTCCACGTAATTCTGCAATTGCTACCGGCAATGCCGAATAATGGCAATAAATGGCATTCGCTTAACCAAGAAACTATTCTTAAAACTACACTTATGTCTATGTTATGGGATCTTTAAAGGAATGGAAGTAATAATATTTTTTGATGACTCGTTAGCCTAGTTGGTAGTGACTCTGCCTACGAAGCTTGCGGTCCCGGATTTGATTCCCGGTCTAACCAAGTATTTGAGTAAATGAGTAGGTACCTATATTTTTCCCGGAGGTTTTCTATGTTTCTCTCTATACATATAAGAACGTTTATCGTTGTCTAGAACGTAGTACAAGCCTATTGCCTTAGTTTGGGACTAGGTCAATCTGTGTGAGATTGTCCCGATGATATTTAATATATAATCAAGGCCTCTATTCTATTGGGTTAAACCGATATTGCCTTTGACTTGTTTCTGTATTTTTAGAATTCAGATAACTTTTATGTTGAACTTGACATTAATAACGGCCGAGTTAAAAACCTTACCAAAACACGTCAAATGCAATATCGTTTTAACCCAATAGAGGCCCAGTTTGTTTTTGTATCTATTTAGGTTTACCCTTGTTTTGTCGTTTATTTATTATGATCTATAGACGGATACACGGACAGACAGATACACTAAAAACAAAAACTTAAAATATAATAATAATAATAATAATAATATCACGGGACAATGTCACACAAATTGACCTAGTCCCAAATTAAGCCCTAAATAGGCTTGTGCTATGGGTACTAGACAACGATAAACTTACTTATATAGAGAAATATATACTTAAATACATAGAAAACATCCAAGACTCAGGAACAAATACTCGTGCTCATCACACAAATATTTGCCCTTACCACTTACTTAATATATCTACTATTTTCTAGGTCGGACGTTAAAAAACCTCCTATTCATTATCAAACATCGTGCCCCAAGTGACGACAATGTCACAAAGTTACGATATCGCTGTGACGGTGTCGCCGATGACAGCGGCAGGGTGACAGCGACAATGCGGTGACGACGCGACAACGCTAATCACGAGTATTGTTGTCGCAGATGTAGCGTGGGGTGACCACGATTGCAGCTTAGCGAGACTATACGATATAAATAAATATTCGAGGACAATCTCAAACAAATGGACCTAGTATCATACCAAGCTTTAGACCTGTAGGTACTAGTGTACTAGATTACTATAAACATACTCGTGTTTATCACACAAATATTTGCCCATACCGGGAATCGAACCCGGGACCCCGAGACTTCTAGCTTCGTAGGCATAGTAAATTATAGTGTGTAAATCCATATATTTTAACGACGGTTAATATGCATCCTAATGCCACGCAATGTATTAGAAATAGCCCAAATAACTGTTTCTTACATCTTCGTTTCAACTGACAAGGTTCCAAGTACATTGCTGCTCGATGGGTCCTTTTAAAATTAATGGCGCTCTATGTAGAGTTATGAACGAAATTTCACATCTACATGTCTTGTAATACTTATACTACGTCTGGTTTAAAGGTTTGCTCGTATTCCGTTTGCACATTTTATATTTCAAATTTAAATTTTTAAGAAGCGGATTTAAAGAAAACGCTTCCTAAGTACCCCGCAGCAAATATAGGGAAAAAGTGGTTTCAGTCAAATCTCACGAAATTTTAGTATGACGTTGATTCAAATCTCCTGATTATTTTTTTATAAGGGCACAACTCTCTCAGATGTTATACTTTCAGATATAATCAAGAATATTTTTTCTATTTAAGCGACGTGTTTTCTGAACTCGATATATTGGAATGATAGACACTGACATTTACTGACGTTCTGACTTCATGCAGTCACCAACTGTCAGCTATGTCCGCCTGTTTAAACCCATGTATTATTTATTATTATTTATTATTCAATCATTTATTATCGCAAAAAGATACAAAACATTTGCTTTACACAATCGCTCCACAAAACTATGTTTATGAGTGACTGTGGAGTCAAGTCTCAGTCTCAGTAAAATATTAAACCACAGGTAAATAAATTGATAAATTGATACCTTGATACTTGATCTGAAAGTATACTTCTGAGAGAGTTGTGCCCTTATAAAAAAATAATCAGGAGATTTGAATTAACGTCATACTAAAATTTCGTGAGATTTGACTGAAACCACTTTTTCCCTATGTTTGCTGCGGGGTCCTTTATTCGTAAGTGAAGGCTTGATTTATCTATAATCGCAAAGTTGTAACGTATGTAATAGATATTTAGTATTTATGAGGTTCTGGCTTAACACGTTTTCGTGGCCAGAAGGTTATATCATACACTTTTTCAACAAACTATAAGTACTAAATTAGGACGACGAAGGACTATAAAAATAACTATCAAATTAAGTATTAATTAAACAAAGTTCTAGTTTATAATCACTAATCAGCTAGGTGTAACTTTTCAATTCATTGTTGAGTTATCAACCAGCGAGTCTGAATTTTCTAGACAAAGAATGATTAGCATTATAGTGTGAGTACCTACGTTTAATTTAGTCGCCGGTTTCGTTGAGGAAGCAGCTTGGCCATGACGAAAAAAATACTTCGTGAATTAATTAAAAAGTGAGAACACAGATAACCTTGAAGCCTTGGCACCCCACGGGACAATATGCTCGTTTAATTATCTGTGACCGATGCCGGCTTTATCCGGCCATTCACGGATGCGACTCAATCTACATCGGGTCTAATAGAGTCCCCATAATGGACACATGATTTGGAGATCGTTACAGTTTTTTTTAGTTGTATGAAATAAGTCTGTGAAAATTTTTGGTAGATCACGTTTTAATTTAAAGTATCTGGAAGATCGAGTGTCACTCCGGATCAAAACGAATTTCTCCGAAGACAAGATTTTTTTTGGCACTCGAAAACCGCTATATTGCAAATTTCATCCAAATAGACCCGTAATCGAGGATGCGATTACAAATATAAATAGGTACAAATGTTGCTTGCTTAATTAGTACTTCGGTCACCTAGTGGCTTAGGCAGTCGACTCGTAAATTGTAAGGTACCGAGTTCGAAACCCGCGGTCACATGTACCAATGACTTTCCTAACTTAACTTAACCCGATGCTCTTACGGTGAAGAAAAACATCATCAGGAAACCTGTTCATTCGAACATCTGAGTGCGTAGATGGTAATTGCATAAAACCACCTTACCATCAGGTGGCCTGAGTGCTCGTGTGCCTTCTCCATAACATAATAATAAAATAAAAATAATAAAGGTCCCAAATGGTCGTACTGTATCCAAATGGGAGATAAGATAAACTTATGCTTACGATTACTCTGGGAAATTGTATGACTTATTAGGATCAAAATAAATAATAAATATCAGGGGACAATTTCACACAAATTGACCTAGTCCCAAACTAAGCTCTAGGCTTGTACTATGGGTACGAGACAACGATAAACATACTAACATAGAGAAATATATACTTAAATACATAGAAAACGTCCAAGATTCAGGAACAAATATTCGCGCTCATCACACAAATATCTGCCCTTACCGGGATTTGAACCCAGGACCGCTGGCTTTGGAGGCAGGGTCACTCCCAACTAGGCCAACGTGTCGTCAAATAAATAATAAGAAAGTAACTTTTGTCCGCCTTCGGTTTATAAACTATTTCTGTGCCAAATTCCACATCGATCGATCGAAACATTGATCTGTGAAAACGTTACAATCGAACAAATACACTTTCACATTTAAAATATAATTAGGAATTGTTCAATCTATACATAGATGTAGTAACATGAAATAGCTCTTACGGCCTGTTTTTAGGGTTCCGTAGCCAAATGGCAAAAAACGGAACCCTTATAGATTCGTCATGTCTGTCCGTCTGTCCGTCCGTATGTCACAGCCACTTTATTCCGTAACTATAAGAGCTATACTGTGGAAACTTGGTAAGTAGATGTATTCGGTGAACCGCATTAAGATTTTCATACAAAAATAGAAAAAAAACAATAAATTTTTGGGGTTCCCCATACTTAGAACTGAAACTCAAAATTTTTTTTTTCATCAAACTCATACGTGTGGGGTATCTATGGATAGGTATTCAAAAATGATATTGAGGTTTCTATTATAATTTTTTTCTAAACTGAATAGTTTGCGCGAGAGACGCTTCCAAAGTGGAAAAATGTGTGTCCCCCCCCCCCGTAACTTCTAAAATAAGGGAATGATAAATGTAAAAATAATATATGATGTACATTACCATGCAAACTTCCACCGAAAATTGGTTTGAACGAGATCTAGTAAGTAGTTTTTTTTTAATACGTCATAAAAACATTGATCAAAGCTACAACGAACTTTTATATTATGTTACTTGCTGCTACGGAACCCTTCATGGGCGAGTCCGACTCGCACTTGGCCGCTTTTTTTTAATATGTAAGTATAAGTAAGTACCCACTATTCGTAGTCATCAAACTCATAAGACATTACCTCGCACAAATATCATGACGTGTGTGTGTAAATTGTTATTTGTTTTTACTACATCAATACCCAAAGGATTTTTTGTCTAAACTTAAATAGATACTACGAGTGGGTATATCCGGCGAAAAAAAGAACGGCACAAAGAAAACTAAGACTTTTGAAATTGATGTTATATTTATCAATACATCATAAACACGCAAATTGCCTTAATTGCCTGCACAAAATCTAGGTAGCGGGAGCCGTTCAAACAATGAAAGGGTCGTTTTACCTTAAGGGTTCCCGCTAATTTTCACGGCAAAACGAGATCGAAACGTTAGCAAACCTCTTTATCATAAAGTCAACATTCGCAATCCTAATCTGAAACGACTGTATTTATTCCAAATTTAAAGTGACTTATGACTTTTTATTCTACTAGTAGTTGGACAATGTTGCACCGAATAAATATTATAATGGGGACCACCTTTTAACGCCTCCGTATTTAGGTACACCCTTTTAAAACATTTACAAACTTATTCATACTCATTCCAAAAATGTATACCAATCTTTTGCCAAAGACTTAGGGACTAAAACGGAGTGTTTTCAGTTTTTTAACAGTAATTCACACTTGGTAATACTGGTCATTCGTCATCGATGGATGTCACATTACGGCTCTTTTGGCCGCACAAAGGATTTGGAATCTCTTTTGATCAATGCTTTTTATAATAATAGATACTTTGTAGACCCTTGAGAAATGTTCAATTGTCGCGTCCAATGCTTACTAAAGCTGTCTCGATCTTAAAAATATTAAGAGAAAACCGTCAATGTAGTGAAAATGTATGGTTGTTCACTTGATGTTGTCATCATTATAATTGTATTAACTTCGTTCAATAACTCAAAATGGTACCTTGCCGTATAGAAGTCGGTTCAATTTGAATAGAGTCACTAAGAGGTGAAGATTGCGATTGAAATGTATAATAATGGATGAACTTTTCACAGAAAGTAATCGGTTATGTTATACGACATGTTTGAGATGGCATGGCAGATGCATCAATCACGAAAGCATGGTTGTTTAACGTCAATCTTAGGTATCTAAACAAACTTATTCCCACGAATAAACGACTAGATCATGAATAAATCTAAAATACATACATACATTACATTATGCCTTCATTCCCAGAGTGGGGTAAGTAGAGCTACAGAAATACCAACAACTACTTTTTGTGTTTTACATACATACATACATACATACTAAAAAAAGACTTGTTGATAATTCTATAACTACATTTTCCACAATCAGGCAAAGATGTTTTCCAGTGTCTAAGTGACAGGTTGCAAGTCCATCGCCTAACAGGGGGGTTATTATGACCTTGCTATGCAGTTCATTTTACGGAGAGCATAAAGGACAGAGCTATGGCAGTTATATAGCTCTGTCCTTTTCTCTGAGCGTAAACAGGACTGCATAGTTATGTCATAATAAACCCCCCAGTACTAAGTACAAACCTGTACGACATCCACAGGAAGACAAAAATCTAAAATGAAACCGGTAAATAAACATTAATCATTTTCTAATCTTTTTAAGCTAAACAATTAACAGGCGACTATTGTGCAACGGGTCATATAAAGTTATTTGGGTTCGGGTAAAGTTATTAAGACTTCGCAGGACCAGCGTATCGTGCAGCGAAACACAGCGCAGAGAGTGTTTCATCGTTTTTGAACTTCATGAAATAATATCGAAATTAATTAACACCACCAATTTTCCGCAAGCGTCTCCTCATATTTATACTGTTCATTCATTTCAATCTTATTTCATCACGTCTAAAGGCGATGATGCTTTGGCAGTGAAAAATTATGTGCGGAGCGCTTCGCTGATGTGCGTCGGCCCCCTGAGCATAAGCACGCGAATGAGAGACTAGTACAAACCCTAAAGGTTTTTTAATTGCTATCGCACTACTACAGCGCTTATATCGAATACGGTAAAGCAATTATATTGCTTTTGACGTGTTATTGTCAACGTTATGATAGCTCTTATTTACTTTTTTTTTTTAACCGAATTTAAATTTAAACATCAAAGGCATTATGGCTTTACCGAGTTGAACATGTACCCTTGTTATAAAATACTTAGCACATTAGGTACATGTATGTTACCATCTCCGTAAAAATGTCATTAGTCATTTCAAGCCACCGAATGTTTTTCGATTCTTATTATACACGTTTACACGGATACAAAGAACAAGATATCAAAAACTGTTACAATGTTGAATCCTTAAAATAACCCACACGTTCATCATAAAAGTATAAAGAATAATATATTAAGTTTAAAAAATCGCAAAAACGCCCATAATGTAATAATGCAATAAAGAAACCGGAATAGGAAAAATAATCATACCGTCTGACAATTAAGACTAGAACGTCTTAATTTGAGAGCATATGGTCGTATAGTTATCACGCGGCTATAT
Source organism: Acleris holmiana (assembly GCA_949316455.1). Taxonomy (NCBI): domain Eukaryota; kingdom Metazoa; phylum Arthropoda; class Insecta; order Lepidoptera; family Tortricidae; genus Acleris; species Acleris holmiana. The sequence goes on from OX438784.1 coordinate 11,051,418, forward strand.
AGCCATTAAAAAGGCAACTGCCTGTGAAATGTGGAGCGGGAAGTGTGACCGAAGGTATTCTATGCTAATAATACATTTACTAGAAAGGTGATATATATTGTAGAGTCATTACACTAAATAATGACTTTATAACCGTGTAGCTATGGCATAAAATCGAACGTGAAGAAAAAGTACGTATTGTCTTTTCGACGCGTGTGTTTAATTATTTAGGACTAAATGGCCGCCAGAGACACAGCTTGCAACGGCTTCGACTTATGAGTGGTTTCGCTTTAGTTGTCTTTAATTTTGTATGTTAATTTGCCCGGGAAGGTATCCTTTGAGACTAATGTGGCTCTTTAGCTAAAAATATACTTTAAGCTTTGTGCTAGGTCTAACAGCTGTCGAACTGTTGGATAAGTCTTATATCCTTATGACACCCAAGCATACTACAAAGAGGGAGATTTTAATAAGTGGGAATTTGAACCTAACGGCAAGCAAATAAAGTTCAATTACCTTTGCTCTTAAATGCCATTTTCATCATTGAAACTAATGAAAATGAACTTTATATCTACTGAAATAAAGTTTAAACTAAATCCCCTGGATTATGTACTTCCTATAGCACACCGGGTCTCACGAAGATATAACTGTGCATTTAGTATTATTGTAATTATATTGTAATTTCATAAATAACTAGCGACCCGCCAGCGGCTTCGCCCGCTGCAATTTTCACTAAGGGGTATGAAAAATAGATGTTGGCCGATTCTCAGACCTACCCGATATACACACAAAATTTTATTAAAATTGGTCCAGCCGTTTCGCAGGAGTTCAATAACGTACACCGTGACACGAGAATTTTATATATTAGAGAAGATAATACTTATCTTTTTTTATTTTTTATGGTAACATAGAGAAAGCAATCGAGCACACAGGCCATGATGGTAAGTGGGATCTGAGACCCATAGACATTTTTAAGTCTAAAATCTTAGGACTGTACCTCAAGAACCTGTAAGAACCTCACAAGGTCCTACCACTACAAAACATTGTACACTCATTTGGTAGCAGGCATATTACAAACAAATAGAAGATAAGACAAAATAATTATATCTATTGCCTGTCTCCTCCAATTCTTGCCAAATACCATGATCGATTTCACCTTTATGTTAAGGTTATTGAAAAAACTTGTTATCGAATCGCACTTTTTTTGCAAAGCTTTAAAATATAATTAACTACGTGTGTAGATTAGCCTTAGAACGCGGTTAAATCTCGTGTATAATGTAATGGGTTTTAATGCCACCCGCGGGAATACCGAAAATAATCGGGATTCAAACACCCTTTATCAAAAATATAATATATTGCTGACTAATCAATAAATAATTATCGTTTTTTTGGATGTGTATCAGACGGCCAATATAAAAGTTTGAGCATGGTTTTATAATATGTGCTTTGTCTGTCATCAGATCATTACTACCAGGCCCAAAAAGCATTATGGTATTTAAAAGGTTACTCAAAAGGTTTATAGGATTATTTTTTTAACCGACTTCAAAGAAAGGAGGAAGTTCTCAATTCGTCGGGTTTTTTTTTATGTACGTTCCCCGATTACACTAAGACCGCTGGACCGATTTGTTTTTTTTTTGTTTGATTGAGTAGGTATTCTTTCTAGTTGGTCCCACTTCCAGCACGTCAAGATCTGATGAATGATGATAATCACACGCCGGAGGTTTTAAATTAAAATAAGACTAATTAGTTAAATTAAATTGTTACTAAAATGTACCTTTCAATTTACCTTTTAGCTTTTAAATGCATTAAATCTCTTGACCACCCAAAAAAACCCCACGTCACACGTACTAGGCGAGCATAAGAACGCAGCATTTTTTCGATCCATTTGAATTGGGTGCCTCTTAGCGCAGCGGGCGATTAGCGGTGGCTGTGTCGCTCTCTCATTACCGCGGCCTAATTGCAGGCTCAAACGCGCCGCCCGCTTTCATCTCGCCGCGGCTACAAGTACACTGGGGGCTGAAGCGGGAGGAATAGCGGGGGCGGGAGCGGAGGCGGTTGTTGGAGCTAAGGATGGTTATGTATGTGGCATTTCGATGTGTATAAGGAGAATAAGGATGTTGTTTGACGCAAAAATTTAGGTGTTGGAGTGTGACTGCGTGTACCACTTAATTTTATTTTCCTTCTTACAGTGGAATGAAGAGAATAATTAAGATCTAAATAATATTTTATTTAAATTTAATCAAAAATCGGCCAAGTGCACGAAGTGTTTCGTACCATTATCTATATACAACAAAAGACACTATATTATATATACCTTAAAAATACCTTTAAAAAAAACATTTGTTGTACGGTAGCCCCCTGAAAAAAATATTTTATTATATTTTTAGTATTTGTTATTATAGCGGCAACAGAAATACATCATCAGCTCGGTGACAGACAGACAGACAAGCGGGCAGCGGAGTTCACGTTGTAAACATTTTAGTGAAAATGTATATAAAACTAAGAAATTCACAAAATATTATATCAAAGATTTTAATACTTTATTTAATGACAAAGAGTAATTTTGTGTTTTTTTTAGCTCTCTGTTTTTTATTTTATATTTTTTTGCTTACGAGTATAATTCATTCTAAAAATTATACATTTTGACGTTAATATAGTTCTAATTAAGAAACAATTAACATTTTAAACTTTAATGCTTTGTACATTACGTAACACGCAATATTACTAAATACCTAAAACATACCTAGAGCACCACCGTACAACTTCTATTTTTTTAAATTGTTAAAATGTACCACACATCAAAAACGAAAACTTTAAAAACCAGTATTAATCGTCGTCGCTATTAAGAAACTAGTCATACTTCCATGTATTCTAACGCTCCGCTACTCTCATCACAAAGCACCAACCTTAAATTTGATAATATGACGAAATTTCTCTCATTCCAGAATACATTTGAATTTAAACCATACTCCTCATTCCTAGGGCACATTACCATGATGTTACGACTAACTCGGCGTATAGTAATTGTTTTTATTCATTTATTACCACCATAGAGGTAGAATGGAGGCTGTAATGGCGTCAGTTGAAGTTATCATCGTGTCTTGCACTAATTTTATTGGAAGGTTTTTAAGTTTATTGGCGGGATCGGAAGCCTTTAGGGATTAAGAGATGAATCGGGAATGGCTTAATGATTTAGGCTTAATGTTTTTTGAATTCCAGTGTACTTTAGGACAATGTTATACGCACGGAGCTGGTTTTCAGGTGGTCGCAAGGGTCTCAATTAATTTAAAAGAATTTAGAAAAGATGTTATTGGTCTGTAACTGTATTAGGTACTTAATTTTATTTTAGTTTCCTGGGGCTTCTTCATTAGGTTAGATTTAATGAGGTCGTTAAGTTTAGGCCGCTTACTCGTACTTTGAAACAGGATTGCATCACGATTAATGTTATGAGTTTTTAAGTTTGAAATTCGTTAAGTCTTCAATAGCAACAAGTCAAATCCTGTGGTCATCTTCCAGCTCCGTCAATAGACCATATACCAATGGCACTACACATCTGAGTTAAAAATGTGTGCCTAATTTCAGCTTATCAAATCAGATATTTTTTTAAGTAGAAGGTACACTAGCAGTCAGGCCACCTGATGGTAAGTGGAATCTGAGACCCATAGACGTTTGAATTCTCGATACTATCTAAGACCCCAAATGCGTTGCCAACCCTGAGGACTATGATGAATGCCTCTATGCTAGTAATTTCACCAGTTGTCTTATCCCCACACTGGGATACAACAATGTGAACACTGTTGGTGGTTAATGGATAAGATAGTGGTAGCGACCCGGACGGAACCTGCACAGCACCACAGCAAATGGTCGAGATGGGCAAATTTTGAAGTAGATTTCAATCAATCAATCGACAGTTTATTTCAGCAATGAATATGAGTAGCCTAGTATAAATAACTGTCTCATTAAGATAATGTGAGTATATAGAAAGTACATTAGTTACCTATATTTTTTGTTACAAACAAGTATATTTAATAAAAGCTTGTAAAATAACCAGAAATCAGGACCATGACCATTAAAAACATTCCTCTTTGCTAATGTACGAGTAACTCTTAAAATTGTGTCAGGTAATTCACGATAATTACATTTAAATAAATAATTGGTCAAGTACGAGGCGGATGCCGCACTGTGAGGGTTCAGTAAACAATTAAGTTAGATCTCCAGACCAGTAAAACATTTGAAATTAGAGATGAAAATATGGTGGATATTGCTATCTTGTTTGTTTTATTCACAGTTTACAATTCATTTATAACTTCTCATGCTCGTAAAGTCTTTCTTTATGCAGGGTATATAGGCTACATTAACTGTGGTCGTCATCTAGACTAAGACAATTAAGCCCTACAGCTAGACAGGCGAGGTGACTGCACTAAATAAACATGTTATTTGAATACAATTATTGCCGCCTTAATCCAAGAAAATGGTTTTTTTACATTATCAATGTTTTGTTTCCTCGTAATCTAAGTAAAAAACAGAGGCAGTCTTAAAACCCATTTTATCCTCGACTTAATTATCCATAAGGATACGATAAGTCTCTAAGTATTTTATCTAAAATAGTTTGTTTTATGACCTTGTACAATGTACTATTTCAGTTCTAGTAATTTACAAAAGTTACTGGGGCCCATGAATACTTACTTCCATATCTTTTTTGAAATACGTTACAGGTAACATTTTTGAAAATTTGAGATCAATAAAATAAAAAGTATCATTTGACTGTAATGCTCAAAAGTCATGCTAAAGGCCCATTTGTAAAAATAAATCAAGTAACTTCAAATTCCGTAATAATATTCGGTTTTGGGTCATTTTTTACAAATATTTACCAAATGCATGTCCTTTTACAAACTACAGATTCAACTAACAGCAGAATTTAGCCCGGGTACAGAACCCTAAAGTTTCAAGTAATAAAATACCACCGACTACATTTAATTAGCTGTAAACTTATTGACAGCTCATAATTTAAGAATACGTAAAAAAAACATTCAGCCATTGAATCCATGGTTTATTGCATGGACCACCAGGGTAACATAGCCGTGAGTCGTGATCCCATAGAAACATTACTCTGAATGGGTACTGGGGTATTACCCTGTGGTTACGTACGGGGGAATTAGATGGTGCGCGTAGCGGGTAAAATTTAAATTAAATTAGATTATAAGTGTGTTGTGCCCGTATTGTATAAGTGAAAGTGTGTTTGCTTGCGTGATCTTTGAATTCTGCGACTGAGAGAGGCCAAGACAAGATGTATAACGCTAAAATAAATGATTTTCGAAAACGTCTCGAAATGACATAAAGCAGACCAAGACGCAACTGTCTGGCAGCTTATAGCAATTCCATAATTATTCCATACATTTTCGTTAGCGATAACGCTCGTAGAATGCATCTTGTGATAGGCCAGTGGAAGTTGTGAATATTGTCACGTAGCTCGACCACTGAAAACGTGTACATGTACGAAGGGTAGAGAGAGAGGTGTTTCTAGACTTTAAACGACCATAAGGTCAACACTATTATTATTGACTTTTTCAATATCGAAGTCGTTTTTTGCCGTACGCTTGATCAGAGATGCTTTGGGGGCACGCTTGGTGACCCAGGTAACAGAGATGCGGACCGCTTCTTGGGCGCTGACGCGTTTTCGTTCATCTTCAAATGGTTGCTTTTTTCGAAGCTCTAGGCCGTTTTCTTTAAATTTGGTCTTCATGTGTTACTATCTCGGTGGCTTAAGTCAATTCCATACGATTTTCAATCGAAATACAATCGCTTACGATTGTCGAATGCAACTTGTCTAACTCCACTGTATAGGTGAAAAACTTAACTAAACGACCCATTTTATGTAGTTGTGTACAAAAGTAATATGGAACTAACGTCAAATTTCAAATAAATAATCTCAAATTGTCCGTACAGATAGATGTGTTACAACTACCTACATACAACAGACACCCAATTCTCGTGACTTTGAGATGATTTATCATGCGAAACGAACTGTCAAATGCATAGGTAAATTTTTTTGACATAATATTATCTCGCTTGAAAAAAAATCTCGAAGTCACGAGAATTGGGACCAAGGTCCTTTACTTAAGTTTTTCACCTATACACGATCGAAAACGCCGAGAGCGCCATCTCTAAGACTTTTCCTGAACCTTCAGTAGGATTCTTTTGCTCACTGTTTTCCCAATGGATTTCAAGGTTTTCTAGCTTTGACATCTAGCCGTGTATCATTACTGAAATGGCGCTGTTTTTCGTATCACCATCCTTATGTTATGCATTCCTAGTACACGCGGAAGAGAATTGCGTTCTGAAATAGGGCTGAATTTCAAATGTTTTTTAGCCGTCATTAATCGAATACACAACCTGGCTTCGACTGTTCAGTCGCCACTAGGAAAATGATATGAATGTATAAATTCTATATGTAGATTTGTCCCTGATTCATCATAAATCAAATTGGTCATCTTCCAAACTCGTCATATTCCTATCTCGTCATATTCCAGATTCGTCATCTTCCGAATTCTTCACTGTACAGTCAAATTAATTCGCAAACAAGTGCTTACAGGAATAATTAATATTATTTATATTATATATTACTAAGGACTCAGGACAAATTGTACTTAGTAATTATACTTTGTACTATGGCTATAAGACAATAATTTACTAAAGGCCGAGTCCAAAAGAATTGGCAAATAATGGAATGATCATAACATTTACCACAGAATCAAAATCAAAATCAAAATGTTTATTCAGTAAATAGGCCCCCATGGGGCTCTTTTACACGTCGGTAATATGAAGTGAATTTACTAGCGCTTCAGATAAGACCATCATTGCGGAGAAGAAGCGCTAAGAAACTCCAGCAGAAGGTCATTTTTTCAAACAAAAGTACAGAAATACTTAAAAGTAAGTTACATTACAAGTACTAATAAAGTAATAAATAATAATGATTAAAGCTTGAACAAATAAAATCAATACAAATGTAAGGCTAATAACATTAAACTAAAAATAATAAGTCTAGGAGAACAACACGACGAGGTCTCTACGTCAAAAGCCATATCTAGAATAATAAACTGAAGAACCAGTCCTTGCAAACGTGAACAGACCGGACCCCACAAACAGCACCCGTTCACGAGTATGACGCGTATCTCAGCCATCGCCTCTCTCAACCATATGTTCGGGAAAGTGGCGACCCGATCAACGACGCCGCCGTAAGCAAAGACCTTTAAGCGAGCATGACTTGCTCAAGCTGCCGGACAATATAGAAGTAATTTTGCGTGAAACAGCTGTCCGGCGAGAAACATCACAGTGTGTTCTCATAAAAGCGCCACGTACGCACAAGAACTAATAAAGATAAAAGACAAATACATGATAGTAAACATAAAAAGTAGTGTTTGAATACACAGCTTGCTTAAGGGCGTGTTTAAAATACAAATATTATAAATATGCTTAGCTTACGAAATGATCTTACTTTAATAATAGCCTAGATACTACTTAAATACATCTCGGTCACCAATGAAGTCGTTTACAGTATAATATGCCCTACCCAACAAGCAGCGCTTGATGTGAGATTTAAATTCATTGAACGGCATATTGACGATATCAGATGCTATCTTGTTGTAAAAACGTATACAGTTCCCCGCAAACGAAGTGCCTACCTTACGGAGACGGTGCCCTGGAAGAGCAAGCTTATCCCTATTTCTAGTATTTAAATTGTGAACGTCGCGGTTATGCCTAAACTCATGTATGTGTTTACGTACATACATGATATTCTCAAAGATATACTGAGACGCGACTGTAAGAATATTAATTTCTTTAAATTTATCCCTGAGTGAAATACGAGACCCCAATTGATAAATGGCTCGTACAGCCCGCTTCTGTAACACAAAAATGGTCTTGATATCTGCCGCTCTTCCCCACAGCAAAATTCCGTAACTCATAACACTATGGAAATAACTATAGTATACTAGTCTCGCCGTCTCGACGTTAGTAAGTTGTCGGATTCGCTTTACCGCATAAGCCGCCGAACTTAGCTTACCTGCAAGTGTGGATATATGCGCACTCCACTGCAGTTTTGAGTCTAGAGTGATACCAAGAAATAATGTTCTATCTTCGAATTCCAGTGTCTCATCCTTCAGTCTAATACTAGTCACATTCACTCTCTTCACGTTCGATAAGGAAAATTTTACGCACTTCGTTTTTTTGGCATTTAAAAGTAAGTTGTTGGCTGTAAACCAGTCAACAATTGTAGACAACGCGTCATTGATGTCATTAAAATTATCCTGTTTCCTATCCGTTTTGAACATAAGTGAAGTATCGTCAGCAAACAAAACTATTTCATGTTTATCGTGCAATACATATGGGAGGTCGTTGATATAGATTAAAAATAAGAACGGACCCAAAATAGAGCCTTGAGGCACTCCCATAGCAACAGATGACCCTGAAGATTGTGTCCTGTTAATGTCTACCCGCTGAGTTCTGTGAGCAAGGTAAGATGTAATAAGATCAAGTGCACTGTTTTTGATACCATAGTAGCTTAACTTCCGCACTAACGTTACATGATCAACACAATCAAATGCCTTGGACAAATCACAAAAAACTCCAATTACATCCATTGATTTTTCCCAGGCATCAAAGATATGTTTCACCAAAATGGAACCGGCGTCAGTTGTTGGTCGTCCCTTGGTAAATCCGAATTGACTGCCGTGAAGTAGCTTATATTGATTAAAGTGTGATAATAATTGATTTAGAATTAATTTTTCAAAGACTTCACTTAGTGCTGGTAGTATCGAAATAGGTCTAAAATTTGTGGGGAGGAGAGGATTTCTGTAATAATTTGTGCAGGCTGTACATAGTATGACGAGTTTGGAAGACGACAAATCTGGAATATGACGAGTTAGGAATATAACCAGTTAGGAAATTGTTGAGTTTGGAAGATGACCAATTTGGAATGTGACGAATCAGGAACAAATCGTACATTAATTATCCATTCAAAAGTTTAAAACGTCATAGGTTTCTTTAATGCGACATAAAATTCTATTTTGGGTTGATCAATAATATAATTACAACATTTTTTGTAATTAGTGAATATTAGATAAGTTGATAATATTAATAGTCATAAAACTAAGTTGACTAATTATAACTTGTTTTTAAACCAAGCATCAATAACTAAAGGTAAGTATGAAAACTTGGAGGATCTTGCGCTGTCGTCATTCCGTATTTCTTATATTATAATTTATAGCGCCTCTCCGTATTTTCCCGTGGATGGAACAGTCGTAAGAGTCGAGGAATAAGGGCTTGTAGTACTGTTAGGCGATGGGCTTGCAACCTGTCACTAATACACTTATACAATTCTTGGCCTAATTGTGCAACATGTGGTTACAGAATTATAAAGTAGTCTTTTTATAGTGGTTGGTATTTCTGTAGCTCTACCTATCCCACTCTGGGAATGAAGACGTGATTTTATGTATGTACTCGTATGTATGTATAATTTATACTGACCAACTCCGAGTGGCTTGTTACAACTAATTAAGTAAAATAAAGAGGAGAAAGCTACGAGTTTTCACAATCACCAACACCTCTTTTTAATAAAAGTTCTGAATATTTCTAATCTTGCAATTTATGATATCCTAGTAAACGCGGAAGCACAGGTGTTCCGAATGCCCCAGTAAAAAAACGAAAACGCAGAGAGAAGCGCCATCTCTGAGACTTTTCCAGAACTTTCAGAGGATTCTTTTGCTCACTGTTTTCCCAATGGTTTTCAAGTCTTTCATCATTTCTGCAATGGCGCTGTTTTAAATAACCACCCTTATTTCATGCGTCCCTAGTAAACGCGGAATTGAATTGCGCTCCTAAATAGGGCTGAATTTCAACTGTTTCATCCGCCGTTAGGCCCATATTAGACTATCATTTATTTCTCATATCAATATGATTTCATATTTGTCAATTTCTAGGATCGCAAGTATATGATGCTAATCTTCATTTTTACATATTAATAATAATAATAATAATATTACATTTACTGTCATATACATATCATATTTAATCAAGATAGAATCCGATATAGCCGCGTTTTCCGTTGCTATGAGTGCAATTTTATTAAATGCTTTAAAAAAAACTGTTAATAGAAAAACAAAGACCAAAAGGCGTATTTGGGTTAGATCATGGATAGTGGTCAGAGAGGCATCCATTACACTGTACTCGAAGAACTTAGATTGGAAGATATTAAGTCATACAAAATGTACCTCCGAACATATTGTCAAAGCTGGAACCCTTAATTTCCAAGCAAGATACACATTGAAGACGCCATTTTTGAGGATAGTCAAAATGTGATCATAATTGTACGCATTTTTTTTTTTTTTTTTTTTTTACGTTAAGGAGAAAGCACAAGTGCACTCAGGCCACCTGATGGTAAGTGGAATCTAAGACCCATAGACATTTGAATTCTCAAGACTATAATCCCAAGACCTCAAATGCGTTGCCAACCCTGAGGACTAAGATGGAATTCCTCTATGCTAGTAATTTCACCGGTTGTCTTATCCCCACACCGGAACGCAACAATGCGAACACATTGCATGCTGTCAAACAGCATCCCATCTCTATGATCATAGACAATATGAATCATATGTTGTTATTACACCGTCACAGGTCCTTCACATAAATTCGACTCCTATATCTATGATCATATTTATATGATAGTCTAATATGGGCCTTAATCAAATAATCAACCTGAGGCCCTATAGCCAAGATGCGTTTGCTAACTATCGTTCTATTCATTATGATTTTCAACCAATCGTGACACTGGAAGATCACATGACATTTCGTATGACGTGATCTACCAGCGACGTGATAAGTTCAGAAACAAAACGAATAGAAACGCTAGTTAGCGAACGCGTCTTGGCGAGGCCCTCTGGCTTCGGCTGACTACTAATTTCTGTCACCTCTAGGTTTTATCTGCATGAAGGAGTTTTTCTGCCCATTTCCAAGTTGCTGCATTAAAACTTAAATATCTCGCTGATACTGTTGTCTCTCTGCTGCTTATGTATATACGGCTATATTGTAAGGCCTATCTAGATCATTATTATGTGTTTGCATTCAAATAAGACATTTTATTTATGTTTTAATATTAATTTGGGAAAATAACGGTACAAATAGTTCTTAATTATATAGCAGATGGTTCGACCAGTAAAGCTACCACAACTTACTAACAGAATCAAAATAAAACGGCGTCTTAGATAACCAAAAACGGCAAACATGATGAGACCGCAGCTAAATACAATTAAATAATAATAAGAAAGACACATTTATCAATATTATAAAATAAATTACAGTTATAATACTATCAGAAAAGAAAAAAACATTATACCTATTACATGTAGCATTACTGTTATTTTATTACAAAATTCAAACAGGTTAAATTATATATTAAATTTTTCTACTGTCTCGTGTGTGCATTAGCCTAAACATATACAAACCTAACAACTTTACTATTGACAAAAACAAGTAACTTACTATTTAACTTAGTATTGTATCTCATTAAAGAGAAAACGTGACTTTCCTAGGCTACCATTTCAGCGCCATCTCAGAGACTTTTCCTGAACCTTCAGCCGGATTCTATTGTAACGTTTTCCCCAAGGCTTTCTGGAATTCGTTGAACACTGACATCTATCGCACCGTTATTTAAGTGTCGCTGTTATTTGAAACACCACCCTTATTTTATGCGATCCTAGTAAACGCGGAAGAGAAATACGCTCCAAAGTACAGCTGAACTTCACCTGTTTCAGCTGCCGTTAATCGAGTGCGCCGCTTCCTTTGGCTCACCTTTAAATTGCATCCGTGTGTACGTGTAAAACTGGGTACGAATCTGAGCGGCTCTGCCTGAGGCATGCTCGCTCCGAGCAACGAGCTGCTCGCGAGCCAAATTGTTGCAGGTAAACATCCGTGGGTGAGGCAGTGTGCTCGCCGCGAGCCGACATTTCAAAATGGCGTCGAACACGACAGCCGCGGCAGCGTTTATCATAAATATCATAATATTCATAATTCACCGAATTATTAACAAAAAGAAGAAGAAATCGCCTTTGTGGTGGAACGATTCAGTAACTTTATCAAATTTGTATGCGCCTCGCCCACAGACAAGCTCGCCCGCTGCTCGCGCACAGCGTACAAATTTGAGCAAGATAGGTGAGCCGTGCGTGCCTCAACCCAAGGCCGCTCTAATTCGTACTGTAATGAAAGAAGGATGTAGCAGTACATACTCCTTTCATTGTTTTCTTTTTTCTATTTTGTTATGTCGAAATGTCTCGAAATCTTTTGAATAAAAAAGATTTCGAAATATGGAATGCCCGCCGGTGGTTTTCAGGGGGACGCTCGAGAGTCTCCAACGGACCGCGTTGGCATTCACATGTGAACTAATGTATATTTAAACGTTAAAATAAATGAAAGAATATATTAACACTGCAAGACGTATACTTTTATTCTACGTAGCTTAGTTGAAAGTGCGTAAAGTATTATGCTTAGGAATAGGCGCCTACGAGGCTTACATGTTGGAGCCGTACGGGGTATCGAGAATAAGAGAACCGAAGAATCTTCTCGCAAGCAAGAAGTGGAGTGCTCCTGACCTGAACCTGAGTGATATCTTTATTAACTTATTCTCGCTTTAAACTGTTCCCATATTAGTATTTTATTTTTGTGCGTGTCCTTCCCATATAGCATAGCAAAATGGCGACTGGAAAATATAATGGGCTATCTGATACGGAGGATTTTTTAATGCAGTACCAGGCCATTGGAATCATCAAAGGATGGTCTGATGAGCAGAAAAAATATGCCATCGCCGCATATCTAGATGGACCAGCCCTTCACTGGTTTAAGACAAATTTTGAGGAATTCACGACCTACGCAGTGCTAGTGGAAAAATTGAAACTGCAATTTCCTTGCCGAGGTGATTTTGCTCAAAAATTTTACTACAGAAGGCAGCAAAACAAGGAAACGCTGATTGAATATTTCTACGCCTTAGAAAACTTAGCTGTTAAAGCTAAAATCGATGATGAAAGATTCATAAGGCATTTTATTACATCTATGAACCAGCATCACCAGTGGCTGTTGGCATCGAAGTTATTTGCATCTAAAGAGGAACTTAGAAAAACAATAATGCAAATGGAGAACATATTTAATTGCGACAACACATGAGCAAGCGTGAATAGCAATGAAAAGGGAGAGGAAAGTGAGATGCAGGCTTGTCTCCATGGGAACATTACGTCTGGTCTTATGATGAGAATTCCACTTTGCCTGTAAGGTGTGGAAGAAACTCTGTATGGGTTTCACCTCACATAACGCCTGACAGATGTTTTATATGGTGCTCAAGTCATGGATTTCATATCGTTTGTTATGTGATGGCGATATGGTTGGATGCTTATTCATGCTCTTATGATGTTATTATGGGCAGCTGTACTTTATTTGATTTAATGTGTATAATTATGTTTTTATTTCATGCGCATTTGCTGAGTTGAAAAAAAACTGATGTAAGAAGTCTGACGGCTGCTGTTAGCAGAAGGAACACTGGCATGCAATCCTGCCTTTGATGTGGAAGGCACAGGAAGTCCGATGTCTGGACTGCACCATGCCCGTCCCTTCTGTAGAGCCGTATCGTTGAAATTTTGTTTTAAACTATTATGTCTTGTCTTTTAATAGGCGCCAGCTCTTCGATAGCTTGGATGCTTGGCCCCGTATAATTGTTTGTTTTCAGATGTCTTTAATGGTGTTTATTAATTTCATGTACTGATGCTGAGTTAAGCTGCCATCTGGCGACGCTTACGTTCGCAAACTGTACTACTGATATATGGTTTTTTTTTTAATTTAATGACATGTAATTAAATATCTTAGCACAGCTGTAGTTAGTAATAAAAAAAAATATTAGTAGATATTGATAGGAGATAACGATTGATGGTCTTTCAGAGCATGAATTCTTATCACGACTTAAATAGGTAGGTAAAACTAATATTCCTTCAGAATATTAGTTTAGTTGTCATGCCAAAGTGACATGACATATCTGATGTCATCTCACTTAGAAATAGTGCCTGTGGCACCATAGACAGTAACTCTCTGTCTGATGAGAGGGGATGTCTATGGTTCCGCAAGTAAAGGCGACTGTGTGCGCCAAACCCTAAGGCGTTAAATCATAGACACGGGTCTATTTGTTTTTTAATGTCGATACCAACCTCCTTGGTACGATGTTTAATGCTTTTTTTAATTTTAAGCTGGCAACGTATAAAGGGAATTGATTCTTTCTTGTTGACCAGGCACCTTCAGTGTTTGGGCTGTCAAGCATGTTTGACAGTAGATATGTAAGGTTAACCATGGATCGCGTCTTTTATTTTTGGCAGGGTTTTTGAAGAGTCGAAGTTTGCTATGGCAAGTAGCGCAGACGATGCCGATGACGCATGGTACGTCACTAACACAAGTTTTGGCATCAGATGCGGTATTGTCACAGGAAATTATCCTGTAGAGCAGGACGATCCCCCATAATGTATTGTTCCCTCCTTAGGTAGTCATTAGGGTTTCGTATAGGATAGCATAGGTAGGGACCTTGCTTCCAGAGGGGCGAGGGATGTAATGAAAGAAGGATGTAGCAGTACATACTCCTTTCATTGTTTTCTTTTTTCTATTTTGTTATGTCGAAATGTCTCGAAATCTTTTGAATAAAAAAGATTTCGAAATATGGAATGCCCGCCGGTGGTTTTCAGGGGGACGCTTGAGAGTCTCCAACGGACCGCGTTGGCATTCACATGTGAACTAATGTATATTTAAACGTTAAAATAAATGAAAGAATATATTAACACTGCAAGACGTATACTTTTATTCTACGTAGCTTAGTTGAAAGTGCGTAAAGTATTATGCTTAGGAATAGGCGCCTACGAGGCTTACAGTACCCACCTTTAAGCTTACGTACCTTTCCATACAGATTCACAATCACAGCTGTAGTTCAATCTTATAAAATAAAGAGTTGTTTATTACTGTTATTACTATTGCTACAATTATTATCCTCAGTTTATTACTTGGGGCCCTAGCCAAGATGCAAACGCTCCTTACGTTTTTCTTTTCTATCGCTCAAAATGTATGGGATGACAGTCGACCACGTGGTTTATCGAAACGAAGGAGAATGTCATCCCATACATTTTGAGCGAAAGAAAAGAACAACGTTAGGAGCGTTGGCATCTTGGCTAGGGCCCCTGATGCATGTACTATGACGTCTTAATTTTGACTTGAACTAAGAAAGATTTGAAGAAAAGCAGGTGATACTTTATTTGATGTCCTACATAATGCCGTGAGCTAATTTATTTCAGTACGAAGGTTCAATTTTTTTGGATGACACAACAAACGCCTAGAAAGTATGGATTTATTTCAAATGCGTCGACATTTTGGAATTAAGTACGGTGTAATTTAATACATCACTGCGTTATTGAGGTTAAGACGACAAGTTTTGGAATCACAAACAATAGTTTGCAGGAGGCCAAAGGCGCGCCGCCACAAGGTAGCGTATTTTACCAATCTTAAAAAAAAAAATTCCCGAACTATATTCTGTCTGAATTAGTATAGAAGGGACTTACTCAACTTTTTCTACGTATAGTTTTAATCAACCACGCGGATGAAGAAAATCATCTTAATTCATTAGTCATCAATAATATTTAAAGCTGTGTCTAAATAATACTAAACTTGTCCTTACACTCGTAAACTTTCTGCTCACAAACATTGTCACAATAATAAGTAACTTAATTGACATCTATTTCATAATCATAACCATTTCATTATGAAGAGAAATTGAAATTTCCTTTTAATATTACCACACCAGGCTCGCATAAAGCACGACCACACAATGCTTTACACTTCAATGCCAAGCTATCTAGTTTCTATAGCAAATGGACTCTGTTTCTGCGTTCAAAGCGCTGAACGTGATAATTATATCACACCGACCACACACAAGACGATCGTGGTTTGGAACTATCTAATTGAGGTTCACTTGCTAAGAGGCTTTGTTCTGTTATGTTGTGAGTTAGGCTTTAGAAATGTTGGATAAAGAAATGTACGTAATTTACTAATGCTGTAAAGCTACAGTGCAGGATTACATATAGTTAAAACTTCCATGGATGGAAAGTAGTTTTTGTTTGGTGATTTTTTTAGGGTTCCATACCCAAAGGGTGCTAACGGGACCCTATTACTTAGCTTCTCTTTTCGCTTTTTGACGTATTTTGTGATGGGAATCCCAGCAAAGATTAGCTTATTAATACGGTATTAAAACGAAAGGTGTGCCTATAGCATTTCAATAGTGAGTGCCTTTCATTCTAGCTGGTTTTATCCACCGTTAATAGGAACGAGTTGTTTTATCCTATCTCGAAAAAGAAATGCGACTGAAACTGAAACTAGAAGGCCTTATGCTTCCGCGTTTACCAGGAGCGCATAAAAACGAGAACGTTGAATTTCAGGCACAACCTGAATATGCTTTCGTTTAGTGTAGGTCTACTAGATGGCGCTATTAGTACGAGTAGATTCTAGAAATAAAAAGCGGCCAAGTGCGAGTCGGACTCGCCCATGAAGGGTTCCGTAGCAGCAAGTAACATAATATAAAAGTTCGTTGTAGCTTTGATCAATGTTTTTATGACGTATTAAAAAAAAACTACTTACTAGATCTCGTTCAAACCAATTTTCGGTGGAAGTTTGCATGGTAATGTACATCATATATTATTTTTACATTTATCATTCCCTTATTTTAGAAGTTACGGGGGGGGGGACACACATTTTTCCACTTTGGAAGCGTCTCTCGCGCAAACTATTCAGTTTAGAAAAAAAATATAATAGAAACCTCAATATCATTTTTGAATACCTATCCATAGATACCCCACACGTATGAGTTTGATGAAAAAAAAATTTTTGAGTTTCAGTTCTAAGTATGGGGAACCCCAAAAATTTATTGTTTTTTTTCTATTTTTGTATGAAAATCTTAATGCGGTTCACCGAATACATCTACTTACCAAGTTTCCACAGTATAGCTCTTATAGTTACGGAATAAAGTGGCTGTGACATACGGACGGACAGACGGACAGACATGACGAATCTATAAGGGTTCCGTTTTTTGCCATTTGGCTACGGAACCCTAAAAACCGGCGTTTAAAAGCCAGACTGTTTGTAAATGTAAGGTACAGAATTCTTAATGTTGGTCGCTGCAGCGTTACCCCTGAGGAGTGAGAACTTTTAATTAACAACTTCTTTAAGCCCGCGGTAGATAAATGAAGAGGATTACAGGATTCTTAAATTATAATGCTCTATAAGTAGAGCATCATAATTTAAGAATCAAAGGTGAAAAGCCTATCAGCTTTTGCCCTCAACTCCGCTGAAGAAATTGGTATTCACTATTCCCTATATTAATAGTTTCTAAATTGTTTGTTTGTGCGGTCTGGCTGACTAGAAATCGAGTTAACATTTATATTCTGTCGCTAAAAATGTTGCTTGCCTTCTATCTGACTGAACATATCAATTTATACTTATGTCGGGTTCCTATATTCAAACCGCGGATTGATTTTGTAGTTGCCACAAAACGTGTCTAACTTTGATTCCAAGTAACCTAATCTATCCGCGATTTGAATATAAAAACCGGCTGTTAGACATTCATATCTCTTTCCATGATCAACACTTCGTGTGTGCTAAGCTGGAAAGACAAGTCTAAAAACTATTTTACGTAAAATCAAATCCAACCAGAGGGGCTATTGTCTAACGCACTCGCAATCGCAACCGGCTTCAAAGTGGAGCAATTGTTTTCATATTGTATGCAGACGAGCGTTCGATTTTCAAAATGAAAACGATCGTGATTGCGAGTGCGTTAGACAATAAGCCCTCAGGCTGTATATTTTAATGATGTCGTCTATATAATAATCTTAGGAAGCACGTTGTTTGAAATTCAAATATTCTGGTTTTTTTTTATGTTCCACGTGACACTTGTGACGCTAAGATGAATATAACAACACTTGATTGTTAAAATCAGATGATCCATTCAGCCACTACGGGAATACAAAAAGTCAGACTTCGAACTTGATTAAATATGCTTTTGAAACGGCACTGAGCAATGAGGAGCCAAACTGACCAATCAGATTATTTGAACAATATGCATGTGTGAGTTCTGTACAATGTGATTGGTTGGTTTCGTTCTTTCCAGTTAGCTCTGCTTGAATGGAAACGCACTTAAAATAGATCAATACATCCCTTACCTTCCACAGGCTCTTTTGTTTTATGTGTTCCTAGTCAACGAGGAAGAAAAATTCGGATCACGCAATATCAGAATGACGGAAACCTTTATAGACGCCATTTTTGTGATTTTTCCCGAACTAGCCATTGCATTTTGTTGCATTTCTTAACAATAACAAGTTTTTAAAACCCAACTGCATGTTTCGATATTGTTGTCCAAGTATTTTAAATACCCATGTTATAACTTTGTCCGAATATAACTTTTGTTACAAAAATTAAATCTAATAAAAGTAACAATTTTTTGATTTATAAATTATTTTTCTATCTACAAATTTTAACTTTTATTATCAAATAATAGCAAAAATATTTTTTTCAGCTTGTCGCTGCATGTTTTTATAAGGTCACATTCTCTTTACATTTGCGGGCGACTTCATTAGACGCTATATTTAACTGTATGTTTTAGGACTAGCATGCAATAGAACTTTTAATGGGACTAAAAACCAGCTTATGAAGCAAGAGCAACTTTGAGAGTTGTTGAAAAATTGCTGCAAAATCTTAAATCCGATTTAATGAGAAAAAAAAATAGTCAAAGTCAGTCAAAAATATTTATTGCATGTCACATTACACAAAACGACAGATGGAACAAATAAAGAGGTATAAATGTGACGCCCTGTAAGGGAACAGCAACAAAGCGACACGACGACTGCACACAATTATTGCAAAATACGTTTTTTTTTTAAATTAATAAATAATAAATAATAGATAAATTTAGAATAATAATTATAGAATAATAGATATAGAGCTGGCTGAAAATCAGCGCTGTAGGTGTTAAATACCTCAGCGTTATGCTGAGCCAGTGTCCGATTCTCTGCCGCGAAGACACACTCTTTACTCTTTTCTGTTTTTACTTTTTTCTGTGTGTCTTATGTGTGTAGTGAATAAATGTATTTTTCTTTCTTTCTTCTTTCTTTAAATAATATCACGGGATAATGTCACACAAATTGGCCTAGTCCCAAACTAAGCTCTAGGCTTGTACTATGGGTACTAGACAACAGGGACTGTTAAGTGGTTAACATTGTATCGTGACATTGGTACTTAGCCTGTTGAATATGAACTTTCTACTAGAACCCTACAAGAACTGTAACTGTATACTTGTGTGTGATTTTACGAACGTTTGTAAACACTTTATTGTATGTACTAAAAACAGTAATTCAATTACAATATTGATTGTAACCGGAATAAGCCAGCCATTCAAAGCTCGTACATTAAATGAATGCTATATTGTGTACAATACGTGTAAATTATGTTTAGCTTTAAATTTATGTTATTTTAGGTTTTTTTTTTTTTATTCAGGAAAATATTAATAAAACCCATTTACATAACTTATGACGGTACAAGGTATCAAGTAAGTACTTAATTTTAAACCACTCTAAAAAATACTTTTATAATGGATTATAACGTGACGAATCCAAAAACATATAATATTTTGTCGAAATCGTGCTACCTGTTCAGCCTCTATATGGGAACAAGAAACCATACTTACATACAGGTCGAACACACCCTTCTTTTACAGCATTTCATGTATTTTTTCATTCATGTATTTTGCCATTTCTGGTTGTGTAATTCTTGTTAAGTATATAAATAAAAATAAATAAATCACATGACAATGTCACACAAATTGACCTAGTCCCAAACTAAGCTCTAGGCTTCTACTATGGGTACTAGATAACGATAAACTTACTTATAGAGAAATATACACTTAAATACATAGAAAACATCCAAGACTCAGGAGCAAATACTCGTGCTCATCACACAAATATCTGCTCTTAGGCAGGGTCACTACCAACTACATAGGCTAGTGTGTCGTGTGTTAATTATAGGTAAGTAATTTAATTTGTGTACGTTTTTTTCAATGATACATTTCTATACCTTATACTTTGTGGTGTGTGACATCTATTGCATGCACCATTATATAAATTTCTGTTCGCCACAATATCCACTAATGTAGTTCTGAGGCAAGCTTCGCTTAGTTTATATACCCTCTTGGTACACACGGAAGTGTCATTTGTATTTTTTACGAAAGAACACACTTTTCCTCTCATTTGATCTGGGCCTCTATTCTACTGCGTTATAACGATATCGCGTTTGATGTGTTTTAGAATCGTTTACGACTCGGTCGCCATTATGTCAATGACATAAGAGTTATCAAAATGTTGACAATACGGATACGGAGGATATTACGGAGCACGTTTGTAGCGAAAGTGACCACGTTGCAACCATCGTGCTCGAAGATCGTTAAACAGTTAAAGCGGGCTGGTATACCATTGTTTGTTTACCAGAAGTTATCGGCGAGTTTCAAAAAATAACCCAAAACGTCGTACAGTATTGCACCATGTTAATGCGAGCTTGCACACCGCCCGGCAGACATTCGCGTTTTTAAACGAGCAAATCGTCAATAATCTGGAACACCCGCCGTACACGTCAGACTTAAGCCCTAACGATTTCTTTACTTTTCCAAAAATCAAGCAACGACTTCGTGGTCAACGGTACCGGACGCCCGAAGAAGCGGTTGGGGCATCAATACCTACGTCATTTTGGAGACCTCGACTTCGGACTGGAATAAGTGTTTCAAAAACTGGTTCGCTCGAATGAAAAACGGTATTACATATCACGGTGATTACTTTGAACAATAAATACTCGTACCATTTAACACTTAAATTGTCTTTAGTTTATCCAAACGACAGAACTTAAAAGGCACCCATCGTACATGCGTGAAAAAAAATATTAGTTCACTGTTATATTGATACGAGTAAAGTGACTGAAAAAAACAATATTGCGTTTGTTGTAAATAAGCTACGTCAGGGATCGTCACCGATTGACCATAATTATTAATTATTATTATTGATTGAAGATAATTAATACGCATTTTTCCAGTAAGTAGTGAATCGATTGCCAAAATACACTTTTGAATTGAGCCGCTGGGGACAAAGACTATTATTTCAAGCCTTCGTTAGTAACGAAGCGCGTAACATCGATTTCAGAGGCGATGGCTACTTTTCTTCCGCGTTTACTAGGAACACATAAAATGAAACGGGCTACTCGCTCAGAAATAATATCTATTGATCCTTCAGCATACGACAGTACGGTGGGCCTTGTAAGTAACTGCACACTTTAGGGCTTTGTCACTTTAACGTCATGTTTGAGCTACTGCACTGATTTATTAAAGCCATTAAAGCAACAAGGTACTAAAGTGTGTAGCTATTTATAAGGCACGGCAGTACAAGCCAAGTTCGCCAAGTTCGTTGTGACCGGCCGTATGCAAGCCTACATGGCTGGATGATTTTCCACAGAGCACATTTAATTTTATTAGTCTTTACAGAGGTAATTATGTAGTAATTAATTATGCGTTTCCCTTAAAACATAGACAAGCTAGAACAACTTATCGGTTGTACGGTCATTCGATGGGACATGGACTTAAAATTGTAACCACTAACCAGTACGCAAAAGTTCAAGAAAATTTTCATAGATGGCGCGCTTTTACAGAGCGTCGTTTCGGGGGCGGTGGCTACTTTTTCTTCCGCGTTTACTAGGAACACATAAAATGGAACGGGTTACTAAGGGTGAGGGATGAGGGAGAGGAATAGAGGGAGAGGGATAAAATGACTTTTGATTTTCATGGTTACGATTGTACGCACACTCACACGACAGTGCGGCAGTACGCGGGCCGAGTTCGTAGTGGCCGGTCGTATGCAAGCGTACAAAACTTGGTGACTTTCCACAGAACCAATTTAAAATACCTGTACTATTAAACAAGCAATATTTGTATTAGCCCAGGGCCTCTATTCAACTGCGTTATAACGATATCGTTTTTGACCTGTTTCCGTATTGTCAACGTTTTGATAACTCTTATGTCATTTACAATAATGGCGACTGTGACATAAACGATTCTTAAACGTGTCAAACACGATAGCGTTTTAACGCACCTGAATAGAGGCCCAGGGCCTCTAATCTACTGCGTTATATTATAACGATATCGTGATTGACGTGTTTTAGAATCGTTTAAGACTCGGTCGCCATTATTGGAAATGTCATAAGAGTTATGAAAACGTTGACAATACGGAAACACGTAGACGATATCGTTATTAGCGAGTTTTTTGAAAATTATCGAACTCAGGCTAAATGTTATAAAGCGTTATTTTGACTTACTTTATTATTGAATCCACCAAAATATCGTACTGAAAGTTGGTAGAAAAAAGTTGTACCATAAAAAGCGCAGGAATTTTTCAGGAAAAATGCTATAACTATTTTATGGTGAAAATGTATTGTTTGACATCAGAGACAATGACCGAAATTGAAATCCAAAAAGAAAGTATACGGCAACATAAAAATAAATTAACAGAAATGGGCTAGGTAATTGTTTTCATAGTTAAAATTATCCTGTTAATTTTTTATTGGATTCAGTTCAATATATGTATGAAAAGAAGCGTGTATAAAACATAAGCGTACCAAAACTGAACAGATATGATTTAATTCAATCAAATTATGCAATTAATTTCAATTCAATATTTTTTCATGACGCAGGAATAAAAATAAGTGGATTCCAATATTTACTTGAAAGAAAATGAGTTAATCTTGATATTTTGAAACTAAATAATCTTTTAGCATTTTTGCTCTATTTTTTTCAAAATTAAATCAGGTTAATTTTATATTTTTTTACGGTCGTGGCTATAAATTTTGCTGGATTGATACAGAGTTATGGTTATAAATCTGCCAAACTATTTTTTTGACAATTAAATTACTGCTATTGATGTATATTGATATATTGTAGAGTCTCCATACAAAGAAATCGTAACTTTCCTGGGCATATTATATATTTGTAAACACGTTCTCAAAACCGGCTCTAACGATTTGAAAGTTGCGGAAGAGGGGCTTTTCGAGTCAAAAAATCGATCGGTCAAGTCGATCCTCCGAACAATCCGGTTCCGAGGTATTTGACATTATATAAAGCCTGATAAGATTCTGTTTGACCCTATTTAATACAAGTTGTCAGGCTTTACAAGCAAATCAAATTGAAATTAAATGAAATGAAATCCGTTTAAATTACATTGTGTAATAGGTGTCGTCTACATAAACCTGAGTAGAACTCAGTCGCCCAGGTAGTTTCTACCCGAATACCCGAAGGAGGTTTATGTTTTCCGAGCGTATGTATGTGAAAAGCAATGAACTAAAAAAACATATTTATTGTAAAAAAAATATTCAAGTTATATCCATAGTAGCATAAATTTAGTATTATTTGCTAACGAGGTATCGAGCAAATCAACATTTCAGCATGGTGCATTCATTATAAATAATTATAATATCTTATTTTTTTCTGTAGATTGAATCTAAGTTTGGCTTTCCAGTTGATATCCTTATTGCAGTTGGGATTTTTTAAATAATTTTAACTTAATTATTGTAGTGAATTATGCGTTTCCACTGAAAACCAAGCAATATTGGATATTCATCGTAGCCAGAATGCAGACATTCAAGATAAGTCTCAAGATGGCGCACTTTGTAGCGTCGTATTCGGGGGCGGCGGCTACTTCTTCTTCCGCGTTTACTAGGAACACATAAAATGAAACGGGTTACATGCTCAGGGCCAGGGTAAAGGGAGAGGGGTGAAGGAAGAGGAATGGAATATCTAAACACCGTGTTTTTTTTGATTTACGATAACTTTAAGGACACGTTCTTCAAGTCAAATTAAGCAAATTTCCCGAAGACAGACATATGATAACTCGTACGGTTATAAAGATATTCAATTATTAAAATTAATCAGTTAATCACGTTAAACTAATGTAAAAGGCTCTTAATTGATACCTAACAATTTTCTTTTAATTACCTATTATGAGTAAAGAGTTTTCAATTGTTAGGTCGTGCACCTGTCAAGTGTTATCTTTACTTGTGTGTGTGTATGTCACGCTGACTTCACGTATTTGACACTAACTATGAGTTAACTCTAAAGACCCTTTTAGAATGATTGAAGACACAACATTTAATTACTTTGTTCTAAACAATTTTTTTTTTTTTTTTTGCAATATTTTAAAATCTAATGTACCACGTAGTTTCTATACGTGTACCTAACAATATGCCGAAGTTATCGTAAATAAAAAAAAACACGGTGTATCTACACACACACGACTGCACGGAAGTACGCGTGCCAAGTTCGTAGTGGACGGTTGATGCACCCCAAGTTTACATAACTGAACGACTTTCCACATAGTCAATTTAAAATATAGTTCTTGCAAAGATGACTAGTGTAGGGTTAATTAATTTTGCGTTTCCACTGAAGAGAGACAAGCAAAACAACTAAACTTGTATGTACCGTACCCCAAAAACAATGTTAAGCACTTTAGTGCAATGAATGAACTTTTAAGTTTATATCAAATGACAAGCGTGACAATGAAAATGACTGTTACAATAACAAGGGTCTAAGTAAGCTTAACATTTTTATTTGGTGACTGTACATGGGCTTTAAATTGTTGCCAGAACGCAGAGGTTTAAGGAAATTATTATAGATGGCGTATTTATTTACACGTAATGGTTTTCGGGGGCGGTGGCCACTTCTTCTTCAGCGTTTACTAGGAACACATAAAATGAATCGGTTACTCGTTCAGGGCGAGGAATGTAGGAGAGAGATGGAAATTTTTCTGAATGCGATAGTACTGTAAGCCTGGTAGGCGCCTATTCCTAAGCGTAATACTTTACGCACTTTTAACTAAGCTACGTAGAATAAAAGTATACGTCTTGCAGTGTTTCTTGCGGAGTATGTACTGCTACATCCTTCTTTCATTACAGTACACACACACGACAGCCGGCAGTTCGCGGGCCGAGTTCGTAGATTACCGGTCGTATGCACCCCGAGCGTACATAATGAATGATTTTCACTTTACAAGGTAACACATATAGGTACATACTCGTATCTACTTCAGGTTAATGAATATGCGTTTCCACTGAAACGGAGACAGAAAAAAAACCGCTCTTTTGGGTCGGTGATAGGCTTTATTGTACCCAGAACGCAGAGGTTCAAGAAAAGTCTCATAGATGGCGCACTTACGCGTAGTGGCGAGGGCGGTGGCTACTTTTTCTTCCGCGTTTACTAGGATCGCATAAAATGAAACGGGTTACTCGGACAGCGCGAGGGGTGAAGAAAGA
This sequence comes from Acleris holmiana, assembly GCA_949316455.1. NCBI lineage: Eukaryota > Metazoa > Arthropoda > Insecta > Lepidoptera > Tortricidae > Acleris > Acleris holmiana. The sequence goes on from OX438784.1 coordinate 11,076,837, forward strand.
GGGGTGGAATATTGATTATCGCGGATACGGACACACACTTCTGTATATAATTCGCACACATGGCAGTAAGGTCTACTATGACTAGTACGCGGAGCGAGCTTGTTATGGCCGTACGTACAGGATGTTTGATGAAGAGCCGTCATGAATTGATCAAACGGATGAATATAAGTATACATTGCTGCCTCCGGAGAACATAGATAACTACCACTATCACAGTTTTATGTTATACCATATTTTGCGATCTGTGGATGCCATGTCAATACATTTTTGCATAACTTGTATACAGTTACTTTCGGAATTACAAACCATGCAGTGTTATTAACAGTGATCGTAGATTTTGTAGCATTTTTGGTGCAGTGCTAAATTAAGTAAAAAGTGTAGCGCTTCATTTTATTATATTATACAATTAATTCCCAATTATATTAGTCAATCATATTATACACCTCGACAACCGTAGGTCTCTGTCATATATCATTGTGGCGTCATTGCCCCGGGTTTGCTACAAAATCTACGATCACTAGTTATTAAAGTATTCTATCTATACCTAAAATGAATAGAAGATTGTGTCACAAAAAGGGAGCAAAATTACATATTTACGGCCAGGGCGTAAATTGAATACTGAACGAAGCGAAGTATTCTAAAATGGAATCCTGAGCGTAGTGAGGGCTCCAAGTGTTAACGGCCAAGGTGGAAATAATTTCGGTCATTGCCCGTGGTCCACCTAATTAGTTCACCTGGACATTTTAGCACCCCGTAACCGAGTCGATATTGCGGAGCTCCTATTTCTAAGGTATTTTGGCCCTTCGGGCCCCCTGAAGAACTAACATAACCTAAACCTACCTATAGGTTTTAACCATTTTAGTCTCCGCAATCCACAGAGGTGAACTAATTAATTGGACCACGGGCATAATTTTGGTACCGTGTGACACATACTGCTTTTTACATTACCATGAGGAAAATAAAAGATCTTAGTGATGAAACAAATTTAATTATTTACACTCTCTAAAAATGCTGAAATTATTAAATTTAAAGTCAAAGTAAAGTATTAAGTGCAAAGTGTGGTTACAGAATTATCAACAAGTATTTTTAGAGTAGTTGGTATTTCTGTAGCTCTGCCTACCCCACTCTGGGAATGGAGGCGAGATGTTATGTATGTATGTATTAAATTTAACGAGAACTTTTGTGGTACCTATACACACAATCTGCTATTTCCTTGCATTGCTATGATATAATTTAAAAAATAACTCGGAGCATTTTAAACATGGTTACATATTTTTATATTTTTATCTATTTATTATCGACGCAACGAATTTCAGAATAGCAGATTGTTCAACAATGGCCTAAAGTAAGCCATTATGATCTGAGATATTTATCTCAACTTGTCACTATAATGCAGAAAGAGACAACAACTAGGTTTTTTTTATGTTAAGGAGAAGGCACACGAGCACTCAGGCCACCTGATGGTAAGTCGAATCTGAGACCCATAGACATTTGAATTCTCAAAACTATAATCCTAAGACCTGAGGACTAAGATGGAATGGGTCTAGTAATTTCACCGGTTGTCTTATCCCCACACCGGAACACAAAAATGCGAACACTGTTGCTTGGTTAATGGATAAGATGGTGGTAGCGATCCGGACGGACGCTGCCCGGGGAGGACCCCGTTCAGGGTCCGTCCGGTGAGGTGGTAGCAACCACCTCTAAAACTTTTGTTTTTGGGGTAAGAAAACAACAAAGTATTGTCCATAGACAACATTTCCGAAACAAAGACTGAGGCGGTGGAGGTTGTTATACCCAAATGCCCAGCCCCAGCCCCAGCCTGGCCTCCATCAGCTACTCGGCTTCACCGTGCACTCTAACGACAAAGGCTGTATCATCAAACGGCAACATGGCTTTTACTTATAAGACAATTAAAAATATAAAGTATTTTAGTCTCTAGGGAGTAAAATGTCACTTTAGTCCCTAGGGATTAAATGCATCGCTTTAGTCCGCCTATGCGCTTTAAAGCTTAATATTTTCATAAACGGACCCCTTAATCGACAAAAATGTTTTCACAAACCCACAATATTTTTGAAAGACCTATCCCGACACCCCACACTATGGGGTAGACGAGAAAAAAAGTACATCTCCAAGTTGCGTGTAGGGAGCGGTACACAATTTTTTTCACTTATTTTGCGTGACTAATATGTACTCGTATATTCATGCCAAATTACAGCTGTCCAGTACTAAGTCTCTGAGCTAGGTTGCGGACGGACGGATGGACGGACGGTTCCTAGTTTGACTACGGAACTAAAAATGGGCGAAAGTAGCCATAGAGATAATATAAGTAGTCTTACAATTCAAGACGGAACGCGGCAGACCTCGTCGGCGATGGCGGGATGAGTTGGACTTCTTTTTGAAGGACTGTTAAAGAACAGAAATACATGGAAATCTTTGTCCAGCAGTGGGGTGGGTTTTGAATAATAATATAAACTGCGTAGAGAGGCTAAATCATCTCACTTATTTTACGTGAACGACTTGAGATTGTACACGGTAATAACAATATCGTCTTTGACGTGTTTCCGTATTGTCAACGTTTTAATAACTCTTATGTACTTGGCAGTAATGATGGTTGAATTATTAACGATACTAAAACACGTCAAATACCTACGATATAGTTTTAACGCAGTACAATAGAGGCCCAGGGCCTCTATTCAGGTGCGTTAAAACGATATCGTGTTTGACACGTTTAAGAATCGTTTATGTCACAGTCGCCATTATTGTAAATGACATAAGAGTTATCAAAACGTTGACAATACGGAAACAGGTCAAAAACGATATCGTTATTACCTTGTAGAATTCCAGCCCTGAAATAGTGAACATGCATGAAAAACAGAATTCAGATTCGTTGATACGATTTAGGATAAAATGTAAAAAAAAACATATAAAACGCAATACACTAAGTTTTGACCCGTTTATTAAGATTCTATAATGTACAATCTTTTTTTTTTTTTTGGCATCCTTATTTTATTTACGTAATATTTTAATTCAACGATATTGGCTTCAACATAGTAATTTACGAAATAAATGCAAATTTCTTTATAAGGTCCTTATATTTTAAACATGGAACAACAGCTGTGACGTCATTCCTGTCGTCGATTGTGAATAGTGTTTTTGAAGGGGGTCTAAACTACGACTTTTAAAGCTTCATATCTTATGAAAAAAATACACAACAATTATTTCGCGTAAACAGTTATTCTTCACTTTCATAGTTCCAAAGAGAGTAAGAGAAAAAATGCATGTTCCCTATTGTTGGCATACCTCTAATTGTCACGAATATTCTAAATAGAAATGGTATTTTAGGTATCACAGAGAACAAATATCTGCGAGTAGTTCATGCGCGATACCATTAAAGTTTTCTTCATTCACTGGAAAATCGGAATAGCGTGTTCCAAATGTTTCTTCCGCGTTGACTAGGAGCACATAAAGTGAAACAGTCTAGAGGCAGAGGTATATTGATTTTACTTAAGGGTACGTTCCCATTCAAGCAAAGCTTATCCGAAAAAAATATTACCAACCAATTAGGTTATATTAACCTGATTGGTTAGTTTGGCTCCGCGCCGCAGCTCCATTTGAGTAGAAACGAACCCCTACGACATTTTATATTTATATGATTTAGCTAGATTTATGATTTAATATTATAAAAACATTTCAGTTAAACTTAAATAAATCATTAGTCAGACACAACGGTTCATTTCTGTAGTTGTTTATTTACAATCCAAAGTATAGAGCGCGTTTAAATGTACTGTTCCATGTTCTGTTTTTATTTTTTATTTTTGGTGTTCAATAAAGAGTATTTGTATTGTATTGTATTGTATAGAGCGCGTTTTCATTCAAGAAAACTCAGTGGAGTAGTGAGAAACCAACCAATCGGGTTGTACAATACACACACATCACACACAAAATATTACTAAAAAGCAATTGTTAATATTAAAGAATAAGCAACTAAAGATGTAAAAAACCTTAAACAAATATTTTTAATTATTAGAAAATATAAGCACTTGATACTCATTGAATAAGAATGTGGATAGGCATACGTATACACACATAACATATGTGTGATTGATTACATATGCTTACTACAGCAACAAATGAAAAAAAATATACGTATACAGGGGGCCTGTCTCTGCACTCCTTAGTTAAAAAATAATCTTAAAAGTAAGTATAAAGATTTATTAACTAAGTATTTATGTAATGTGTACTTTACTTAAAAATAAACATATATTTTTTTTGATTATTCATAGAATGTGATTGGTCAGTAAAGTTAGCCCTGTTTGAGAAAAAACGCACCCAGTGCCAGTGTAAGCTTAATTTGAAGCGAATGGCGTCCCTAAACAGCAAAACGGACTTGCAAATGCACCTACTGATAATGACAGGGTATTTGATTTAAAAAACTGCCAAACGGCGGAATGAAAAATATACTACTTAATCATTATAAGCGTGATTATAAGGATATAAACGATAATATTTTTAAAACTTGTTCTCCTAACTCTGCATACACGAATTTGTAGCGCTACCAGTGCTACGACACGTAGGCGTAGCACACACAAATCATTAACTTATTTTTTCACTTCTCATTGTCAAAAAACGTGTCATATTAAGTTTATCAAGCGGGACTAAAGTAGTACATGTAGTCCCTAGGGAAAATATGAATATTGAAAACTGAAAATACTTAACCATATTAAATCCTCCAATCCCAATACACATCGACTGTCAATGGGAACGTTGGGATATTTGTTATTACATATGCTGTTTAACTAATGCAACTTTGCATTTGGTATCAACTAACCAGAATATGCTGTATTAAAATCGACCAATCAGGAAACATAGTTAATTTCACACAATATTAGGTATTTTTAGTCCCTAATTCACAATTGTTAACATATCGATTGTACAACGCTTTGAAGCACTAAACACAGGACCTCTATTCAGCTGCGTTAAAACGATATCGTGTTTGACACGTTTAAGAATCGTTTATGTCACAGTCGCCATTATTGTAAATGTCATAAGAGCTATCAAAACGTTGACAATACGGAAACACGTCAAATACGATATCGTTATTACCGTGTAGAATCCCAGCCCTGTTTCCGTATTGTCAACGTTTTGATAACTCTTATGTCATTTACAATGATGGCGACTGTGACATAAACGATTCTTAAACGTGTCAAACACGGTCTCGTTTTAACGCACCTGAATAGAGGCCCAGTAACGATATCGTTTTTGACCTGTTTCCGTATTGTCAACGTTTTGATAACTCTTATGTCATTTACAATGATGGCGACTGTGACATAAACGATTCTTAAACGTGTCAAACACGGTCTCGTTTTAACGCACCTGAATAGAGGCCCAGTAACGATATCGTTTTTGACCTGTTTCCGTATTGTCAACGTTTTGATAACTCTTATGTCATTTACAATGATGGCGACTGTGACATAAACGATTCTTAAACGTGTCAAACACGGTCTCGTTTTAACGCACCTGAATAGAGGCCCAGTAACGATATCGTTTTTGACCGGTTTCCGTATTGTCAACGTTTTGATAACTCTTATGTCATTTACAATAATGGCGACTGTGACATAAACGATTCTTAAACGTGTAAAACACGATATCGTTTTAACGCACCTGAATAGAGGCCCTGGAAAAGTGTCATAGATGATGCTAGCGATTCCCTGGGATGCGTCACGTTTCTACTCTTCCGCGTTTACCAGGAACACATGAAATAAAACAGTAAGGGATATATTGATTAGTTTTCACACGCTATGTAGTGTGCGTTTTCATTCAAGGAAAGCTAGGCGGAGCGGAGGAAAACCAACCAATCAGGTTGTTCAGAACACAAACACACACATCTACAGATTGTTCGTAGAATCTGATTGGTCTGTTTTGCTCTTCTCAGTTAAGTTAAAAAGCACACTACGATAGTAAAAGGCCAAGTCTGAACCTAGAAATAGGTAGCATGAATAACTATTATTCAAAAACATTTTTTTCAATCCCCGTGGGTCCCGTGTGGTTGCCGGGTTAGAATAGTGCCACTCCATGTCTTCCCGTGGATGTCGTGAGAGGCGACTAAGGGAATAAAGGCTTGTAGTACTGTTAGGCGATGGGCTTGCAACCTGTCACTAATACACTGGTAAACATCTTAGCTAGACTATGCAAAATGTGGTTACAGAATTATCAACAAGTTAAGAGTTGTTGGTATTCTGTTGCTCTGCCTACCCCACTCTGGGAATAAAGGCGTGACATTATGTATGTATGTGTATTTTTTTCAATTTGAATCATAAAAAAATACAGCATACATAATTCAATGTGTAAGTATAAGTATACAATCTGGATTGAGTGCCATTTGGTATAACTTTTCATTTATCAAGTCGAATCTAAGAAATTTCTCTTCAGTTTTATGCGATCCTGATAAACGCAAAAGCAAAATGTCTCGAATTTTCCAGTGATACAACTAAACAAGCAAGGAGAGAGCTAGAGTAGATACGGCTCTGTCTCTGTCTCTCAGCCTAAACTGAAATAACTGCATAACTATGAAATGGTAACCCACCGGCCTTTATCGGTCAGGTAGATATATTTTAGGCTCTTTAACTACATAGGTACCGTATTAGCGACCGCGGTGCACCCTCGCTTTTGTTCGATATGGCAGTAATAGCTAAATTATTTTTTATTGTCAATTATATTCTAAGCCCTGCAAGATACCGAAATACCTAGAACAAGAATTCAATGAATAACCATTGTATTAATCCCGAAATTTTCATTTAAATCCGTTTTAGACAGTTTTTCCGCAAGCATTTATTTTAAAATCAAAAGTGACACTTTTTAGTTTTAACTATATGTTATGCGAAAGTGAGTGGAAGGGTAGGAAAGGCGCCCCAGGCGTACATGTTTGAATCAAATCGGAGAAATTCTGCAAAAGGGCCGAATCCTAAGCCTACGTGCATGCATGACTCGATGTATGAATGTGGAAGAAGCGAAAGAGATTTATCAGGATCGTAGCAGGTGGAAAGAAGTGGTCTCTGCCTACCCCTCTGGGAAACAATCGTGATTTTATGTATGTATGTATGTATATGATATACAGTAAACTCTCTTTTGAAATCCTTTTTCAAATATTTTTATTGTAATTTTTATATTTAATAGCTTTTGTAGTTGCTGTCATCATTTGTTAAATAGATTCAACCTCTAACGGGGTGTAAGAGGGCTTAGTGTTTGTACGGGAGTTGTGCAGACTTTGAGTTACTTCATGTATGTTTACGTGTGATCATTGATCAAGTTTAAGGTCATATTTTGCATCTCTTCCAAATGAAATGGGAATTAAAAAACCGCACTATCCACCCAGAGGCAGGGTGGAAGATGGCACTGTAAATTCCCGATTTCTGGGGTGGATGGCTAGGTTGGAAAAAGGGAATGACTATTGAAGTTGGAGACTGGAGACTTTTCAGGCTGTGGTTTTATACGTATACATGACACATTTTTTCGATCGACTTATCGATACGCAGTGTCAATACAACTTAAATTAGAAACACATTTGGACATAGGTTTATTTTGTGAGTAAGACAAGTAGTTAGAAGCCCAGGGGTTTTAAATGAGTGGTAGAAGTTAGTATGAAAGTTGGTCTTTTTTAAATTAAAACCACATTGAAATTTGTAGCGGCCGCAGTCGAGAGTCAGTTAATGATGATAGTTGTTCCTTAGTGACTATTTTTCATTGATAAGTTTGAAATAAATACGAGTTCATTGTTTTAAAAACGTCTGTGAGTACGGCGGTAAAACTGCAATTTAAAATTAAAATGATTCGTTTTTAGTTTTTAGCTTTTGCAGTATGCAGAAGATAAAAAAAGTTAAATGGCGCTTTTGACGCGAAGCGTGGTTTTCTTCGTCGGGGGCGGTGGCCACTTTTCGTCCGCGTTTACTAGGAACACATAAAATGAAACGATCACTGGTGAAGGAGAGGGATGGACAGCACGGGTTGGAGTTTTCAGTTTCATACATACGTGAATACGTCTCGTCAGTCAGTATGCGGACCGAACTCGTAGTGACCGGTTGTAATGTCTGCACCGCATTGCAAGAGTACCAAGTTTACGACATGCAGATCCGAAGGTTCAAGAAAAGTCTCATAGATGGCGCTGACACGGGTTGTCTTCTTAGTTGGGGGCGACGTTCAGTTTTCTTCCGCGTTTACTAGGAACACATAAAATTCAACGGTCATCCGCTTAGGGAGAAGGTTGGAGGGCGAGGGATGGAGTAACTATTGAACACATACGGCAGTACGCGGCCTCAGTTTGTAGTAACCGGTCGTACGCACCACAAGATTCTTTACAGAATGCAGAGGTTCAAGAAAAGTCTTATAGATGTCGCTTAGACGAGGCGCGTGGTTTTTTTAAGTAGGGCTTATTCCAACTAATTTGCATAATGCTTAATTTACAAATACTCCTAGATTTCAAAAGGATTTAGTGTCAAAATACCTAAATCCCAGAATGCCTAACTTTTTGTCTCATGCATGACACCTTAATTTGAATACGGCTGTATTTTAAAATGTCTTATTCTCATAATGGACAAACTTCACAACAGCTGTATCGCAGGATACCGTATGTTCAAAACAACCAGGTACCAAAATACCAAAATTTTAAATAGGCTAGTTAACCTTCATGTATAATTTGATTTACTATCTCCTTTAGTGATGAGCATTTACATTGAAGTACCAATATTATAAAGAAAATGCAAACTATTCAGGCATTTTGAAACTGTGTCATTTTGGTATTCTGGAGTTTTCAGTTTAAGCTATTTTGAAATTTGGTCGTATCTGTGATTCGGCATTTTAAGGACAAGTACACTTCAATATTTAGGCATTTCGGACATGAGACGTTTTAGGTCAAAGTCATTATGACTTTTGTTCATTTTAGAAATGAGGCAAATTGAGATTTGGGTATTGTGAGCCCATGGCAATTTGAAATTTGGTTAAATTAGTAAATTAGGTATCATAAAAATTTGGTGGAATAAGCCTTACTTGTTTTTTTGATGACCCTGCTTACGAAACTGGCGGTCCCGGGTTCGATTCCCGGTATGTATGAAAATATGTGTGTGATGAGTATTTGATTCTCGTTTTGGAGGTTTTCTGTGCGTTTAAGTATTTATTTCTCTATTTCAGTTTTTATATTGTATTCTAGTACTCATAATACAAGCCTAAAGTTAGTTTGGGATTAGGGGCATGATCTTAAATCATTTTCAACTCTGCACTTTGCATTTTCATAAACGTGAAGAAATATCAATGAAAAGTGCGTTAAAAATCAGGCTCTAGATCTTCTGGTGTGGGGGTTTCACCAGATATTTATTTATTTACAATTCATGTCGGGGGCGGTGGCCGCTTCTTCTTCCGCGTTTACTAGGATCACATAAAATTGAATGGTTAGTCGTTCAGTGTGAGGGATGAGGGAGAGGGATGATATCTCAACAGATACGAGAGTACACACACGGGCACACGGCAGTACGCGGACCGAGTTCGTAGCGACAGGTCGGATCCATGTCAAGCGTCCACGCCTGAATGAATTTTCACAGAGCGCAATTCAAATGAGGTTACGATTTCAGGAGTGATTGTGCGTTTTCATTGAAGTAAAGAAAGATGACCTTACGATCATGGACTTTAATTGTATATCCTCTAAAGAACCGTCGCTCGCAACAAGCCAATGTTGTTTTAAATGAGTTCTTGGGTTGATTGACGCTGATAATAACATAATAGGTTCCGATGGTCAACAACTAAAGTCCATAAAACATACACATTATCAAACATCCGATTGGCGGGGAAAAATGTACCAGTGCTAGTGATTCATTAAATATCGACTTAGTTTAGCGACATCGATAAAAGACAATTTTTAATCATCATTATCATAACTAATGGCCAAGTTTGAATACTTTTATGTGCAAACCGCTTGTATTTAATCATATCAACTATTAAACAACCGGTATCCTGGACCCCCGTTTCTGGACTCGAATCACTTTTGACAACCATTGAAATTACATTAAATAACAATTCATTCAGTACAACAACTTTCTTTGGCATTCAGACGAATTGAGAACCTTTTGTTTCTTAAGTTTGTTAAAAAATGCCTCGCAAGTAAAATGTCGTCTTCGTCATTTGATCTCAATTAGATTGGAAAATTGTGAAAACATGACGAAGCAAAGTAATTCTCCTCGAAAATCCTGAATCGTCGAATAAAGACTTTAATGTCTTCCACAATTCCTTCGTGGTCTTTGCATGCTTTATGTGTACGTATAACGATGAATCAATCGTTAAAATCACTTTCGCCCGTGTTTTTCCATCTGAAATTATGGAAATTTTGGGAATCAGCGAAAATGTTAAAGGCTATAGGATTTATGATCCAGTGAAGAATATAGTGACTACTAGTAGGGATGTAGTTATCCAGGAACTAAAGAAAAAACAAGATTCATTCACTGTCTGCATAGAAAACACAGATTCAGTGGGGGAGTTAATGGAGGAATCTGTTGTTCAATTGGAATCTTCAGAAAAGTCAAATTCAAGTGAGTCTGAGTCAGAATACCTGGATGTTCAAGATGAGATAGTGCAGCCTGGCACCAGCGGCGTGCAACAGCACTCAGACAGAATAGAGACAGTTGATTCACCAGTGACAGTGATAGAAGAAAAGCAGAAGCGACTAAGGAAGAAGCCAGAGAGGTACGGTTTTGCTAACATATGCACAAGCTATGTAGGAGATGATGAGATGACATATGCAGAAGCGATCAGTGGTCCTGAGAAACAACAGTGGTTGCAGGCGATGGCAGATGAGCTGCAGTCATTTTCTGACCATAAAGTATGGGACGTTGTTGATACTCCAGATAATGCAAGGGTAGTGCAGTGTAAGTGGGTACTAAAAAAGAAATGGGATTGTGACAATAATGTGCGGTATCGTGCACGGTTAGTAGCAAAAGGCTTTACGCAAAAAGCCGGTGTGGACTATGAGGAAACTTTTTCACCTGTGATCCGACACTCAACCCTTCGGTTGCTATTTGCTCTGAGTGTACAGCTAGATATGGATATAACTCATTTAGATGTCACAACAGCTTTTCTTAATGGTCATTTAAAAGAAAGGATTTTCATGCATTTGCCGGAAGGTTTTCCTGTCTCAGAAGTAGAATCTAGCAAAGTTTTAAAATTAAAAAAGGCTGTTTATGGCTTAAAACAGTCATCACTTGCTTGGTACCAAAAAGTAGAGGAGACATTGTGTGATTTGGGATTTAGCAAGAGTAAACTGGAACCTTGTGTATTTGTAAAAAATCATGACAATGGCAAGAAAACTATTGTTGGAATTTACGTAGATGATTTTTTGATATTTTCGAATTGTAAGACTGAGACTGATTATCTGATAGAAGCTTTGAGTCGAAAATTTAAAATTAAAAATCTAGGTCATGTTAAAAAATATTTAGGTATGAGAATAACAAGAAATACTAATGAGATTAGAATTGACCAAGAGGATTATATTGAGCAATTGTTAGAGAAATTTGACATGTCTAATTGTAACACATCTGAGACTCCAATAGAGTGTAAATTAAATATTGAAAAAGCAAATGTTTGTGATGAGAATTTACCATATCAAAAATTAATAGGTAGCTTGATGTACTTGGCTGTAATGACCCGACCAGATATAGCTTATTCAGTAAGTTATTGGAGCCAATTTAACAATTCTTATTCACATGACCATTGGACTTATGCAAAAAGGGTTTTGAAATATTTGTCAAAGACAAAAGACTATTGTTTAAAATATTCCAAAGGAAAAGCAGAGCTAATGGGATTTGTGGATGCAGATTGGGCAAGTGATATCATTGACAGACGTTCATATACAGGCTTTTGTTTTATGAAATCTGGCTCTGCCATTTCTTGGGAAAGTAAAAAACAGCGAACTGTAGCTTTGAGCAGCTGTGAAGCTGAATATATGGCTTTGTCTGAAGCTGGTCGCGAAGCCATATATTTACAGAACTTGGAGTGTGAAATAATAGGTTCTTGTAATAAGATTGCTTTATACTGCGATAGTCAGAGTGCATTAAAGCTGGCAAATAATAATCTGTCACACAAACGTTCCAAGCATATTGATGTGCGATATAATTTCATTCGCGAAATTATAAGTAATGATGTCATAGAGACTAAATATTTGCCAACTTCCAGCATGCCCGCTGACTTATTGACTAAAGGTCTATGTGGGGTGAAACATCACAAATTTATGAAAACACTTGGTATTGTTCAGAAATAAACTTATTGTACCTTATGTTTACCACTCCGCATATTAGCATATTATTTTGATATAGTGGGGGTGTTATAAATTAATATCAAAATAAATAACTATTGATATGCTACCTAACGCCTCTCTCATATTGTATCTGTGGTTAGAACAGTGTATACTTCTAGTTTTTGTTAATAAAACAAACTAGCAACGATGACATGAAGTTTTATTATAATCATTAACAGAAATAATTATTTTCATTACGCTAACGTATACACCGTTATTAATTTTTGAACATACTATCGACCCGCAATGTACATCGAAGTCCATCCGTCAGGTTTAATTAATTGCATTTTTCGTTATACATTGCGTGTTAAATTATTTTGTATGGTTATATTTTTTTTAATTTAATTTTAACAAATCTGCCTAAATGTGCGCAGTAGGGGTTGTACTAACCACAGTTAAAAGGAACGCCCGTATACCATTTACACACTGTATAGAAGATAAAGGTACGACTTACTTTTTCAAGAAATGCACAATCCATATATCACGAAAAGGTTTGTCGATATAATAGTCGATATTTTAATGTATCACTAGCATTGGTACAATTCTACCCCCGTCAATCCGGTGTTTGCACATTATACTTATTGTTTGGAGAATCTGGTCTGGAACACACTTTTAGGTTAGACCAGTATAAATCGAAAATTAACATAGGAGTCCTGCTGGATTTTTCGCAGTATTTACACACACACACACACACACACTCACATACAATCACGCCTTCATTCCCAGAGTGGGGTAGGCAGAGCTACAGAAACATCAACAACTCTAAAAAGACTTTTTGATGTTTCTGTAACCACATTTACACAATCAGGCCATGACGTTTACTAGTGCATTAGTGACAGGTTGCAAGCCCATCGCCTAACAGTACTATTAGCCCTTATTCCCTTAGTCGCCTCTTACGACATCCACTGGAAGACATGGAGTGGCACTATTCTAACCCGGCAACCACTTACTAATATTTGCATACTAAAAGGGACTGCTAAAGGATACTGCGAATGTCGTCTTGCTCTATCTTTCCTGTGATTATGAACTTATTTAATTGACTTAATGGCAATCATTTTATATATGTATAATATAGTGTCATGTAATGACACAATAATATATTTTGGAAACTATTGTTTTTTAACGCTCTAACATAAAAAGGATGATGCTCTCGCATAGTCATCATACTCTTTGGAGGGATCCTCCATCCTTTTGGATCTGAAAATGAAACGACATTAAATACATAGAGGGTCCATCTACATCATTGCATGTTGCACCCTCGCTCATTTGTGCTGAGATTCGTCAGACATCGTCTATGTAGCAAAATGTCCAGCCAGTGCACAGTGACGCAAATCAACCGAGAAGAAAAAAAACCATTATGTAGATTGACCGTTTTGTGTAGATCTGCCCTCCGAAGCCAATGAACAGTATCTCAAGTTCAATAGCCAAAGCAGATTCATTGCTATCCTGTTGATAATAGGGCTGCATTTGCTACAGGACTTTTGACTGAGATACGGCCATTTGTGTTAGCAAGGCAGAGATGCCTTAATCGTAAAACACGCAATTAGAATATAGTCTACAAAACGTCACGGCTAGATAACAACAAGTCTAAGTATATGTAAAATGTAAAATATTTAAAAAGTCCAAAACGCAAATCACCCTAATGTTGACCATAAAGTTGAATATTTAAATAGCATAACAATTTACTGTGACAAGGTACTAATATGTTCAGCTACCAATGAGTTCGTTAAACCGTTCTGTAATAGTTATTAAGATATTGATGATTATAAGAGTATTAAATTCTTGTTGTTGTAGCTCAGCACTGAAAAATTCGTAGCTCTACGAGTGCTACGACACGCAGCGCACCCAAATTTATTATTATGCGGTTCTTGATCTTCCTTTAGAAGTTTAGTTAAAAGTATGTATTTTTTTTAACGATATCCACATGCAGTTGTTTAATGACGAAATGAGAAACGACATAGTGTATCATTGTTTCAATAAGCAGGCTTACTAAAAAGATGCTACCAAAAACGACTGCTAGTTGAGGAAAATTCACATAGATTACGGCCCATGCCTTGATCCACTGGGAACGGGGATGCGTCACGTTCATTTTGTTCTGCGTTTACTAGGAGCACATAAAATGAAACTAGCAGACCCTTTGGTAGTAACCTCGCCTTTAGTCCGAGGTGTAGCGCCCGGTATGTTACCATCTCTGGACATGATGACGTGGGCTGCACTCTCCTTTGCCCTCGTACAGGCTTGGCAAAGGTGGCTGTCTGTAACACCTAGAGTGTGTAAGTGTTTGTTAAATAAAACAGTTACCGTCGCAGTTTAGGTTAGGTCCTTTTTAATTGCCTTAGCTTCAGTGACAATCTAGGATTGATCGTCGTGAGGGCTTCTTTGGATTACCTGTATCGTTTTATTTAATGAAACAACGTTCATATTGGTCTAAAATTTAGGGTCCCAGTGAAAAAGGGTATAAGTCTTCTGACGATCAAGTGAAAACGGTTTTAAGTCTAGTACGAGTATACTCCGTTTATATATATATACCCTTTTTTATTACGAGTTAAATCGACTTATACCCTTTTTCACTAGGTCCCCAGAAATATGCGTTTGAATGAGTATTGCCATGCCAGGGACAAGTTCTATTTGTAGCCTTTGAAAAACACAGAAAGTAAGGGATGAGAATAGATTAGTTTTAAAAAATAGTAAAAAAATCGGTTGTCTGTAAAGTCGGTTTACTGATGATAGTTGAACGTGACAACGTCATAAGAAAATACTGATGGAATGGTTGCATTTTTCAAAAGAAAATTTTAATTTTATTTGTTTGATAGATATTTTGTATGGATATAGAGAAGGAGGTAAATGGAAATCACAATTGAATTGATCAAGTTACATTTATTTGTACGCATAAATACAATTATGTCATTTTTTTTACAATGTACATAGTTTTTACAAGTATGAATGCGTTCCATCTTAAATTTAAAATTTACGATTTGGAAACATCATTAATAAATTTGTAACCAGCTTTTAAAAAGCCTGCCTCAATGTGTTTGATATAGGAGAAAATTGTTCCCTTTGACGGCTGGCTGGTCCAACCTGTCATTTCAGACATGTTGTTATGATATGTGGAAGATTTAGCATTTATGTTTTAATTTTTTGAAATCATAGCTACGCTCGATAATTACTTCGATCGAATAGTAAAGCCATTGATTTTTTACTTATCGTGCCAATTATAGCATAACCTACAATCGCTGCACTAGCGGACCGATGCTATTTATTTTAATGATGAATGCACGAATATTCGACAATATAATCACTGAACATATATTTAATATCGAAATAATCATTACCTTTACCGCCGCAATTATCGTTGCTATAAACAATTGACACCACATTCACTTTTCACTGCACTTCATACTTGACGAAAACATGTAAATGTATTATTGTATACCTATAGCAGCTGTCCACGCGGACGCATCGCTCACTCAAGTAGGAGAGAGACAGATGTCGAACGCTGCCGAACGCGGAGGCCTATTGTGCCTCTTTGTCACTCGTTCCGCGCTCTCGCTTGCAATTCAAGCCTTAAATGGAACGCCTCAGAGCGAGGTAACGCCGCACGAGTCATGTTTTTTTCGTGCGTGCAGCCGGCTCCATCGAATTATAAGACGTTCTCACGTCAAAAAAAAATTTGGCTCAGATGCTTATTAGACATGCTAATGACAGTGTAGCTGCTGGAATCCAGACTGCTCCCGAGAGGATTTCCTAACAGCTTATTTAAACAAATTCAATATAAATGTACTGCTTTTATAAAGAAATATCTAGTACCCAGGTCGGAGGTGGTAAGGAGAGTGATTTGAATATTTTGGAGTAAAAATAAACGGTTTAAAATTTAGTGGTAGGGAGAAGCCCAATACAAACTTGTATTGAAATAGGGCCAAATAGAAATTTGTCAGGCTTTATAATTATTAACATCTGTCAGGCTTTTTGACAGTGCTATAATTGAATAGATTTGTATTAAAATACAAGATGAAGTTGCATACGCATCAGTGTTCCATGTCTTGACGTTATCTTTGACGCATCTTGAGATGAGCGTCTTAGCCAAGACTAGCTTAGCATGGTTTTCTTCGTCGAGGGCGGTGGGCACTTTTCTTCCGCGTTTACTAGGGCCACATAAAATGAAACGATTACTCGCTCAGGGAGAAGAATGAAGGGGTGGGATGAAGGGCGGGAGATGGAATATCTATCTAACAAATACGTCAGTACGCGGCCCGAGTTCGTAGTGACCGGTCGTATACACCCAACAGTCCTTTACCAACTTTACCAGTTGCAGAATGCAGAGGTTCAAGAAAAGTCTCACAGATGGCGCTTATACATCACGGGTTGTCTTCGTCGGGGGCGGCGTCCACTACTCTTCCGCGTTTACTAGGAACGCATAAAATGAAACGGTCACTCGCTCAGGAAGAGGGGTGAGGCAGAGGGATGGAGTATCTATTGCACACATACGTCAGTATGCGGCCCGAGTTCGTAGTGACTAGTCGTATGCACCCCAAAAGTCTTTAACCCTTTACCAGTTGCAGAATGCAGAAGTTCAAGGAAAGTCTAACAAATGGCGCTTATACAACACAGTCATCACTGGTTGTCTCCGTCGGGGGCGGCGTCCACTTTTCTTCCGCGTTTACTAGGAACACATAAAATGCAACGGTCATTCGCTCAGGGAGAGGGTTGAGGGGGGATGGAGGGCGAGGGATGGAGTATCTATTGCACACATACGTCAGTATGCGGCCCGAGTTCCTAGTTATCGGGCGTGCACAACCCAAGAATCTTAACTAAGTTTACTAGGTTCGAGAAAAGTCTCATAGATGGCGCTGACTTGGGTTCTCTTTGTCGAGGGTGGCATCCACATTTCTTCCGCGTTTACTAGGAACACAAAAAAGGAAACGTTCTCTAGATCAGAGTGAGGGATGAAGGAAAGGGGTGAAATATCTGTTGATCTTCGCGAACCGAGTTCGAAGTGACCGGTAGTATGCACACATAACTGGATGATTTTCCACAGTTTCTATTACAAAGAAAAAGGTTCGGTCATGGATTTTTAATTGTTGATCCACTATAGAACCATCGTAGGTCGTAAAAATGAAAACCAGTGATTTAGGAATTGGATTCCATTTCGTGAGTCGATCGACACTGATATTGACATAACGAATTCCTATCTACGGTCAACAACTTTAAAAAACTAAAAACCGTCATCAAAACTTCAACTTCTTTTAAAATGATAGAGAAAGCGGGAAAAATGGGATTTACATACATACATACATAACATCACGCCTTCATTCCCAGAGTAGGGTAGGCAGAGCTACAGAACTACCAAAAACTCTAAAAAGATTTGTTGGTAATTCTGTAACCACATTTTGCACAATCAGGCTGAGATGTTTTCCAGTCTACTATTATTGACAGGTTGCAAGCCCATCGCCTAATAGTACTACAAGCCCTTCCTCCCTTAGTCGCGTCTTACGACATCCACAGGAAGACATGGAGTGTTACTATTCTAACCCGGCAACCACACCGGGGAATGGGATTTTTTCAGAATAAATGTGTTACTACAGCGGATATACTATTTAGTTATAAATAGAAAGTGAAATAATATAGGTATAGGGGATCCCCATACAAAAATGTTCTTATTCAACGATTTTTTTTACGTATCGTAAAAATAGCAAACCTTACAAGCGTCAACTTTTTTGTAATTCGAGTAAAAACTCTAAAGAAAAACAACAAGTACTTAAAAATGGTCAAGTAGGAGTTGGGCTCGCACTGATTCAATTTGAAATATAAATAATTCTATTCAGAATTTAGTATTGGGCCGGACATTTATTATGAAGCTGATTTAAAGCAATATATAATGTTAGATGTACATGGTGAAATAAGCATTGCATTTTAAATACGTGTTGTCCCGAAGAAAAGGTATCCTTTTGCATCTGAAATTTCAACGACAACAATGAAAATAAAGAACTAAAGACCACAAAGTTTTTTTACCTTATGAGACCTTAAACCTTATTTTTACTGGACTATGAATATGTGTTGTTCTTTAAGAAATAAAATGATGAAATCAAAATATGGACGAAAAACATACTAATGTTTTATAAAACTCAACTTGCCGATTGGAATGATGGAATATCGAAAAGAAAACGAAATGTTATTAGGCTTATTTTCTATCGGCCTGTTCCAATATATAACCTTCAATATAATTATTACGATTAAATATACAAAAGCAGTAGTCATCCGATAATAGGGAACAGTGTATAAGCAAAAAAAAGGTCGTGATTTTTTCATAAAATATGAATCTTTAAAACTTCATAGTTTGGACCCCCTGCTAACACATTATTTATACAAAATCGACGACAGGAATGACGTCACAGCTGTTGTTTCATGTTTAAAATATACGGACCTTATAAAGAAAATGCATTTATTTTACCGAAGTCGATTGTCCCACGAACAAGCTCATAGCTACTGTCCATTGGGACTTTACACTATCAATGTAAGCCAATGTCATTTTGTTATAACACTACGTACATAAAATGAGGATGCCGAAAAAACAATCTGAACTTTAAAGAATCTTAATAAACGGGTCAAAAGTCAGTGTTTTGCGTTTTATACGCTTTATATTTTACATTTTCTCCTAAATCGAATCAATGAAACTCAATTCTGATTTTCATGCATTTTCTCTATTCAATATTCCTAATAGTGACCGGTTTTTCAAATAGAAGTTTGAAAAAGTAACGAGTTAACGGTCTCTAAAATAAATAAAATAAATAATATATCGACAATTATCACTAATTACCCAAATAGCAAATAGTAAAGTCTAATTACATAGATGACGTGTTTAAAGTTTGCTCAATTCAGTAGAGAACTGGAATAGCGTGATCCAAATGTTTCTTCCACGTTTACTAGGAGCACATGAAGTGAAACAGCCTATGGAAGGTAGGGGAGTATTGATTTTATTACAGGGTGCGTTTCCGTTTAAGCGATCTAAGTGGAGTGGAGCAGAACCAACCAATCAGGTTGTACAACACACACACCTGCGAATATTTAAAGAATCTGATTGGTTCAGCTTTTCTTCACTCAGCTCTGTTTGAGTAGAAATGCACCCTTACAACATTACAGCAGTATAAGCTTAAGTTATGACAACTAACTGTAAAAATGATGGAATGAGAAATATACTAGTCAAGTATAAATGAAGATATAGATGATAAGCATTAATAATTGTGAATTTTGGAAACCCTGTTCATGTCTACAGCATTTTCCCAAGCATCGGACGGTAACAGATGACCGAGCATACGTTGCCTCGCGGTAGGATGCACGTAATCTAATTGCTCTAAAGTTAAAGCAAATTTATTTTAGCAAATCTATTACAGACTTTCTCGATATGTGTACTTTATTTCATCTTCATTTTAAAATTTTAAGGTTAAAAAATCCTTTTTAAATTATACCAAATTAAGTAAACATTGCTTTATTAATAACTAATTATGTTAAATATTAAAGAACTTACAACACAATAAATTAAATGACTTACATATAGATATTAGTAAAACTAACTATGTTCAAACTACAACTAAATACTCGTATTTTTTTGAGAGGTGGCATTCGGTAAATCCTTGATGTAAAGAAGAAATAGTATCGGTCCCAAAATGCTTCCCTGTGGTACACCTGCATTATTTACTTTTAGTTGCGATCTGTATGTCTGTTTTAATAAACATATTTTAAGTAAGTGATTTTTTTATATTTCCGTGTATTGTATTATATATTTCAGATAGCCTTGGACCCATGGCAATGCTGTTTCTCTGATACTATTTAATTAAAGATCTTAATCTCTATCTTTGTCGTCTGATAGTGAAAGATAAAAACAAAATAAATGGAGAAATCTATATTTAACCCAAATTACCAAAATAGAAAAGTCACTTTTAACTTTTAAGTGTAGCAGATTCAACTCAAACATCTGCAGGTTCGGGGAGAGTCTTATGACGATGCCCTTAAACTTTTCTTGATATACTGAAAATGACGTGATCGACAAGGTTCTTCCGCGTTTACTAGGAACACATAAAATTAAACAGCCTATGAAAGGCAGGAGGTTATTGATTTATTGAGGGTGCGTTTCCGTTCAAGTAGAGATTATTGCAAAGAAGCGATGCCAACCAATCAGTTTGCGCAATACCCACACACACGGATCGTACGATGAATCTGATTGGTCCGCTTGGCAACATTCTGCTCAGTCCATTTGAATAGAAACGCACTCTTACATCAACGCACACAAACAAACGAAGTGTCGTCAGAATTACTTTAGCGTCGAGAATGCTACTGAAGTTTTTAATAAAAAATCTGCCAAAACGGAGTAATAAAATGATACCATACATGGTTATTGAGCATGCTGTTGAGTATTTAAAGCTTGATTCTTGTTACATTTGACGATCATGAGAGGCATCTTGAATTTTTGATAACTAGTGAATTGTCTAGTCAGAGCACAAACCAAATATTTGTCGACAAAATTCAAATATTATAGTATAAAATATATTCAGACAGCGCAAACACATGATTACTTTGGGAAGTTTGATGCGATTTTTGTACAAGACTTTTAATTTGTACTCTAAGCTCAGCTTATACGAATTCGTAGCGCTACAAGCGCTACGAAACGTAGCACAAACCAAGTCCGGTTTAGCAGGTAGGCTAAAAGAACGTTTTTTTTTTAATTTTAAATGATGTTTATAGTTTTTAAACAGTAATCTAATTACGCAATTTTAGTATCTAATGGCATAAAATTAATGTTTTACTAAAAGCGTCTGCTAGTTCGGAAAAAGTCTCATAGATGACGCTTGATTCACTGGTATGCGCCACATTTCTTTCCAATTTCTTCTTCCGCGTTCACTAGGAGCACATAAACTGAAACAGTTGGATAGAGTTGTATTGATTTATTTTCGTATGGTATAAAAGTGTGCGTTTCCATTCAAGGAAAGCCAAATGGAGTGGAGGGAAACCAACCAATCAGGTAGTAGATAGGATACACACACATATATTGTAGAATTTTAATGGTCAGTTTTCCCCTTATAGTAAACGCCAGGTTCAAACGAAGTTAAAGGTGGTAAGTACTCGTTGTCACAACTTTTTAAACTTGTTTTTTTTTTTTTAATTTTGGTTCCGTGTGGTTGCTGGGTTAGAATACTTAGTGCCACTCCATGTCTTCCCGTGGATGTCGATAAATAAATAAATTCAAAACGCAAACTAACTTTAGCGGATATAACGGTTAAAATGAAGAGCACGTAAAAAAATATAATTTTATAACATATGTATAATATTATTATCATTACAGTAATCTATCGTTACATTTGAGAGGTTTTCTTTCGTGTTTTCATTAGTCATGCATATCTTCTCCTTAGTTACAAATAAGCCTATTGATTTAAATTTATAACTTATTATAAGTAGTTTATCGTCGCTAATTTAACTTGGTATATCTATCTTAAGTACAGAAAGGATCCCGTTGCCTCCTTCAAGCTTCTTACTCCTACCTTAATAATTTTCGTTTAACAAATATTTCATTCTATTAATTGAGACTGGTTCAAAAAAGAATGCTTTTAAACATTACTACTTCACCTACATGGAGGTTTTATAGCGCCTTTAGACTTTTTAAGAGAAGGTTACACATGATGTTTCGCATATTACTGAAATGGCGCTGAAAGTTCTGAATCGAACTACCTTTCCTTTATGCCTCCCTAGTCAACGCGGAAGAGAAATTCTCTCGTAGCACGCCCGCGATTTGCACAATAAAGGTGCGCCTAGGGGGTTCTTTTACCATACTGTATTTTACAAAAGAAAATAATGACATATGTATCAAAATGTGTATGAAGTAAAGGAAAGGAACTCATGGCGGCAGACGTCAATCATACACGTTAACTTCAAATCATTTTAAAATCGACTTCAAAAAAGGGGCAAGTTTTATGTTCGACTCTGTGTATGTTTCTTACGCGATAACGTGTACAAACAAGCTTTCACGAACTTGAATTGATCCACATATTTCTTCCGCGTTTACTAAGAACACATAAAATGAAATAGCTTATGAAAGACAGGGATGTGTGATTAGTTTTCGCACTGTATCTAGGATGCGTTACTAAATACTCAAGATGAGCTAAACGGAAGGAAACCGACCAATCAGGTTGTGTAATACGCACACATGCAGTTTAATAATCTGATTGGTCAGGGTTTCTCTTTGACTAGGAAAAGTTCTAGTCTGAATAGATATAGACATTATCAAAACATGCATTATAGGGTTTTTAACCTCTTTACGTCATTGACGGATATTTCCGTCATGGTTGACAACGCAAAATAGACTTGAGTTTCTATGAGGTAACGTTGACATTCGCTCTGGTTTTGTATTTGACATAAATAACTTGGATTCTTATTTAGTGAGACTGCGCTAAGAAACAATCGATTCGCATAGTTCGATGTGGTTTTACATTAAAAAAATTATGCTTGTACTTAAATTTTCTGTGATTTTTGCTTAACACGGACGAATTTCTAGCGCTACAAGTGCTACGCGAATTTGTAGCGCTACAAGTGCTACGACGCGTAGCAGACATCAATTAATAAAGACTGAAGAAAACTTTGTTAAGTTCGTAAATGAGATGAATTGATTATTGTACTATCGTTCGAATTGATTCCAAATTCGGCTACAAAGGATTAAACCCCGTGAGAAACGTTAGGAAAAAACACGTTTAACACGATGACTAATTTCAGCAGATTCTAATGGGATAGCAGTTACCATAATTATATCAATACTGTGGCTTAAAATCACCCAGTTTACTATTTCAGGGCCTCTATTCAACTGCGTTATAACGATATCGTTTTTGACGTGTTTCCGTATTGTCAACATTTTGATAACTCTTATGTCATTTACAATAATGACGACTGTGACATAAGCGATTTTAAAATACGTCAATAACGATATAGTTATAACGCAGTTGAATAGAGGCCCAGGTACCCTAAATCCAGGCTTTTTTTTATGAAAAAGTAGTTTTTGAGATATTCATTTAAAAACATACAGTCAAGTTGATAACCTCCTCCTTTTTTGAAGTCGGTTTAAAAATAGATAATTCCTATAGATTAATTTAAAACTGAATTGATAAGCCGCAGTGACAAACATTTGACCAAGGTGTAAAATTAAGCATTTTATTTTGTTACTATTTATTGTATTGTTTAATGTTTTGTGTTTTTTTTTTTAATAAATCCCTAAAGTGCAACTCACTTAGTATCTCCAAAGTTCTGAGCCAACTTTTTAATAAATGATACCCAATCTTGACTAATCTTGGTTTCCTTTTTTTTTTCACGTGCAACATATTTTACAAATTCAAAGATTAGATTAGATTATAATTATTACTCGATGTAATAAGTTCACAGTTAATTAACAATATAAAAACACTAACCTTTCTTGTATTTATAGTAACTAAATAACTTAATCTAGTTACCATATGCCAATAAAAGGAGTCATAGGTACTAATCATGGTATGTTTCTTATTAATGGTGCAACACTATCTGCTTGTTAAGAAAAAGTGTTAGACGATGCCTTCAAGTTTGCTTGATTCATCGGGACGCGTCATGTTTCTTCCGCGTTTACTAGGAACACATAAAACCAAACAGTTGGAAAATAGAGATGTATTGATTCGCGCGCACTGTATTTAGAGAGCGTTTCCATTCAAGCAGAGCTACGCAGAAATGAGAGAAACCGACCAATCATGTTGTACTACAAACAAACACGTGCAAAATCTTACAAGAATATGATTGGCCAGTGTACGAGTATCTCCAGTACCCTTACCATGATATGCCATTTTCGTACTCGCTAGCAAGTCCAATGCTCTGTCCCTCCCACTCTATAACAATACTGTGAGGGACAGAGCATTCGACTCGCTAGCGAGTAAGGTCATTGCAACTCATGGTAAGGGTACTGTTGCTTTCAGTTTAAGTTACTTAATGTGTAAAGTTACAATTAAATAACCGACTTTGATATTTAATTTAGTACTGAATACAATACAATAAAATGACGACACGGTGGCCTAGTTGGGAGTGACCCTGCCTCCGAAGCCAGCGGTTCTGGGTTCAAATCCCGGTATGGGCAGATATTTGTGTGATGAGCGCGAATATTTGTTCCTTAGTCTTGGATGTTTTCTATGTATTAAAGTATTTATTTCTCTATATAAGTATGTTTATCGTTGTCTAGTACCCATAGTACAAGGCCTAGAGCTTAGTTTGGGACTAGGTCAATTTGTGTGAGATTGTTCCTTGATATTTATTATTTATTAAATAACTTAAATAATAACCAAAAAATCGGTGTAAAAAATAGATCTGTCAAGTCGTCATTTTCGGGAAAATTCGGGTTCCGCCGAAAAATCGGGTTCCGAGGTATTTGACATAATTATATAGAAGATACTATCCAATTGTGATTTAATAGTGTCGTCTAAATACGCCTCAACAGAGCTCGGTTGCCCGGATATTGTTTCTTCAAACAAATCGTATTTAAAATAAAATGTTACTGTTAAATATTTCACAGAAAAGCACAACATTATTGGCAAAACTTTAAATACCTAGATTTTTCATTGCATCTAGCTCTATCACAAAGCTACCGTCTACATAGTATAATCCTGGTAAGCGCGGAAGCATAAAAAGGTCATACAAACTCTTAGAAACAAAAGTTCTCTCTCCTGTGGTCAATAGTTAAAAGCTTGTGTGCATATAAGTTATGTTTTTATATGATAGGTCTAAAGCAGTCCTGGCGGTGTTTTTGCGGGAATGGGCTTAGCCAGAAAATTAGGCCTTAAAAACGTTAACTTTCGGTGTGTCCACAGGAAAGACGCTGACCTAAATCTGTGTATGACCCAATAGCTCTAAAGCTATCCGTCTAATTTCGTCTACATAATTTATAAACAAGGATGTGTTTAAGCGCCATCTATGAGGCATTTCCTGAACCTCGCTTGCATTTCCTGTAGCATTCGGAACCTGAGGCCGAGACTGACATCTATTGTACTATTTCTGAAACAATGCTGTTAGTGTTGAAATGAAGTGCCTCAAATTTCTGCGCTCCTAGTAAACGCGGAAGAGTATTTCAGAGTCATGGTTACAGGGTTATCGATTTTACCCTGTAAAAAAGAGTTTGTATTGGTGTGTTACGTTACAAAACACACAATTTAAGAGGCCGTATACGAAATTTTGCCAGTTTTGCTTATTTTCGTGATTTTACAGTTTAAATACTGCTTTTCTATAAGTTTGAATGCACGTCATGATATATCATTACAGTTATGATCGATTAAATAAGTTACGAATAAATGAGCTACTTTTTTATTTTTGTAGAGAATTTGAAATCGGGATTTAGGTTATTGTAAAACATTATATTATATTGCTATTTAATTTTTAATTTTTGGATTTGTTTTAAGGTAATAGATTGATTTTGAATTAAAGTTTATTACTGTTCTTTTAATTTTATGAACGAGTGTTTTAAGAAGCCGAAATTTAAAACTATGTTTTGTCCATTTTCTATAAAAAATTACCAAGTTCATAATTTTTTTACACAAAAAATATAAAGGTGGTAAAAAGTAATTAATACATTTTTTAGACCACTTTTACAGCAATCAATTGCTATTTTTTCATATCTTTAAGACGTCAAAACGTTTCGTGAATATGCGATATTCTAAACCTCTTACAGCAAAACTCACGAAACAGTCGCCGGTTTCAGGTCAATTAATCAAAATTAAATTACAAAAGCAAAAAAGTATTTCATACATTCGTTGAAAATCGAAATTATCTTTCGTGTTGCGCATTAAAATTTGTAGAAGTAAAGCATTTCAACTGTAAAATCACGAAAATCAGCGAAATCAGCAAAATTTCGTGTACGGCCTCTTAAGTACATCATCACTATAATCATCATGATACGACTTATTCAACAAAACATGACAAAAGCATTACTCTAATAAGGTCTGTCTCTATAGGAAAATTCAGGAATCGAGGTTAAAATAAGAAATGGCGTCTTAATATTGGTTGGCTTGAATATTCATTTTACGATATTCAAACTTTGTTTACATTGAGATTCTTTTCATGTAGGTTGTTTGGCTGAAATGTCATTATCAGCTGTATTTAAGGGATCTGATGTCAAACTCGGGACTCATGCTGCATCCTCTGCAAGTCGTGTAAACTTACAGCGATTCGTATCAGCTACGCGCTGGTTTGTCGTAGCACTCGTAGCAGTCGTAACGCTACGAATGATTTGTGTCGTGAGAGTGAGAATATAAAACCCTCATATAGGCGCTTTTTTTAAAAGTGTACATCGATAAGTTAAAAAATTTACTTTTCTATTTCGTCACAAAAATTAGGCGTACAATTAGATACGTTAATTTTCGTGACCACATGGACAAGTTAAAGTTTCTTAAATTTTGTCCTTAACGATGTACACTTTTTTTGAAAAAACTGCCTTTATAACGGCGACCTCTAACTTTCACTGCTGTTATCTCTTAATAGCCTATCCTACTTTCTTACTAATCAAAACTGCATCCTAAACGATCCATCAGTCTAAGCGCTGTGATAACACAGACAAACACACAGATCAAGGGTTTTTACTTATTTAAGATTAGACATATTCAAGGCTCCCATGATCAAAAATCAGGGCCACCGATATCTATGAACTCAACCTTATACTCACAAGGGTGCGTTTCTACTCAATGGCGCTAAATAGAAAGGAGCAAAACTAACCAATCAGGTTCTACAAACAATCTGTATGTGTGTGTATTGTACAACCTGATTGGTTGATTTCCCTCCACTACGCCTAGCTTTGTTTAAATGGAAACGCACTCTAAATAAATCGATACCTCCCTATCTTTCGACTGCTTCCATTTTATGTGCTCCTAGTAAACGCGGAAGAAACGTGACGCATCCCGTCAAGCAAACTTTAAAAGGGTTGTCCCATGAGAACTTTCCTGAACAAGCAATTTCCGAATATTCGGGAATTTCAACCACCATCAAAGTTGTTACACTATAACATAATAAAGAGAAAATATTCATCTTTTATGCATTTTAATTTGTTAACCTACTTCAAAAAAAGGAGAAGGTTCTAAATTCATCGGTATATGTTCCCTGATTACTTAAATATTATTGGTTTTTTTTATATGTTCAGTGACAAGTCCAACATTTGCATTTAAAGTATCATTTGCTGAATAAAAGGTATGAAAAAAATAAATGTTTTAAAATACTAAACACCGTGTTCAAAAAGCATAAAATAACTACTTTTAAAATGAACTGGAGTCGGTGTCCCATTATATTTTTAACTAAAAGCAGACTTCAGTTCGACTGACCTATTTTTACCTACCAATTAAAAAAAAAAGTTTATTTTTGCTTTTTGAAGACAGTTTTTTGATTTTTTTAAACATTTATGTAGCGACGAATGGCGCTAGACCCAAAATTCTATATAATTTATATTGAATAGCATTCATGGAGACTAAGGGCCTGTTTCACAATCGACAAGTAAATTTATCTGTCACATAAAGATGTCTCTCTCCTTGTCTATTTTCAAGTGTCAGAAAGAGAAAGGGCTAAGTTTATCTGTCAAATAAGCTTTACTTGTCGACTGTGAAACAGGCGGTAAATATATCGGTCACAAATGATGAGTAAATAGAAACATTAAAAGCTTCTCTCATAGACCAAAAATCAGGGTCTTAATTCTGCTCGGACTTAACCTTTTATTATCGTTAAGGTGCCTATCTAATCAAATGGATTTAACGCAGAGAAACCAAACTGACCAATCAGAATCTACAAACATTTCACATGTGTGTGTATTGTACAGCCTGATTGGTCGGATTCGCTCCTCTTCGCTCCTCTTCGGTTAGCTTTGATTGAATGGAAATCAATACATACCTTACCTTCAATGCTGTTTTATTTTATGTGATCCTAGTAAACGCGGAAGAGTTACGTGAATCACACGATCAAGGCAACTTTATAGGTGACATCTATTTAGAGTTTCCCTGTACTACATACATCAAAATTGTCCAAACATGAGCAATATCAAAAAATGTTGGTATTTAGCTTCATACATATTTTTGATGTGTGTCTGTAGCAAATGCATTTTGTTGCATGTATCAGATAATGCAAAACAAATCAAAGTTAATATAATGTAATAATTACTCACAAATTCAATATGTATTCTTTTTGGGAATTCTAATAAATAACCAATACTTATTATTATTATAATGCTAATACTATTTTGAGTGAATAGCTCCATCGGGAAAGCGAGGGTTTTCGCTTAGCCCTATTGATGTTTTAGGATTAAACCCAAGTGTTGACTAAGCCTTTTATTTCCCATAAGTCCCATAACATTCCTTGATCGTAATTATCTTTGTTTACATAAATATAGAGAGTCATCATTTTAATAAACATAATAGACAAAACTCAAAATAAATATGTGTGCTGTGTCGTAGCACTTGTAGCGCTAAGAATTCGTCCATCTTTAGCTTGGAGTTCAAGTTTTAAAACATACATAATAGTCTTAAATCCGTGTATACAACGACCTTCACCGAACTGGTTAATGGGTGATAAGTATTTTATATTAACTTACATATGTAAAAAAAATGCAAATTGGTTAACTAAAAACTTTTACTCCAGAATATTATTAGTTAAAAAGATTTTTATTTTAGACTTGTTGTTTTTTTTTTATTTGCCAATTTTCTTTACTGTACGAGTAGTTAAGGTGTGTTTTTAAGAAAATGGAGCCAAGTGAAGAAAAACACCGACCAATAAAATTTGTGGAACACTCTGCATATGTGAGTATTGTGCAACCTGATCGGTCATTTTCGCTCCTCTTCGTTTAAATTTTCGTGATTGGATACGCACCCTAAATATCGTCCAACAATAAACTGTTTCATTTTATGAATTCCTAGTAAACGCGGAAGAAGCCTGAGGCTCAAAACGTGTGATTTGAGAAAACTTAAAAAGCAACTCCATACCAAATTAATTTAGGATGCATTAAGCCGTTTTGTCGAAAGTAAGTAGGTCCCGGATTGTTAGTTATATTTTTCAAAACTGACTTTCTGAAGTTGCCGATGCAAATTTATAATAAAATTGAAATTTTTAGGCATATTCTTAACGGAAATTCTTTGGAGCTAAGTACCAATCAAATAACCATCTAGATTAATCATTTAACTGACGATTAGAGCATTAACAGTTATCAAAATTTATGAACTAAAAGTCGATTAACATTGATTAAATTTAACATTTTATGGTGAAATTGGTGGTATTAAATATTGTATACTTACAAACAATTTAACAATAAATTTACTACGTACGTAGTACTTGTAGCGAGGAAGAAGCAGCGCAGATACGGTAAACCCTAATTGATTTTGACGTGTTTCCGTATTGTCAAAGATTGGATAGTTCTTTATGTAGATAGCAGTCCATTTAAAATAATAGGTACCAAAACAAGTCAAAGGCAAAATCGTTTTACCTTGTAGAATAGAGGCCCTGAGCCAGTATGAGTATGTATTTTTTTTCATAACACAGAACAAATATTTTTTTAATAATAAACAACACAACTGCATAATTTTGATACTGTCGCAATCTATACAGTGTTTTTCGTCTGTCTTAAGAACCACTTGCTTCTTTTTTTGTGTGAAAGTTGTAGGTAGTATATTTTACGAACACACTTCACTTAAAACCTGTGCGAACATTGTGTATAAAAATAACTTTATGGTTTCGAGCCTCCGCATACTGTACAATTAAAAAAAATACTGTGCGAGTCCTTTAATAACCATGTCTTTATGATTATTAATTCCGCCATTTTGGCATTCTTTTTAAATTTAATTGAAACCCGCATCGCTAAGATGAATCTAATGACACGCGTCGCGTGTACCGAAAATGAGTTTTCCGTTCTGCCTACAGACATACACACAGAGTAAAAAATACCCCCTTCTTCGGATGTTAGGTAAAAATCTGACCAGGGGAGCGATTTTTGAAGCTCACCGACGAAAAATGACTAATATGAATGATTTTTTATTATAAAGGCGTAATGATATCAAATCCAAAAGGTGAGCCCGCTCGTAGATTAAATCGCTGCCCAAAGTGATTTCAAACTCAAGTTTTTTTTCGTTGGTGAGCTTCAAAAATCGCTTCCCAGCATGCTTTTTAAACTTAAACTTATTCGGTCATAATGGAGCGTTTTTTGTCGAACGAAGCTTAGTGAGGAGCCAACAACCAATCAGATTATTTCAACAATATGCATGTGTGTGTATTATTCAACTTGATTGGTTGGTCTTCCTTAACTCCGCCTATTTTTCCTTGAATGAAAACGCGGCCTGATTCCATGCGAAAACATATCAATACTCATACATGCCTCGGACTGTTCAATTTCATGTGATCCTAGTAATATGACGTAGGAGAAACGTGACGCAATGGAATCAAGGAAGCTTCAATAGCGTCATCCACGGGCGTAATCTTTCATGCTTTGCTGAACGAATTTGAAATGGAAATAGCTTTAACCTTGGATTAACACAGGCTACTTTTTATAATGGAATAACGTTATATGTGGATGAAGTCGTGGTCGGTTTTCAAAAAAAGTGTGCATCGTTAAGGACAAAAATTAAGAAACCTTAACTTTTTAATTTCGTCACGTAAATTAACGTATCTAAATGTGGCTACTTTCCGTGGTGAAATTCAGAAGTTAAATTATCTTCATTTTTGTCCTTAACGATGTACACTTTTTTGGAAAAACGCCCGGGCGCTAATCTGTAATAAAATGTAATCTTCAAGCATTTTCTTAATAGGACTTTGGGTACAGTCGACTACACAGAGATGTATGCATTTTGTCGCCTAATTGGATTATTAAGATCCATCTCTTTTTAGTCCACTGTATTGTATACCAATATTTATCCACTAGAGGTAAAAAGTAAACGATTTGTGTGTGCTACGTGTCGTAGCGCTTGTGTAGCGCTACGAATGCGTCTATGCAGTGTGGCTAGACAAGTTGCATTCGACAATCGTTAGCGATTATATTTCGATTGAAAAATGTATGGAATTGACGTAAGCCACTGAAATAGTACCACGTTACTATCTCGGTGGCTTACGTTAATTCCACACATTTGTCTATCGAAATATACAACTTGTCTAGCCGTAGACTGGGCCGATCGTAAAAGTAAAAATACGAATATTATATTTTATAATTTGAAAACATAAAACCATATCAATATCACGACCTAAATGAATCGTGTGAATAGAAATCAAATTAATAATTTAAACTGGACAAATCACGTGTTATTATCAGACATTTTTAAGTCTCCTCGATGATTAAAAATCAAAGCCACCATTCTCTTTAAACTTAATGTTATACTGTGGTAAGGGTGCGTTTTTAGGCAAACGGAGCTAAGAAGAGAGTAGCAAATTAGACCAATGAAATTCTTTTAACTTTTTGAATGTGTGAGTATTAGGTACACAACCTGATTGGTTGGTCTCGCTTCTTTAATGGAAACTCACTCTAAAAAACGTGTGAAACCGATATACACATCTCTTTTCTACTATCGTTAGGATGCGTTTCTACTCAAATGGAGTTAAGGGAATACTAGCAAATCAGACCAATAAAATTCTTTTAACAATTTGAATGTGTGAGTATTGCAAAATCTGATTGGTTGGTCCCGCTTCTCTGCCATCAGTTTTTCTTTAGTGGAAACTCACCCTAAAAATCGTGCGAAAAACGATATACACGTCTCTTTTCTACTGACGTTAGGGTGCGTTTCTACTCAAATGGAGTTAAGGGAACACTAGCAAATCTGACCAATCAGATTTTTTCAACAACTTGAATGTTTGAGTATTGCACAACCTAATTGGTTGGTCTTGCTTTTCACCTCTCAGCTTTTCTTTAATGGAACGTGCCCTAAATAGCGTGCGAAAACCGATCTATGCATCTCTTTTCTACTGTCTTTAGGGTGCGTTTCTATTCAAACGGAGTTCAGTGGAATAGAGTTTAACTTACCAATTAGATTTGTCGTGCGATCTGTATGTGTGTGTATTTTCCAACCCGATTGGCCGGTCTTGCTTCCTTCCAATAAACCCTGCTAGAATAGAAACACACCTTAAAGTAAATCAATATATCCCATAGGCTGTTTCGTTTTATGCATTCCTAGTAAACGCGGAAGAAAGAGGCGCCTCACAAAGTACTATCAGCTAATTATAACCCTGACCCTTTATAGAACTGTGTCACAGTGCCATTTTATTCGATAATTATACTGTTTGATTTAATAAGTTTATGACTATTCATGATTTGTTTTGAGATTGAGTGTTTAGACTTATGACTGATGTTAAGTTGCGAGCGCTTTATATTTTTGTTATTTAAACCTTATTAATGTTTATGGAAACTCCAGGTTTAATTAAGTTTCTAACTTAATAAAAAAATAAAAAATATTATACATGTATCATATTCTCCTAGTAGATTATTTTACTGTCGCATTTTTTACCCTAATTTGACAGAGCCAGAGTCGATGGAGATCCGCATAGCGGAGCTTCCCATTCCTGGGTTATTTTGAACCTTTCGGGCCTGATATAAAAACGAACCTAACCTAACCTACTTAATACCTAATTATGACTCTGTCTCTGTCAAATTAGGTTGGGAAAAAAATGCGACTAGTAAATTAATCTACTGGGAGAATATGCGGAGAAAATGAACGCCAAGATAGACGGATAATTAACTTTGCGATATGAAAGAACGCGATGTAAAAATTCGCTACTATGAAAAAATGCGTTCGAGAAAATTATCTATTAAGCTATCTCCGCCCTGAAAATTCGAGAATTTACAATATTGCAACACAAACGCCACACTGCAATATAGTAACAAACATTTAGTCTGCTCTTTATTCTCTTCGGACTTGACCTTTCATTGTCGTAAGGGTGTGTTCCTACTCAAACCTAGCTGGGCAAAGAGCCAATAAGATTCATTGTACGTTCTGTATGTGTGTGTATTGTAGAGCCTGATTGGTTGACTTCACTTCTTTACATTTGTCTCACCTTGAATGAAAACGCACCCTAAAAATAAATCAATACTTCCCTACATTTCATAGGCTGTTTCATTTTATGTGCTCCTAGTAAACGCGGAAGAACCTTTGTATCACGTTATGGAAACTTTTAAGGCGTCATCTATGAGAATTTTCTTAAACTAGCAAACGCCTTTTGTTCCTCGGCATATTCAACCCCTTGCGTCTTCCACTCTTAAAAATAACAACTCAGGTTGGGTAATTAATTATTTCGACGTTTTCCAAAAAAAGTGTACATCGTTAAGGACAAAGTTAAGAAAATTTAACTTTCCATTTCGTCACGAAAATTAGCCGTACATTTAGATACGTTAACCGATGTACCTAATTTATTTTCGGAAAACGCCCTATTTCACCATCAAGCCATTAAATGAAGCAGTGAGGTTGCCTACCCCTTGCTTGCTAATTTTAGAATTACGGTATTGACTGCGAACACCATAAGCAGTAGCAGTTTTGAGCAAAACTTGAATCTGTCAATTTTATTTGAATTCCATTCCAAAACTATAATAGGAGTGTTTACAAAAAATTGCACTCCTTCTATTTTTCTCGCGATTTCGGAATAAATTTGCACGTTAGTAGAAAACATCATTCTGAGCAAGAAAAATAGAATACCTGATATGTTCAGAGATGTATGGAATTGTCCGTTTTGTTACGAAGAAATGTATTGGATTTTGGTTACAAAACGGACAATTCTATACATCTTTTTGGGGACACATCGGAAATTCTATTTTTCTTGTTCAGAATGATGGTCCCTCCTAACGTGCATTTTCTTTTCCGAAATCGGAAGAAAAAGTTAAAAGTGTTTCAAACTCCCCGAGAACGTTTAATTGTAAGAAATATCAAACGTGCGTCCTCAGACTTAAAGTTTGCCTGTAGCCAAACCACCAAGCGTAAGCGCCATCTATGAGACATTTATTTAACATGTGCGTTCTGGTTACAATGAAAGCCGTTGTTTGTACGACGGGATGAGTTGTTTTTGCTTGTCTGCAATTCAAAGGAAACGCATAATACATTAACTCTGAACTAGTTACCTTTGTAAATAACATACATACATACATAACATCACGCCTTCATTCCCAGAGTGGGGTAGGCAGAGCTACAGAAATACCAACAACTCTAAAGACTTACTGATATTTCTGTAACCACATTTTGCACTAACAGGCTAAGAGGTTTAATAGTGTATTAGTGACAGGTTGCAAGCCCATCGCCTAACAGTACTACAAGCCCTTATTCCCTTAGTCGCCTCTTACGACATCCACGGGAAGACATGGAGTGGCACTATTCTAACCCGGCAACCACACGGGGGATTTGTAAATAAATATTTTAAAATTTGGTCGGTCTATGAAAATCATTTATTACGCATGGGGTGAATACGACCGGTCACTACGAACTCAGCCCGCGTACTGCCGTACTGTCATGTGTGTGTACTATTGTATCAATGGATATTCCATCTTTATTCCTCATCCCTCTACCTCATCCCTCGCCCTGAGCGAGTAACCGTTTTATTTTATGTGTTCCTAGTAAACGCGGAAGAAGAAGTGGCCACCGCCCCCGATAATCACTACAGGAGCGCCATCTAATAGACTTTTCTTGAAACATTGTGTTCTGGCAACAATCAAAGTCTACGACCATACAACCTGGGCCTCTATTCTACTGCGTTACAACGATATCGCGTTTGACGTGTTTTAAAATCGTTTATGTCACAGTCGCCATTATTGTAAATGACATAAGAGTTATCAAAACGTTGACAATATGGAAACACGTCAAAGACAATATCGATTATTTTTTTGTTATGTTAAGAAGAAGGCACACAAGCGCTCAGGCCACCGGATGGTAAGTGGAATCTGAGACCCATAGATATTTGAATTCTCAAGACTATTTAATCCTAAGACCTCAAATGCGAAGATGGAATGCCTCTATGGTAGTAATTTCAACGGTTGTGTTAACACCACACTAGAACAAAACAATACGAACTCTACCGCTATTACCGTGTAGAATCCCAACCCTTATTTAGTTGATTTTACTTGTCTTTGCTTCAGTAAAAACCTATAATTAATTACCCCTGAACTAGGTATCTTTGCAAAGACTCATTTAAAATGTGCTCTAGGGAAAAATCATTCAGGTACGCTTGGAGTGCATACGACTGTTCACTACAAACTCGGCCTGCGTACTACCGCACTGCCTTGTGTGTGTACGGTTCACATTACAAGTAGCTGTACACTTTAGTACCTTATCGTTTCAACGGCTTTGATAGATCAGTGCAGTAGTTCAAACATGACGTTAAAGTGACAAAGCACTAAAGTCTGTAGTTATTTGTAAGGCTGACTGTATTGTTGTATTTGCGAGTATCAATAGATATTCCATCCCTCTCCCTCCATCTATCTCTCTTCTCGCCCTGAAAGAATAACCCGTTTCATTTTATGTAGAAGTAGCCCCTGAAAACGACACTACGCGTGAGCGCCATCTACGAGATTTTTCCTGAAACTGTGAAGACTAGAAATAAAGCATGTCCTAGGCAGCACAAAATGTGAATTCAATCAGAAGCGTATTTTAACCATTATGCATATTGTACTCACTGGAAAAATGCGAACATCATCTTAAGTCGCGTCCGCTGCGCCGTGTTTTCCATGTTTACACACATCTAACATGTTTTTCGAACAAAAAAGGGGTGAGGCCAAAATCTTTTTTGTTTAAAAACACAGAAACATGTTTTCCGTCACGGATGGAAAACATTCCCCGCGTTCGCCTACGGGGGATGGGGTCATGATTTTACTTTTGAAAGTTTTGAGTTCGAGTGAAGAACTGTCAAATAGGGCATTTAATAATTTTATTATTAATTATAGTAGCTCATTTTTATACCTTTGAACATAAATAAATATCCTACATTCCTACAAAATATGACCAATTGTACTGGGATAACAGCTGTCAAAAAAAAATTGAAATATTATTATGACAAACAATACATTGTTCACTCCAAAGTCGCAATGGACGTGCAGTTGTACCTTAAACATGATTTGTAACATGTTTTGCTAGTTTTTTGGCGCAACGATCGCCTCTATAATAGCACGGTCAATTTGGGATGATCCCGGTGACAGCTTGTTTTTTAAATGATTTTACATCCAAAACAGTCTACGAAAGTTTAATAGCAATGACTGCACCCAATGGATACAGGGCATCATCATCATTGAAAAAAAAGGTATTGACTTAAATACATAATACATAAAACAAAAAGGAAAAAATAATATTATATCTAGCTACGGGCCCGAGGTAATTGGATTTCAAGGTAATTTCCGAATAGTGATACAAATTAATAAAAGTACGATTAGTAGTTTATTGCTACTTCTTTGGGAGCTATTCCATTTTCGGAGATAATTATAAATTGTCCATGTCCAGCACAAAGTGTAGCTTATTATCTGTGAGGGACCTTACAGGTGATTTAAATTACCTTAGCAATATACAAACTGGAACCAGTTTACAAGACCTAACGGACAGTTCTAATCTAATATTATGTAAAATAATTAATTAATTAGCTGACAGATCTATCAATGCACGGCCAAAACCGCTGGACATAGGGACTTGAAGTTCGGAGGAAATATTGCTTGGATATCCTAGTGGTGCACTGTTCACTTAAAAGGGATATTTTGAAATTAATTCACTAACGGGAAAACATAGAGGATGTGTAGCGGGGAACTAATTTAACACGTACAAAGTCGGCGGCGTCCACATAAAACTATCTAAATGGGTCGTTCGTTGGCTTTGTTTAATTAGAATTCAAAATAACAATTCAAATCTGAAAATAATAACTTATTTTTGCCCTGACTGTATAAAATCAGAGCCACCGATTCTGTTCAAACTTGACTTTTTAATATCGTAACTTCGTAAGGGTGCGAAGAGAAGCTGAAATGACCAATCAGATTTATTACACGTTTCATGTGTGTGTGTGTGTGTGTGTGTTTTGTACAAGCTGATTGGTCAGTTTGGCTTCATTTCACTATGCTCCGCTTGAACGAAAACGCAACCTAACTCAAGTAAATCAATACAACTCTACCTTCACTTCATGTGCTCCTAGTAAACGCGGAAGAGTAAGTTACTCCATAGTCTCTCTGAAAGATTATTGGGAAAGAAGCATGTATGACCTCACTAAAATACAGGGTGACATCGATGTAGTGATCAGAATCCAGATTTTCAGACTCGGTAATTGATGGGCATTACTACCATTGATGGGTAGTATTAGTTACAAGAAACAAAAGCTATTTATTTATTGTTAATTTTCCCCTTAATTAAATCACCGATTTAGTAAATCATAGTTACCCTATTTTTAGAATCATACCCTCTTTGGATCCAATTCAGACTATTTTACTTTAATGACCAAATTCTCATGGTAAAAAATTACGTGTCATAGGGATAGAACGTAGTATTTTATCGACTATCGACAAGTAGTTCTGTTTCACGTAGCACAAGATCTTTTACGAAATAGAATAATACCTTCCTATCGATTGCATTATAATTAAGCAAAATAATTTACCAATATTAACAATGCCCTTTGGTAGCGATTTTTTAGATAAGTATAGTTTAGGTAAATGTAGGAGTAGTTTTCATTATTGCAATATACTTAGTTCTATATTTTAGATTTAGTTTTAATATTCATTTATTATTTACCGTTACTAAAAAAATAACACAATATTTACAAATTAAATCTTAAAGCTTCTCGTATTGTTGAAAACAATAACCAAATGCGAATGAAGAATGACTTACACTATAAATATAAAAGTAAGACAAAAATTACAAAGAGATTAGTGATAACTGATCGTCCAATATCGATAACTGGAAAAGTCGATAAAACAAAATGTTCTAACCATATGACATTTGTTTTTTTTAACAAGAGAATTCCGCCCTCTGTTAACCTTTTCAACGCTATGTCAAGTATAAAATACGTCCACCACAAGCCAATGACAGCTTAAAACCAGAGCGAATGTCCACCTTGCCTCATAGACACTCAGGTCTACCAAAAAACTACCAAGCTCAAGTGGGATTGGGCCGGTCACATCTGCCGCATGGACCCGGACCGGTGGGCTAATGTGGCCACCAAAAGAGTGCCGAAAAATGGGTGACGTGAAAGGGATAGGCTGAGACGGAGATGGCGGATGGATGGTCAAAAGAAGCACCAAAAAGGAGCTAGTGGAGATCAAGAGATGAGGTCTTTGCCCAGCTGAGCAGTGGTACACCCATACAGGCTAGCGACAAAACAAAAGTTGTGCTTTTACTTATCCCCGTTTTAGTGGAAACGCAAAATTCATTACCCAGAACTTCTGAACCTTTGCGTTAAGACCTATTTTAAATATGCTCGCTCTATGGAACATTATCAATTATGTATGTAGGCCCGACCGGGCACTACGAACTCGGCCCGCGTACTGCCGTGCTGTCGTTTGCCTGTACTATTCATACCCGCAAAGGTCACTAGATATTCCATCTCTTTCCTTTAATCCTTTCTCTGTCATCCATCGCCCTGAAAGACTAGCCGTTTCATTTCATGTCTTCCTCGTAAACGCGGAAGAACAAGTAGCCACCACCCCGAAAACGCCGCTATGCGAAAGTGCCATCTATGGGACTTTTCTTGAACGTTTGCATTTTGGCTACAGTGGCTACAAACAATTAAAATCCATCATATTGCTTAGGTCTCTATCAGTGGAAACACTTAATTCATTACCTCTGAGCTGAATGAACCATTAAACAAACTTATTTCAAATTGGCTCTGTGGGAAATCCATTTATGTACGCTAGCATACGGCCGGTTACTACGAACTCGGCCCGCGTACTGCCGCCGTGCGGTTGTGCGTGTGTATGCTGTCGTAACCGTGAAAATCAATGGATATTCCATCCCTCTTCCTCCATCCATCTCCCTCATCTCTCGCCCTGAACAAGTAGCCCGTTTCATTTTATGTGTTCCTAGTAAACGCGGAGGAAGAAGTAGCCACCGCCCCCGAAAACGACGCAGCGCGTAAGCGCCACCTATGACACTTTTCCTGAGTTTTTGTAACCTCACCATCATGTCGAGTCAAAGGATATATTGTACATTGATGATGATACTACAAAAAATTCGTGACAAAAAGGTTTATTAGAAAATACAGCAACAACAACTTTTTATCTTCTAGCTACTATCAGTAAGTTTTAAAAGTTGAATAACTTTGAACATTTATGAAATATTTAGTGCGACATCTTTCTACATTTGAATTGGCTGGTAGATTCACTTTATATTAATGACGTGTAAAAGATACCCTGTGGATATCTATTTATATTTAGGTAATATTATAAAGAGGTAAAGTTTGTGAGTTTGTGAGGTTGTAGGGGTAATCTCTGGATCTACAGAACTAATTTAGATAAAATTTGTTATGAAGATAGTAAGTCTTGCGAAAGATCATAGGGTACATTTTATCCCGAAAGATTAGACGGGTCCTGAGGGATAAGCGATAAACGACTTTTACGAGGCCGGAGTCGCGGGAAACAGCTAGTACTGAATAAATCATTTCATAACTCAAAGTCATAAGAGAGTTTATCCATGAGAAATCTGAAACGCGGAAGGGTTGTTTAATATTTCGTTCCAGATACTAGGAGAGAATAAACCAAATGTGGTACCGAAATAAAAGTGAAAGTTAAACAAGAGCGGTATGACGTAGTATGCTGAGACTGCAAGCGTGGTGCGCATGTCCTGTCCGCGAAGCTCGTGGCACCAATGATATTGTTTAATATTCTGTTTCAGATACTAGGAGAAGATAAACCGAATGTGATGTCTGATTGAAAGTGAAAGTGACAAGGGTTGTATGACGTAGTACGCCAAGACTGCAACCAAAAGTGCGCATGCCCAGTTCACAAAGCTCTAGGCCCCTAGCTACGTGGCCATATCGCAAAAGTAAAAGTGTTTAAAATTTTGTTATGGATACATTAACACATTCTAGCCTAGCGTGTTCAAGTTGTGCTCGTTTGTTTTCTTGTTGACATGAAACCTACGACGGTTTCCATGGTCGACGATTTCACATAGCAACCACATTCGAATAGAGAACATTTATGAAAATCAGATTTGAGGTTCATTGATACGATTTAGGATTTTAAAATGTAAAAAAAAAACATATAAAACGCAATACACTAGGTACGTATTTGGGCGTTTTCCAAAAAAAGTGTACATCGTTAAAGACAAAAGTTAAGAAAATTTAACTTTTCCATTTCGTCACGAAAATTAACGTATGTAAATGTATGGCTAATTTTCGTGACGAAATGGAAAAAGTTTAATTTTCTTAACTTTTGTCCTTAACGATGTACACTTTTTTTGGAAAACGCCCTTTTACCCGTTTATTAAGTTTTTTTTTTTATGTTAAGGAGAAGGCACACGAGCACTCAGGCCACCTGATGGTAAGTGGAATCTGAGACCCATAGACATTTGAATTCTCAATCAATCAGATTCTTTGAACAACCTGAATATGTGAGTATTACACAACCTGATTGGTTGGTTTGCCTTTTCTTCCCTTTACTCTTCTTTAATAGTAACGCACCCTAAACATCGTGCGAAAACCAATCTATGCATCTCTTTTCTATTGGCGTTAGGGAACGTTCCTACTCAAACGGAGATCAGCAGAAAGGAGCTGAACTTACCAATCAGATTAATCGTACGATTTTTATGTGTGTGTATTTGCAACCCGATTGGTTTGTCTCACTTCTTTCCAATAAGCTCCATCGAATAGAAACGCACCCTAAAGTAAATCATAGGCTGTTTCATTTTCTGCGTTCCTAGTAAACGCGGGAGAAACAGGTGCCTCACAAAGTACAATCAGCAAATTGTAATTGACTCATGAGCCATGATAGATTTGTATCACTGTGACATTTTGTTTGTCAATTCTTATGATTTGATTTATTTATTACGTTACTGTGACATAGTTCTGTCGGCTTCATTGGCAGTTATATATGGAAAGTCAGTTTTATTTTGATGATGGTTTATTATTTTAACCCAGAATGGAGTTCTCAGTTTGAATAGGCAGCAGCGTCATCTCGTCTTCTCTTGCGCAAGCACATAAATATAATATTCATAGGAATGTTTTTTTATAATTACTTTCACTTGTTTATGAAACTAGTATGGCCCATGATGGGCTATTG
This sequence comes from Acleris holmiana, assembly GCA_949316455.1. Classification (NCBI taxonomy): domain Eukaryota; kingdom Metazoa; phylum Arthropoda; class Insecta; order Lepidoptera; family Tortricidae; genus Acleris; species Acleris holmiana. The sequence continues at coordinate 11,118,365 of OX438784.1, forward strand.
TATAAAGTGGCCATTAGATGCTCATTATCTAATACATATTCTTGTTCAAAGTGAATTTGGATGTGACGAGACATGACGAAGAAGCCATTGGATCAACGCCAATTTGGAGTTGATTCCACTGTAACAAGTACTTATAAAAACATCTCATACCTTAAAGCACATCAAACTATTGAAATAAGTCGTTTGTTGGACCTGTCTCATCAGAATTAAAGTTAATATTTGTTATCTGGTTACGTATTGAATAATAAATAATGCTTTTTATACCGACATTTTGACAGTTATTATTAAAATACATTTGCGACTTTAAGACAATTTAAAAAGACCTCATTTTTATTATTTTACTTATTACATTTTAACAATTTTGATCGTAAAACAAACTCTCGCAAAACTGTTTTCACTCACAGTTAGTACGCGTTTATCGTCGCGTTCAAGAACTCTATTCTCTCCAACCCTAACGTAATACTGTAGGGGTGGGTTCCTACTGAAAGCGAGCTGAGCAAAGTGCCAATCAGAGTCGTCGTACGATCTGTATGTGTGTGTATTGTACAACCTAATTGGTTCATTTTGCTTCTTTACAGTTACACACCTTGAATGAAACCGCACCTTTAAAATAAATCAATACTTCCCCACCTTTCATAAGCTCTATCATTTTATGTGTTCCTAGTTAACGCGGAAGAACCTTTGGATCACGCTGTTCCAGTCTATCGAGAAAACCTTTTAAGGCGTCAATTATGAGACTTTTCCACAAACAAGCTGATGCATTTTATTCCTGTGCATCTATCTGCCCCTGCATCTGCTACACTTAAAAATACCGACTCAACTAATAATTACACCTAATAATTCCTTCTGACATAATATTTATACCATTTGATCCATTATCGTCAAAATACACTAGGAGCTCGCTTAGTTTTAGAATTACAAGTGGGCGATTTTTTACTTTCGAACGCTCGAAAGTTTCACTCAAAAGTGGGCAAAAAACTGTAAACAGTATTTTTGAAATATGAGGTATAAGAAATTTTAAATCGAGTGGCCCACACCATTAGTTTTCAATTCTATCATTAGAAATCTAATTTTATTTTGACATATGACAAGCAAATACGAAAGACAGATGCTTATTTTTCAAACAAACTAAACATTCAATTTATCTGTTTTAATAGGTTCAGTTTTTGGTAAACAGTGTTAAGAATACTAAAAGAGCACATAAATATTAATATTATCGCCATAATTTCAAACTTTAATCAGGTCGTATGTTTATTTAAATTTCAAAATGTTTTTAAAAAAAATTATCATTATCGACTTTCTGCTTACATCGAAATACGTGAATATATTAAGTCAATCACGATAGCTTACATACAAGTGAGGGCTTTCAAAAACACGGGATAATGGGTTCATGCGGAAATAATCGTGACAAAATTTCGTGCGCTAATTTTCTGTTACTTCTCTTCAAAAATCACCCTTCCAGTCCCCTATTTCACCATCTTGACATTGATAGGTGACAGGTGACAATTCACTATACATTGCAAATTTAATCAGCGTTTACATCAGTGGGATTTATGTATCAGCTACGCCATCTTCACTGAAATGTCTCCTGTCAGCTGTCACTGTCAGGATGGTGAAATAGCGGACATGTATAAAGCCAACTCGCCTGTCAGTCTGAAATCTGTGAAACGTTAAAAGAAAGTGGGCCTCTATTCTTGTCGGTAAAACAATATTGCCTATGAAGAGTTATTTATCGTACTTTCAAGGTTACGATACCACTTACTAACTTGATAGTACCTAATGGCGGCTGAGTTAAAAACAATACAATAACACGTCGTAAGCAATATGGTTTTACCGAGTAGAATAGAGGCCCGTCTGTGTACATTCAACAACAAAAGTAGATAATAAAATATTTTTCGTACCTTGTCACTTTCACTATTTTGACTCATCCCAATTGTCGCAGTATTGTAACGTTAGTGCGATAAAGTACTAAAATGATCATCTACTTTTGCTGTCGACTGTACATGGTGTGTGTGTACTGATACGATGAACTGACAAGCCGCGGACAGATAGCTTACTTCGGATAAATATTTGACACTATTTTGTATGGGCAAATGTCAAATTTCAACCCGAAGTAAGCCTTATCTATCCGCGGTTTGAATATATTGGGTTCAGCCGTTAGTCTGTTGTGCACTTAGGATATGTTTCTATTCTTACAGCCTGATTGGTTGATTGTCCTGCACCCCGCTTAGCTTTGCTTGAACAGAAACGTACCCTAAATACCGTACGATAGCCAATCAATATCGACTCTTCCGTTTTATGTGTTCTAGTAAACGCGGAAGAAATATGACGCATCCCGATATGAAGCAAACCTTTAATTTTGCCATAAAGATGTGTCATTATTGTAGGTATGTTTGACAGCTATAAAAGCGGAAATATAAATAAAAATAATAAAAAATAAATAAAAAACATCTATCAGATCGATTTTCTTGCATTTTTTTAATACGCTGATTTTCACTTCTCACGCTTTAAAATTACTCATAATAGGCATATATAGGCGGACTAATAAAACACTTTCTTTCACTGATTTCTTTCTGGCTGGACATAGTGGACATGCATACAAAAAGGTTTGTCATGACAATGTGTCGAAAGCAAACACATGTAGCACTACAAATCCGTATCTTTAGCAGGCAGTACGAATACTTATAAAAGTTATATACTTAATGACTAGCGACCCGCCAGCGGCTTCGCCCGCTGCAGTTATTTTTTTTCAGATCACTTAGGGGTATGAAAAATAGATGTTGTCCGATTCTCCACAATAGCCAATATGCACGCTAAGATTCACGAAAATCGGTCGAGCCGTTTCAGAGGAGTTCAATAACGTACACCGTGACACGAGAATTATATACATTAGAGATATAAAACAAGAAACTGACTGGCTGACTGATCGATCAACGCACAGCCGATACCGCTGGACCTAGGGACTTGAAATTAAGAAGTGATTTTTGGAAATTCATCCCTGAGATGTTAAATTAGGGGGAGTAGCAGATAAGTACTTAATTCTACGGGTGCGAAGTCGCGGGCGTCCTCTAGTTTTACATAAAACTATCCAAATTGATCGTTCGTTGCCTCTATTTGATTAGAATTCAAGTCAATATTTTGGGTTCAGACTTGACAAATTAAGCTATAATATAAAATCAGAGCCACTAATTCTGTTCGAACTTCACCTTTTAATGTAGTTAGGGTGAGTTTTTATTCAAACGGAGTTGAGCGAAGAAAACTTGAACTGACCAATCAGAGTCATCGCACGTCTGTATGTGTGTGTTTTGTACAATCTGATTGGTCAGTCTCGCTTCTTTCAACCATGCTCGGCCTGAGCAAAAACGTACCCTAACGAAAATCAATACAAGCCTTCCTTTCATAGGCTGCTTCATTTTATGTGCTCCTAGTAAAAAAAAGTCACTCTGAAGATTTTCGCGAAAAAATATGAGGCGCGTATTAAAGCCGCGTCCGCTGCGCCGTGTTTTCGATGTTTTTAAACATCTAAAATGTTTTTCGAACAGAAGAGGGGTGAGGCCAAAATGTTTTTTTGTTTACAAACACAGAAACTTGTTTTTCGTCACGGATGGAAAACATTCCCCGCGTTCGTCTGGGGGGGAGGGGGTCTGGTTTTTACTTTTGAAGGTTTTGAGGTAGAGTGAAGAGCTATCAAATAGGGCATTAATTATTAATTATAGGAACTCATTTTGATACCTTTGAATAAATAAATATCCTAGTAGTTTGTAGGGATACAAACGATGACAAATTGTACTGGGATTACAGCTGTTAAAATAAAAGTGAAATGTTACAACAAACAACTCTTAAGTCGCAATGGACGTGCAGTTGTACATAAACATGTGTTGTTCGTTTTTTTCCCTGTTTAGTTTACGAACAAATGACGCCGACAATTAAGCCCACCTTGCATTTCTAAAATTCACTCGAACCGAGATGAGCCATTAAGGAAAAGAGAGGCCAGTTTTGCCCAAGGCTCATCTCGGTTACTTTTATTAAGTTATTACTCCAGGAAAGTTACGATTTTTGGTGTTACTTAATTCCGATTTATTTCAACACTCACAAAGAGATGAAAATGATATCAAGGTACCATTTTCCTAGTTTTTGGGTATTTTTCTATAATTAAATAGTGTTAAAAGCACTAAAAGTGCACATAAATATTATCGCCACAATTTGTACTTCTAATCAGGTCGTATGTTTATTTTTATTTAAAACATGATTAATAAAACGGTAATCATCGATTCTGCTTACAACGAAACACGTGAATATATTAAGTCAATCACGATAGCTTATATGTGAGGAAAATCGAAATGAAAAAAATCGCCATTCTAGATATAAAGCTAACTCGTCTGTCAGTCCGAAATCTGTGGATAAATGTATGAAACATAAAAAGAAAGTTGGTAAAACAATTTTGCCTATGAAGAGTTATATACTTGCAACGTTACGATAGCACTTATTTACCTGGGCTGGGATTCTACAAGGTAATAACGATATCGTTTTTGACCTGTTTCCGTATTGTCAACGTTTTGATAACTCTTATGTCATTTACAATAATGGCGACTGTGACATTAAACGGGTCAAACACGATATCGTTTTAACGCACTTGAATAGAGGCCCAGATGTACATGATCATGATGTGTACTGATACGATGAACTGACAAGCCGATATGTTAGTCTGTGGTGCACTTAGGGTAGGTTTTTTTTTTTTTAGAGCCGAATGGAGAGGAGCCAATCAGATTCTACAAATAATCTGCATGTGTGTGTGTGTATTGTACAACCTGATTGGTTGATTTTCCTTCACTCCGCTTAGCTTTGTTTGAATAGAAACTTACCCTTAATACCGTACGAGAACAAATCATACATTCGTATGACTCTTTCGTTTTATGTGTTCCTAGTAAATGCGGAAGAAATATGACGCATCCCGGTTAACGAAGCAAACTTTAAGTGCCTCAATTTGCTATAAAGAACGAGTATTTCATTATTTTTTTTAACACAGTTGCTCAAAAAGTGGTACTTTTCGTAGCTGTATATCGTGCGGAAAGCTGGATATTACGCACTAGTGCGTTATACTTTTCCATTTTTTTTAAATATAATTTTGTTTCAACTTCCAAGCCGTGCATCCAACCAAAGAGTTTGCATGTTCAACCACTTTTTGATTACGTCATTTAGCATTGAGACTATACATAGGTAAAATATTAAAATTAAATACAAACATACATACACACATAAAATGTATCTAGGTAATATTAAAAAAAAACAGCTCTCATCAAGATGGCTGAATCTGAATTAGTATTACGAATGATTAGATTGTTGCGTATTAAGGTGAATTCACATTACACCATGCCGAAACCGGGCCCAGCCCAGTACGGCGTAATGTAAATCCACCTTTATGCATTACCGCTGGTTAATAGAGAATTATACTTTTTGATTTTTAAATATAGGTAATTAAATTACTGTGACTTTTTTTTTTACTTGGCTGAATGGTCACAACCGTTGCCATTTCATAAAGTCTGTGTCAATTAAAAGTAAAATTGTCTCTTGTAATAGTTTTATTTACTGATTTATTATTGTTTCATGGATATTTTTTCGCAAATGTATTAAAAAACGTCGTTTGATACACGTGCGGAACTGTCATTTTAACTCGTCCCAACTCTTGTCCCTCGCTTGCAGCTCGGGCCAAGATACTTCGGGACTCGTGTAAAATGACATACTTTCCGCACTTGTATCAAAATATACTATTGTGTGTTTGACAACTATAAAAGCAGCATTAAATGAGACATTTATAAACTATAACATCCATTTTCGTGCATCTTTTTAATAAGTTAGCACATTAAAACAATCTCACGCTTTAAAATGATTCATAATAGCCATGTAAAGGCAGACTAAAGTAATGGATTTTCTTTCACTACTTTATTTCTGGCTGGACATGTGTACAAAACGGTTGGTCATGTGTCCAAAGCAAGCACTTGTAGTGCTACAAATCCGTCAGTTTAGCAGGCAGTACGAGTACTTACAAAGTTATCTTATATAAATACTAGTGACCCGCCAGCGGCTTCGCCCGCTGCAAATTTTTTTTCTTTCATGTCACTGAAAAATAGATATTGGCCAATTCTCAGACCTACCCGATATGCACACACAATTTCATAACAATTGGTCGAGCCGTTTCGGAGGAGTATGGGAACGAACATTGTGACACGAGAATTTTATATATTAGATGTAAAAGAAGAAACTGGGCTGGGATTCTACACGTTAATAACGATATGGTCTTTGATGTGTTTCCGTATTGTCAACGTTTTGTAACTATGTATGTCATTTACAATACTGGCGACTGTGACATAAACGATTCTAAAACACGTCACACGCGATATCGTTATAACGCAGTAGAATAGACCTAGACAGTAGATAGCCTGACTGGCTGTCTGCTCGATCAACGCACAGCCGAAACCGCTGGACCTAAGGACTTGAAATTTTAGGATATTTTAGGGGTGCACTAAGGAGAAGTGATTTTTGTAAATTCATCCCTGAGGTGTTAAATTAGGGGGAGTAGCAGATAAGTACTTAATTCTACGGGTGCGAAGTCGCGGGCGTCCTCTAGTTTTACATAAAACTATCCAAATTGATCGTTCGTTGCCTCTATTTGATTAGAATTCAAGTCAGTATTTTGGGTTCAGACTTGAAAAATTAAGCTATGATAAATAAAAAATAAATAAATATCACCGGACAATGTCACAAAATTGACCTAGTCCCAAACTAAGCTCTAGGCTTGTACTATGGGTACTAAACAACGATAAACTTACTTATATAGATAAATATACATATACTTAAGTACATAGAAAACATCCAAGACTCAGGAATAAATACTCGTGCTCATCACACAAATATCTGCCCTTACCGGGATTTGAACCCGGTACTACTAGCTTCGTAGCTGCAGGGTCACTACCAACTAGACTAACGTGTCTTCAAAAATAAAATCAGAGCCACCAATTCTGTTCGAACTTCACCTTTTAATGTAGTTAGGGTGAGTTTTTATTCAAACGAAGTTGAGCGAAGAAAACTTGAACTGACCAATCAGATTCATCGCACGTTCTGTATGTGTGTGTTTTGTACAATCTGATTGGTCAGTCTCGCTTCTTCCAACCATGGTCGGCTTGAACAAAAACGCACCCTAATGAAAATCAATACAACCCTTCCTTTCATGGGCTGTTTCATTTTATGTGCTCCTAGTAAAAAAAAGTTACTCCATAGCCTCTTTGAAGAATTTTCTGAGTCTTTCTTCGATTGGTGACACCTTTCTGCATTCGAATTCGCTGGTATATTCACTCCAAATGACTGATGTCTAAAAGAACATTGCTGTGGTGTACTAAATTAGGCCTTTGAATTGATTTGATTGCTTTTCATAATAGTAGAACAACAAAGGCATAAAACAAACCAATTTATCCAAGACTTATGGTATCCATCCGAGCCGGTACGCAAGGGTGGATAATTAAGTCGAGGATAAAATTGGTTTTAAGACCGAGTAATTACACTCTGATTTTACTTAGATTACGAGGAAATAAAACAGTAATAACATGAAAATTCTTTTTCTTGGATTATGGCGACAATGTTTGTTCAATAAGTTCTTTTGCACTTTTTTCCATTAGTTTAGGGTGAGCATTGTTTCCTCGTCACTTGACGACGTTTTAATTTAATTCCGTAACTAATTAATAGTCCAAAACGAGACGAAAACCTCTTTTCGCTACTGTATTATTTTTAATTTTCTGCAATTGATATGTTTATTTTGTAACGTTTTCGTTAATAATACTTGTTTTTGATTGTTTTTATTTAAGTATTTTTATTTTATTTTATTTATTTCATAGGATCACCAACAGCAGATACAATTTTCTTAGAGCTAGTTAAATATAATAAGTTATTGGTTTGTATTACAATTGTATCACTAATTAAACAATGATGAACACAGCATGCATTTGAATTAGGTAACGGGCGGATTAAATAAATAAATATCACAGGACAACGTCGCACAAATTGACCGTCCCAAACTAAGCTCTAGGCTTGTGCTATGGCTACTAGACAACGATAAACTTAAATAATATACAGTGTGTAAATGGTATACGGGCGTTCCTTTTAACTGTGGTTAGTACAACCCCTACTGAGCACATTTAGGCAGCTTTTGTTAAAATTAAATTAAAAAAAAATAACCATACAAAATAATTTAACAGCAATGTATAACGAAAAATGCAATGAATTATAAACGAAAATAACACCTGACAGATGGACTTCGATGTACATTGCGGGTCGATAGTACGTTCAAAAATTAATAACGGTGTATACGTTAGCGTAATCAAAATAATTCTTTCTGTTAATGATTAGTAGAGTCTTAATCTATGTCCAGTTTTAATAAACGCCCGTATACCATTTACACACTGTATACTTAAATACGTAGATAATATCCAAGATCCAGGAATAAATACTCGTGCTCATCACAAAAATATCTGCCCTTACCGGGATTTGAACCCAGAACCCCCTATCTTTGTCATTACCAACAAGGCTAGCGTGTAGTCGTCGTGTCTGTTTTAGACTAAACATTAACATTCAATTCAAAATCGTATCTAAAATTAAAACAAACAACATGGAGAAATAAATAATTATTAAAGCACAAAATAATTAGTAAAGCCGGCGATTTCGGTGACCCATACTCAGCTTTAAAAATTAACCAAGATTAGCTACATTTTAGGATACCGATAATAACATAAAAGTTAATACCCACCGGGTTGTGTTGAAAGTGAAAAAAGCTCTTTGTCTTCATTCAAACTTGCCCTTTAATATGGTAAGGTTGCGTTTCTACTCATGGGGGAGTAAAACTGACCGATGAAACTCTACGAACAATGTGTATGTGTGTTTATTGTACGACCTGATTGGTGGGTTTCTCTCCGCGTAGCTTTACTTGAATGGAAACGTACCCTACATACCATACGAAAACAAATCAATACATCCCTATCATCGGACTCTTTTATTTTATGAGTTCCTAGTAAACGCGGAAGAAATATGACGCATCGCGGCGAATCAAGCGTACTTTAAGAGCGTCAGCCGTGAGACTTTTCCTAAAGAGGATGTTAATGCTTTTCTTTCAAACTTTTTAAGTCAATAACTAACTGTCTAAAATAATTAATCACCCTTTAGTCATACTCTGAACCCAGCTTTAGAGATGAAGACGCATAAATATTTTGTAAAAAGCGTATGCTACGCGTCGTAGCACTTGTAGCGCTACGAATTCGTCTGTGCTGATTTGGGAGTTCAAGTATTAAAACTCTTATAAAAAAACCTACTCCAGTAAATCTTTCATCAGGTCTGAAGGTCTACAATTAAAGTAAATAATTTTAATTTATAATTAGAATTTAATTAAACCCATATGCACATTTTGATACTGCGACGACCTCCCTTACCCGGCTAGATGAAGGGAGCACGTCGTAAACAAAATGAAAACGAAATGTCGAAAAATAATAAAACAAAACTAATGTCCGGCGTGACCTTTGGACTAAGAGTGGGTCTATCCTATGGAGCTGAAAGAAACCAGTTAGTAAGTTTAACACATTCTTTATTTCTACGTTTTCTTTACAACCATTAAATACTTAATTGTAAACCTTGAAGTCCTGAACGACCAGACATTTGATTCTAAATTAATTAACAGCTCAGTAAAGCATGGGTCGTGTTTAAAACAATATGGTTCTTAAGATAGGTTCACAATTATCCATACCAAAGTTGGTTAGTCCCTAAGGAACCTAATGCCATCAATTCCAATACTTAATTTGCTCTTAAATCCTACTTCCCTAACTAGTAATTAATTCACAGACCTCGTTCTGAAGAAACCTTCCTGCAAAGGGCTGTCCGGCTGCAGACTGGATCTGGGCAGTGTGAGTCGAGACGCGATGCTCTGGGCGTCGACTCTATGCAAGCTCCATTTGCAAGCCACACAGTAAGCGCGTGAAGATAATAGAAAGGTCCTCTAATATTTGAGGGCTTTAAGAAGCTTGGTGCAGAAGGCTTTATAAAGAGACAGTCATGGGCTTGCAACACAAAATGGCGGCTGGTGGAAGGTACCTAGCCCGCACTACTAAATTACACAAAATAAAGCAAGCCTTAACTTAATCATTCACAAACTAAATCTCTAGTGGAAAGTGAAATTTACTGAACATATGCTTATTTCTTTCAGGGTCAAAGAAAGGAAACCAAATACCAAGATTGGACCCCAAAATAGAAGGTCTATATCTAAATGTGTTTTCTAAATCCCCTTCTAAATTATATTCGAATGAAATTGCTTTAACTTCTTCCAAATTCTTTAAATTCCTAAACTATTTAAATTCTTTAAATTTCCAAACTATATTAATTTTTCCAAATTATATTAATCTTTTCCAAATTCCCATCCAGCTGGAAAGAAGCAAATTGCCTCGATTAGGATATGCACATGGCAGAAATTACGCGAAGAGCAGAATGTAACAGATCAAGAGAGCTTACCGGAGACCATCCAATAAAGATTATCTCAAACGCTGTATTTCCCTCCGTCCCGGCATAAAGAACCCTCTGGTTTCAAATAATTTGAGTTTGAAGAGCTGAAAGTTAACCACGAGGTTAAGAAACCAGTCTACATGATGCACATGTCTTATTCAGACGGAATATCTACTTACGGTTTTGTTACTGCCACAAAATAATTCTTAAATCGGCTGCTACTTTGCCACATAAGCCACTGGAGACTTCTATCAAAACTAGGACCTCCGTCCTGCACAAGATGTTCAAAGCTTCTGCTCGCACTCAACTTGGAGCTGCAGTTGTAAGCAACCTCTAACCAATATGGCTGACGAACGGAGCACCCTGGAGCACCCTCGGATGAAGAAATTCTCCCACAATATTTACCCCAGAATTTACCCCGAAAGTATTGACTTTCAAATTGTGAAATTTGTATTTTAGAAAACAATTAAACAGTTGATTATCGTAGAAGACATTCATTGTTCCTCCTGAAACCTAAATTCCTACAAAACCTTGTTTCAGCAAAAGCTTCCTATACATTTTTCCTAATAAACATACAGTAATAAATCATGAAGTTAAATTTTATTTCCCTACATACGAGTAGAAAATCTAGGGCTGACAACCCTATGCAAATCGATACCGAATGTCAATCTAGTGACCAGCCTTTAAATATATTAAAGATTGTTGCCAGTACTCAGAGTTTGGGTTTGTTCCAGTCAATGATAAAAGCGCAACGTTACAATACAGTCGTGTATATTATTCAGGTTGAAAAAAAGTACCGCCACATGGACGGCAACTACCTTAAATGGGTCTATATTGTCTGACATAATTATTTTAGTCATAATGTGTTTGAAGTTATAATTATCGCAAGTAATAATGTTTTTTTTTTCAAAAAGCTGTGACTTATTCAGGTTTTTTATTAAGCTAAATCTAACCTTGTTTACACATTAGATATTAAGGAAATTCTGATAAGGTAAGGGTTTCAGCGAAATTAAAACTATCAAGTATTATGTCACTATGACAAAAAAATGGAAAACAACGAGTTCCCACTTTAAATACCTATCGACTAGATCTCCTTTGCGTAAAATATGAAATTTCCAATATTTAAGACAGTTGCAGTCCATTTGGCTTTCGTTTTTTTCAACCTGTATGGCTTGAATAAAACAGACAGATGGACCGAGAGTAATTGTAGATGTATGTAACCAGATATTTTATATTTTTTATTTACCATATTGGCCGGTAACATAACGACGCTTTGGCGAATCTGACGACATCACGTTATTCCTTGTCCGTGGTCGTGTTCAGGAACACCATTCCATCTCTTCAAACTTAACCTTACCCAATCGTAAGAGTATGTTCTTATTCAAACGGAGCTGAGCTAAGAGGAACCAAACCGACCAATCAGATCCTTTGAATATTGTGTAGGTGTGTGTACGGTGCGACCGGATTGGTTAGTCTTACTTCTTTTCTATAAGCTTTGCTTGAATGAAAACGCACCTTAAGTAAATCAATACACCCCTGCCTTCCATAGCCTGTTTCACTTTATGTGCTCCTAGTAAACGCGGAAGAAACATTTGGATCACGCCGCTGTTTCAGTTTTCCAGTGAATTAAGGAAATTTAAAGGCGTCATCAATATTTTTCCTGTACTAGCAGATGCAATTTGTTGCATCTGTGACTGCTAAAATGCAATGTCTATTTTCGTGATTCGTGATAATAAAAAATATCCTTAATCATTTAATTATCTTTCATTATGGAACGACAAGAATGGCTATATTTTATTGTAGATAACTGATTGAAGGTTATATTATTGAAACCGGCGGCCGTTAGAGGGCATAAATATTCTTTTCACTTCTCATGCTATTAAAATGCTACTTAAATCTCTGCGAATTGGGACTAAAGCTCCTTATTAATCTCTAGGGATTAAAGCATTTTTTTTTATTTACTTTGTAAGCCCCTAAACAACCAATCACGGTGTTTGTGAATGGAGGATTATCGCCATTTTCAGTGATTGTGTATGGACCGTATTTTTGGGTGTCGAAATAACCTCAAAATGACAACTGTGCAAATATATAAAAAAAAGGATTGAATTTCGTAAAACACAATTAATTATTACGAATATGAATCTATTTAATCATATTAAGGCCGAACTCTTTTATTATGCGTAGTCCAATTACTTTAAAAATAGTTTCCAAGTTTGAATCTGTTGGCTAAATATGCATTGTTGGCATTTAAAACATCACTTTACAAAAAAAAACGCGGAACTTTTTTTTTCTATTTGTATTTTGAATAGATGTTCATAATTTGTATTGAGCGTACGTTGTTAAAAAAACGATATTTAGAACGTTTTTTCCTCGCATTCAAAGTGAAAAGTAGAGTGTTTAACGCGAGACTAAACATCTCGTGTCATTATGGCTTGTTTTAGTCCCTTGTTGAACAATCTACTATATTATGATGTCATATTTTCACGTTTTAGAATATCTTAATAGTGACAAATCGTACTAAATAAACAATAAAGGTGCACGAACACTAAACTAGCGACCGTTCGGCGTCGGGGAAGACGGTCGCTTCCACGTCATAGACTGCTGCTTGGTCTCCGGATCGACATAGTGAATCCAAGACATCCACGGTAACATATCAACGCAAAAAAGTTTCAAGGTCAGCTTGAAACGTTTCAAGATTGCCTAATGACATCTCGTAAGGAATCTTCTTTTGGTTGTCAGTTAGGAAAAAGTAAAATTCTAGGCACCCAACGAGCGGATACTTTGTCCATCTGTAATTCTTCGGTTAAAATTATTTCAATGCTGCCATAAGAGATCCCTGTGTCTTCATTTAAATATCTGATTGTCACTCTTCTATCAGTTAAAACTACATTTTCAATTTTCTTGACGTTATTCCTAGTACGAACGATGGACGGAAGGCCTTCGCGGTGTTCGTCTTTAGTTGATGTCCTACCAAAGTTAAAGGAGACCATTCACGTTTCATACAAGTTTGGGCCCAAGATCAAAAGCGCCGGCCAAAGGATAAAAGTATTTTTAATTTGATCCTTACATTGCTCTGAGCATTTCATTATATGACATCAAAACTCTAGAACCCATCATTTGTTGGTGTTATAGAAGTTCGAAAATCCTGACTTTTCATACAAAATCAAAAGTCCGATTTAGGAATAAAAGTGTTATATCTGATCGAAACATGCATCGATCTGAGCATTTCATTATATGACATCAAACTTTAGAACCATAATTTGTTGGTGTTATAGAAGATCCTGACTTTTCATACAAAATAAAAAGTGTGTGTTCATTAACCCTTAATTTATTTGGCGATGTATATCAAAAGTGGATGTCTTGTGTCTGAACAATGATGATACCTGCTACTATGATATTTATCTTGGGTCAAAGTGTTTTCTCAGAGTGAAGCACCAAGCAGTAAAAAAAAAATATATTTGTTAGTTGACACTTTTGAGTTTGTATGAAAAGTCAGGATTTTCGAACTTCTGTAACACCAACAAATGATGGTTCTAGAGCTTACATGTCATATAATGAAACGCTCAGAGCAATGTTCCGATTAGATTAAAAACATTTTTATTCGTTGGCCGGCACTTTTGATTTTGGGCCCAAAATGAATGGTCTCCTTTCTTGCACCAGCGTTCAACTGTAGAATACGAAGGAGCAGAATCCCCAGTTCAATGTGTATATCTTCAATACACATTTTTTTTAAAAGATATACTTAATAACGGCTCTCACTTCAGTTTTCCCCATTTTTAGCCGACTTCAAAAAAGGAGGAGGTTATACGTTCAACTGTATGTTTTTTTTTTTTAAGTATGTTCACCGATTACTCCGTCAATTGTGGACCGAGTTTAAAGTAAGCCAGGTACCGCTAATAAAAGTAAACAAAACCTCTTTTTACTTCATTCAGCCCCTAAAACTATTTAATTGTCATTCATTACTATTGGATTACTCCTCGTACATGTTCCGACTCGTTTTAGAATACTGTCTTTAAAGATTATTAAAAAGCTTTATAATCCTTGTATACCATACATTCCTTGGAAATATCAATGTCTGCCGGTTTTTGTTTCCGCGTATGCCAGGGACGCATAAAATGCAGGAGGTTGAAACGTAGAAATTGCATACAAAGAGCACTATTTTATCAAGATCGGTATTTAGTGTAAAGAGAAAGTACACGCCCACTACCACTAATAATTAAAAGAGATAGGGTAATGCTTTGGAGTAGTAAGCAGCATTTAAGAGTACGTTATACTAGAAGCAACAGGTTGCATATTGTACTTACGTACTTCAATTCATTTATGACCACAGCGAATGTCACAGTACAACCGAGTTAAAGTTAAGCCGCGTCCGCTTCGCCATGTTTTCGATATTTGTAAAATGTGTAGAGCTAAACTGACCAATCAGATTCATCGCACGTCTGTATGTGCGTGTTTTGTTCAACCTGATTGGTCAGTCTCACTTGTTTCAACCATGCTCGGCTTGTACAAAAACGCACCCTAATGAAAATCAATACAACCCTTCCTTTCATAGGCTGTTTCATTTTATGTGCTCCTAGTACAAAAAAGTCACTCCATAGCCCCTCGGAAGATTTTCGCGAAAAAATATGAGCTGCACCGTGTTTTCGATATTTTTAAACATCTAACATGTTTTCCAACAGAAGAGTGGGTGTGGCTAAAATGATTTTTGATTTACAAACCACACAGAAAACAGTTTTCTGTCACGGATGGAAAACATTTCCCGCGTTCGTCTGCGGGGGAGAGGGTCAGGTTTTAACTTTTTAAGTGGCAGGGCATTTTTTATTGATTATATTAACTCATTTTGATACCTTTGAATATAAATAACAATCCTAAAATCCCTACAAAAGATGACAAATTGTACTGGGATTACAGCTGTCAAAAGAAAAGTGAAATGTCAACAAACAACTCTTAAGTGGCAATGGACGTGCAGTTGTACATAAACATGTTTTGTACAATGTGTTATTCGTTTTTTTTTGATGTTCATTGTGATGTGATTACACTAATGACTGTGTAAAAGAACCGGTAGAGTGCGAGTCAGCTCGGACACCGAGGGTTCCGTATCGCTATACGGCAGGAATGATTAATTAACAATTTTAATGTTATGTCGTTACCTAATGAAAAAAAGCTCGAGCCAACTCACATTTGACCAGTATTTAGTTTTTGTTGTTTTTCTTTAAGGCTCTAATATGAGACTGCTGTGTTTTACCGTTTGTACCATACAACAAATATAAGAATAATTTGAAAAAAAATCTTGTAATATTTTTAACTTGTGGTACTTTTATTTACTATTATTTAGGCTGCGTTTCCACCAGAGCTGTGCGAGGTAGCGGAGCGGTGTGCGAGGAAAAAATCCACCAATAGAATTCCTAGCCTCGCTCAGCGCAGCTCTCCTATTGGTGGATTTTTTCCTCGCACACCGCTCCGCTACCTCGCACAGCTCTGGTGGAAACGCAGCCTTATTCTGTGCTTGTTGACGGATGGACGGACAGCGTAGCATAGGCTTAGTGACATGGTCCAGTCTCCCATCCTTCGGGTACGAAACCCTAAAAAGTACAGTCAATGACAAAGCTTATGTCAAAAAAGTAATTTTAATCTTAGATTGCGTTATAGTTTATCAGAGCTGACTGGAGAATGGAGTGGAGCGGCAATGAGTGGTCAGATTGTCAATATTATGAGCCTCAGCCAACCCTCGAGAAAAAAATTCAAACACATTTTTTAATCATTGGCTTTTTGACCGTAAGTTTATAGCGAATAATTAAACAATTTCTCTATTAGGCCGCTTAAAATTCTTTATTTGCCATTAGGGTTAGGGTATAGGAAAGGGGACGCAGGACTTAGAATAATTTTCGACAAAATAGTGTCCTGATTTAAACCTGGTGATTTTTTTTTCTCTAAAATTAATATTGGCCGAGATATGGGGGCTCAAATGTTAGTTAATTAAAAGGGGCTGTCTTTCCTGACTTGTCGGCATGCTTGCAGTAAAACACGGAATCGGCAAGGGTTGCTAGGCAACCAGTGGCACCTACCAATCAATGCGCAGCGTTTACGCCACCTGTACGTTTAACTGCAAGCATACCGACAAGTTAGGAAGTGACCTTACTTATACACGTGGAGTGTGCTACGCTTTTTCACTTTCTGTCAGATGCAAATGACACAATTATAGTAAGGACAAAGCATTGCATACGCTATCCCACGGTTACGTATAAGTAAGGGTGTTTAAGTCCATGACCACACAATCTGATTAGTCGACCGTCTCCGCTTTAGTAAAAACGCACAATCACAACTGAAATAGTAACCTTAATAAATAATCATTTTAAACGTGCTCTGTAAAAAAAAACAGTTATGGACGCTTAGAGTGCATACGACTGGTCACTATGAACTCGGCCCGCGTACTGCCGTGTGCCTGTGTGTGCGTATCGCCGCATCCGCGAAAATTAATTGATGTTCCATCCCCTCCCGCCATCCTTCTCCCTCTCCGTGAACGAGTGACCGTTTCATTTTATGTGTTCCTAGTAAACGCGGAAGAAGAAGCGGCCACCGCCCCCGACAAAGGCAACTCGTGTAAGCGCCGCGCCATCTATGAGACTTTTCTTAAAGCTCTGTTTTCATACCGTTTGCTCTATAGAAATATCATCCAGTTATGTCGGCTCAGACCGCGTCACGCCTACGCGTACATTTCTGCTGCTGTGTGTGTACTGTTGGGGGTTGTATTTGTGAACATCAAGAAATTCCGTCTCTCTGCCTGAGCAAGTGATCGTTTTCTTTTATGTGTTCCTAGTAAAAGTAGCCCGCGACGTAGAAAACCGTGCTAGTACGCGCGTAAGCCCCATCTATGAGACTTTTCTTGAAACTTTGCGTTCTATAAGGGCTAGATAGAAATTGAACTTGATTGAGCACAATCAGACGCGAATTTTTGACCAACTGCTCATTATTTGGACATACGCGTAGTGCTTCGTTCGTAGCCGATTTCAGCGTTTATTCGTTAATTAAAAGTGTTAAGGCAATCACGCCTAACGCGCAATTTTACTAACGTCCATGACCGTTTCAGTTGAAATGCATAATTTAAACAACTAAAACTTTATTTCCTTGGTAAACCACTACAAATGCTATGGAGGCTGACGTCTCCCTGTAAGTTTTTAAAAATAACCTGTGCCAGGAGGCACCGCCCTTCCATATCTACAGTTTATATACTGTATTCTTAAAACCGTTTTACCTAATTTTCATTTGTGTTTGTGTGTGTCTAGGCAATATTTAGTAACTAACTAATTACATTTATAAAAAAATATTTTAAATGAGTTATGAAAAATCATACAAGGTGTCCGGGAGATAGTGGCCAATCTTACTGGGCTGGATAGCTCGGCTCGGAAGTTTCCAGAACATGATAAATCATGTTAAGTAAAACTCAAGTAAACTTCTTATCTTGATTGTGCAAAACATGGTTACGTGGTTACAGAATTATTCAAGTATACAAATCTTTTTAAGTTACTACCGCACTCGGGGAATGAAGGCACACTCATCTCTCAGAGCAATCCCGGTTCCTAAAGAGACATTTCAAAATACAAATATTAGTTAACATACAAATCAGCCAGCACGACTTAATATGCTGCCAGTACGCTACGAGCAGCGGACTTTCACAGTATCGCATTTCCAAATTTTTTTAGAAAGAAAAGAAAGAAAGAAAAAGTTGAGATATCTCATTTTCAGTGCGACTTTAATTGAACATGTTTTATCATAATTTGGACACTCCTGAACGGAGCTATTCAGCCCTAATAAGGTTGGCCACCATCTCCCGGACACACTGTATATGCTTGGGTGCATACGACATACGACAGTACACACACACGACCGCACGGCGGCAGTACGCGGGCCGGGTTCATAATGCTACGAACCGCCGGCAGCCGCTGGTCAGTGCAGTCGTGTGTGTGTACTATCGTATGAATGAAAAATAATAGATTCTATCCCTCTCCCTCCATCCCTCCCTCATCCCTCGCCCTGAGCGAGTAACCCATTTAATTTTATGTGTTCCTAGTAAACGCGGAAGAAGATGTAGCGTCGCCTCTGAAAACCACGCTACGCTTAAGCGCCATCTATGGGACTTTTCCTGAAACTCGGTGTCTTGACTACATTTAAAATTCACGACCGTACAACTTGATTGGTTGTTTATTGTCGTCTCCGCTTCAGTGGGAACCGTTTGTGCCAATTATGCCTTACCTCGACTAACCACAACGCCGTTCGCAGGTTTATATAATGTAGTGCACGCTGTTGTCCCATAGAAGGCGGCTAACTGCATAGTAATAGTATAAGCATGTCGACGCTGCCATCGGCTGAGTGATTGGAACACCGGCTTCTGCATCTTTAGCTGAGGGTTCTAACATGTTGAAGGGCTGGGTACTCAGGCAACAAGAAAAGCCACAGAATATCCTTTATCTATTATTTACTCAATTTAAGTAACTTAGGTACTAAATACGAAATGGCAGTGAACCGACAGTTTCGATGCGTCGTTGCCCTTTGGAATTCGGATCAAAAAGTGTCTTGATGCTACGAGGCACCCATATTTATAACGTAGGTTTTCCCACCCATTCCAACCGGCAAACGACTCACCGACTCTGTCCACGAGGTGCTACACTAGCGCCACGGCGTTCACGTAGACAGCTCAAATCAGCAACTATGTTTATCAAATTACACTTGATTTGTTTTTAAATCATTATCTGCGACACGGCCAGAACTGACAATTACACGGCCTCGTGTGTACCTGTAACAAAACGAAACGGCTTTGACGTTTACATTTTATACCTCGGCCTGCCTGACCATCAAAGTAAACTACTCTTCACAACGGAATATCTGTTTTATTTTAGACTAATGAAAGATGCCTCGTGTAAAGGTTCATTAACTCTGAACTTAACATTTCGTTAACATGACTGTGGCTCAGCTGCCCGGCAGCGTGGCGATGGCATCGCCCTGATATCGTAGAGCTAAAGCTCCCAGGCTCTTCCAACCAAACAAAAACCAGTAGTCTCTACGAGACCCAGATCACTACCTAAGTGATCAATCAAGTAGTCTCTAGTGAGACCCAGACCAACAATGGCCAACCAAACTAGCCAAGTCAAATTAACTACTCGCGGATGGACCCGCATCATCATTAATGTCCAAATCTAGATCAAAATTATCTAGTTCAGGGGGAACTTGACACTGAGGCATTTTTCTTAGACGATCATGAGCATACTTGTAAGTTCTGTTGCCTCTTAATGATTTAAGAACATATCGATCGCCTTCTAACACTTCCACAACTATAAATGGGCCTTTAAACTTAGGATCGAGCTTGGTTTGGTTTCTTTCTTCATTCTTGATTAACACTAAATCGCCAAGCTCAAACCTTACAATTTTAGCTTTGTTTTTATCGAAACGGGTTTTATCGTAACCAGCAGACTTCTCTATTTCCCGAGCTGCCTGTTCTCTCGTTTCAGCGATATCAATTACCTCCTCAGCTTGGTCTTGCAATAAAAGGTTAAGTGGTCGTGCTACACGTCCTATCATAAGCTCGAGTGGACTAGCACGAGTGACGCGGTGAACAGTACAATTTAAAGCAAGTTGTATGTCTCCTAAGGCATCCTGCCAAGAGCGCTCTGACGTTTCTACCGAAGTGAGCATGCTCTTAAGCGTACTCATAGTGCGTTCTACCTGCCCGTTTGCGCGGCTAGACCCTGTCGCTATAAGATGCAAGTTAATTTTATGGCACTCACAAAACTCCTTAAAGTCTTTACTTACGAAACACCTCCCTTGATCGGCTATCACGCGTTTGGGGGCACCGAATAATGATACGCTCGACTTTAGTGCTTTTATTACACCTGCGGTATCAAGCCGGAGAGTATGGTAAAGCAACACAAATTTGGTAAACGCGTCAATAATAACAATAACGTATTCCTTGAGGTCGTTTTTACCGCTTAACTTGCCAGTTATATCGACGTGAAGTGTGTGCCACGGAACACTCACTTTCGGGATAGGATGAAGTTCAGCTTGCACTCGGCCGGAAGAAGTCTTTGAGATTCTGCACGTAACACAATTTTCTACGAATTTGCGAACATATTTTGATATGTGTTCAAACCAAAATGACTCGTAAAGCTTCTCACGAGTCTTCTCCCAGCCAAGATGCATAACTGATTCATGCACATGATTAATTACCGACCAACGATATGCGCGCGGAACTATGGGTAGGCAACGAGTACGATTGTTGTGTTGTACTTTACGGTGCAAGACGCCTGAGCGAATCTCGTACGTCTTAGCTACATCAGGTGACAATTTATTTTCTTTTAGTTTACCTATAATTGACTGAATTTCTAAATCACGTAACTGTTCAGCTAACAACCAGTTTTCTGACAGAGACGCAATGTCAACTCGTTTTTGTTCTGCCTTTTGAAAAGTAGGAATTGCAGTTACAGGTAGCGGATTCCGAGATAAAAAGTCTACGTGAGACATACGCTTTCCTTCTCTGTAAATTATATCGAAATTGAATGACTGTAGGAACGCCCACCAACGATGTACTCTTGGGGTTAAATCGACTTTATTTCGGGAAGCCTTTAGCGAGTTGCAGTCAGTGATGACAACAAAATGGCGGCCTTGAAGATAGTAGCGAAAGTGCTTCACAGCGTTGACCACTGCTAGGGTCTCCAACTCGTATGAGTGGTACTTAGACTCTGCTTTAGTGGTGCGCTTGCTGAAGTACTCTACCACATGGAGCTGGTCGTCTTTCTTTTGAAAGGCGATCGCACCATATCCCATCGAACTTGCGTCGCAATGCAATTCAATTGGGAGCTCGGGGTCGTAAATCATTAACACAGGTTTATCAGTCAATGTCGCAATTATTTGCTGTCGAATTCGTTCATGCTCGGGCTCCCATTTGAATTGTTTGTTAGTTATTAATATGAACAAAGGGGTCATAATTTTGGAAAAGTCCTTAACGAACTTTCTAAAATACGAAGCCAGTCCAATAAACTGTCTGAGCTGGTGTATATTTTCAGGCGGGGAAAGCTTTGTCAAAGCTTCAATTTTTCTCGGATTGGGTCTTACTTTACCGGCTGTGATGTCATAGCCAAGAAAATCGATGCGTTGCTTTAAAAAGGAACACTTTTTAATATTCAGTGAAAAACCAGTCTTTGACAGGGCTGTCAAAACTTCACGCAACCTACACAGTCCCTCCTCGACGGTAGACGAAGGAATTAAAATATCGTCCATGTACAAAACTGCGTAACTAAACATGAGTTCCTTTAATGCATTTGAAACGGCCCGCTGAAAAATGCTCGGTGCATTACGAAGACCGAATGGCATCGCTAAATATTCGAATTGACCGTCTGGGGTCACAAAAGCAGTCCGTTCAATACTGTCCGCGTCTAATATCGGAATCTGGTAAAAACCGCTCGCGCAATCTAAACTTGTAAAATACATAGCACCTGATAGTCGTGATATTTGATCGTTAATGAGTGGCAACGGATATCTATCGGGAACTGTGTTATCATTAAGTTCTCGAAAGTCTGTAACCATGCGCTTGGACCCATCCTTTTTGTCTACTAGAAGATTGGGACTCGCAAATGGCGAACAACTAGGTCGAATGATATTAGCGTCTAGTAATTCTTGTACACGTTCACGCATCACTTGTTTCTCATCCGGACTAAGACGATATGGCCTACGTTGTACGGTACGGTTCGGATCCTTCAACCGAATTTTAAGTTCACCAGTTGACACTCGCGTACGAGGCAAACCGTTTACAAAAGTATGCGAAAACTCATTCAACAATGCGACTAAACTATTTCTATTTTCGCCCGCAATATCTGTGTCAAGGTTAGAATTGTTTATATCAACAGCACTGCAAACTACCTTCGGTTTTGAGATAATTATTTTATCTCCCGTTAAACTAACTGTTAAGCCGGTAGTTAGTATTTCGCGGCCGATCATTATGTCATACTTAATTTCACTGTCGTTAACAACGTGAAATAAGACTTTTAAACAAACACCGTTAATTACCAAGTCGCATAATATCTGTTCAGTACTATACACATTTGAGTTTCCTATGCCAGTTATACAAACAATGGAATTAGTGCGCAAGCCTGTGGAAAATCGACCGCCGACACTTTTCTTAACGAGAGAACATTCAGCACCGGAATCGAAGTAAAATGGGTACGACTCACCATGTATTTGTAGCTCTCCGCACGCGCCACTAACTTCGCAGCTGTCCACACGTCGGTCCGCACCGCGCACGCCGCCGCCGACGTTGCCGCTGCTGCTGGCGCCGCCGCCAGGCCGCGCTGCACCAGAACCAGGGGTGCCGCTCTGGTTGGGACAGTGTAGTGATATGTGGCCCGCGTTGCCGCAGCGATAACAGACTGTGGACTTCTTCCAGTCAGACTTGCTTAAAGCTGTTGTCACTGTATGTGTAGCAGGAGCAGCAGGTGTTGAATTTTGTCTTGCCAATTTCTTCGATCGGCAATCAATCGCTTTATGACCAATTTTCCCGCAGTAATGGCACTTGAAAACGGTTGTAAATTTAGGTCGTTTTGAATCCAATCCGGTTGAGTTCGTAACGTCTCGATCTTGTTTACGTTTCAACGAAAAAGCCTTCAGTTCTTGTAGCAACTTGTTTCTTGATGTGATTTCGGTGGTAAATGCCAATCGACTGATACGTGAATCAAGTTGGGCTATATGAGCGAGCACATATGAGACGGCGATCTCCTCTGATTGCATATTCTTCCATCTAGCCATTACTGATGTGACTAGACGACCCGCGTAGGCAGCAAGGCTTTCTCCCTCCTTTGGTTTCCCAGAGTTGATGTTAATAATGGTCGCAGCACAAGATTCTATGTAATCGTAACGTGCCAAGAACAAATCCTTGAATTGCAACCAGGTCATTCCAGAATGGGACACTTGTGACAGCCATGACGAAGCGGTTCCTTTCAGTGATTTGCTTAGCGCGATTATCAAGGCGCCACCTTCAATCGGTCGTTCTACCAGGCAAATATCCACCGTCGAACACCAAGCACGTGGGTCAGCGTCAGGCAGTTCAGGGTTAAATTCCGGCAACGTGATCGATGATGGGGACGGTGACTTCATTGCCTTGATGAGCTCCAACATGTGGTGATTTTGTTGCTCAAATAAAGCGCGCCAAGGTGAGTCTTCTTGTGCCCGAGCTGATCCAACTTCTGATGTCGACGCTGCCATCGGCTGAGTGATTGGAACACCGGCTTCTGCATCTTTAGCTGAGGGTTCTAACATGTTGAAGGGCTGGGTACTCAGGCAACAAGAAAAGCCACAGAATATCCTTTATCTATTATTTACTCAATTTAAGTAACTTAGGTACTAAATACGAAATGGCAGTGAACCGACAGTTTCGATGCGTCGTTGCCCTTTGGAATTCGGATCAAAAAGTGTCTTGATGCTACGAGGCACCCATATTTATAACGTAGGTTTTCCCACCCATTCCAACCGGCAATCGACTCACCGACTCTGTCCACGAGGTGCTACACTAGCGCCACGGCGTTCACGTAGACAGCTCAAATCAGCAACTATGTTTATCAAATTACACTTGATTTGTTTTTAAATCATTATCTGCGACAAGCATTTTAAATTTAATGTGGTTGCCAATAGAGTATAGAATGCTTCGACAACTACATAACAATTAGCTGCCTTGTTTAGTATTACGGCAGTGTAGGGACACATTGTTGCAGTATGCGTAGTCAGCTCATATTCAAGTACGCCTGCACCGGTATATGAGTTGACGCAGCAAATACAGACCGCCGCCCGGCTGGGCGCGGGTTCGAAGCCAGTCCGTCACGGCATCACTCCAGATAGTACACGTTTTATTGTACCGGGTTATATACGGACTTGTGCGTGGAAATAAACATTTTTATATTCACAAAGGTTTTTATTTGTGAAGGTATTCAAGGAAGAATCCCCTAAAGTGGTGACCCCGCGTATGAACATACGCAGAAATGGAGGCGGGCCTGGAAAAGAAAGTGCAGACGGAAGAAGTTATGTCCGTCTCAGTAGCAGCAAGGATTCCGGAATTTTGGCCTGATGAACCGGGAGTATGGTTTATCAGGACCGAAGCGGTTTTGAATCCGCTCAAAGTAGGGGATCAGACGAAGTTTGATATGGTGGTTTCAAAATTGCCGAAAGCGGTCATATTACAATTAACAGAATTGTTGACAAAACCGCCGGAGAGCGGCAAATATGAGGCGCTTAAGAAGAAGCTGTTAACCATATTCGGGGACTCGAAAGAAAGACAGATTGAGAAGATGAACGAGTTAGAATTAGGAGATCAAAAGGCCTCGCAACTCCTGAGACGCATGCAGGATTTGGGGAAAGATAAGTTTCCACCAGACACAATCAGGATATTATGGCAAAGGCTGTTGCCAGCAACAGTACGGGCAGTGCTGGCCGCGGCATCAACCACGGATCTGGACAAGTTGGCAGAGATAGCGGACGGCGTGCTAGAGGCGACTCGGGCAGGACAAATCTCGGCGGTGACACAGGCAGGCGCTAATGCATCAACGGAGATGGTGGCGAATGTTTTCTCAGACACCGACAGGATAATGGGGGAAATAGCGAAGCTAAGTGGTCGCATTAGAAATATGGAAGGCCCACGGCCAGGTGCTTCCGCGGCACAGCAAACATACGGTGCGCGCAATGATTCAAAAAAGCGCAGAGACCCCAACTGGCTTTGCTTTTACCACTTTAGATATCGTGACAAGGCCACAAGGTGCATTCAACCTTGCGCTTGGGGAAAACAGGCGGAAAACTAGAAGGTATGGCGCAGAAACAGGCGGAAGTCTGCGTCATTTCTCCAAGCCGCCGCCTGCGCGTAACGGACATTAACAGTGGTCTTAACTTTTTGGTAGATACAGGGGCAAACATTTCTGTGTTACCAGTTGCAAGAAAGTGTAATGTGAGTCAGTGCGCGGATTTTAAGCTGTTTGCAGCAAACGGTACCGAGATTAGAACGTTCGGAACGAAATCTTTGGTGCTAAATTTCAAATTAAAGAAACAATATGCGTGGGAGTTTGTGCTAGCCGAGGTGCAACAGCCCATTTTGGGGGCAGACTTCTTAATCAAACATGGCCTGATATTGGACTTACGTGCAGGCCGGTTAAAGGACTCAGTGATGGATTGTGGAATTGAAGCGGCAGTCGTGAGTATTAATCAGCCATCTGTTAGCACCATTAGCGACAATCACCCGTATCGTTTAATATTGTCAAAATATAGCGATATTACTAGGCCAATTTCATTTAAAGAAACACCCCAACATGGGTTGTTGCATCATATTGAGACAGAAGGGCCTCCTGTTTTTGCTAAGGCCAGGCCATTGCCGCCTGATAGGTTTAATAAAGTCAGGGAGGAATTTAGGGTCATGCAAGAAATGGGAATTTGCCGGCCCTCCAAGAGCGCTTGGGCAAGTCCATTGCACATAGTGGTTAAGAAAAACGGGGGGTTGCGACCATGCGGCGATTACAGAAGACTCAACGCAATCACCAAACCAGATAGATATCCCATTCCTCGTTTACATGACTTCACGTATGTCCTGGCAGGAAAAAAGGTATTTTCAACGGTAGATATAAATAGGGCTTACCATTACATACCAGTCACACCGCAGGACATAGAGAAAACTGCTATTATAACACCGTTCGGGTTGTTTGAGTTTCCGCGAATGACGTTTGGGCTACGTAATGCAGCACAAACTTTTCAACGATTCATGAATCACACGGTGTTACGCGATCTGGATTTCGTTTTTGGATATCTAGACGACATAATAATCGCTAGTGATGACGCATCGCAGCACAAACGTCATTTAGAGGCATTATTCGAAAGGTTAAGTAGATTTGGGTTAACCATTAATTTAGGAAAGTGCGTTTTCGGGCGGCCTGAAGTAGATTTTTTAGGGCATAAAGTCACGCCAGCAGGTATTAAACCCTTACCGGACAAGGTTAAGGCTATTCGCGACTTTCCTAAACCTAGCACGGTAGAGCAATTGCGACGATTCTTAGGGATGGTTAATTTTTATAGGTCACATCTTCCAGACGCGGTGGCGTATCAAGCAGATTTAAACGGTTACATGCAACATGCAACCAAGAAGGATAAAACGGTGATTCAATGGACGGACGCAGCGGATAGGGCATTCGTGAAATGTAAGGATGCATTACAAGACACCGCACTTTTAACTTACCCGGACGCGCGGGCATTCTTATCTCTTTGGACAGATGCGTCGGATACATACGCCGCCGGGGTGTTACAGCAAAAAAACGAGGGCAGATGGCAGCCGTTAGGGTATTTCTCTAAAAAATTCACGGACGCACAAAAGAAGTATAGTACTTATGATAGGGAACTTCTAGGAATTTATTTGTCATTAGTGCACTTCAGAAATGCGTTTGAAGGACGGCAGTTAACCATATTTACTGACCATAAACCACTCACGTTTGCATTTGCGAAGTTAGGTAGCGATAAGGAAACACCCAGGAGAGCGAGGCAACTCGCTTACATCAGTGAATTCACTACCGACATTCGACATGTAGCGGGGGAAGATAATGTAGTCGCGGATACCCTATCTCGCATAGAGACGATAGCGTGCCCTACGATACTCGACTATGGCAAGCTTGCCGACGAGCAGGCGCTAGACGAGTACTTAGGCAACATGGGTCATCAGGCGAACGGTGACGCTGCGGGTAACATAAAAATTAAAAAAATTCAGTTACCATACAGCAACAAAGCCGTTTTTTGCGAGCTTTCGACTACAAAGGCTAGACCATATCTTACAGAAGGGTTTAGGAAATTCGCGTTTGAGAGTGTCCATAATCTTAGCCATCCGGGAACACGTACCACGCGGAAATTAGTCAGCGAAAAGTTTTTCTGGCCCAGTATGAATAAAGACATAGCACAATGGGCGCGGTCTTGTATTCCATGCCAAAAGGCAAAAATTAACAGGCATACGGTATCGGGAGTGGGGATATTCCCGGACTGCGGTCGGTTTGAGCACATTCATATAGACCTAGTGGGACCTCTTCCAACTTCACCTGAAGGCTATAGGTATTTGGTCACGATAGTAGATAGGTTTACAAGATGGCCAGAAGCACATCCGATTCGGGAGGCCACAGCGGAGGTAGTCGCAAAAGTGGTATACGAGGAATGGATATCTAGGTATGGCTGCCCACAAAGAATTACCAGCGACCAGGGTAGGCAGTTTGAAAGTAATTTGTTCGCAGGACTGTTAAAACTGTTAGGAGTCAATAGAATTAGGACAACGCCCTACCACCCGCAGAGCAACGGCATGGTAGAGCGTTGGCATAGGTCGTTGAAAGCCGCATTAATGGCCAGAATCAGCAACACATCGTGGGTGGAAGAATTGCACACCGTGTTGTTGGGATTGCGCGCGGCTAGTCGCAGCGACAACGGGATAAGTTCAGCGGAAATGGTGTTTGGTAAAACGTTGCGTTTGCCAGGGGAATTTTATGACACTACACCGGAGTTCGGGAGTAGAGATCCGAGTAACATAGTGAGTACCATACGAGAAAACATAAGTAAATTTAAACCCGTTTCCGTAGGGCAACGTAATAATCAAGCAGTATTCGTTCATGCGGAACTAAGTAAATGTGAATACGTCTTCGTAAGGGATGACACTGTGCGAGGGTCGTTAAAACCACCTTACGATGGCCCATATAAAGTCTTGAAACGGGATAACAAAGTGTTCATGCTACAATTACCCGGCAGGCAATCGCGTATAGGTATACAGATACAGATACAGATACAGATACAGATCTTTATTGGTAAAAGTACATTTTACAAGTCATAATTTGCAATTACAATTAACTTAAATTAAATTAGGTACACAAGTAACACATTAGGGTGCCAGATCCTTCTGAGTGTGCAAAAACTCGTCAATTGAGTAACATGCCTGTTCCATAAGCAATGATTTAAGCTTGCTCTTAAATATACTATTGCTGGTTGAGTTTTTTATATTAGTCGGCAGCACGTTGTATAGGGTGGGCCCCATGATGCTGAGTGACCTACGCGACTTAGCCAGCCGGCGGCTCGGAATGATCAGCAGAGGTCGCCTTTTGGACGAACTCAGTTTGTAGTCATGCATGTTGTTTCTTACATACATACAGGCAGTCAGTACATACATGCATGGCAAGGTAAGAATTTTATGTTTTTTAAATAGCGTCTGTGCAGGATAGCTTACAGATTTTCCATCGATTATACGCAGAGCACGTTTCTGTATTCTAAACAGTCTGTCGCGGTCAGCAGCTGTGCCCCAAAGATCAACACCCTGCGCAAGAATCGAGTGGAAATATCCATAGTAAGCTATCATTAAGTTTTCTTTGGATAAACTAGGTGCTAGTCGGGACAATGCGTAACACGCTGAGGCTAACCTATCGCAGGTAGACTGAATATGTGGAGCCCACGTTAAGCCAGCGTCAATTTGGAATCCCAGGTATTTTACGGTGTCAACCTGTGGAATCGGTGTGTTGTTGACAATAACATCGAGTTTCGCCTTTTTCATATTTTTAAGTTGGAAGTGAACAATATTGGTTTTATCAAGATTCAGTAACATACCGTTTGCAGAGAACCATTTTGCTATTTGACGCATAACCTCAGAAAGCTTTGATTTTAAGTTATAAAAATTATCGGCGTGAACAATTATACATGTGTCGTCCGCGAACATGACATAATCCGCATCCGAACAAGCAGCTGTGATATCATTTACAAGAATAAGAAACAGGTTATTGCCAGCTATAGATCCTTGGGGGACGGCACAATCACCTATTGACTCCAGCCTTGATTTTGAGTCAAGGACGTGAGTGCACTGTTTCCTATTATTTAAGAAGGATCTAATAGTTTCGGAGAATGTGCCCGTAATGCCGTACTGTGACAGCTTTGTCATGAGGAGCGAGTGATCAATCATCTCGAAGGCGCGCGACAAGTCACAGAAGATGGCCGCGACCTGCCGCGCGTCATCGAGGTGCCCCAGCACCCGCGTCACCACGTCTCGAGCGGCGTCCACCGTCGACCGGCCCGGCTGGTAGGCATATTGCTGACTGTTCAATAGCCTATTGATGGTAAAATGCCGCATTAGCCTGTTACTAATTAGCCGTTCGAACACCTTTGAGATTATAGGTACTAACGAAATAGGTCGGTAGGATTTCGGCGAGTGGAATTCACCCTTACCCTTGTAAATTGGTTAAACCCGCGTTCACACTAAATGAGGGCGACCATGAAAACATCGCACCTACAGAGTTTCTTGTTAATGATACACTACCTCAGGTTACCAGATTAACTAAGAGGGGTAGGGTAATAAAAAGGCCAGTACGCTACGATGAATAATTTTTATTTTTATTTTTTTTATGTATAAACACTGTAAACAGCTAACAAGGGTGTCGCTATGGTGCGAACAAGGCGGATTAATTAAATAGCTTGTGGTGTGTTACGGCATTATGTTAGTCAGTAAGTGCTATTACGCAACAAAGTATTATTGTAAGAATAACAGGCGAAATTTTGCAGGTTTTAGCAATGTAAGTAGAATATATTTATCGGGGGCACCTATGACTAAGCAATAACGCACACGGGTGAGTGTTGTTACGCTCACTTTAGTGCATTACATTTCATTCACTGCATCCAGTAAGCAGCATTAATTACGCTATAATTTTTATCATTTCTAAATTGGTCAACTTCATTGGGGGTTACAATGGGATATGGACAAAGTAAACCGGAAGACCACAGTTCCCATAACGCAATTGCCATTGCACAAGTAGAAACGATATCAAATCAAGTGGAGGCGAAATTAAATTACATGGTCATAGGTTTACTCGTGCTAGGAATCGTGTTACTAATGTTGAGCTGCTACTGGATGAGAACAAGGTGCATTAAGGGCGCGAAGTCATGGGTGCGGAAGACTGTTGTCGAATTACCAACTACTACGCCGCAACAGCCAACGATTTATTAATACGTAAGTGTACCTAACATAGAAGCATAGTGTTAATTATATTAGTTATAGGAACAAGGGACGGCCAGTATGCGAACCTGATATGTTGTACGGTGCCACTGTGTATTTTTATATGGAACGCTGATTAGGCGTCTGGCCGAGTTCCTGCTTATGAATAAGTAGTCGGCGCTAAACAATCCTTGCATTGTTTAAGGTTCCGTAGCGTGCTACATAAGAATTGTAAAGTATTTTAGTAATAGTTTTTTTTTTAATGTATTTTTCCTTACTTTCAGTAAGGGGGGGGGAGTGATGTAGGGACACATTGTTGCAGTATGCGTAGTCAGCTCATATTCAAGTACGCCTGCACCGGTATATGAGTTGACGCAGCAAATACAGACTGCCGCCCGGCTGGGCGCGGGTTCGAAGCCAGTCCGTCACGGCATCACTCCAGATAGTACACGTTTTATTGTACCGGGTTATATACGGACTTGTGCGTGGAAATAAACATTTTTATATTCACAAAGGTTTTTATTTGTGAAGGTATCCAAGGAAGAATCCCCTAAAGCAGTATTCACACCGTGCCGTGTACTGCCGTGCTGTCGTGTGAGTGTACTATCCGTATACACAAAGGTCACTAGATATTCCATCTCTTTTCTTTTAGCCCTTTCCCTCATCCCTCGCCCTGAAAGACTAGCCGTTTCATTTTATGTGTTCCTAGTAAACGCGGAAGAAAATGTAGCCACCGCCCCTGAAAACCATGTTACGTGAAAGCGCCATCTATGAGACTTTTCTTGAACCCTCTGTGTTTGGCTACATTCATTGTATTCCATGGCTGTACAACCGGGTTTCAAACTCAAACTAGGAACTGGGCGATTTTTGAGTTTCGAATGCTCGAAAGTTTCACTCGAAGTGAGAGTTTTAGTTATAGTTTCGCCATGTCCATCTATCTGTCCGCGATCTAAGTAAACACTCTTGGTAAAAGAATACAATATATCAATCAATATAGGTTGGTTGGTTGGTTTTAACCTGTAATTTGGCATAATTATACATTTGAACTACGCCGACCAAGTTGTAAAAACAAAGACGTTTTTGTCGGCGTAATTTAAATGTATGTAGACAGATCTATTCCAAATTACAGCTCTAGTGTTAGATCGTAGACCGACGGACAGATGGAGAACTAGAAATGGCGAAACTGCAGGGGTTCCTAGTTTGACTTCAAAACCCTAAAATCGCATTTCCGAGGATAGTTGTTTCCCTTAACGCCTAACACCCTGTATACGGTCACGAGCGTAAATTAAAGACCCATTTAAAAAAAAGTAATTTGTAACTTAGAGGAAACTCAACCTTATTGCGTCAGACTGGCTTTGGGCCTAAGGTTGGTCTTTGACTATACATACCTACACCGTGCCCGAATTATTTCAACAGCGCATTTCTGAGGAGTTTATTTTTTTATTGACATGGGTCCGATTCGACTGTTTTAACTATATTAAAATACAACTTAAATGGAATATTTTTGTTTCTCCAGGAAACAAAGCCTAAGAATGAGCTGGCAACGCTTTTTATTGCAATTTCCACTCTTTACGAAAAATCCACTTGAAAATAATTATGAATGTGATTTATTTGTCACTTTCTTTTCTTACATGATTTCATGAATAAAAAAATGTTAGCGTAGTCATAGTAATAAGCATGAATATTTCAAAGTACTTAGAAGTGTCACTCATTAATCCTTTTTACATGCTGAAATTCTTAAATGTGACTTCACACAAATCGGCGCGTAACTTTCGTACCAATCAATTTTGTTTATTAGATACATAAAATGAATAGCAACTTGAAAAGTGATCGCCTACCACAACCTTTCATTCATCGTTCGTTCCTCGCTAAACTAGTTGGTCTGTATTACAACTCCGAGACACTACTTTAAAATAAAATTAAATAATTAAATTGTTCGAGTAACGTCAACCTTATCTACGTTGATATAAAAATCTAACTACATTGATTGCATATTTAACAAATTACGCGCTTATCTCTAACCGGTCGGAAGCTAACTGGCAGTATATGCTAAAGTTGAAGATGTTTCACTCGCCCACTGATGAGAGGTACTCTTCAACACCAGAATTGAACAGCGGTGTGGGAAACGTGAGTAACGTCACTACTAGAAAACGGAAGCAGCATTGTGATTTGGAGGATATGGCATCACTTAAAGCAGAAATTAGAGATATGCTTGAAGGGTTCAAAACAGACCGAGACAGTCAAAATGGTAGACTAATTGAGCCCATTGAAGAACTCAAAACTCAAAATAGGGCTATCATGGACACCAACAATAAAATTGAGAAAATCCTTGAGCATACGACGACTTAGTATGAAAACTTGAGTCAAAGATTTGACAAATTATCCACAGATCATGAAGAAGCCTTATTGAAAATAAACAAGCTTGAGGATCAAGTAGAAGACTTGCAGCGAACCCAACGCTCTTCTACACTTGAAATAAAAAATGTGCCTAGCGTGGAGAATGAAGATCTAATTGGTGTACTAAAGAAGATACACGGGTCATTGGAGGTACCCTTCTCGGTAAACAATCTGAAGCAAGCCTGGAGAATGAAGTCAGCACAAAAGAACATAATAATGGTTGAATATCAGACTTCGCAACAGAGCAGGGAAATACTTAAAGCACTGAAAGATTACAATAATCTTCACTACGAAAACAAGTTCAATACAAAAAGTATAAACTTAGAAGGAGATAAACAACCTATATTCATATCGCAATCCCTTACGCCTCTTGCAAGAAGACTTCATTACGCTGCGCGTGACCTGCGTAAGAACTACAACTTCAAGCATTGCTGGATTTGGCAAGGAAAGGTATTTGTCAAACTAACTGATAACTCACCACCGATTCTGATCAAGTCGACACAACAGGTTGAATCACTTAAAGGAGCTGTTTCTTCGCAATGACTAGTTGTTCTAATTAGATCTTTAGTATTACTAAGTAAGTTTAAATTTATATGCTATCTCACAACATTCTTCATGCCACACAAAACACACATAACACCAAACCAAACCAACTACATTCAAATACCATATTTTCATGATATAGAACACGACTGTCACCAGACTTACCATAATTACGAAAAATCCATCTGCATGCTTACTATTGCATGCCATGCTACATTACATGTATACCTTAATAATGGGTGACATAAAAAGTTTAATGATCGATATTGATTATAGTGTCAATATCGGTAACTCGGTGGCAGTCGACTCTCCGGAAAGCTGTAAAAGTTTTCTTTCAAATTTGAATTTGCAAACTAACATTATAACTCAGAACATCAGAAGTCTTAATCACAATTTTGATGACTTGCAAGTTGTTATTAAGAGACTTGATATGAATTTTGATGCTATTGTATTAACGGAATGTTGGCTCTCTGAAGAAACCTCTTTACCTACATTGCCAGGTTATAATTCAGTCTCAACTAAACGTAACCTTAATCAAAATGATGGAATTGTTCTCTACTTTAAATCTTGCCTCCCGTTAAAAACCACCGAACCCATTGAATGTCAAGATGCAAACTGTCTTGTTTCAACTCTTGGAGTGGAATACGCAATTGTTTCAATTTATAGACCCCCTTCATTTAAGAATACCGATAACTTCATTACATCATTAGACCTAATTTTATCGAATCTTAAACACTATAAAAATATAATACTATTGGGAGATATGAACATTAACATAGTAGATGACAAACTGGATCACAAATCGTCAGATTATCTAGATATGCTAGCTTCTCATGGACTACTTCCATCGCATAAACTGCCTACTAGGGGTAACAACTGCCTGGATCACTGCATGGTAAAAACTATACTACCCAATGTTACAGTAGTATGCGATTCATCTACTACTGATCATTCTCTAGTTATTTTATCAATTGGTAAGTTAACTACACGTAAGACATACCATAAAAGGACCATAATAAAAACCGATTTCCATGCAGTTATATCCGAACTAGAGCAGATTAACTGGATTGATGTGCTAAATGACTCTAACGTCAACAATGCAACTAATTTATTTCTGTACCTGGTCAATAAGTCCATGGAAAAAAACACAAAATATATTAAAATCACGCATAGAAAAAAGAACATAAAACCATGGATTACACCTGGTTTAATCAGATGCTTGAGAAATCGAGATAAACTACATCAAAAGCTTAAAAAAAAAACCTAATAACGTAGTAATATTTATAACCTACAAAAGATACCGAAATTCATGTAACAAAATTCTTAAAAAAC
The DNA here is from genome assembly GCA_949316455.1 of Acleris holmiana. Lineage (NCBI taxonomy): Eukaryota > Metazoa > Arthropoda > Insecta > Lepidoptera > Tortricidae > Acleris > Acleris holmiana. Next base: position 11,153,172 of record OX438784.1, read on the forward strand.
TTAAACGAGCTTATCAAAGGGCACAAATAAATGAGCACAGATATAACCTTAAAAAACAATGGGCGCTTATCAAGGAAATATGCAACTTAAATTCTGATTTTGAAAGCACGAATAGTCTACTTAGTTTGAAATCATCCCCCAAAGAATCACTAAATCATGCAAATAAGTACTTCACAAGTATAGGAAGAGATTTGGCTAATGAAATTATAAATAAAACTAATCTAGCTGAAACTGATCGTGTCAAAAGTTTTATTCCACCCATAACCCCTGTGAATTCTATGATAATGCTAGATACAGATGAGACAGAAGTTAAATGTGCGATACAAAAATTAAAAAACAGCTCTTCTACGGGTTGGGATGGTATATCTGCATATTTTCTAAAACTAGCTGTTGACACTGTAGCTCATCCGATAACTATTATATGTAACCTTTGCCTTCAAACAGGTGTCTTTCCTGATGCGCTCAAAAAATCTGTAATTGTTCCCATTTATAAATCTGGAGATAGGGACTGTATCTCAAACTATAGACCAATATCCCTGCTGCCAACTTTAGCCAAAGTACTGGAAAAAATTATAAATAAAAGATTAAAAAGTTACCTGGAAAAAAATAATCTACTAAGTAAAAATCAACACGGCTTTAGAGAACGGAAATCTACTGAAGATGCTGTACTGCAATTAACTAACAATATTGTTAACAAACTTGATCGTGGAAAAAAGGTACTTGGAATCTTCCTTGACCTCAAAAAGGCATCTGATACAGTCTCTGTCTCCATATTAATTAAAAAAATGGAAAATATAGGCATACGTGGCTTACCACTACAACTTATAAGTAATTATCTAAATAATAGAAAACAGTCGGTAAGAGTTGGAGAACTATACAGTAACGAGGAAAACATTGAATATGGCGTACCTCAGGGTAGTGTCTTAGGACCTACCTTGTTTCTGATTTATATTGATGATCTATGCCGCCTAACAATCACCAATGCCGAAACAATAGCATTTGCTGATGATACCGCGGTATTGTTTTATGGAGACTCTTGGGAGGATGTAAACAAATTAGCCCAAAATGGATTTAATGTAGTAAACGAGTGGTTGTCTTGTAATCTTCTTACACTTAATATTACAAAAACAAAATATATGGCTTATAGTATCAAGAACAATAAGCAGCCACAGCGTAATAACATATTAATTAAAATTCATACTTGTAAGGGCGGTGACGATTGTGTTTGTCAATCTCTATCTGAAGCAACGTCTATTAGGTACCTGGGAGTTCTACTGGACAAAAATCTCTGTTGGCGTGAGCATATATCTAGTCTTACTGGAAGGGTCAGAAAATTGATATATGTATTCAAAAATCTCAGACACGTATGTGATGAAAAACTACTAATATCAATCTATTATGCACTCTGCCAATCGGTAATTACCTATTGTATTACCGTTTGGGGAGGAGCGTCAAAAACTATGATACTTAGACTTGAGAGAGCCCAACGCGCAGTGCTTAAAGTCATGACCTTTAATACATTTAGATTTCCAACACATACACTTTACATTAACTCTTCAGTTCTCTCAGTTAGGCAACTATTTGTTAAGCTATTAGTATGCAAACAACACAAATACATACCAAATTATTCGGATACAAGGAGGAGACATGACTTTGTATATTTGGTTCCACCACACAAAACAAAGTTCTCTAAAAAATTTATGACAGTTCTTGGTCCCACTTTATACAATAAGCTGAGCAAAAGCATACATCTACGGTCACTTAATCTATATTCTTGTAAAAAAACACTAAAGGAGTATTTGCTCAAATTTAATTATGAAAGAACAGAGCAGCTCATGAAACCTATGGTGTAACACACACACCTTGAAAAATAATGTTTCCTGATTAAGTAAGTAATAATTTTATCTTAAGTGTTTGCCTATAAAATTGATAAGGACGGTGAATCCTGACCCACCGTGATACAGTTCACACTAGTACGGGGGCCAGATGAAGCTTACTTTCATTTTATTGTTACCGCTAAGTATCTCTTAAGTTAATGTAAGCAGAATTCTGTACCATTTATTAGCGCAATAAATGATTTATTATTTTATTATTATTATTAACCTACACAAATGGAAAATCATTCAGTGCGCTTGAGGTTCACACGACCGGTCACTACGAACTCGGCCCGCGTACTGCCGCCGTGCCGCGTACTGCTGTGTGTGTACTATCGTATCCACGAAGATCAATTAAATTTTTCATTCCTTTTCCTCCATCCCTCTCCCTCATCCCTCGGCCTGAACGAGTAACCGTTTCAATTTATGTGTTCCTAGTACACGCGAAAGAAGAAGTGGCCACCGCCCCCGACAAGAAAACAACGTTGCGCGTAAGCGCCATCTACAAACAAAACTTTTCCTGAATGTCTGCTGCAATCTGCAAAACGCTAGAAATAAAGTTTGTTCTCAGCACTATAATTGATAAACATATTTTTGACCAACATGCACATTATTAAGGCAATCAATTCTGTAGTAATTAGAAAAAAATCGAACATAATTATCAACCTGGACCAATCTGAGACAATCCCAAGACAGCTCATTTAAATTGGTTTATTTCTTTATACTACATGTTTTTTTCTTTAATTTCAAATCAAATTAATTTATTTCTTTATATTTACCCACTAGGTGCATAAAATCCCTGGCAGTAAAAGGGCATGAGCACAGCTAGGCTGCAGTGTGTAGGTACAAGGAAGACACTAAGGCAGGCTTGCACTAAACTTTCAACCTAGAGTTAAGATTTAACCTAGAGTCAATCTGACAGTTCTAGTATGAATCGGACAGGAGTTAAAAGCTAACTCTGAGTTAATGATGATAACCCAGCGTGGTACAATACAAGTGGGCCTAACTGACTTTGTCTTTTCATACGTCTAAAAATATTTATCCTCAGTAAATCTTATCAAAAATTGGGACGGGCAGTTGTGTACATTATTTAAAATCAACGAAATCGCTTCAAGGTGTTTGGAAGACGTAATATATTAATTATATTTATAAAAATATAATTAATATATTATATAAATCTGAGAATATGGTCGCGTTCAAGCATGTGTTATATTATAAGTTATAATATAATTATACAACTTTATTCAACGTATTTAACTGCAGAACGGGAGCGCCATATTTAGAGTCATTGCGCAAATTAAAGAAAAATGTTGTGTCTCTTTTGTTAAAATACTGTATCTTATTATTGAGTATTTAACGTATTTGTACCACCGGACCGGACCACGTTTAAAGATTTAGCTGCACCTTAATAATATAAGTTCAAACAAGTTCAGTCCATCAACATCGTGATAGACCTTATTTACTTGAAAGATGACTGCCAACATTAAAAACAGTGTAAGATAGACCGAATAAAATACATTGTCAGAAAAGTAAATGGTATATTTTTATTTTTTAAATTTATAAAACGCAACTGTTAGTTCAGGAAAAATCTCATAGATGGCGCCCTAAAGGTCCTTCATTCACTGGTATAGCGTGATCCACATTGTTTCTTCCGCGTTTACTAGGAACACATAAAATGAAACAGCCTATAAACACGGCCTAGGGATATATTGATTGGCTTAGGGTGCATTTTCATTTAAGCAGAGCTAACTGGAAATAAGAGATACCAACCAATCAGGTTGTACTAAACACACACATATAGATCGTACGATGAATCTGAATGATCAGTTGAGCTCCTCGCGTTTGTTTCCATTTGAGTAGGAACGCACCCTTACAGCAGTTGAAAGTTGAACGTCAAGTTTCAAGAGTATTGTGGCCCTGACTTATCTTTCAAGTCAGAACGCAAACAAAATATGTATGAACTGGTTAAGCTTAATACCAGACAGACGGAGTCAATGAACGATTTATTTAAGGAGTTTGATGGTTTTATGGGCGTTTTCCAAAAAAAGTGTACATCGTTAAGGACAAAGTTAAGAAAATTTATTTTTTTCCATTTCATCACGAAAGTTAGCCATACATAGATACGTTAATTTTCGTGACTAACAGTTGCGTTTAATAAACTTAAACAATAAAAATATACCATTTAAATATTATATTTCTGACAACGCATTTAAATATATTTCTGTAAATGGAAAAAGTTAAATTTTCTTAATTTAGTCTTTAACGATGTACACTTTTTTTGGAAATCGCCCTTATGTAAAAGATCTTTTTGTATTGTACCCTCTGCCCAACTCAGAGCAAACAAATAAAATTCATAGCGCTACAAGTGCTACGACACGTAGCACCTACAAATAGTATTTTTTTTATTGCAATCGCAAAAAGACGGTGTTAAAGTTTATCAAGTTTATCAAGTTTAGCCAATGCTGCGATTGTTACGCTGTAGCAGCGTTTTTCCGCTATGACGTAGTGAAAATCTGCTACGAACAGTGGACCCGATATTGGGTCGTTGGCGCTGAATGTGTTGACGTGTGTATGAGTACCGTAAAGTGTCATGTCACCATCATAGATGACGCGTCGAATCACTGGTTGCGTCATTTTTGAGGCCAAGTTTCTTCCGCGTTTACTAGGAGCACATGAAATGAAACAGTCGCAAGATAGGAATATGTATTGATTTTTGTGAAAGCTGGGAGGCGTGGAGGAAAGCCAACCAATCCGAATGTAGGATACTCACACTGTCACTGTGGACTGTCGTAAGGGTGCGTTTATACACATACAAAGCTAAGTAAAGAGGCGCCTCCTCTTTTGCTTAGCTTTGTATGTGTAAAAAACCGGCCAAGTGCGAGTCGGACTCGCGCACGTAGGGTTCCGTACAACTATACATCTAAATAAATGTTTTTCTTTATTCTTTATTATATTGGAGTTGATTGAATGAAAGGTAAAATGCGGTTTAGGATTTGTAACGTAGATATTAAAAATACATAATATAAAAGTTCTTGTACCTCGTTGTAACTTTGATCGATGTTTTAATAATAGTGTTTTTTTTTAAAATAAGATATTGATAAGTAAACATTATAATTAGGTACTATATGCGAGCCCATATAGGCTTGTGATAGCTAAACAAGCTAATATATATTCCAGTTTGACAATAACTCCGCGCACACGAGTGTCAATGACGGCTGCCCTCACGTGGCTGCCCGTTCGGGTAAGCGTAGTCGGGAACCTCCCCGCGCGCGCTCCCGCTACCGATAAAGTCACGCCCCAAGCGAATTGTTGTTTACTTGGGAAACTATTACCGATTTCTTACTCGTATTAGAAAATAATGGTTCACGGTTTATGCATAAGGTTTATGTTCATAAAATTAAATGTTTTTCTTAATTCTTTATTATATTTGAGTTGATTGAATGAAAGGTAAAATGCGGTTTACGATTTATAACGTATTAAAAAAAAACTAATTATTAGATCTCGTTCAAACCAATTTTCGGTGGAAGTTTGCATGGTAATGTACATCATATATTATTTTTACATTTATCATTCCCTTATTTTAGAAGTTACGGGGGGGGGGACACACATTTTTCCACTTTGGAAGCGTCTCTCGCGCAAACTATTCAGTTTAGAAAAAAATTATAATAGAAACCTCAATATCATTTTTGAATACCTATCCATAGATACCCACACGTATGAGTTTGATGAAAAAAAAATTTTTGAGTTTCAGTTCTAAGTATGGGGAACCCCAAAAATTTATTGTTTTTTTTCTATTTTTGTATGAAAATCTTAATGCGGTTCACCGAATACATCTACTTACCAAGTTTCCACAGTATAGCTCTTATAGTTACGGAAAAAAGTGGCTGTGACATACGGACGGACAGACGGACAGACATGACGAATCTATAAGGGTTCCGTTTTTTGCCATTTGGCTACGGAACCCTAAAAAGCACCCTTACGACAGCGACAGTAGATCAAGTTCGAAGATAATGGTGGCACTGACTTTTAATTATTTACAACGTTCAAATGTTAAGTTATGACTTATGATTATACCACTCAGAATGCAAACAAAAATTAAACAACAGATTTAAATTATCAAGTTAAATTCTAGTCAGTCAGACAGAGCCCGTGACCAATTTATTTGGGTAGATTTTGTAACTATGTATTTATGAAACTTTAACTGTTTGTTCTCCTAACTTAGCTCTCCAATCCACCACCAACATAAAAGGTCGAGGATCACGTACAGTCATGCTCTATGGATTAGGAAAAAGTATAAACATCTTGCCATAGATGTACTTACCTATCACATTGTAATCTACAAGTAACCTATCTACCAGTCAACTGTGACATCGACATTGAACCGTCGTGGCCATGATTCCCGTCCGTAGACTTAGCCAGTTTTTCTTCCGCGTTTACCAGGGAGGCATGAAGTAAAGGTGCTTGTTTTAGAACTTACAGTATGCAGCGCCATTTCAGGGCCGAGATTCTACACGGTAAAATCTTATTGTTATAGTATGGTAATCGTCTTGTCGAAGTTTTAATAGGACTTATTTACTAGGCAGTAATGGCAGCCGAGAAAAGTAATACTATAAACTATAAGACATTAAATTCATGGTTTCACCGTTATAAATAGAGTCCCAGTAATACTTAACCTGGCTGGAAAATCTACAAAAGTTTGCTCGCAGTTGGGGGATTATCCTACTAATATTATAAACAGATATTATAATATATAGAAAGTTTGTAAGTATGGATGTTTGTTACTCTTTCACGCAAAAACTACTGGACGGATTTAGGTGAAATTGGAATGAAAACAGCTTATACCTTGGTGGATTAACACAAAGGTTACCTTTCATATCGCTATTCCCTCGATACCTGATTTAAACGCGGACAAAGTCGCGGGCGGAAGCTAGTTTGTAAATAAGTTGAGAAGTGTCTGCCTCCGAAGCCAGTGGTCCCGGCTCCAAATCCTGGTAAGGGCAGATATTTGTGTGATGAGCACGAGTTTTGTTCCCAAGTCTTGGGTGTTTAATTTGGGGGGTGGTGAGAAACGTTCTATTTGTATGGATTCTTTTTGAGAGCTACTTTAAGCATCACTTTATAATCCTCATAAAAGTCCTTCCTTGTAACGCATAGGTATCGAAACAAGTTTGAAAAGGGAACGAGCTAACTGTCTTTAAAATGTCTTTAATTACGATGGTTTATATTTAGTGTTTAGAAAATTCTTGTAGATGGCGCTCTTAATGTTGGTAGTGTGTATGGTCCACTGGGACGTCAGAGGCATTTTGCTACCGCGTTTATCAGGTTCGCATAAAACTGAAGAGACATATTTCATGCGCGACTAACAGGCTCAATGTGGCGGTAGATGGCACTAAACACACATTTAATACTTATATTATGTTCCTGCCAAGCGAAACTTCTACTTTTGCGACAAAATCGGACATATATTAATGGCCTTGTAAAAGTTCAGTTTAAAATTGAGAACTATGTTTTTGTTTGTGTTATTCTAATTTATTCTATAAAAATGAGTAAGTATACCTATTATAAACGCAATAATGTTTTTTTTTCATTTAACCATTTAAAAATCAGCGTTATAAAAAAATCTTCGTAAGCCTCTCCATGTAAAGCATAATCAACGAGCTTTAGTACCAATTTCACCATACGATGTTAGCCACTTAACAGACGATTAGAGCGTTAACAGTTGTCAAAATGTAAGAACTAACAGACGATTAACCTTTATTAAATTTAACATCGTATGCTGAAATTGGTACTTAAGGGGGGATCTTACAGGTAATTAAAAGTACCTTAACGGTAGAAGAGTTAAACCCTCCCTCTTTAACGGTTTTATTTACTTAAAGATAATTGCCATTCTTGTCATCCGATACTAAATACATAACAGCATATCTTTAATTAACACGAATAACATTAACAATGATAATTTTATGCATCGTAATGCAACAAATTGCGTCTAATAGGCAAAGTCTAAAACTCTGCCTTTGAAGATTCCTTGATTAACTGGAAATATTGAATAGCGTGATCCAAATGTTTCTTCCGCGTTTACTAGGAGCACATGAAGTAAAAGAGTCTATCGAAGGCAAGAGTGTATTGATTTACTTAAGCAGAGTTTCCATCAAGCAGAGCTTATTGCAAAGAGGGCTGACCAACCAATCAGGCTGTAAAATACTCACACATACAGCTCGTAAGATCAATCTGATTGGTCAGTTTAGCTCTACTCCGCTCGGCTCCGTTTGAGTGGAAACGTACCCTTACAAGAGTAAGGGTTGAAGAGAATGGTGTTTTCGAACGCGACAACAGACATGGACTAACGATGTGATGATGTAACTGTGAAAAACTGCTTAAATGGTGGAATGTATAAAGTGAAATGTATTAAACAGTGACATTAAGATTATTTATTACAGACAGCAGAATCAAAATATCAATCGGGTTTTAAGGCTTGCTTTTTGTTACACTGGTTGATTAGGAGCCTTGAATGTGTGTAATAGAACTAATAAATTAATCTGTCCAGTCAGTTAAGTAGAACGCAATCAAAATATTTGTCTAAAGTTGTTGAAAAGATAACATACATAGAAAAGAAAGAAAGAAAAGAGAAAAAGAGAAGAGAAGTTTGAAATTCGAATGTATTTCTATTTCACGATATTTCTTTGTTTGATTAAACGAGCGACATCATAAGATCACGCCTCCACTCCCAGAGTGGGGTAGGCAGAGCCATCGAAATACCAACAACTCTAAAAAGACCCCTAGATAATTCTGTTACCACATTTTGCACAAGTTGCCTCTAACGACATCCACGGGAAGACATGGAGTGGTACTATTCTAACCTAGCAACCACACGGGATTAACTGATTTTTGGGAGTTGTTTTAAATTATTAATCCGAATTTTAGTTACACAGACATCGATACCAAACGATTAATTTTGGTAATACAAAAACTAGTAGGCTATATTTTAATGTTTGATTCTCTTTGATGCTATAATAGTATTAACTCACTTAAACTTTAGTTTATTATCAAATTCCACATTCTCGATCCTGTAGCCACGATGCGAACGTTGCTAACTTTTCTGTTTTCTATCGAGTTGAAATGTTTTGGCAGCTTACGTTAATCCTGTACAACATACAGGCGATATTCTTAGATAGCTAACTTAGCGTTTTGCATTTAGACTTAGACTTGGCCCTCTGATCCTGCAAGATAAACATCCTGTGTTTCCATATAATCTAAGAAAACAATCTCGCTTGCTATTACTGTTCCTTAGTCCAACTAGGCACCCTTATAGTTTCGCCATGTCTGTCCGCCTGTCTTTCCATCCGTCCGTCCGCAGCTTAGCTCTGAGACTTATGCCAAGTTGTTTGATCAGTAATTACCTGAACTAATGGTTAAAATTCGAAAAAACAATTGAAAATTTTACACATATCCTTGAGATTTAACCATTACTTACTGAAGCGGAGATCGGTGAAGGAAGGTTATGTGGGCCAGAAGGCGGACAAGCTCTAACTGGCCCCTATGACTAAAAGACGACGCGAGTGGAAAATAATAACGTAGAACAGTTAAAGAAAAGGACAGTACTTACCGCTATGCCGCTGGCATCCAGTTCGGAGCAGTCAGGGGTCGTCGGTTCAGTCGATTCTGTCTCGGTCGGTATCGTCTTTCAGTCGGCGTGCACTGGATTTAATATTTTCTTTGCGTTGTGGGATGTAATTTTATGAAGCGGGTGCGAAATTTAGAAACGGTTTCCTAAACAATATTTCCGGAAAATAATTCTCTATCAGCGGATCGCGAGCGAATTGACACCAAGACTGTCAAAAATATATATGCTTGAAAAAAGAACTAAATTTAAAATTAACGTGGTAGCGGCAAAGCGGCGGGAAGGATTCGGAGAAAGAAGGCGGTGTTATGGCGATAACATTTCCCCCCGACCTTAAAGGGTTACCTTTAAAAATAAATAACAGGGATACAGAGATGCACCCACAGTAAGTACGGTTGACATAAACCAAAACTTAAGGTATTAAAATAAAACAAGAAATTAACATAAAGTAGTAATTCTAAATTTAAACTCTCTTCCCACCACCTATTGACTAGGCAAAGGACACAATCGAACCACTGGGCGCGTTAAAATTCCCTTACTCGTCTTGATGGTAACGACGCGGATGGTGCCGTCCTTCGACGGGTGTACTGCTGTTACTATGCCCAGAGGCCAAGACAAAGGCGGAATATTGTCAACCTTTATGATTACCACTGCACCGACCCGTATCGGAGCAGAGGGCGTGTTCCATTTCACTCGCGACTGCAATTGGTGAAGGTACTCGACACGCCATCGCTGCCAGAACGACTGCACAATTTTGTCGAGCAGAGAATGTCTTTGAAGTAGATTAGATGATTCGACAAATGGTGTGGGCAAGGAAAACAGTGGCGCGGTGTGGAGGAAGTGAGCCGGCGTAAGCGCGGTCGGCTCAGCGGGGTCGCTGCTCATGGCCGTCAGCGGGCGCGAATTAATGATCGCTTCTATTTGAGTAGTGGTCGTTAGAAGCTCCTCATAGGACAGAATTTGCGAGCCAATTGCCTTGAACAAGTGGTTCTTTATAACCTTGACCATCGACTCCCAGCATCCACCAAAATGTGGAGAGGCGGGTGGAATAAATTTAAAGTCAATGCGGTTCTCAGCAAGCTCTTGTTCAAGGTGCGGACGATATGTATCAAAAAACTTATATAGGTCGCGAAGGTAAGAACGAGCTCCGATGAAGTTTGTGCCGTGGTCTGAGTATATACACTGCACAGGTCCGCGGGGTGATAAGAATCGTTTTAATGCGGCAAGAAAGTTAGCAGTGCTCAGTTCCGTCGCGATCTCAATGTGCAGGCATCGTGTCGTCAGACAAGTGAAGACGCACAGCCAAGCCTTGCGACTCCTTACACCTCTGCCACGAACGGGAGTATACTGGAGAGGCCCAGCGTAGTCACACCCTGTATGTGTGAACGGTTTGGCAACCTGGTTTACGCGAAAACCCGGCAAATCTGCCATTAGAGGAGGGGGTGCATGCGGTTTAAGTCGAAAGCATGTGTTGCACTTCCCAACGCGGCATCTAATGACACGGCGAGCGGCTAATATCCAATATTGCAGTCTTAGCAATGACATTAATGTCTCAGGCCCGGCATGCAAGTGTTTTTTATGAAAGTAGTCCACGATTAAATCGATCACGTGATCACGTCGCGGCAGCACATAGGGATGCTTTTGTGGATACTCTAAGCCAGCATTAGACAATCTGCCGCCGACGCGGATTAATCCGTTGTCATCTAAGTAGGGCTTGAGCTTTTGCAAAGCGGGAGAGCAAGGTTTATTGCTCTTTAGGTTGCAAATGTCATCACTGAAGTGCACATTCTGCAAAGAAGCTAAAATTTTAATTTCAGCAAACTCCAAATCCGAACGAGTAACTGAACCCGTGCTAGTACGTAGACACGGTGAAACAAAACGGTACACGTACACGACAATGCGAAGTAATTTAGACCAGGATGAAACTCGCTGAGCGAGCGTATAAAGTGGAGATTCTTCCCCACTCGAAGTCACAGCGTGAGCAAGCGGTTTAAGCTCTGGCACCTCAACTGAGTCACGGTCGAGCTCTCTTATAGGCCACTCTTTTGGGTCCTTTAGGGCCCACGGTGGACCACTGAACCACAGCGGGTGGTTAACTAGCTTCGCTGGCAATAAGCCGCGCGACAAGCAATCTGCGGGATTCTCTACACCAGCGACATGATAAAAGCAGCTGGCCGAAATATTTTCAATTATTTTTACGACACGGTTAGCAACAAACGTTTGCCAGCGATGCGGGGAGGCATTGATCCAACAGAGAACCACTTTGGAATCTGTAAAGGCATACACCTTATTTATTTTATAGCGAGGTTCAAAATTGTTCAGAACCTTTCGCATGAGTTTGGACAAGAGAACTGCTGCGCATAGCTCAAGCCTCGCAACCGAAACAGTCTTGAGTGGTGTGACTTTAGACTTCGAGCACACGAGACGGACAGTCACCTTCGATCCATTTTGAACCCGTAAATATATGGCTCCACCAAATCCACGCTCCGACGCATCGGCGAATCCCAAGAGGTTAACTGTGCAGCCCTGAACTATTCCGAGATGTCGCGGTATATGTATTTCATTAAGCTTCGGCAGTTCAGAACAGAATTGTTCCCACCGTACAACGATGTGACGTGGAGGCAAATCATCCCAATCACACTTCAAGAGCCAAAGCTCCTGTATAAGGCTCTTAGCATATAGTGTGACAGGAGCCACCAACCCTATGTTGTCCCACAACCGCGCGACTGCCGATAAAATAGTCCGTTTAGTACACGTGGTGTCGGGAGCAGTGACCTTGAAATGAAGGACGTCACTCGACTTGTTCCAACAGAGGCCCAAGACCTTTTGGGATACCCCTCGATCAATTTCAAGATCGACAGTTGCCCGGTGTGATGCAGGAATTTCACGCAAAACTGCTTCAGAATTGCAAGTCCATTTTACGAGATCGAATTGACCGCTTTTGAATAAAGCAATAAGTTCCTTGGAGACGTCAACGGCGACAGATTCGTCGTTTTGCGGGTAGTCGTCTGCCATCAGACTAAAACAGACGTCATCCATATAAGTTGAGGTGGCTGCAATGGCCGCCGCTTTAGGAAAGTTGTGCTTTTCATCAGCTATCAATTGATGAAACACGCTTAGTGCGTGATATGGGCTTGATTTCATGCCAAAGCAGACTCGATTAAATTCGTAGGTGGATATAGGGTGTTGAGGATTGAATCTAAATAAGATTCGCTGAAATTGCCTATCGGATTCACGAACTCCGATTTGCAAAAACATCTGACGACAATCGGCCGACAGTGCGATTTTAAACAATCGAAATTTTAATAGGATGGAAAATAAATCACCCTGTAGGTTAGGACCCGGATATAAAACATCATTAAGGGAAAGACCCGTGCTTGTTTTACTACTGGAATCCAGAACCATGCGTACCTTCGTGGTCGTCTTGTCTTCACGGATGACAGCATGGTGCGGTATATAGTAGGCTACGTCAGAAAGATCTAACAAGCGCGTCACCTCCGATATATAACCCTTACTGACGTATTCACGAATGATATCGTCATAGGCGGTACGTAACATCTTCGATGCTTCCAACTTCCTCTCGAGGCACAGAAAACGCCTCTGGGCGGCGGAGTACGACTCTCCTAATTTAAACACATCATTGCAAAACGGCAACGCAACAGTGTACCTGCCACTAACGTCACGAGTGGTAGTGGCGCGGAAATAATCCTCACATTCAAAGTCATCTTGACTGTGGGCGGGTGGCGCTGATATTTCTTCGAGATCCCAAAACCTCTTTAGGAGATTATCTAAGGAATCTTGGACGAAAGAACAGCAAGCCGATGTAACTTTGTATGGGACCTGCAAAGCAGGAGCCGAACCCATTATTACGTAGCCCAATACAGTCTCAATAGCGGGCGGAATACCGTCAATACTACTGTGAACTAAATTAGGTAGCAATAAGTGCGAGAAAACCGCAGCACCTAAAAGTACATCAATCTTGGCGGGAGTCATAAAGGTGTCATCTGCGAGCGGAAGGGTCTTAACGTGTGAAAACGCGGACGCGTCTATGGACACCGATGGCAGATCGTCCGTGATGCGGTCCACGACCAGACCTGTCACGTCAAAATTGACAACGTCATTAAATCGCGAATAGATTTGAAACTGCACTTTACCCTTTATTGGTTTTTCGGAACCACCGATGCCGCGCACAACAGTGTGCGTACCTTTTACGCTAGTCGTCAAACCTAAGCGTGAGCAGCATTCCTGCGTAATGAAGCTGCTTTGCGATGCCGAATCTAAGAGGCATTTAACTAAGTGCTTGCACCCCGTAGCGTCGTAAATTATGACTTTAGCCGTTGACAATAGAACAGTCGTGCGCTGTGCGGTGCGATAGGTCATGTTAGTAGCGGCGAGGGCCTGCGTCGAGGGCGCGAGGCTGCATGAGGGGCCTGTACTAGCTGACGGAATGCAATTATTAGCGCTTGCCAATGTAGGAGGCGCTGCCGCGGCGTGTGCATTAGGAACGATAGAGCGAGTGCTCGGCGAAGTTTGCATCTCCACTTTATTAAAATGCAATAGTGTGTGGTGCCTTTGCCGACAAGCACGGCACGTTAAAGTAGAGTTGCAATCTCGCAATTTATGTTTCGTGCTCAAGCAATTAATGCACGCGTTGCGTTCTTTGACGCATTTAAACCGATCTGACGGGGTTAGATTGTTAAATGCGGGACACTTGTAGAAATGGTCATGGACTATATTGTTATCACAAAAGCATTTTTGTGAGCTAGTACTTGTGACATAGCTCTGCGGGTTCGGCGCCTGGCTCCGTGCGGGTTTGACGGGTTTGTCACGCGATGAGCTATCAACCCCAGCAATGGGCTGCGTGTTCTGCAATATCCTATATTGACTCTTGACAAAATCCGTCAGACTAACAAACGTCGGAAATTTTACGTCGCGGAATTGCATTTCAAAAGCACGGACCGTTCCGTCATCCAACTTTTTTAGAGCGATATGGAGCAGCAAATAGTCCGTTAAGTCATTTAGTTTGAGCGCCCTAAGCGCGTTTGCGGCGGTGACAAACTTGTCCATAAAGGTTTGGAGGTTAGACGAAGCGGGACCATTTAGTTTTAAATTAAGCATTTGGTCGATATAGGTACAAGCAAGAGTGCGCGTGTCGTCATACCTGTCAAGGAGGGACTGTAAAATTAGTTGATAGTTCTCTGCTCGTGGAAGGATTCCGGAGAAAACTGCCTGGGCTTTGGGCGATAGCTTGCCAATCAGATAATACATTTTTTCGTCGTCCGACAGCGATGGTTGGTCGTGAACTCTAGATTTGAAGCTAGTATAAAAAAGAGGCCAATTTTGTATCTCACCGTCGAATGACATTATTTCCATTACTGGCAACCTAGGTCTTGACCCGGTGCACATAGAACTACAGTCTGGCCTTGGAGGAGCGGCAGCCGCCGGCGGCGCGGCCGGCTCTAGTAAATTCATGACGCGTTTTATCCTGCAATACAAGTCTTCGAAAGAGATGACCGCTTGGTAGTTTGGTACCGTACCTGTTCTACTCCGCAGTAGCGTTCGATTATATTCATTTACCGTTTCTTTGAACTCTGAGCGAATTTCCTCAATCGTTGATACCGAATTGAGGAAATCCTCCCTCAAGTCCTCATTTTCCGAGGCATTTTGAGCCTTATTGTAAACCTTTTGTACAAATTCAAAAAGCGAATTCCTTTTTGCCTCCAACATGGAAAGCTCATCATCAAAAACACTATCGAAGCTTTCCTTTTTAACAAGTTTCGTCATTGTTATGGAGGGCAGGAAAGAAAGGGAGAGTATAAGAAATAACACTTATAGAATAATACCTTAGCTGCGGCGCGAATATAATATGAAAGCTAAGGTAAACCTATAGGGGCGGGTAAGAAAAGCGAGATAAGGAAACGCGAGATTGGACTAGACGAATCTAGCCCGAGCGGGAAAAGAATGGAATCCGGTTCGAAGGACCAAGAATGAAGCGGAGATCGGTGAAGGACCACCAGATCCTAAGATCTGGGTTATGTGGGCCAGAAGGCGGACAAGCTCTAACTGGCCCCTATGACTAAAAGACGACGCGAGTGGAAAATAATAACGTAGAACAGTTAAAGAAAAGGACAGTACTTACCGCTATGCCGCTGGCATCCAGTTCGGAGCAGTCAGGGGTCGTCGGTTCAGTCGATTCTGTCTCGGTCGGTATCGTCTTTCAGTCGGCGTGCACTGGATTTAATATTTTCTTTGCGTTGTGGGATGTAATTTTATGAAGCGGGTGCGAAATTTAGAAACGGTTTCCTAAACAATATTTCCGGAAAATAATTCTCTATCAGCGGATCGCGAGCGAATTGACACCAAGACTGTCATAAATATATATGCTTGAAAAAAGAACTAAATTTAAAATTAACGTGGTAGCGGCAAAGCGGCGGGAAGGATTCGGAGAAAGAAGGCGGTGTTATGGCGATAACACTTACAATTTTTAACAATAAGTTTATCTCTACTAACTGTTCTACTTATCAAACAACAGGCCCTCAGTACAAGAAAGCTGTTATTTGGCATGAATTATTGGTCACACCGACCGAAAGGTGGTAAAATAATGTTTTTTTTTGTGTACCCCTTTGTTAGTGGTGTCATTGGATAGGTTTAATGCCGGTTTAATAATGTAAGTTTGAGAAAACAATTTTTGATTAAAACAACCATTTGTGAAATATAAAAGCTGAAAATAAATAAAAATAAATATTTGCGGGCGGTAGGACCTTGTGCAGGGTCCGCCTGGATAGCTACCACCATCTTATCCATTAAACTAGCGCCAAACAGCAGTGTTCGCATTGTTGTGTTACGGTTTGGGGATAAGACAGCCGGTGAAATAACTAGCATAGAGGCATTCCATCTTAGTCCTCAGGGTTGGTAAAGCATTTGTAGTCTTAAGATTGCAGGCTTGTGAATGCGAATGTGTATGGGTCACAGTTTCCACTTACCATCAGGTGGCCTGTGTGATCGATTGCCTTCTCGATACCATAAAAAAAGAAAAGCTAAGTAGGTTTAAAGTGCTAATTTTTGTTAGACTTAAGTGTCTTCCCCCTACAGTCAAAACTACAAATACTTATATTCAATAACTTTAAAAAAAAAATTAAAGCGCATATAACGAATTTATAAGGAAAACTATCAAAGTGGCGATTAAAGTGTTTATACCTACTAAAATCGTCTAAGACTACTATTTAAGATGCCGTATACGAAATTTTGCCGACTTTGCTGATTTACATGATTTTACAGTTGAAATACTTTCCTTCTACCATTTTTTTTAATAAAAATTTAAATTTTCAACGAATGTATCAGCTACTTTTTTGTTTTTATTATTTCATTTTGATTAATCGACCTGAAACCGGCGACTGTTTTGTGAATTTTGCTGTATGAGGTTTTGAATATCGCATATTCACGAATCGTTTTGACGTCTAAGAGGTATGAAAAAATAACAATTTATTGCTGTTAATGTCGTCTATAAAATGTATGAATTACTTACTACCACATTTATTATAGTTTTTTTTGTGAAAATAAATAATTAACTTGGTAAATTTTAATAGAAAATTATCAAAAAATTGTTTTTGATTTCGGCCACATAAAACTCTCGTTCATAAAATTAAAACAACAGCAATAAACTTCAGTTTAAGATCAATCCAATACTTTAAAAAAACATCCAATAAATAAATAAAAGAAGTTTAACAACAACCTAAATCTCGCATTACAATACTTAGACGACAAAAATAAAAGTGTAGCTCATTTATTCGATCATAACTGAAATGATATTTCATGATGTGCGTAAAAATTTATAGAAAAGCAGTATTTTAACTGTTAAATCATGAAAATAAGCAAGACCAACAAAATTTCGTATACGGCTTCTTAAATAGAAGCTTAATAATTACTTACTTGTTTTTTTATGTTTTTTAGTATCGGCTTCGGTCACCTACACTAAGCCTGCTCCGACATGCTCTTGGCCAGTTTTTTCACTTGTGTGTACTCGGTCACAAGTTTACTACGAATCTTCTAATAGCGCCATCTAGTAAACCTACGCTACACCAAAGCATATTCAAGTGAGGACTGAAATTCCTCGTCCTCATTTTTATGCGCTCCTGGTTAACGTGGAAGCAAAATGCCTTCAATCTTCCATTAGTTTTGGTCGCATCGGAGAATGGAATTTCCCTTTCTTGGAATGGAAAAAACCCTTTAAACACACCCGGGTAACATTGGGATAAAATAAAATGAACCTCATTTTTTACATTTTATTTTTATTTACTTTTTTTAATGATGGTAAGTGGAATCTGAGACCCACAGACATTTGAATTCTCAAGACTATAATCCTAAGACCTCAAATGCGTTGCCAACCCTGAGGACTAAGATGGAATGCCTTTATGCTAGTAATTTCACCGGTTGTGTTATCCCCACACCGGAACACAACAATGCGAACACTCTTGCTTGGCAGGGGGTTTATTAAAACATACCCTAGAGGACGCCCGCGACTTCGTATACGTAGAATTAGTTTCCCGCTCCTCCCCTATTTTAACCTCGTAGGAGGTGAATTTCTAAAAGCCCCTTCTCATTGCATCCCTTGGATGTCCAAGGAATATTCTCTCCTTTTAAGTACTAAAGTCCAGTGGTTTCGGCTGTGCATTAATCGATCTGAGCCAGTCAGTTTCTGCTTTTAAATATGGATATATGTATAGTGCCCCCATAATGTCTAAAAGGTAGATGAAGTCGCAATTGAGCTAGTAGAAGTAGTCGGCAAAACTATACACAGGGTATTTTTTTAATAGGTGCACAAATTTTTATATTTGCTTCGCTATTGTTAATCAATAACACATGTGTTATTTTTAATCTAGCTTAAAAATATTAGAGACTAGCAACCCGCCCTCGCTTCGCTCCGGATTAAAGTATTATACATATAAACCTTCCTCTTCCATCACTCTATCTATTTAAAAAAACCGCATCAAAATTCGTTGCGGAGTTTTGAAGATTTAAGCATACATAGGGACAGACAGCGGGAAGCGACTTTGTTTTATACTATGTAGTGATATTGCCGATTCAATGATTCCACTGACTTAACGATATTCATGGACCCTCTAATGCAGGGGTGCGAGGAGAGGGGATTGTTGTTAAGTAAGTTAATAAATGAAATTTCAAATTTAGAATATCAGTAGGAGAGGGGCTTGTTGTCTGATAAGCTGTACATGATATTTCAAATTTCGAATATCAATACAGTGTCTCGCATACCGACAGCTTGACAACCCATGCCATCATTTCTAGTGTGACTTTGTGTCCACACGAGAAGGTAAAAGAGAGATAATTTGCAACAAAAAGTAATGTTTTTTGAAATCGTTTTATTGTCGTAATATATTATATTAACGATACAAAATCATAATAATATGTTAATATTTGTGCACTGATAAAAAAATTACCCTGTATATCCCTTTCGTACCTATTTAAACCATGAATTAAGAAACGTTAAATATTCCGCTGCGTTACGAAAGTTAGCTATACTGTTATAATAAGACAAATGGTGGTATCTCAGACAAAACTGTAGCAAGTGCAAGCATATTACTAACGGGTGAAGACTGCATCTGATTCACATATTGAATTCGAGATACTGCTAATTGGCTTTGAGAGTAAGTATAATAAATGTACGACTAATTTTCGTAACTCAGCGGAAAAGATAACATTTATTAATTTTAGTCCTTAACTAGGTTCAAACTTTTTAAGAATCGCCCACCTACAAATTAATGTTATGTTATGATAGCTCCTAGGTATGTCGTTGACAGCAATGGCGGTAGAGTTAAAAACTATTACGGTAACCGTGTCAAAAGCAATATGGTTTTACAGAGTGTAATAAATCCCCAAGGCCTATCTCACATTGTATTTAGCTTTTATTTTATTGACTACGATATCAGAGCAATTTGGGTTAAACCAAAGTGCAATAAAGACCAAGTTGTAGTATCTATCTATCTGTACTACATCTTGCTCTAGTATAACGTAAATACGTTTTATTGCGCAAAGCGTCATTCTCTCTCCTGTCAAGGCTTGACAATGGGCGTTTACTTTCGATTTCTATTCGATTTCGATCCCGATAGGTCACCGAGTGCACTTCAGGTGCAATTCGTACGTTAGAATCTCTTGCATTTCATGTGTCCCTAGTATACGCGGAAGCCACATTGAAGAAGAAAAAATAATTGCAGCGGGCGAAGCCACTGGCGGGTCGCTAGTATAATTATAACTCGCCTAATACGAGGGGCGGCTGAAAAGTTCAAAGCCTAAGGTATTTTGAGGTTGTATATTATTATGTATTTATCATATGGTCACTAGATAGGCCATTTAAAAACAAATATTGGAAAAAAAACATTATGTCATTACAATTTTAATTTCTCGAGATATTCAACGATTAATACAGGGTGACTTCAAATTGGTAATACAAAACACTTGATTGTGGCTTAGTTAATGCCACACAGTATAATACATTAACCCCTTTGTTAAAATTAACTGTATTTAATTAATGCAAATTTTCGAATAAAACAAATAATTAAAGTCCCAAAGTGTGGTTACACTACATTTTACAATACAAACTTTTCTTTTTTTTTTTTTTATATTAATGGCGGTCCACACAGTGATTTCGCCAATGTCAAGTGAATAGAGTAAATCAGTAAACAGAATAAATCAAAAGTAAAAGCCGGGCATTTTTCAATCGGCCATCTTCCCTCCCCGAAGGTTACCGGCCAATACAATCTTATTTTCTTTGATAAGTGACAATTACTAATCAAAACACGTTTTCTTCATAAATTGCGACAGGTGACGGATAACCAAAGAGGAAAGTGTTCATTAGAAATTCTTTAAACTTCTTTGTTAATTATTATGGTTGGATGGTTGTGTTATTTTGTTGGATGTTCAGCCAACAAAAATAAGATAATTTAAAAAAAAAAATACTTCTGATTATTTTCAAAGTATGAGACTTAATTGAGGGGCTAAGTTTAGGGGAAATGTGTGTAAAACATTGATTTTGTCTGAATTATCATTGCATATTACGAAAATCGAGCACCGGGCTGTGATTAAGTTGAGTCTAACAAAAATTAGCGCTTTTAAGCTTAATATTTCATAAAAGGATTACTTAATCGAAAAACTGTTTTCACAAACCCATAATATTTTTGAAAGACCTATCCAACGACACCCCACACTATAGGGCAAAAAAAAATAAGGTCCCCACGTTACGACACGTGTAGGGGAGGTACTCTAAAAATATTTTTTTTTTACATTTTATTGTACCACTTTATTGGCGTGACTAATATGCATATTCAAGCCAAATTAAACCTTTCTAGTACTAAGAGCCTTTGCGCTAGGCTGCGGACGGACGGACGAAATAGCGAAACTGGGTTCCTAGTTTGACTACGGAACCCTAAAAAAAGGTTTGTTTTATTCTTTAACTTGCGACGCTAAAATCTACCTATTAAATCTTAGAGAATTCCAAAAACAAACTTATCCAACCACCACCTACACCAGACCATAAAATCATATCGAACAAATTGATATTTCAAAACCCGACTCAGCTACTAACCAAAATGGCTAAATAACTTAATGTTCTACTCAAAGACAAATTTAAATTGACCTTCGACATTCTATTTAAACTCGCCTCTTAAAACACAATACAAATTTAATTACAGCCACATCATTATAAAATCACTCTTGGTTCTGTACATATAAAGGTGAATATAACCGCACATTAAATTGTGGTTTTTACATGCGCAGGCGGTAAGGCGGTTCTTTTCATACTGGTTTTTACGAAATCGGTCCCATTAAGAGGGTCTATTACTGGAATGACATTACAATATCGCTTGTTCGGTAATAATCGACAGTAGAATGTTGGATTCGCATTAGTGTGAGGCGAATTACGCTAATGCTGGATGCTATCAAATATTTATTGAATAAACGGTTCAGTGTATACTATCGATCAGGACAAATTGTAGGTTTAAGTAGGAGCTTTTATTAAAAAAATACCCCTGAAGCGGTAACGTTTTTTCAGACGCAGGTTTATATTAGTGGAAATGCACTGGTGAAACTTGACAATCATATTTTACATTTGATTATACTGAGCCTCTTTTCTACTGAGGTAAAACTATACGGCCTACGTGTTTCCGTATTGTCAACGTTTTGATAGCTCTTATTTACTTGACAGTAATGGTGGCCGAGTTAAACACAATACCACGTCAAAGACAATAAGGTTTTACCGAAGTTAAATAGACGCCCTGTTAGTTTTTTTTAAAAGATGGCAGTTAAAGAGCTCTGGTGTCAAGCAGTGGACTTGAAGACTACCTAAGGAAATACCATAGTAGTCCGACGTACAAAGAAAGCCACGGTGTATAGTCAAAAGCAATGAAATCGGGTCACTTAGAATAGAATATCCATAGAAAGTGACCCGTTTTCATTGCTCCTGAGTGTTTAAAGATTTACTCATTTCAGCGATGATGACCGCAGGAATCGGAAATTCGATACTAAAATAATTATATTTACGTATTAAGATGGCCAATTAAAGTTTTCGAATTAGATTCCCAGGATTTTTATAAATTTAACAACTAGGCCTCCACAATTCACATGTAAGTATTTATACAAGCTTATTGCTTATTTATTTAAAGTCCATCCATCCTCACATCCATCCATCATCATCATCGTCATTCCATCTTAGTTCTCAGGGCTGGCAACGCATTTGAGGTCTTGGGATTAAAGTCTTGAGAATTCAAATGTCTATGGGTCTCAGATTCCACTTACCATCAGGTGGCCTGAGTGCTCGTGTGCCTTCTCCTTAACATAAAAAAAAAAAAAAAGTTTTTTTCCATGTGGAAGTATAGAAAAACCTTAACAACTTATGTTACGTACTTACAAAAACAGTCATAAACAGCCATAGCCCATAAGCTAAACATATTTGTGTATTTTTACCATCTCGCATCGTTTTGTGCAACCCCGGAATCCCGGAACATTTATTAAAATAATTAAACTAAGAAGCCGCCTCCATATTTACCTTACTTTTTCCGGGATTTAGGCAACTTTAGGTAAATATCGTACCGAATTTCCGATCCCTGATGATGACGCACTCACTTCTTATCGCAGTAAAGGTGCCTAGTCATCTTATCTTTCAGATGGGCCGTTTCGGATACACTTCGACCCCTTTAGGATATTTTGTGCAAATACCCTCTTACACACTCAGCTGTTCGAATGTGCAGGTTTCCTCACGATGTTTTTCCTTCACCGTAAGAGCATCAAGTAATGTACTTAAGTTAGAAAAAATCATTGGTACATGGTGACCGCGGGGGTTCGAACTCGGGACCTTACGATCGCGAGTCGTGGCTCTACGCCACTAGGGCACCGACGCTCTCAAAGGTGCCTAGTTGAGAACGCACGCGCTAAAATACGTTAGTAGCTTTGTAGGCTCTGGTTCTACTTAAACTAACCGATTAATGTGAGCTACGGCGAGTTGAAAAGTTATACGCTTAATAGAATCACACCCCAAGAGTGATTCACATGTACATAGGTCGCATAATTAGAAACGCTTCCGATTTTCCCATGCCATTGCCTAAAAATATAACATTTCAATTTGGATATCCAATCATACAGTACTCAACAAAGTTAATTGTTAGGTTAGACTTTTTGTTATCTAATAAACTAAGCTTTAAAATTATGAACAAAAATAGCGCTTGCCCGCGAGTCTATCCGCATGGAAGTCGTTTATCGCGTATAAAAAGTACCCTATGTCCTTCCTCAGGGCTTAATCTTTATACTAAATCACATCGAAACCGATCCAGTTGTTTTGCCGTGAATGCGTAACAAACAGACAGGTGACAGGCAGACAGACAGTTACTTTCATATTAATATGAATTCATAATTGTTGAAAAAAAAAAAACAGTTCTTTTACATACATCCCTTCATCCCTTTCAGCTTTTTACACCCTAATTTATACGTTTTGTACATTCAGCAGCATTATCGAGTTAAAATTGGATCATGTTACCATTTTCACTCCGAACAGCGCCAACATTTTACCAACCTTTTTGTCATGCTTATGTTCTATCTGAAATTAACGATGTCCAAGATGGCGGCTGTCAATGCCACGTGTATGACTCGGTTCAGTATTAGCCTTAACTGGAAGCGATAGAGATAACGATGAAGTATTGTCCGTCCCTGTCAGGTGCGTGCCAACTGAGTACTGTGCGCAAATTAGATAATTAAGGGATACAAAACTGATTTAAATAAAATGCACTTTTATTTTTCCGGTTGTACTAAAACTATAACATTAACAGTATAAACGAGCAATATTTGTACTCACATACTATTTGTGATCGCGTTCCTGAAAACCGCTAAAACAATTTTGATCGAATCGAAAATTCGGATACCGCCTTAAAATGGGTTTCTAAGGTATTTATTTAACATTTATATAGACGACACTATCAAATTGTGATTTAATAGTAGGTTGTCGTCTACATACACCTGAGAAGAGCTCGTTCGCCCAGGTACTTCAGTTCGTTCAGTGGCGTGAAATTTGCGTGCTCAAACCTTATCATCGTCTTCAGCACAAAATCAAAATTTCCTTAAAAGATAATGTACTTATATATGATGAGTTATCCTCTAGTTTTACACCTGTACCATTCTGCTCTCCTTACGAAAAGTGCAACAACTAGGTTTTAATTACACTCGAGTTATTGTACTATGCGTAAGGAGGGCGGCATTATTTATTCTGTGCTTCTAGAGGTATTTGTTAAATATATTTTAACAATTTATTATAAGGTGTCGTTTCGTCTAGGTTGTGGGAGTGGCGTTGTCTATAATGTTTTGATCAAAGTAATGAGAGGGAGACAGGGGGTTAGCTTTTAAAATAATATCGAGGACAATTGAAAAAAACGGTCGCAGTCGTGTTTTTAAAGTTTGCTTTTTTCATAGGCTCTTCACTGTTTTCTGATAAATAAGTAAAGAATTATTGGTATCCAAAAAGAACATGTAATTTATCTTTCAAAATATTTTTAAATCTATGATTATCGGTTACATAAGGAACTTGTGTTGCAGTTTTATTAATTAAATTACGTATAAACGTAGTTCTGCTGATGCTACCGTGGCTCCGTCCATCAGTCACATGTGGCGGAGCGGAGCCGCTGATTTATTTGCAGCCAGTACCAGACGATATCGCAGCTGCTTAATTCTGTGGCTCTAGTGAAAACGGATACAAGTCGACTTGGCTCTTAATAAGAAAGGGCAAACGTCATGTACAGAGTATACTAGACTTATGCCGTTTTTCACCTAAACCTTAGGAGACTTGTATCCTTTTTCACTAGGGCCACAGAATTATGCCGCGCTTCGACTTTTTAGACTTGGCCGTTTAGAAAGTAAAGTCGCCATCAATAGAACTTGTGAGCGATGTAAACAAAGCGCCATATTGATATTGTCTATAGTTTGATGAGATTTGATATTAGTGATGTGAAAAGTAGATTTTGAATTAAATTCGATTATAAGGTTTTTTCTTTAGAATCACTAGAATTGATTGAGGAAGACGTGTGTTTTCCCAGTGTATGCGCTCGACAAAACATAGTGTCAAGAAAATCATAACGTAATGTGCTGTACTTTAATCTTTAATCGTAATGATTGTACCTGGTACAAATCGTTTTGATACACTTCTTTTCGTTATAGTCTTAATTTGGCCAACGCTAGTCAGCCATTATAGGTAATTTCAGACATGAAACAAATATGACATTGCAATATGTCGGAATCTCGGAATAACATCAACTGGGCCTCTATTCAGGTGCGTTAAAACGATATCGTGTTTGACACGTTTAAGAATCGTTTATGTCACAGTCGCCATTATTGTAAATGACATTAGAGTTATCAAAACGTTGACAATACGGAAACAGGTCAAAAAAGATATCGTTATTACCTTGTAGAATTCCAGCCCAGTTGTATGTAGTAGTAACACATCTGTATAGACCGTTCGACATTCTATATTTGAAAATTTGACCTAAGATCCATATTACTTTTGTACACTACTACATACAGCCTGAGGGCTTATTGTCTAACGCACTCGCAATCACGATCGTTTTCATTTTGAAAATCGAACGCTCGTCTGCATACAATATGAAAACAATTGCTCCACTTTGAAGCCGGTTGCGATTGCGAGTGCGTTAGACAATAGCCCCTCAGGTCCGTTACTTAAGTTTTTCATCTATAACGTGGAACATCCGTGGAGTAGCTTATGCCATGCTTTGTCACTTTCTGCCGTATGCAAATGTCACAATTACAGATATTTAAGGACAAAGCATGCATGGCATAAGCTACCCCACGGTTATTCCACGTTTATTAAGGGGGATAGTATGTAATATTTTACCTGACTGTGCAGTCAAAAGGAGGGTAAAGATCGATAAAGGCGTCTGCTCACTAAACCGAATCATAGTTAACATGACCGTATAATAGGAATGTAGTGTCAGTTACGGGAGGTTAAGTGTAGGTAGGTGTTGGTTGGTGATAAAACGGTTTAGTGGGCATAGTCTTAAAGGGGTGATAGACCGGTGAGTAAGTTCGAGTACTTGCGGCTCGAAGATCTTACTCGCCCTTGTCTCATCCTAAGTAAGCGAACTTAAAAACCACCGAGTCGTTCGTCTGTCATCATCGCGAGTAGCGAGCCACCATTTTGTTTCAGTTTAAGTTGGTGGACTTTGGTTCATTTATAAGCAATATTATAATATAATTCCTAGATAAAACATTTCTATCACTTCCGTAGTTTTTCTATTATTTCCTATTTTTCTTCCTTCTGTCTCATGCTTCGTCCGTTGTCATTGTTTGGCTTTTTTAGAGGATGCATTTATCTATATATTATATAGATGTATAATATATGTATTTATTAAATTATTTACTTTATGTATTTATATTTAGTCTATATATAAATAGATTTAATATCAAAATTTCAATAATTTAATTGTTTTTTGTAGTTGTTTAGTTTGAGTTCTAAACGAATTAGTTTACACCGCCTGCCATGAATTTGTGTCCTTAGTTATTTCTCTTACAAGGTAAGACCGCCTGTTGTATACCTATGATTTAAATGTACTGTTCGTGCTCTGTTTTTATTTTTTAATTTTTGGTGTTCAATAGAGAGTATTTGTATTGTATTGTACCTGTCTAGAGGCCACATAAGATAAAGTCGATAATGTTCCACGATCAAATCTCAATAACTATAGCACGTGTCTGTTCCTTGGATATATTACACTCGGTCATAGGTGAAATGTTTCATGCAATGTTCGGAAAGTTAACGAAGTAAAATTCTTGTTCAATTTCTGAAAATTGCTTTAGTTTTGACATACATACATACATGACATCACGCCTTTATTCCCAGAGTGGGGTAGGCAGAGCTACAGAAATACCAACAAGTCTAAAAAGACTTGTTGATAATTCTGTAATCACATTTTGCACAATCAGGCCAAGAAGTTTACTATTGAATTAGTGACAGGTTGCAAGCCCATCGCCTAACAGTACTACAAGCCCTTACTCCCTTACTCCCTTAGTCACCTCTTACGACATCCACGGGAAGACACGGGAGTGGTACTCTAGACCGGCAACCACACGGGTAGTTTTGACATAATTGACATAATCATTAAATATGAATTAAAACTTGCAATATTACTTTCAGAATCAATTCAATCTAATTATTTAACTTAGGGAAAGCTTTGCACTGTTTCAGTAATCGGTCATTATTATAGTCACTACCGGCTACGCTAACCACGTCACAACGACATTGAAGTATTTAAAGGTTTCATGGAATTACTAAACAATATTTATTTTGCCTTCGTCAATTTAAAATTTTTCTTTTAACTTTTAACTAACTTTAATTTTTCGTTAATTTATTTAGTGGTGGTAGGACCCTGTGCAGGGTCCGTCCGGATCGCTAACACCATCTTATTCATTAACCACCCGCCAAGCAACTGTGTTCGCATTATTGTGTTCCGGTGTGGGGATAAGACAACCGGTGAAATTACTAGCATAGAGGCACTCCATCTTAGTCCTCAGGGTTGGTAACGCATTTGAGAGAGAGAGTTGTCTTGAGAATTCAAATGTCTATGGGTCTTAGATTCCACTTACCATCAGGTGGCCTGAATGCACGTGTGACTTCTCATTAACATAAAAAAAAACACATGTAATCTGAAGATACAGAAAACTTTAATTGAATTAACTTTACTGAGGTTTCTATTTATATCTCACTATTCTCGTAGATCTAAAAGTATATGAAATATCCTTGCATAACCTCAAATTTAAACGACGTTTTTTATCAAACGCATAAAATTAAATAGCCAAAAATAAAAAAGTCGGCGACGCAAAGCGATTACTTAAATCAATTATGAATGACGAGACATGTGTCTTTATTTATATATTACAGTTTTAACAAACTGACGTAAGTTAAATTAACTTCACATCATTTTGCGCTTTACTTCAATTTCGTTTCGGTTTAAAATCGTATGTAGCAACTTTGTGCGTTGATATTATAAAGGGTGTTTTGGTTGTGGGCCGTCGCGAGCGCATACTATTCGGGATCGTTTAGGACGGTCGGACAGACTGACTATTAATCGTGCCATTTCGACGTAATGAGAACGCGTTTTAGATTAGGGTGACACACCACTAAAGCAGAGCCTAGGCGAAGAGTTAATCGCTTCCTTTTCTGGACCTTTATATTACTATTTCTGTTTAAGTTTAATATCATTGAGTTATAGCAGGGCCTCTATTCAGGTGCGTTAAAACGATATCGTGTTTGACACGTTTAAGAATCGTATATGTCACAGTCGCCATTATTGTAAATGACATAAGAGTTATCAAAACGTTGACAATACGGAAACAGGTCAAAAACGATATCGTTATTACCTTGTAGAATTCCAGCCCAGCTCTTATACATTTAGAGCTGCCGTAACGTTCGTTCGTAAAACTCTGGTTTTCTTTAATTTGTATGTCAGGGGCCAAGGGCTTCACTTAAATCATTATACAGGGCGTCCCACGGCTATGCCACATGGAAAAATTTAAAAAAACAATTTAAACTGCATTCATATATATTTCAATAATTACATGGTTGAACCGGGAATCGAACCCGTTACACGAGAAAAATAATTACCCTGTAGCTTTATCATACCGATCGAAAGGCTTCATCATAATATTTTTTGTTAAATAAAATAGTGTCAGAAATAAAAGGAAGACCATGAATTTTAACATTTGATGTGAAATTTTGTTCAGAAAAATGAAAAGCTGCTAGATAGAGAGATAGATAGATTTAGATTTTTTTATGGGGTTATTTCGAGTATTTGTTTCTGAGTCTTGTATGTTTTCTATGTATTGAAGTATTTATTTCTCTATGTATAAGTAGGTATTTATATTGTTGTGGACTATCAATAGTAGGTACAAGCCGAGAGCTTAGTTTGGGACTAGGTGAATTTGTGTGAAATTGTCCCCCGATATTTATTTTTACTATTATTATTTTTTCGCAGAATGCATCTTCTCTAAGCCCATTGATGCTGAAGGGGTAGTTGGATTTTCAAAGCTTGCTTTTTGTTATAATTTGTTTGTTTTTTTACACAGATTCAGCGATACGATAGCAGCAGCTAGAGACTCGAAAAAAACAACTGCTACTAAGTAATTGAAAGTAATGAATTTCAAGTTGACGATCGGCCGAAGTGAGAAACTAAAGTGATTCACATCTACGAGTCGTACATTAATATTTTTGTATGTTTATAACGAATAAACTCAAAAACGATTGTACCGATTTAGAAAATTCTTTCACCAGTAGAATGCTACATTATCACAGAGTAACATAGGATATGTTTTATTTTTCTACGCGGACGGAGTCGCGAGCAACCGCTAGTACAAAAAAAATGTTATTAAGCAATAGCTTCAACCGCGCAATAGCGACACGTGTGCTTGTAGCTTAGTTTCCAAGCGTGCTCAGCGATCAACCTCGTGGAGCTCAACAATTGGTTGCCATTACTTGGGTCATATTTTCTTATATTATATCAATTGCTATGAAACTTAGAAAATATCTACCTAAAATACATATACGCTACAACGTCGACGAACAGGCGAAAATAGATAAACAGCGGGAACAGTAGTTACCTATTTAATCTTATTCTTCAATATTATTTAGGTACCTGTCAAAATTCATAAAGTAACGAAGACAGCAGAATTTCCGGGCCGATGCGACCTTCAAACCTTCAAGAAAAGCGCGCACTCTCATTTGAAAGGCCGGCAATGCTCCTGTAACTCTTCTGGCGCTGCAGGTGTCTATGGGTGACGGTCTTCGCTTACAATCAGGCGATCCGTCTCGTTTTTAATTCTATTTCATATAAAAAAAAACGATTATCTGCAAGGGGTAGGTACTAGCAGCTTTTTTATGGCGTAAAGAAGTTAATGGACACTTGCATTAGTGGTATTCTCAAGACAACATAATGCGTAGCCAACCCTGAGGACTAAGATGAAAGTGTTAGTCATTTCTCCGGTTGTCTTATCCTTACACTGCAGTGCACTGGGACATAACAATGCGAACAATGCTGCTTGCATGGCGGTAGGTTAAAGGAAAATAATTGTGGTAGCGACCCGGCCGGACGGACGATGCATAAAGCACTACCATCACTTAATATACTGTATGGAACTGTCATTATTCAGTGTAGATTTATATCTGTTAGCTGCAAGTGGCCGGTGCTAAATATTAAACTAAAGCTCTATGACTAAGGTGGCGTCGATAAATTTATTCTGGCTATCGGTGTGGCACAAACCCTCGCGTCTTCGTCAATGGCGCGCGGAGAACGGAGGAACTAATTAATAAAATTAGAGACGACTCCGCAACTAATGTGGCGTGCTGGTTACTGCGTTTCAACGAGGAACGATTCTGGTAAACGCTGTTAATTAGCCTGGTAGATACTACTAGCGCCATCTAGAATAATTTACTGGAACTATGCAAGTTTACATGAAATATTATTATCATAATTGAAATCAAGTTATTTGTTCTCGTCTGTGATAAAATCTATTTGTAACTTTAGCTAATCTGGTATGTATGTATCGTATGTAACAGTTAAGTTTTACTATCAAAAGAGATAATAACTATAAAATAGACAAAATATAGCAGGGATGCACGAAGGTAAAATTATCCCTGTAAGGGTTTTGCATTTCACTTATGAGTGATTGAGAATTAATTTTACAACTTGGACAATTTGTACTTGACAGATGTTTGTTGATGGGTAGAAAACCAAATCTGCATAACATTTTTAGCGCTCTTTTTATTGCCTAACAGAAACCGGGTATCCATTCAGTTTCTATGTAAGAACCAGAGATGAGGGTAGCGTCTTTGAAATAGTTCTGAAATTAAAAAAGGTAATAAAATAATTATGTTATGATTCTGTGTAAAAGCGCCATCTGTTAGCGAGTAGCGAGACTGTTAAGTCAACTTGCATTCTAAATTCAACGCAACGGTTCGCCTTCAGACAATGCTATACTGCTAAAGATGTTGTTTAGCCACAGCTATCACTTTAACGAACGATAACGACTCTTTAAATTAGTCGCATTAGTCTGAACTGTTTTGACGTAAAACGTCAATGCCTGCTGTCTCTGCTTTAGCTTGACGACTTGACGTTTTGCAGCGGGAATGTAAAGGATATCTCGTTTGTTGATTTGAAGTGATT
The DNA here is from genome assembly GCA_949316455.1 of Acleris holmiana. Lineage (NCBI taxonomy): Eukaryota > Metazoa > Arthropoda > Insecta > Lepidoptera > Tortricidae > Acleris > Acleris holmiana. The sequence continues at coordinate 11,184,377 of OX438784.1, forward strand.
GTAACTGTCTGATACGCGGCCTTATAAATAAAAACCCTATCAGAATGCCGCCGAGTAGCTTGCGAGTGGTGTACGCGTTCGCCAGAGAAATGCACCCGAAAACCACCGATGTCTTTATCCAGTATGGCACGGCCGGATTTCGCACAAAGTGAGTCTTATTACATTGATTATGCATGCAAGGTTTTTCCATTCTAATAAGTATAAGGTTATTACAACATAATATTGTGTAAGGGCCTAAATATTTGCCGCACCTTTCTCTTAACAACGCGCCTTTTAATGTCACGTAGCCAATTTTGTCTTCGATTCGCATCGTTCCTTTTACGCTCGTACTGCATCGTGAGTCATGATTCTGATCGTATTTGGGTACCTATAACGGGAAGCCGCTAGCGTAATGATGGTCGATGACTCTGAGATAGGGTGATAAGTGGGATTAGTCATTCATTCATATTTTTTGCTGCAGTATTTATAGCTACGTAACGCTGATTTCGTCTGCGAAGTGAAATTAATTAGACCTTCGAGCAATTAAAATGCCAACGTTAAAATTGTAATTAAGGGTATATCATGAAGGTTCATGTGTTATTTTATTTTATTCCGTGTTAGTGATAAAATGGCCTAATTGTTTATTTGTGTTAGTAGGTCAATAACAATAACATTAAGATTAAAAACGTAATTTTAAAGAAGTGGACACATCATTTAAAAAATACCTACACTAATAAAATTTGTTAAAATGTCAACACAGTACCTATAACTTTCTTGAAATCAGAAAATTTTTGATCTTTATGATTTTAAATATCTGATTTTTGGATTGAAGCCAAGCATTCCATTCTTATTTCCATAAACAAGCTCTCTATATTTTATTGGTCAACATTGTGTTATAATAAGTACTGGCCAGTTCAATCAACTTTGCCACCAGAAATAAAACATCTGTTTTTAAAATTAGAACAAGGAACACATGGTTTAAGAAATGGCAATGGTTTTGCTTAGTTTGGTGACAACTAAAGTATACTTTATTACTGAGGCTGTTAAACTCAAAGTTAAAAAGCTAATACTGTGAGTAACCAGAGGGGCTATTGTCTAACGCACTCGCAATCGCAACCGGCTTCAAAATGGAGCAATTGTTTTCATATTGTATGCAGACGAGCGTTCGATTTTCAAAATGAAAACGATCGTGATTGCGAGTGCGTTAGACAATAAGCCCTCTGAATTATCAACACAATAGAATGTCTTGATGCTAAATACTACCTAGTTGACAAAACAATGTTTATATTTAATTGTGAAAAAGGCACTGTTGAGATCACTGGAGAATTTATAAATTACCTTACTCATTACTTAAACATAGAAAGGTAAAACAGGGACCTTATTCTTAATTATTTTAATACCTATTGTTATCATATTGTTTTGAACTTGGCTTCTTTTACTTTCAAGTTAATAAGATTTGTCATAACATAGACAATACAATAACGATAGGGAAAAAGACAATGTAGAATAAGGGTAAGGAGCAAAAAGTTGGCCACGCTAACTCACACAATTCAATTTTCTATGAAACTTATACGCTGTGCGACGAATATTAATCATACAATTGTAAAGTTACTTTTCAACACACAACAAAACTTTGTCCTCTTTGTTGTTTCTATGGTTAACTGCGCTTAACTATGGTCCAACTTTTTGGTCCTCACCCATGAGGCTCCAACATTCTATTTTTATAATGAATACTTAATTACAAACTCATAACAAAAATATTTTTACATTAATTACGTAACTTATTAATGTAAATTCTAGTTTAGTTACAGCATTTAAGTAAGAAACTGGTTGTACCACTTGTAACGTTTTATGCTTTTGCAAATCTCATTATTTACTAATTATGGAGCAGCAGCCGACAGAAAACTAAGAGTAGTTTATAGTGGTTAACCCTTAACATACTCGTAGTATATTATTATTATATTAGCTAAGCCCTTACGCATCCACTACCAGTACAAATTGCCTTTATAATAACAGAATCATGGTCACTGAAAGAGCTGTAAAATACATTAATATCCTAAATTCCTAACCTCTTGTGCTTAAGTACGGATCTATGCTCAAATTTTAAATAAATAATTTTGTATTGGGATTGTATCATGATTCAAATAGACTAGAACTTGGTATTTGTTACCTCCCGCAAACTGGTCCTTAAAGTTTGTGAACACCTGAATTTTATTATTTTTGAACAAGTATACTAGTTATTCAACGATACTAGAGTCTGTAAAGGTCTTAAGATATTTGTACACAGAAGCTTTATCGACTTTGTGTATGTTGTAAAATGTTGCTGTCTATTTAAGCCTCAAGATTCAACGTTTTGAGGACACGTTAACCTAGTTGGGAGTGACCCTGCCTTCTAAGCCAACAGTCTCAGTTTTCTATTCATTTCTCTAGTACAAGCTTAAGTACCAATATCACCATACGATGTAAACCACTTAACAGACGATTAGAGCTGTAACAGTTGTCAAAATGTATGAACTAACAGTAGATTAACATTGATTAAATTTAACATTGTATGGTGAAATTGGTACTAAAGCTTAGTTTGGGACTAGGTAAATTAATGTGAGTTATTTATTTGTAGCTTTCAGGAAAATTCAAGATAATTAGTACTAATATGTAAGGTTCTTGTCGGAGATAGTGATCAACTCGGTTATACTTTGTATGCAAGTAGGTAATATGTTAATGAATATCCGACTGGAGTTTCATGCGGCAGTTTCTTCTCGGCAGTGATTTCCTCTTGAGAAGTGCAGGTATATGTCATAACTATAATAAGAGTAAAAGTGTCCGTACAGCCTACTTACTGGATAATATTTTTAATTCTTATTTGCTAATTTCCTCATTAGGTACCTAGCTAAATACCAATTAAATGTCAAGAATACTACTACTAGCTGTTCATTGCCTGCCACTCCATCCACTTAAAGAAGTCGTTTATCGCGGGTAAAAAGTATCCTATGCCCTTAGAGAATCGGTGGCCTATTAGTGGCTTACCCTAGGTTCCTATATTCAAATATAGGAACCCAGGGTTAGAGGGTCGACTTGTGATCGTAAGTTACCGAGTTCGAACCCCCGCGGCCGCCATGTACCAACTAGTTTTTCTAACTTAATTACACTACCTGATTGATCGTGAGGAAACCTGCACATTTGAAAAGCTGAGTGTGTAAGAAGGTAATTGCATAAAAGATCCTAAAGGGGTCACCGACTATCCGATTTTTTTATTTTTTCAATTTTAATGTTGTTATAGAGTTACTCTTGCATTTATAATTTTAGTATGGATGCTCGATGTAGGTTTCCTAACAATTAAGGGTAAAGCACCATATTATTGTCATTCAAAATATCAATTATTGCCACCTTGTTATTGTAGAAACTAGTACCTTATCTTTTAATGTGACGAAGTAACAAAGTTACTAACACTCACTTCAGCATTTATAATATTAGTGCGATAACAATTATCATCGATAACAATCCTTTCCATATCTTATTCGTATCATTTATCAAGATACACTGCTTTCTAGGTTACTGTGCCGGATATCCTGCTGTCTCCACCATGAACATTCTAAAATGGTTGCCCATTTCCTGAATTCTATTGAAACCTATTCTTAGAATCTATTTCACGGCACGACCCGGAATTCTAGGTAACATGGATATGTGGTTCGCGTGTAAAATTATGGGGGTCTTTGGCATCGTTACATTGCTTTTTGGGAACGAACGTTAACGTGGTTTACTATGAGTTGTCTTTTAATTTTAACGAAGTTTAATTTTATTTACAAGAGTTAGTTATGGCAGCTATAATATCAAGAGTAGCTACAACGCTCGCTTCCCCATGAAAATGTGTTATTCAAATGGTTTGCGTGATTTACGTGTAAACATATTTGTAACTAATTGGAGCATCCAGTCTTGTAGTTAGGTTGGGTCAATCTAGGATGGTCATGTGACCATGTGATGGTCATGTCTATGTAGACAGCTCATATTGACACGTATTAAGGTGCTTTTTATGTGTTTTTGCGTAGCGAGAATTTCAATTACCTCGCGCATTAGGTTGAAGTGCTTTTTTTGCAAATTTAAACTCTCGCCCCGCCTCGTCACTGGAAAAGTAACTTACACTCGTTTCTTTGACTTTCAATAAATACTACATTGATTGACATTGCAACGGTATTCAGTCATCTAAACGATTAATCAACTCAAGCCTACGAGTATAGTTGGAAATTGAAATTAGAAAATACGTTTGTCTCAGCAATCATCCCAACATTTGTTTATTTATTTTATTTATACATTGATCGAATTCTAAATAACATCGGGCAAGACCAGTCCTGTGTGAAATGTTTATTATTCATAATTATGTAATTTCATCATCAAAGACTAACGAAACTGGCACACGTGTAATGGCCATTGGTCTAGACGCTAATAATGTCTAACGATATGCGTATTTCAGCGAAGTAAATAGGTAAGCGTAGGCTATAGGTAATTGGCTGGGTCTTAAACTATTTTATGTATTCTTGTCAATACATCCTCTGTACGCAAAAGTTTACGATGTGTTTGTTCTATTTCTTCATTTACGAGTCGCTTTTACCCACGACTTGTGTGGAATTAGTTTATTGCAGTTACATTAGTCATGGTACCATTTTGACCACATAGGTTATTTGAGAAAGAGTCCTGATTTTCGTCCTCAATAAGGGCTGTTTACATTAAGTTAGATTAAATTTTCATAGCAATTATTTGTTTAATGAACTGGGGGCTTGGATTTTTTTCTACGACCCAAAGGGGGCGTTATAAAAATAAGTTTCGGGGCCCCTAAACTAAACAAATTAATTATGGCCTCCCGAGTCCCCAGGTTTTCGCTTGAGAACATAATTCCAAATACAAAATGCACCCTATGATTAATGCAATAACGTAGCATTTACAATGTTACTAAAAAGGTATTAGGTCTTACGTGTTAGTATGTGCACATAGCTGACCATAGCAACTGGCATCTAATCTCACGCAAGCTCCGCGACGTCCGTGATATGCGTCGTTTTGTTCCAAATATTTTTTGTATTAGCTTCACCACTACTTTCAAAAACCAACCCTTCTATTGTCTGCTCTTTGCATGTGATCTCGCGATCTCGCATCCCACAGATAGCAGTTTTAATGCTGTCACATATTGGCTCACCGTTTCACCCGCACTCTGATTACGAGTAAAGAATTTAAACCGTAACACTGTGACGTTCACTTTAGTGCCGAATTGTTCATCAATTTTTTCTTTATGCACTCAACATCATTTAGTTTGAGCAGCCCTCATATGTGTATACAAATAATAACTACCTACATCAAACATATCTACAGAGGTTTTTATCTTTCTTATCGTTTAATAGTAAACTAAAGATTAATAGTACGTACGGTCAATGAAACGTTTTATATATCTATACACTTCTGAAACCTTGTCGTCTTAACGTCCTTAATAAATCCATGTTCAAATTCAAATATTACTTTAAAGCGACAAAGTTCTAAAGTGTGTAGCTATTTATGATCCTGATTACGGAAGTAATCTGCAGTACTTGCAAACAATGAATATAGTTGTTATTCCTTTACATAATTATAATGTATGAAGTATATGTAAACAGTTATTAATATGCTGGTGGTGTCGTTAGTCCGATGGAATGCGCACTAGGTAGGTAAATAATAGTGATAAGAATTGCACAGCGTGTATCTCTTATCAGAAATCATTAGTTGTGTCTTTGTACACGCGGTAAATGTTTTAGCGTAAGTTTAATGGGGAATTTGTCGAAGCACAGTGTAGTATAGGTGAAAAACTTAAGTAAACCTGTTGTATGTAGTTGTAACACGTCAGGGCTGGGATTCTACACGGTAATAAATAGCGATATCGTATTTGACGTGTTTCAGTATTGTCAACGTTTTGATAACTCTTATATCATTTACAATAACGGCGACTGTGACATAGCGATTCTAAAACACGTTAAAGGCGATATCTTTTTAATGCAGTAGAATTGAGGCCCTGTATAGACCGTTTGACGTTCTATATTTAAAATTTGACGTAAGCTCCATATTAATTTTATACACAACTACATACAACAGGGCCTCTATTCAACTGCGTTATAACGATATCGTTTTTGACCTGTTTCCGTATTGTCAACGTTTTGATAACTCTTATGTCATTTACAATAATGGCGACTGTGACATAAACGATTCTTAAACGTGTCAAACACGATATCGTTTTAACGCACCTGAATAGAGGCCCAGTTGATGTTATTCCGAGATTCCGACATATTGCAATGTCATATTTGTTTCATGTCTGAAATTACCTATAATGGCTGACTAGCGTTGGCCAAATTAAGACTATAACGAAAAGAAGTGTATCAAAACGATTTGTACCCTAAGACCTCACATGCATTTCCAACCCTGAGGACTAAGATGGAATACCTCAATGCTTGTAATTATACCGGTTTCTCATCATCAGATGGACCATACTTAAACATCTTAGAACCTTAAAATACTAAAGACAGGGCCTCTATTCAACTGCGTTATAACGATATCGTTAATGACCTGTTTCCGTATTGTCAACGTTTTGATAACTCTTATGTCATTTACAATAATGGCGACTGTGACATAAACGATTCTTAAACGTGTCAAACACGATATCGTTTTAACGCACCTGAATAGAGGCCCAGGTCATTTACTTGAGTTTTTCACCTATAGTTCTTAAAACGACCTTCGGGGTGGTGCCTAATTCTTTTAACAAACTTTTTATTAACTTTGTATATACTTACAGTGTGTTAGGTAATTAGTAGGTAATCTGACACCTCCTGATAGGGGGCACTTAGGACATTCCAAAAAGCTTAAAAAAATAAAAGTTAAATGTATGTATATCGTCATTGTATTAGATCTATATTCTAATGAACGTAAAAAAATGTAAGAGATGCCTTAGGATGTTAATAAAACCAGCACTCTCTATTGTGTATCATTGACATCATTGTTAACTCTAATAAGGAAATTGTTTATCAATCTAATAATAGCAAAGTTGGTGAGAGCACTTCACGCATTCGCTGTCGGCAACTTGGTATTGACCACGTGCTTTAAACGCATCTGTGCCTCGCCCCCTTATTGCTTTTGACATGTTATTACGAGTATAGCTCTTATTTAATTGTTAGTAATGGCGGCCGAGTTAAAAACAGTAATGATAACATGTCAATATGTCAATATGGTGGTTTTAGTGGTGGTAGGACCCTGTGCAGGGTCCGTCCGGATTGCTACCACCATCTTATCCATTAACCACCCGCCAAGCAACAGTGTTCGCATTGTTGTGTTCCGGTGTGGGGATAAGACAACCGGTGAAATTACTAGCATAGAGGCATTCCATCTTACTCCTCAGGGTTGGCAACGCATTTGAGTTCTTAAGGTCATAGTCTTGAGAATCCAAATGTCTATGGGTCCACTTACCATCAGGTGGCCTGAGCGCTCGTGTGCCTTCCATATAACATTAAAAAAAAACAAATAGAGGCCCACGGTAAATGGTCGGCAGCGGTTCGAAGATATTTGTTCTTACTGATGTTTCAAACTAACTTCTTTTTTTTTTTTATGTTAAGAAGAAGGCACACCAGCACTCAGGCCACCTGATGGTAAGTGGAATCTGAGACCCATAGACATTAGAATTCTCAAGACTATAATCCTGAGACCTCAAATGCGTTGCCAATCATGAGGACTAAGATGGAATGCCTCTATGCTAGTAATTTCTTATTATATATATATACTTACATAACATCACTAAGGGAATAAGGGCTTGTAGTGCTGTTAGGCGATGGGCTTGCAACCTGTCACTAATACACTGGTAAACATCTTAGCCTACTTCTGCAAAATGTGGTTACAGAATTATCAACAAGTCTTTTTAGTTTTTTTTTGGTATTTCTGTAGCTCTGCCTACCCCACTCCGGGAATTAAAGCGTGATGTTATGTATGTATGTATGTGTATAACATCACGTCTTCATTCCCAGAGTGGGGTAGGCAGAGCTACAGAAATACCAACACCTCTAAAAAGACTTGTTGATGATTCTTCAACTTCATTTTGCATTGCTCTCATTATTATAGATCTTTATTAATTCTACACCAGACGATGCTCGCTTTGCGTGCTTATTAAACGTTTGTAGGCAGGGTTGGTTGTCAAGGACGTCGTTGTAGCTCAATGGTATTCATATATTAACTTGTTCCTATGTCGTTGATGACCTGGTTTGGAATTTATATTGGATTTAAAAATACCTGACACGCTGTAATACTTCCTTATAGAGACGTGTCAGATATTTAAGAGCCCATGTTGGCTCAGATATAATTAATATGCCAATATCACCCTCGCTTTCCCGTATCACATATCTAAATCCGTTGTGGAATCGGATACCCCGGTATTAGGCAATCACAATCGGTAGATTGCCTGAAAGGCAAATTAAAAAAGTTCTGGCTTGAATTTCCTAAATATTGTATCAACTATCGAAATGTTGATATGTATATATAGTTTATGTAAGTTTAAGTATGTTTATTGATGTATAATTAGGTGTATGTTTTTAAATTTATTTATGTAAATATTTGAATGGGATAAGTTCGCCTTTGTACATCTTTTTATTATTATTCATTGTATTGTTTTGGTTTTTCATCATCATCATCTTTTTTAATTAATGGCCGTCCACACAGTGATTTCGCCAATGTCAAGTGAATAGAGTAAATCAGTAAACAGAATAAATCAAAAGTAAAAGCCGGGCATTTTTCAATCGGCCATCTTCCCTCCCCGAAGGTTACCGGAATCGTTTTGGTTTTTCTTTTGTACAATAAAGTGTTTACATACATATGTACCTAGGTTATAATCGAGTTGAAATGTTTATTTTAACATGAATACTTATAAGGGACAGCTATAGCAGCTTAATGTTCTGTTATAGGCGGTCTTTTTATCATTGCAAACACTGTCATGGTAATGAATGTACTTTCCTTGGTGAATATGTTGTGACTTTTTATGTTTGCCTGGTTCCAGGGCCAGCTTGCTGGAACATGTCGTGTACCGGATGGGTCTGCTTGCGGTCATTCGGTCGCGGGTCAAAAACGGTAAATTTCATTATAAAAATCTACTTAGAATAAATTACAGGGGACAGTCTCACACAAATTGCCCTAGTCCCAAATTAAGTTCTAGGCTTATACTATGGGTACTACACTTCGTTTTTTTTAAATGAGAATAAGTTGTCAAAATTCAAAATTAGAAAGTCAAAGTCAAAAGTAGAAATTAAAATCAATTGTGTCTACTATGTTTTTTAATTTATTCTTTTTTTTTATTGTGAAGTTGACTTATACAACGTGTTACAAAATAATCCGTAAAAAAGAAATTACGAAAGTAGTGTCAACTCTAGTATACTGTATACCTATGATACTGAACTGACGTTATTTAATAAGGGTTGACACTCTACTTTTGTAATTTCTTTTTTACGGAGTTTTTTGTAACACGTTGTATTAAATTATTTGACTTTGACTTTGAAACAAATACTCGCGGTCATCACACAAATATTTGCCCATACAATACAAGTTCCCATTTACGTAACCAACGTAACCCTAAACTTTCCTGTCCTAAAATTATTTTAATATTTTAAACGCAAAATTGCCATATATACCACCTATACGTCCTTCAAACCTTCAAGAAAAGAGCGAACTCTCAAAGAAAAGGCTGGCAGCGCACTTTTAACTTGTCTGGTGCTGCAGGTTTCTATGGGTGACTGTATTCGTTTACCATCAGACGATCCGTATATGCTTATGATGCCTAGACATTAATGTGCAGTCGGATCAGTATTTTTACGTTTTTTCTTCATTGGCGTTGAAATTATTCATAAAAGTACCTACTGCCATGCTATTATTGCCATGTTCCAGGTCGCACAATAGGCATGATGATAACGGCCTCTCACAACCTCGAGCCTGACAACGGCGTGAAACTGATCGACCCTGAGGGAGAGATGCTGGAGCAGAGCTGGGAAGAGATCGCCACCAGACTCGCGAACGTCAGGTGAGACCTCTGCGGAGATATGCTGCCCTAGTCGCTTGGTATAAACAAGGGGATCCCTTTGACTGCCATACATTTATTGTTTCGATTATTGAAAGTCACGCGGGTCGCAAGCCTCAGCTAGTATATGGTCGTCTTATCACGCTAAATTCTCCGTTTCGTTTGTTTCCAGTGACAATGACTTGGAATCCACGACAGCGGAGGTGATCAAAGAGGTCAACGCTGATATGGGATTAAAAGCCAGCGTTTTCATCGGCATGGACACCAGGTAATTTACTATTAAAACGCCTAGCATATAACGTAGCCATGTTATGGTCGCTATTATTGTGGTTAATATCCGGCACTTTCCACTTACATACGGTCAGAAAGCGTATCGGCGTGGGTGGAACATATTAGAATAAAAAAATGACAAGCGATCATTAAAATAAAAACGGAAACCAAAATAATAAGTGGTTTAGTGGTGGTAGGATCCTGTGCAGGGTCCGACCGGATCGCTACCATCTTATCCATTAACCACCCGCCGAGCAACAGTGTTCGCATTGTTGTGTTCTGCTGAGGGGATAAGACAACCGGTAAAATTACTAGCATAGAGGCATGCCATCTTAGTGTCCTCAGACCAATTGCCAATTGGCAACGCATTTGAGGTCTTAGGATTGTGAATTCAAATGTTTATGGGTCTCAGATTCCACTTACCATCAGGTGGCCTGAGTGCTCGAGTGCTTTCTCCTTAACATGTTTTTTTTTTTTTTTTTATGGCATTGAGAAGGCAAACGAGCACACAGGCCATTCGCATTCACAAGACTGCAATCCTAAGAATGCAAATGCGTTGCCAACCCTGAGTACTAAGATGGAATGCCTTTATGCTAGTTATTTCACCGGCTGTCTTATCCCCAAACCGGAACACAACAACGCGAATTCTGCTGTTCGGCGGTAGGTTAATGGATAAGATGGTGGACCGTGCACAAGGTCCTTCCACCCGCAAAAAACTTGAAATATTAAAAAAAAACACAATGATATAGTCATTTAAAGAATAATAAGTACCAATTTCACCATACGATGTTAAATTTAATCAATGTTAATCGACCGTTAGTTCATACATTTTGAGAACTGTTAAAGCTCTAATCGTCTGTTAAGTGGTTAACATCGTATGGTGAAATCGGTACTAGGCTTATATTTACTGAAATGTGAAACAAATTGTTCTTAAATTCACTTTTGTTGTCTATTTCCAATATTGACTTTGGTAATTACAACTGTTTTTGCAGGTACACCAGCCCCCGGCTGGCAGCGGCGGCCGTGCACGGCGTCATGGCCCTGAAGGGCACCGCGAAGGAGTTCGGCATCGTCACCACGCCCATGCTGCACTACTGCGTGCGCTGCCGCAACGACAACTCCTACGGCGCGCCCACTGAGGAAGGTAACACTTCTTCCCTTACTGCCGTAATACCGAACGAGGCGGCTATGTGCATACTTATACTACAAAGCTGGGTACAAATCTGAGCAGCTCAGCCTGAGGCATGCTCGCCCCGCCCGGCGAGCTGCTCGCGAGACAAAATAACCAAATTGATGCACATAAACATGCTCGGGTGAGGCAGTGAATAAACCGAATAATTAACAAAAAGTAGAAGGTATCTTCGCTTCGGTGGTGGAACGGCTCAGCAACTTTTCAAAGATCCATCGAGTGAGCGATCCGAGGCGCCTCCCTGAAAGACCACACAAGGGTTAATGGGTTTGCAGTGAGTTTCCTGACCACTCTTGCTAACTATCCCGGACCCGGTCGGTATGCGAAAATACACTTGCCAGCTAAAAAAGGTAAATCGTCGTCTTACTTATTCAAACTCGAATCTGCAGTGTTTTTTTGCTGTTGGTAAACTTATTGGCTCTAAGTATTAATGAATGAAAATGAAATTACCAACAGCAAAAAAAAGATGCCGATACGAGTTTGAGTAAGTACGACGACGAAATATCACGTGACGTCCACGTGCACGCTTTACCAAAGTGGCAGTTTAGCCTCCTAAGGCCTCTCGTTCAAAAAATTGGACATAATACGTTCATTAGAAAATAGACCTATTGCATACGAAATAAAATAGGTTTTCCTTTGTTTTTATGAGGGACAATCAAACTAGAAAATTGACTCTATTGCATTTGTAATAGGTTCATATTCCATTGGCAAATTTCGTTGTACACCCTTACAGTTTACCTAGAGTCCCAAATGATATATGCTAGCTGTGAATAGTCGTACGGCCTGCTTTTAAAGTCTATTCTACTGCGTCACACAATATTTATTTTCACTTGTTATGGTATAGTTTTTAATTCGGCCGCCATTACTGTCAACTAAATAAGAGCTATAGTAACGATAACATGCCAAAGGCAATATGATTTAACCTTGTTAAATAGAGGCTCAGTTTTCAATCGACAGTTCGGAATCGACCAACCGACAAAGTGACATCTGCAAGTGCATAGCGTCGAGATTGTCCCACACTTGCAGTTCAAAGAATATGTGAATCCTATATCGTAAGAATATCAGCACGGCTAGCACATGACGGCGCGCGAGTTATGTCGCCCGCGAGATAGACTAACTGTCTTTTTCTGACCGTTCTAATTAGACAATGACGGGTAGAGTATCTCGCACGCCGTCATGTGCTAGCCGTGCTTCTTTTTTTTATGGCATTGAGAAGGCAAACGAGCACACGGCCTCCTGATGGTAAGTGGAAACTGTGACCCATAGACATTCGCATCCACAAGACTGCAAATGCGTTGCCAACCCTGAGGACTAAGATGAAATGCCTCTATGCTAGTTATTTCACCGGCTGTCTTATCCCCGAACCGGAACGCAACAATTCGAACACTGCTGTTTAACGGTAGGCTGAGTGCCAATAGTTCTCATGCAGCATATTTTCTTGTATACGTACAGGATATTACGAGAAGATAGTAGGTGCCTTCAAGAACATTCGGTGTAAGCTACCCGTACACGGCGCCTACAATACAACGCTCTATGTGGACGGAGCCAACGGCGTGGGCGGGAAGAAACTCAACATCATCAAGAAGAGTTTGGACGGGGAGCTGGATTTGGTGCTTCACAACTTGGGGGGAAATGGGGGGAAGCTCAATTTGAACGTGAGTACTTTTGATATGGCAATGATAGTGATATAATTACCCGTGGTCTCACATGGTCGACAATTCAATTTTGAGTCCTAAGTTTTTTAAACGAGTGCTTATTACCCCTAAAAACATAGGTATATCATAATGTAAGGCAATTGGCCATGACCTGGTGGTAACCTTGACAGCCGGCGGGAGACCATATTTTTACATGAATTAAACTAACAGTTCATTAATAGCTTATTTTAATAATAGCAGGTGGCATTGTGGAAAAATATGGTGACATATGTAACAAATGTATTGAAACATTTAAATAAATTATTATTTCATTTTCTATTAACTTTCAACGAAAAAATAATGAGTCTTGATCTTTTTTATTCGTTTAGTAATGATTGGATTATTTGACGATGCGTTAGCCTAGTTGGTAGTCAAGCCAGCGGTCATGGGTTCGATTCCCGGTATGGGCAAACGTTTGTGTGATAACTGATAAGCGCGAGTATTTGTCCCGAGTCTTTTATGTTTACTCTGTATTTAAATATGTATTTATTTGTATAAGCATTAAGCTTAGTTTGGGCGTAGGTCTATTTGTATAAGATTGCATCCGACATTTATTTTATTTTTATTTGCAGTAGTTCTTTTTTTGCAATACCTTTTGCAGAAATAAGACTATTATTTTCATACTAAACGGAACTACTGCCAAAGAGCTATATAATTAATCTGTAATCGTTAAAATAGAGGTTTTATATGCGACTCTGTCCGCGTAGAAGTCGTTTATCGCTATTCTCTCAGGAACCGTCTAATTTTTCGGGATAAAAAGTAGTCTATGTCCTATTCCAGACTATTATCTATCTCTCTGCCAAATTTCACCTATATGCGGTAAGCCGTTCTCAAACATCCATCCAAACTTTCGCATTTATAATAAGATTGTATTAAAATAAAATGATCGCCAGCGATGAACACCTGGAAAGTTCAGCATAAGTCGTTGTTGCCAGTGCGGAGCGGACTTCGTGAAGGTGTCCCAGCAGCCGCCGGTGGGCGTGCAGCACGCGCCCTTCCAGCGCGTCGCCTCGCTCGACGGCGACGGGGACCGCATCGTCTACTACTACCTGGACGACAAGTAAGTCCAGAGAGATCCAAGTCTTTGTAGTGATGGTCGTGTACTGCCGTTTGGCCAAATTATTTTTCGTCAAATGTTTCATTTGGGCAAACGCATTTTTTTACGAAACTGTAAATATTTCAGGATTTATATCAGGACCATCGTGTAGAACCCTATAGGTCAGGTTAGGTTAGTTTTATAAAAATCGTGAAATATTTACAGTTTTGGAAAAAAAGCTTTTGCCCAAATGAAACATTTGACGAAAAATAGTTTGGCCAAACGGCAGAGATTCAGTGATGGTATACCCAAAAATGTATGGCCAATGAGGTTTCAAGTTCTACACGAAAAGAATCGGCGTGTGTGGACGTCCAACAAGGTGGACCGACGATATGGCTGAGGTTGCGGGAAACCGAAGGGTGCAGTAGCGGTCCTTGTGGCAAACCTTGGGGAAGCCTATGTCCAAAAGCGGGTGACTCGAAGCTGAAATTATTTTAATGATGATGGGGATAAAATGGTAGACAACAAATAATATACAGTAAAATGTGATCAATCGTTAAGAGGTTTGTGAAGCCATGCCTTAATCGCGTAGCTGTCAAAAATAAACCATACAAATGTAGGTCCGGGCGATAACTACATACATACATACATAACATCACGCCTTCATTCCCAGAGTGGGGTAGGCAGAGCTACAGAAATACCAACAACTCTAAAAAGACTTGTTGATAATTCTGTAACCACATTTTGCACAATCAGGCCAAGAAGTTTACTAGTGTATTAGTGACAGGTTGCAAGCCCATCGCCTAACAATACTACAAGCCCTTATTCCTTGAGTCGCCTCTTACGACATCCACGGGAAGACATGGAGTGGCACTATTCTAACCCGGCAACCACACGGGCTCACGGGGTCGTTCATCTCTAGTGATTCAATTGAGATAGAGGACATTATCATCGCATCCAGACATGAACCTATCATCTTAACCTAAATTCATAATTGCACCAAGCACTAGTTTGATAGATTATAAGTGGTGTCAGGTACTTATAGAAAAGTCTCCTGTTTCACGACAAAATGGCGAAACATTGTTTGAAACAATGTACCTTGTCTAAAAACTAAAAATAAGTTTGCTAGCAGCTGCGATTGATTTTCGATGCCCTAGATGGCATTATTACTGAAAGTTAGGTCGTTGTTCTAGACTACAGGTTACCAATGTTTTTATATTTTTCGATAGATGGCGTAGATCACAATTAAGTAAGTCGTGAATGCAGTACTTCTCATTTTTATGCGATCCTGGTAAACGCGGAAGCTAAAGCGAAATTCAAAGCGTTCCGATGCGATGTCTATGATCCACAGAACAGGGCCTCTATTCAGGTGCGTTAAAACGATATCGTGTTTGACACGTTTAAGAATCGTTTATGTCACAGTCGCCATTATTGTAAATGACATAAGAGTTATCAAAACGTTGACAATTCGGAAACAGGTCTAAAACGATATCGTTATAACGCACTTGAATAGAGGCCCTGTAATTAATTTGAATACGTTGTTATGAATTATATGATGCAGTAATATGGGCAACTACAGACAAAAGATAGGAAAAAAAACCTCCCATATTACGTCTTAGGCCGCAACATTTAAAATGTCATGAGTGGTGTATACCCATGATACAGATTCTAAGTGGTTTTATTATATTATACTAGCTTACACTTCTTGCAAGTCACTTATAGCTAAAACACCTAAAGCCGCGGCTACAATCTGCTCAGCATTCCTCTCATTTTGTCTCATTACGATAGCATTATTAGCTGCCATGTAGTATCCTTCATTCGTATGCACTTGTTGCAACACAACTACTACTACGCAGTTGTTCATTCATATGAAAATTTAAGTTAACTGTATACTGTCACAACGTTATGTCGTCCTGGTAAACGCGGATGCGAGAGCACTGAGTAATGCATCTTGGTAATTAATGTGTTTAGACTACGCCGAGCGTACGCCGGATGTAAGTGACGACTCCTACGATTATTGTGTTATAATAAGCTAAACAATTTTCTTGCAATTTATGAGTTGATTTGTTGTACAAATTAATAACGTTTCATCTTTGTGTAACCTTGGAGTAAAATAAGTTGCCACTTTTTTTACCCCACTGCGGCAAAGTGTAAAAGGAGGGCCATGTGTTTGACCTGTGTGTAGAGCTCGTAGAGGCTGGATGGATGGGCCGATTTCAACATGCGAGGTGACGTTAGTTTCGTTTTAACGTCGCAAGTGCCACTGGGTACTTACATTAAAACAAAAACAATATAGCGGCACAAAACATAAATAAAGGGTAGCTAACATATAGCACCTTCAGAACAATAGTGACTTAATTCAAAAACAAAAAAATCGTGTTAGGTCTCTATATTGTTCTGTAGTTGCGATATGTAGACGACATTATCAAAACATGCAATCGAGTTTTTAAAACTTGCTTTTTGTTACTTTTTTTTTATCTAGTTCGTCCAGTAATTAACTTACGCTGACAGGAAAAAGTTAAATCGACTTTGTCTTATGAGGATTGTGAAGCGATGCTTAAATCGCGTAGCTGTCAAAAATAATCCATACAAATTTAGCTCCGGGCGATAACCTTTCTCGCCCCTAAATCTAATCCGAATTCTGCCTCTGAAGCCAGCGGTCCTGGGTTCAAATCCCGGTACGGGCAGATATTTATGTGATGAGCGCGAATATTTGTTTCCGAGTCTCGGATGTTTTCTATGTATTTAAGTATATATTTCTCTATTTAAGTATATTTATCGTTGTCTAGTACCCATAGTACAAGCCTAGAGCTTAGTTTGGGACAGGGTCAATTTGTGTGACATTGTCCCCTGATATTTATTTATTTATTTATTTAATTCCACGATTTTTTAGTATGCTGTAGATATCATGAAAAACTAGGTCTGGACATTTCCGTTTTTTTTCTATCCAATAAATATTTTCCTGGAAAGGAAAACGTACAGACATAGTTTTTCATAATATCTACAACATATTCAAAAATCGTAAAAATCAGAAAACTTTTTAGGGGAGAAAAACACTATCGCATTTTGTATGGATTTTTTTTGCTTCACAGTCCTCTTAAACTAGATGACACCCGCGACCATGTGCGCGTAGAATTTATTTCCCGCTACATTTATTTCCGTAGTTAGTCGATTATCGAAATCCTTTTCTGAAGATATTCCCTCCAAATTTCAAGCCTTTTCAGTGG
Source organism: Acleris holmiana (assembly GCA_949316455.1). Classification (NCBI taxonomy): domain Eukaryota; kingdom Metazoa; phylum Arthropoda; class Insecta; order Lepidoptera; family Tortricidae; genus Acleris; species Acleris holmiana. The sequence continues at coordinate 11,201,823 of OX438784.1, forward strand.
TTTAAGCTGTGCCTTGTCTGTCAATCAGTCACGGAAAAGGTATGCATAGATCTGGATTTGAAACAAACATTTCCATACATTTTGAGTTTTGACACAGGTAAACTGCATCTGTGACCTGTGAAGATATGGTATTTGTACGCGAATGATAGATCCTGTGTTTTAATTTAACTTATGTAACGTCGATGGCATTTATACATATGTTTCGTTTGTAATTTATAGCTTTATACATTGGATTTGATTGTGTGTGGTTTCGACGCCTGCTGTCATGTCGCATCACTGCCACACAAACACAAACTGCATATTTACAGCAGCGCACGCACACAGCCTTTACAGGTGCAAATGTGTTGAAGTATCTTTACTTATAACTGCTGCACTAGTGTTGTATGCGTTTTACTACGCTAGGTACCTCCTTATCTCTCTTATCAATATGGACCTTTACTGTCTCTTTCTACTTAACATCGATCCCAATAAATAGGTCACCTAGTGTGCATTCCCAGATTTCAATCTCTTGCGTTTTATGCGATCCTGGTATACGCGGAAGCAAAATCTGACAGAGTCAACGATAGACAAAATAACTTCTCACCTTTTCCACATAAATGGGCATAAAGAGTGATTCTCCTTTTCCGTGATGCGGTGCAAAAATTAACAAAGTAATTAATTACCTAATGATTCCCCCAAAACTTTATTAGGAACTGTTTAGTTCGTTATGAAATAGGTCGTACAATTTTGGCAACAAACCATACAATTTCCATTAAAAGTTTTGGGGACACGTTGGTAAATGCCCTAATGCGAAAGCGAGTTTATCTGTCTGCCTGTTAAACCTTCGCGGTTAAACTCCTTAGGTACCGATTTTTGTAATCAGTTCGAAGAAGGAATGATTAGTATCTTAGTAGGAACAGTAAGATTTTTCCTTAATTTCTGTTTATTTCGCGGAATTTAGAAGTAGTCTTTATAACTCTTGGTTTAAAAGTGACGGATGTTTTATTCACGTTTAGTCACGCGATAAACACGGCCTTAAAGCCCATAGTAATAAGCTTCCTGGTTTCCTTTAATCTACTGGATATTACACGTGCATATTTGTACGTGTGGTTTGGATTCTGTCGTTCCTGATCTTTGATTTTATGCACTCCTAGTATGCATGCGGAATCATATGCAATGTGGTACAGTGTATGTGTGCTTGATAGTAAAATATTATTAAAAAAAAACTAATCTTAAGTACTAAAATATAATAATAATAGTTAACGAGTATTGGTTGAGTTATTAATTATAATTGAACGATTAATAGGTTGCAATCTTTTGTTTGTCTAGTCTAACCTACAAGACAAATTAATAAAATGCGGCCAGCCGTATAATATTTGACACAATTTTATTTTTGAAATTTAAAAGTGGATTTGTCTATCTGTCTCTGTGATACACGTTCACAGCTAAACCGCTATCAAAGCGTTAGTGATAAAAAGAAAAAAAAACATTAACTACGATCTGTTCGGACATGTTATTTAGTAAAAAAATACGTTTCTCAAAATAAAACGATTAATAAAAGTAATAACTCAAAACTCATCACATTTATTTGACAAAAATCCTCGCAACACAACAGACATAGTACGAAAAGCAAGATTACAGCTAATTAGAAATTTTGCAACTGTAGTGTGAAGTCCAGTTGTATGCGGGCGGGCATATACGGATAGAACACTTTAGCATTTACACACATACTAAATTACATTTGACTTAATTTAATTATTAACAATTAACAATCTAGACTACTATTCGTCTAATAAGTCAGTTAGCTAGGTTAAATAGTCAGTTTAAATAAACCTTTAAAATAGCTCAAGCGATTGTAATATTTTTAAATTTGGAGCCGACTGTATGTTGTACCAGTGTCACTCGGTGCTCCACGTGCTATCGATTAACATGTTGGAATAGGTCACTTACTCGTAGTGCATTTGTGTGCGTTTCTAGGCTACCCATCCCTCTCTCTTACCTCGACACCTTTTGATTTATGCGTTCCTAGTCAAAACAGAAGCATACGCGAGCTGGTGACGGTAAGGGGGACAAGAAAAGTTAATTTTATTTTTGTTTTAATGAACTTAAGGCGATCAAATACAAAATAATGTAAATCATCAACATGTTAGGTATTGTTTATTTAATATTATTGACGAAAAATTTGTTTAAAAATGATACACCTTCATAATTATGATCGATTGTTTAGTCATGGACGTCCCACCATGTGCAGGGTCCGTCCGGATCGCAACTAATCTTATCCTTAAACCTACCGCCAAGTAGTTCGCATTGTTCTGTTCCGGTGTTAAGATAAGACCACCTATGAAATTACTAGCATAAAAACAATCTATATTAGTCCTCAAAATCAGCATCGCATTTGCATTCTTAGGATTGCGGCCTTGAGAAGGCAAATTGTCGATGAAACTTACTGCGTAACTAACAAATTCAATAAGTTACAAAATGTGTCTTACTGACTTACTTGTTAAGGAGTATTTTGCAACTTATTCAATTTGTTAGTTCCGCGGTTTTGCAGTTTCACCGACGAAATCTCCAACTCAATTCGTTGCTATTAAAAAAACTTATTTAGATAATTTGAACGTATGTGTTATGTTATGTTATATGATGACGAAGATTCTATGAAATAGTAAATAAAAGTGGCCGACTAACGATATCATATCACCGCGATGTGGCAACGCCGCGACCTATGACCGAGTTTGTACGATGCTCTTCCATTGTATGCGTTCCTAGTAAACGCGGAAGGGACTGCCAATGTGCAATGACTGCACAATGCGAGCAACAATGTAGATTGTTGCCGTTGAGATAACATTGAACTTGTATTATAATTTACCCGATTATCGAAGATAGAGTAATGTTTTTAACTAGAGGCTGCCCGGATGGCCCGATTTCAACAAATAAATCGGCAAAATGAAATATATGAAAAAATATGGTTATTTTAATAAATAAGTAATGAGTAATGTACAGAAATTGCCCTAATCCCAAACTTAGCACTACTCTTTGTAAAAGTATAATCAAATACTCAAACTCCTAGAAAACATTCATAAATCAGGACCAGTTTGAGCACTTTGAGCTCGCCGCTAAAATATTTTACCCTTACCGGAATTTAATTCGAAACTGATAGGTCAGCTGAGCATGCAATGTAAGCTTATCTAAAATATTATTAGACCATATCACTATCGTAAAACAATTTGGTCCTACGTTTATTACTTGACGTCACTTGTGACTGGGATACAACAGTGCAGTCGAGTGCATACGATATGCACTCTTCTGTGTTATGCTGTCCTGGTAAACGTGGAAGCGTTTGCACGAGCGGGTTTAAACATTTGACGCCTGGGTTCTTTTTCATGCTTTTGAATTGGTTAGCACTTCCATTGATATTTGGGTAAGGACCAAATAGTTGGACCATAGTAGTTAACCATAGAAACAACAAAAGTGAAAAAAGTTCCTTTGTGACACAAAAATTATCTCTACAAATGTATGGTTAATTTTCGTGTCACAACGGAAAAGTTTCATAGAAATTTTTATTGAGTGAGTTAGCGTGGCCAACTTTTTGGTCCTTACCCATTTACTTGCGTAACTTGTTGTTAGTAGTTGCCACGTTTAGATGCAATTTAAAAGGAAATAAGGATGCATAGGTACATATACATTAAATCACGCCTGTTTCCCAGAGGGGTAAGCAGAGACCACTTCTTTCCACCTGCTACGATCCTGATAAATCTCTTTCGCTTCTTCCACATTCATACATCGAGTCATGCATGCACGTCGGTTTCGGATACATAAGATTTGAACCCTTAGCAGAATTTCTCCAATTTGATTCGAAAAAGTACACCTAGGGTGGCTCTATCTCTTTCGTCAATCTTCTTTCTTCCATTCTTTCGAAATGACCTAACCATGGAAGTATCAATCTTAGTCACTATATCTTCTTTCAGTCCATATTTCTCTCTGATCTTGTGATTTCTTACTGTATCAATCAGTTCCACACCACACATACTACGCAAAGAGCGCATTTCAACTGCTATTTCATAAGACTAAATAAGGATAAATAAATAAAAGTAACTTTAACAACTAACTAACTAACTAACTTTAAGTAACTTTAGTAACTTTTAGTAGTAACTTTCACATTTTAAATCTCCTCTTCAGCATTCTTTTCAACCCTGCAACCCCGCGCTACCTAAAGGAGCGGTTCAATTATTTTAAATCTATTAGAGCGTCCCAAAACCTTCTCCTGTCAGTTCCTTTTTCTTCCTCTAAATTTTACACAAATTCTTTTACCATCAAGGCGATAAGGTTATGGAATGCTTTGCCTGTGGAGGTACGACGTGCTAAGTCTGTTGCCATTTTTAAAAGCAAGCTAAAGGATTATTTTCTATCACTTCCGTAGTTTTTCTATTATCTCCCTTACTTTTTTTCTTTGTTCTATCTCATGCTTCGTCTGTTGTCATTGTTTGGCTGTTTTGGAGGATGTATGTATGTATATATTATATAGATGTATAATTATATGTATTTAGTATGTATTTATTCAATTATTTACTTTATGTATTTATATTTAGTCTATTTATAAATAGTTCTAATTTCAAAATTGAAATAATTTAATTGTTTCTTGTAGTTATTTAGTTTGAGTTCTAAACGAATTAGTTTACACCGCCTGCCATGAATTTGTGTCCTCAGTTATTTCTCTTACAAGGTTGTCTGGAAGAGATCGCTATTTAGTGGTAAGACCGCCTGTTGTATACCTATGATTTAAATGTACTGTTCCATGTCCTGTTTTAATTTTTTAATTTTTGGTGTTCAATAAAGAGTATTTGTATTGTATTGTATTGAAGTGCAAGTACTCCGCATAATTTAGGTTGCGCTCTGCATTAGCGGGTTTCAGAGCTACTCTTCATTGACACTATCTTTAAAACGCTTTAACGAAAGAGGTTATAGGTATAACAATATATATGTATCGACATTGAAACCTGCATCTCAAACATTATCACCTTCCTAATACTAGCCGAAAGACATCGACAGTTAGACCTATTCAAGGGATCTTCGGTGAATTTCAAACAAGACTGAGCTTGTAGGGATCCACGGAGGATGACATATTTCTAAAGCGACATCATAATAGAGTACATAAAGACATGAAGTATTAAGAATATAGGTGTGTTTTAAAAATGAATAAAGTTGATATCGAAGAGCATACTATAAGGTTTAAGTGACACTGATTCACTGTTTGTCTGTGTGCGAGAAGGAATAGCCAATCCATGTCGTAGTGAATGAATGTAAGAAAAATTTGCTTGAGTTTGTAAGAGTGTGGGTGTGTATATGTGTGTGTGTGAAAGAAGACGGGACTATAGTGGTGATTTTGTCTGCGGCCTATATCCAGTATCCACCAACTGCAGGATGAAGGCCTTTTGAAGTATGCTTATCGTTGTCTAGTACAAACAGCCACACAATTAACTGCCCATTAAAGACGGAAGTGAGAAAATGTAGAAAGAGATGAATAAAGATTTTACATAAGAATCTCATGTGCACGACCAAGACAGTTTCTCTCTGTTAATCTTCATTGGTCACTCAGCTGTGTGGGCGATTGTACCCATAGTACAGGCCTAGAGCTTAGTTTGGAACTAGGTCAATTTGTGTGAGATTGTCCCCTGATATTTATTTATTATGCCCGTGTGGTTGCCGGGTTACAATAGTGCCACTCCGTGTCTTTCCGTGGATGTCGTAAGAAGCGACTAAGGGAATGAGGGCTTCTAGTATTGTTAGGTGATGGGCTTGCAACCTGACACTAATACACTTGTACACATCTTAGCCTGTTTATGCAAAATGTGGTTACAGAATTACCAACAACTCTTTTTGTAGTAGTTGGTATTTCTGTAGCTCTGCCTACCCCACTTTGGGAATGAAGGCGTGATAGTATGTATTTATTTATATTTATGCATAGAGTGTAACTATGTTAATAGCAACGCATTCTTATTGGCAGAAACAAGATGAACCTACTGGACGGCGACAGGATCGCCACGCTATTGGCCAGCTACATCACGGAGTTGCTGAAGGCGTGTGAGGCGACAGACCTTAAGCTGGGGCTCGTGCAGACTGCGTACGCCAACGGAGCGTCGACCAAGTACATCACAGAAGGCTTGGTGAGAAATATGTTTATTGCCTCGTCAAAAAATACTAAAATAAGAAAGAAAAACAAGAAATAATGACATTTACAAAAAACTTACAAACTACATACATAATATCACGCCTTCACTCCCAGAGTGGGGTAGGCAGAGCTACAGAAATACCAACAACACTAAAAATACTTGTTGACAATTATGTAACCACATTTTGCACAATCAGGCCAAGAAGTTTACTAGTGTGTTAGTGACAGGTTTCTAGCCCATCGCCTAACAGTATTACAAGCCCTCATTCCCTTACCAACTAAAAAAGATAGAAATAGAAACTATGGCAATGGGTACCAGTCTCAGCATGTGCCAAGCGTGCCCGGCGCTGGTTTTCAGCCTGGCCCCTTTTATGAAGATGGTAGGTACTCGTGGGTACCTAACTGTTCAGTTTTAATTATTGAAATCGAAAAGTAGAAAAAAAAGTTATTTTATGAAGGTACATATCTATTATCTGGCACGCGCTGCGAATTAATATAAAGTAATCCTCGCGAGAAAAAAAAACAAATATAAAAAACACACGCACACAAGCAAAGAAAAAGAACTAGAAAATAAAAGAGACAACACTGTATAATTCACATAGATATAATAGGGGCTCGATTCAATTGCTTTTAGACTCGTTATCGCATTGTCAACAATACGTGATGAGAAAAATTAGAATGAGGCCCCAGGAATGTACACCCATTTTTAGCCAGTGAGTTTTTTTTTTAAATGCTGTTTTTCGCATTCAGAATTAAAAGGACAAGCCATTCAAGTTTTTTTATTTCCTTTTAAAATATCAATAGCCCAAAATCAAAAATGGCGGTTGTTTTGCGTTGAATTATCTTAATTGCTTTATAACCAACTAAAAAAGTAGGAAGTTCTACATTTGTAAGAATATTTTTTATAGCATTAAATATGCCTTCGCGGAAGCAGGGCGAACCTTACCCGTATTTCAGCGGCCTGCTAACCATCTCTTTTAGGTAATCTCCTGTTTCTCGGGCCTTTACAATAAATAATATACTACTAACCTCGTGAAACCTGATGTTCCATAGAAGGTACATAATCAAGGCAATTTAGTTTGAACTTTATTTTAACAATTATAAAGCCCATTTTAATTGGTTTAATTTGGCATTTAATAGCAAAGAAAATTGAACTTTATTTCCTTACTGGTAGATTCAAATTCTAACTCCTGCCTCCTGAGTCCTCAGGTTCTCGCTTGAGGACAAAATGCCAAGCATAAAACGCACCATATAGATAATTATTCAAGGTTGGCAATCACAATGTTACTACAATAGGTATTGGGTTTTACGAGGTTAAAGCATGAAAATTAAAAAGCTTATTACACGTTTGCAGAAAGTTCCCGTTTCTTGCGTCAAGACGGGCGTGAAGCACTTACACCATGCGGCGTTGTCGTACGATGTCGGCGTGTACTTCGAGGCCAATGGACACGGCACCGTCGTGTACAGCGAGAAGGCCAAGAAAACCATCAGGAAGATCGCTTTCGGCGGGTACGTAAAGCGTGGTTACTTGTTACTTGCTGTTGTATAAGATAAAGTTGTTTTCCTACTCTACAGCATAATCCTATCTCTCTCTTCTCAATGGGCGTTTACTTTCACTTTCTACTGATATCGATTCCGATAAATAGGTCACCGAGTGCACGTCGGGTGCAGATCCTAGGTTTCAATCTCCTGCATTTTATGTGTCCCTAGTATACGCGGAAGCAAATGCGGGCAGAGATGTTCTGCCTAAAAATGATGTTCTAATATTTTTTTAGCTTCACTTTTATGGGTAGTTGCTTTGAATCTTCCTTTAGTCATCGGATTGACTTGAATGTTACGTACCTACTTGCTACTTCGATGAAAATATGGTACCACCGAGCTTGTATGATGATTGAGCAAGACAAAAGGTGATTTTTGGAACTCCCCAATGGCTAATAGAATATCCGTTAAGTTGGAGACTTAGATCACTTGTGTTTTTTTGGCGTGTTTATTATCAGTGTTAGAATTGCAGTCGGTGACAAAGACATATTTACATTTTTTTAATCGTTACCAGTCGCATTCTACGGCTGTGTCTATATCCGCTAAATCCTAAACAACGCAACAGATTTCGATGAGGTTAACACCATCAGTTTGATAGTGTTTCACGGAAGGTTGTTATGTATATTAAATTCTGGTTTATGGACAAGTGTTATAGAAAACTCACATAAACCGAAGCAAGATGACCTTAATATTCAAACATATAAATAAATATTATTACATATATTCCAACTCAATTTTGCGCGAGCTTGTAAATATGAAGCTTATACTGCCATAAACAAGTATTTTTAAGTTGTTGGTATTTCTAGCTCTGTCTACCCAACTCTGAATGAAGGCGTGATGTTATGTAAGTATGTATGTATTTGGCTAAGGACCAAATAGTTGGATCACAGTTAAGCGTAGTTAACCATACAAACAACAAAACGGTGCTTTAATACAAAAGCGCCATAAAACAAAAACAAATACAATTCGATGTAAAACTTTAAGTAAATAGCGTTCTGAATTTAAATGCAACAAAGATTAATTTTGATTTGTGGCGCTTTTGTATTAAACCAACGAAAAGTGAATAAAGTTCCGTTGTGACATGAAAATTATGCCTACAAATGTATGGCTAATTTTCGTGTCAACGGTAACGTGTCATAGAAAATTTTATTGAGTGAGTTAGTGTGGCCAACTTTTTTGTCCTTACCCATTTGTGTTGCTCTTGATTACTGCCGCGTCACTGACACATAATTAAAATAGCACAGTTACAGCCCTAACGCCAATCGCAACCATATACCTAAGTTGGCGAATATCTGTACAAACTGTTGCTCTATTAAGTGTAACATAAATCCCTTTTACTACTCTACAGCGTTATCCTATCTCTCTCTTGCCAATGGGCGTTTACTTTCGCTTTCTACTCTATACCGATCCTGATAAATAGGTCACCGAGTGCACGTGATTGCAATTTCTACGTTTCCATCTCCTGCATTTTATGTGTCCCTAGTATACGCGGAAGCAAAAGCCGGCAGGCGACGCTATTTCTATGGTCTGATATGCAATCAATGTTTATTTATTGTAATAAATTAAATTTGTCACTTCTATTACATTTATCACTTACAATTTTGCATAGTTATGTGCTTTTGATACATACATAACATCACGCCTTCATTCCCAGAGTGGGGAAGGCAGAGCTACAAAAATACCAACCACTCAAAAAATATTCGTTGGTAATTCTGTAACCACATTTTGCACAAACAGGCTAAGATGATTACCGGTATATTACTAGTGACAGGTTGCAAGCCCATCGCCTAACAGTACTTCAAGCCTTTATTCCCTTAGTCGCCTCTTACGACATCCATGGGAAGACATCACTATTCTAACCCGGCAACCACACGGGCAACAGTGGACGGCCACCTTTCACAGGAGCTTGATTTACTCCTAGCTCCTTAATGACTTACGGCCGACCCCTATATTCAAACCGCGGACAGGGCCTCTATTCAAGTGCGTAAAAAAGATATCATGTTTGACACGTTTAAGAATCGTTTATGTCACAGTCGCCATTTTTCTAAATGACATAAGAGATATCAAAACGTTGACAATATGGAAACACGTCAAATACGATATTGTTATTACCGTGTAGAATCCCAGCCCTGGGCCTCTATTCAACTGCGTTATAACGATATCGTGTTTTAGAATCGTTTATGTCACAGTCGCCATTATTGTACATGTCATAAGAGTTATGAAAACGTTGACAATACGGAAACAGGTCAAATACGATATCGTTATTACCGTGTAAAATCCAAGCGCTGATAGCCTTTAGAATTTAACACATTTTGTATGGGCAAGTGTCAAATTTCAACCCGAAGTAAGCCTTATCTATCCGCGGTTTGAATATAGGGTTCGGCCGTTATACTTACGTTACGATGAATTAATTCATTAGTTTCATTACATAATAAAAAATGGAATTCTATTGGTGGATTTTTCCCTCGCATACCGCTACGCTACCTCGCTCAGATCCGGTGGAAACGCAGCGTTAAATTGTCTTTCATTAATTGGTGATTTTATCATGCATGTTAATATTGCAGTCGGCTGCAAATCTCATTTAAAGTTAAAAAATGTGAGTAAATCTGATTATAGGTACTTCAACTAAGTTTTGCGCGCGCTTGTATAAATGCAACCACGTATGCTCTGGAGTATACATCGTAAACTGTTGCTTTGAGGCCCAACTTAATTGTGTTTATTGTGTAAAATGACAAGCTTTTTTTCAAACCGTAAAATAATGATACCACATAACTCCATACCATCTGACTTGTCTTATTTAGTAAACACTTTGATAACATCAAATTAATTTTGTCATTAATATAACCATCCATGATGTGAAATAAGGAAAATAGTGTTGCAAAATTTGGTCACTAGTGGCTTTATTCACCAGAAAAGGAAGTTTAAGCCAAAAACGATGCTTTTTAAGATTATAAAAGTGTTTACTGAATAAGTCAACTCAACTCAGTTGGTATGGACTCAAAGGTAATCGTGATGCAATCCGTTGAACTAGTGAATGCTTTAAACAAAGAACAAACCAAAATGGTACCGTGGCCCAAGAAGGTTTCCAAAACTGCTACAGCCCACTGCGTAAATGTCTTTTTCTACTCTACAGAATAATCCTATCTTTCTCTTATAAGTGGGCGTTTACTTTCATTTCCTACTCTATATCGATCCCGATAAATAAGTCGCCGAGTGTACGGGTGCAATTTCTACGTTTCAGTCCTTCGCATTTTATGTCCCTTGTATACGCGGAAGCAAAAGCCGTCAGAGGTCGATATTTCTACAGACTGTTTACAATGATATTTAAATCGCAAACAATTTGGAATTTATCTTACATATTTATTAGCTTTAATATATAAGTAAATCTCAGAAGTAGATATTTATTTACCCACTCATGGAAGGGAATAAAAAATTGCATACTTTTACGATTTTAAAGACAGTTGTCTTAGAGTACATCCGTTGAGTTTGACTCTTCTCATATATTTTTAAGTTTCATGGTGTTCGATTGATGGCGTTTTCCTATAGTTAAGGACAAAAATTAACAACGGAATTTTTTCCATTCCGTCACGAAACTTCGACATATTTTAATATACTGCCCTCATAAGTCAATAGGCGGTATTTCAAATTAAATAAGCATAGCAGATTCAAACCTCACCTGTTAGTAATATGGTTGAACTTGCTACAGGAGTTTGGTCTGAGATGCCACTATTTCTCTTAAAGCAGTAATAGTTAATTTTCGTGACGTAATGTAAAAATTACCGTTGTTAATTTAAGTCCTTAAGTATAGGTTTTTTTTTTGGAAAATCCCAAGTAGGAGCGGTGGCATTGACTTGGTGGGAGAACGAGAAATCATCCACCTTCAAAGTGGAACATGTTTTAATTTTACCATATTAAAGCCATAGGTCCTACAAGCAATAGGTCAGGTCTACTTCTCCTAGTTTAATTTTCCAAGTGAAGTGGTTGAAAATGTCAGATGTCTGCATGTTTTAAAATCATTGTAACAATTTTGTTGAAATATCGATTCCTAACGGCTTTTGCTCCCGCGTATACCAGGGACACATAAAATGCAAGAGACTGAATCGAAGGAATTGCACTCTCTGACGTATTTATCGGGATCGATATCCAGCAGAAAGTGAAAGTAAACGCCCATTGACAAGATAGAGATAGAGTAGCGCTTTAGAGTAGTTAAAAGCACGCGATTGTTTGAAATTTTGGCATGCTTGCGGTTTCAATGACAGTACCATAGAGCTCGTATGATGTTCAAGATATAAGGTCGCCATAGATAGGACCTCTTTAATCGAGCCACTTAGTACTGAACTTCCATAGAAAGTGGCTCGATTTCTTCCCTCCCAAGTATAGATTGACCGAATTTGAACTCGTTCGACTCATCACTATCATCGGTATTAAAAGTACAGTCAGCGACAAGGGGCACATATGTACTAATATTATAAATGTAAATGTAACTCTGTCGGTCTGTCTGTTTGTTTATTACGCTTTCATAGATAAACCGCTGAACCGATTCTTTCTATCTCGTTAAATTTCAACAGTTCCCGGGGGTATAGCGATAAATGACCTATGAGGTGAGGACTGAGTCGCGGGAAGCAGCTAGTTGATTATTTAAAAAACATTCGAATATTTGAACGTTTAATAAACTCGACAGAATCTAAGAAAAATTTGCTCAAGGAGTTTAAAAGTAACGAATCCATTACTAACAATGAACTTCGAAAAATGTCTTTCGCTATCTTATTCTTTTCTCTACAATTTACTTATATGATTATTTTTAATTTGGAAGGATTATAAAATATAACAAATATGTATTTTAAAGGTTATGGATAAGTAAGTCTTAATTTTATTGATTAGAACACAATAATCAAAGTGGTCCTTGGTCGAAAAAAGGTTGGGAACTACTGGTCTAGTACAACGTTAATGTATTTCTCTACTCTACGGCGTAATTCTTCTCTCTCTCTTGTCAATGGGCGTTTACTTTTACTTTCTACTCGATATCGATCCCGATAAATAGGTCACCGAGTGCACTTTGGGTGCGATTCATAAGTTTCAATCTCTTGCATTTTATGTCTCCCTGGTATACGCGGAAGCAAAAGCAGGCAGAGGTGGTTCTGCTGTCCCATACAATGTTGCTTCTTTTATGTTATTATTATGAACTTCACTTGTATAGGAAGTCGATTCAAATCTATTTAATATAATCAATACATACATACATACATAACATCACGCCTTCATTCCCAGATTGGGGTAGGCAGAGCTACAGAAGTACCAACAACTCTTAAAAGACTTGTTGATAATTCTGTAACCACATTTTGCACAAGTAGGCTAAGGTGTTTACCAGTGTATTAGTGACAGGTTGCAAGCCCATCGCCTATACAAGCCCTTATTCCCTTAGTTGCCTCTTACGACACCCACGGAAAGACATGGAGTGGCACTATTCTAACCCGGCAACCATACAGGGTATATAATCATCGAAATGACTTATAATAAGGTACCATTGTAAATTTATGGAAACGAAAGGTGGCCATGACTGCTCAAAGGCTGCTTGCCCTCTTATTGGCGAATTCACTATGGTGTTAGAAGTAACAGGCGACCAGAAAGTATCTTATTAGGAATGTCTTTTGTTAAATCTTATTTCACCTTATTACAAATGCCAACTCAGTCTTGCGCGCGTTCGTATGCAGCTTAAGCCAGATTTGGCAAATAAAAATTGTAGAAGTTTTTGTTAGGTATATAGGTCACCTAGTGCACTCAGTGTAGCGCTAAGATTCAATCTCTTGCATTTCATGTGTCTCTGGTAAACGCGGATGCAAAGTCTGGCAGAGAGAGGTCTGCTAAAATATACAATGATTATTAATTATCCGTTTAATCACACGTACTTGTATATTCTTCAACAAACTATGAAATTGAAATCTTAGAAGTCGATTTTAACCTTCTTGTTTGATTAAATTTTGCATAGTTAAGCAATTCCTGTGACAATACAATGATATGGTACCGTCGAGCGGGTATGATTGATGGATGATGGAGGGAGACGGAAGGTGGCCATAGGAACTCCTCGGTAGCTCGTAGTAAATGCATCGATTTAGGACTCGTTTGACTCGTCTTTTATTGGCAAGTTAATCGTTAATGTTAAAAGTACAGTCGACCACAAAGTATGTTCATAAAATGTTAGTTTTATGAAATCTTTGTAATTATTTATGTAACATTTGTGCAGATTCGATTTGTGCTTATTTACTGCCACTCTCTTTGTGTCCCTGCCACACAAATCCAAATTGCTTGGTTACAGCACACGTACACACAAATGAGTTGAAGTTCATATCTGTACAAACTAGTACTCTAGTATAACGGAAATTCGTTTTACTACTCTACAGCGTTATCCCATCCCTTTCTAATCAATGGGAGTTTACTTTCTGTTTCTACGCTATATCGATCCCGACGTCACCTAGCGCTCTCAGTGCAGTTCCTACGTTTCAAGCTCCTGCATTTTATGTCTCCCTGGTATACGCGGAAGCAAAAGCGGACAGAGAAGGTTCTGCCAAACATTGTATTTAATATTTATTTAGCTTTACTTTAAGAAGTCGATTTAAACCTACTTTAACCCTTTAGTGGTTAATGGCAATATATTTGCCGTCACTCATTTTAATTTGCTAACAAAAAAGCACCGTTTTTATTTTTGTATTTTTAAGTATTAATAACCGAAATTATAAACGTACTAATCATAAAAAAATAGAAGTACTAAAATTCACTATATGATTTTGGACATTATTTTGCTATGTCCAGATAAGTGAACAAAAAAGTCTATAAAAAAAACTTGCTCGTTTTTTTTGAAAGTCATAACACTCCTATTTCAGAGATAATTCAGGCGGTAGTTTTGAGAAAAAAAAACTAATTTGAAATTTAACTTCCATAGTAAATTAATGAAATTCGATACAAATTCAATTGAGGTGTATAGACGTGTCGTAGACGGTCAGCGACAAATATATTGCCGTCTTGTAACCCGTAAAGTATGAGAACAAAAAAAAGTTTTATCTTTCTCAAAAATCACTAAAAAAATTATCTGTACTGTGCGTACTAACAAAGTTTGCGATTAATTATTTAAAAAAAATGTACGTTAAAGGGTTAAGTCATCGGATTCACTTATAATTTTGCATAGGTATTTATGCGACTTCGATGACAATACAAAGATGGTACCATCGAGCTGGTATGATGATGAGACAAAAGCTGGAACTCTTCAATGGCTAACAGTAGTTTGCCAAATTTGGACTTAGTTTCCGGTTTATTGGTGATATTATTATTTTTAGTGTTACATCACTAAAAATGTAACCGGTATTCAAACATTTAATAAACATATTATACATACTCTTTGGCTTTTCTCGAGTGACTGCAGTAGTAACTGCCTCTTTATTGCCACACAAATCAACATAAATAATGTGGACTGTACCTGCGTAATCTGTTGCTTTTTACTACTCTAAAGCGTATATTATCCTATCTCTCTCTTATCAATGGGCGTTTACTTTTACTTTCCATCGGGTATCGATCCTGAGGTAGGTTACCTGTGTACACGGTCTAGTTCCTACGTTTCAATCTCTCGCATTTTATGGGTTCCTGGTATACGCGGAAGCGAAATCTAGCATAGATAGTTCATAGTTTTACTGTTGTTCTGCCAAATGGGATAAATACAATAATAATTTTAAGTTACAAGCTTTTATTTAAATTTTCATGTTTGTTTCTTTATCAGTATGTTTAAAGTCATTAACAACAGAACATTGTATTAAAAAATACCCGTTAGTTAAAAGATAATAACTTACTGTTTTTTTGTATATTTTTGCAAAAGAAAACAGGATGTCATTTCGGAGAAGAATCAAAAAAATTGGAGTCTTTTTGATTCTCTTCCGAAATGTCTAACTCTTAACTTTTGCAATGTTATCCTGTACAAAACTACGGGGCATTTTTTAATTGTATTCCATTTGAAAGATATTAAGGAAAATGTTAGAACATCGTCAAGACCGTTCGCCCAGGGTAGCCCCTTAATACCATCCTAAGACGTCATTCGATGATGGCGTCATAAAGTGGGAACATGCTGTCAGCTGTAACCCAGACTCGTTAAGCAAAATATGACTGGTCAACAATCAACTTATTTAGTGACCTGCTTAAAAACTCTTTATCTATACATGTATTGAGAACTTTTCACTTCTCTTGCTCTAAAATGACTCATAATAGCCATGTATAGGCGGACTAATGTGATGCATTTAATCCCTATGGACTAAAGTGACGTTTTAATCCCTAGGGACTATAGTATTTTTTAAGCTATTGCATAGCTTCTATCGCGGGCCTTGAGCGCGGGGACCGAATCCAGAAATTCCGTAACGAAAAAACCTCACGCTCCCCACTCCGACGGGCAAGGAGGTGTGGCTTGAAGGCCGTGCATCGTCTAACGTCGTTTCAGTTCGGCAGTCTTCGACACGGCGTTGTGTGCGATTAGACGTATTGTACGACTCTACGAAACTCGCACGAATCGAGACGAGCTGCTCCGAAATCGGATGAATACATAAGCAGCTGTTTATGAGAAAGTATATAGGTGCATGAATAAAATAAATAAATAAAATTATAATTGCATAAGTTGATACAAAATGCTATGCAATAGCTTTACCGCGGCAGTCCCCGAGTGCCACACGTCTTTTTTTCTTTTTAATTTCCTCATAATAAGCGTTGGAAAACTACAAGTAGCCAGATACATGTTGCTATTTGATGATGTTGCCCTTCATGTCGGAGTGCGCGGTGGAGCCGGTGCAGGGCAGGGCAGGCTGGGGCTGGGCATACAACCTCCACCGCCGAGGTCTTCGGTTCGGAAATGATGTCTATGGACTATTTGTAATGGTCTAACCTCATTACACTGACGGGTTTAGAGTAAAGATGATAGCGCTATTAAATTGTATTTTTACTAATACGCTGTTATTACAAAAATCTTAGACACGCGGTAGACATGTTTAAAGTGACAGTTTTTTATGAATTGACATTTACTAAACAAATTTTCAACGGTTGTGTAAGTTTTAGTTATAGCAACATTATAATTTACGATATATATTTCTCGCTATCGAAGTGAAAAGCAAGAGTGTCTAACTCGAGACTAAAAAGCCATAATGACACTCGAAGTTCATCCACCCTCGCTTTGCTCGGGTGGATAATCAATCTACTATTGTGTCCGTTGTTTCCAGCGAGCCAGAGCAACGCAAGGCAGCCCAGTTGCTGGTTAACTTCATCGACATGACGAACGAGACCGTGGGCGACGCGTTGTCCGACCTGTTCCTCGTGGAAGCGGTCCTGTGCGCGCGCGGGCTCGACGCGCGGGGCTGGATGGAGGCCTACGCGGACCTGCCGTGTCGCCAGCTCAAGGTCACCGTGCAGGTACAGTGTATAAACACTCACTGGTTTACTAATGGAGCATCTATGGGTCTATATTCTAGTTGGTAAAAGTATGTTTATTGCTTTTAATATGTTATAAGAGTTATGATAACGCTGAAGACAATACGATATCATGACAAAAGCAATATTGTTTTGCCAAGTAGAATAGATCCCCTAGTGGATTTCTTGTTCTCTCAGGGCTACACGAAGCAATAGATTTACATTTAATTTTTAATTAGGGTTTATTACTAACGGTTGCACTCGGAGATGTCAATTAAATTGAATGCTTGTTAAATGACGTGTTGGCTAAGTTCTATTTCTATGGCTAAGAAAGTGACAGTAGCAACATTAATCACACTTTAAAATGACGAGTAATTGACGTCTCTGATTACGGCAGTAAGAGTGCTATACATTTTGATACAATGGAACTAAAATTATTCCTAGAATTATGTTTTTACTTCAATTGGCGCTCATAATAAACTTTTATAGCTGGCTTAACAATCGCTAAAGTCGTCACTTCAAATTGACTGTGGCGGCGTCAGCGGTTAATGTATGTATGTAAACACTTTATTGTACAAAATAAAACAGAATACAATGAAGATACAAGAAAATAATTTACAAAAGCCTCCCTGAAAGCGTAACAAACAGACAGACAGAGAGACAGAGTTACTTTCACATTGATAAGTATGACCCGACTGGTTTCTTCTAGTTCTAAGTTAAGAGAATTGTGAAGCGATGCTTAAATCGCGTAACTGTCAAAAATTATCCATACAAATTTAGCTCCGGGCGAAAACGTTTCTCACCACTTAATTTTAATCTGATTTCCACGATTTTTTAAAATATATTGTAGATATTATGAGAAACTAGGTCTCAAAAATCGTAAGTTCTGACAACGTTTAAGGGGAGAAAAACGTTATCGCTTTTTGTATGGATTTTGTTTGCTTCACATTCCTCTTGAGTAAAAAAAAATACATTCAAAATTCGACGTATTTTACCTATGTGAAATCTATAACTTTTTTCCAGGACCGTAACGCGATAGCGACAGCGGACGCCGAGCGGCAATGCACAGCGCCCGAGGGTCTTCAGAGCCGCATCGACGAGCTCGTGGCCGCGTACAAGGACGGGCGGGCCTTCGTGCGCGCCTCGGGCACCGAGGACGTCGTAAGGGTGTACGCTGAGGCTGATACACAGGAGGTAAGGACCTATTGAGGGACGAACTTGACTTTGCCGTTGAAAAACTGTTGTCTCGATACATCGACATAGGTGGCGATTAGTTTACCAACTGCATAAAAGAGTGCCGTATCCGTCCCGACTCCGGTGGAGTGCCCAGTCACGTATGCGTCCACATTAAATCGTATTATTTTAAAGTGGACTTTACCACCTTTAAATTTGCTTGTAGAAAAATCGAAAAATCTTCTATAGATAATATTCAGTAGTTCGAAACATGGAACCAATTGAAGCGAGGAGCGTTTAAACTCTGTCACGTGACACCTGTGACGTCATGGCCCGGCAGACGACGGGTACAAGTGTGCGAGCCTCTCAGGCATACGGAAGGTTACATGTAAAGTGGGGATGGTTTTTCTTTTCGCCTACTCCATGATGTGGAGTATCGTTGAATAGGTCTTTCACAAATGTTTTGACCCAAACTTATTAAAATACTTAAATGGGAATGAGCTTAAAACACTAAGTGCTCAAAAAATGTAAAGCGGTCAAAGTAAATATGGTAGCTCATAAGTTCCGAAAATGTATAGCGCAAATCAAAATAACACTCTTCTGAGCTGTACAAACGAAGACACTGTTAACTGGACCACCCATAGACTTTAATACGTTGCGATAAGGTATATGTTCGTTTGTAAATGTACAGTTAACATCGCTTTATACCTGCAGCCTGTGGGCTAACGACACGCAAAGGTCTATCAGTGACCTTCGAGTCCAGAATAACGCGTTTAGGGATAATTACCAACGCTCGGCAAGGGTGAGCCATTTTTACGTCATTAATGTCAAGTGTAGATACTAATATAGATACACCTTAAAGATAAAAAAATAAAAAAACTTTATCAATTATTATTAAACTAAAATGACAATGCATTATGTACAAAACTTAGGTTGTAAGTTTTTTATGTGTTCTAAATTTTCGTTGTTATTGTAATAAATAACTATATAACTTTTTCTATATTTTCAAATTTCAACGCATTTCTTCTTGAGTTTAATATCAGATTTGATATAACATATCATACCTTTTGTTTGCTAAAAAACCTTGCTAAAAAGTTCATTTCTTTTGATGGCGACGTAAATGTCGTAGCAGAAAGGCAGCCTAAACACAATAATTACATTAGTTATTAAATTACACCACATCTACCATCGAATGACAAGGTATGTCCATGTTATGCAAACTGAGAACAGCTCACCCCTGCTGAGCTCTGGTAATTACTATAGATTAATCATTTGTTTTCAGGCGGCCGACACGTTGGCGTCACAAGTCGCGCAAGCCGTGTTCGACCTGGCTGGCGGAGTCGGGGACCGCCCTGCGCTCGTCTAAGCTATCAACATAATTAGGGGACAAGATGAGTGCCCATAGCTGTCGTGATTCTAGGTGTTTATTGGGTTGTTTACGCCCACCCATTTGGTAACGACATCGGTAAAATGGGTATTTATTGACTTGATGTCTATGGTGATTGAATGGGACGATTGGGTAAAGTCAGTCAGGGCAAGTGCGTCTACCAATGATATTTCTTGAAGCAATATGGCATTCGAAATTGATTCCGAAACCACTGTTTGATTAATAGGCACTTTAAGAAGCGCCAAATACTATTAGTATATTACTAAGATGTTTTGGCGGTTCTCTGCCTTTTCGCCGACAAATCTTTGACAAATGCATCGTTTTGCAACCTATTCATTTGCCAACTCGCTTTTTTTCTGTAACTACAAATATTTCAGGATTTTTATAAATATAAAACTAACTTACCTAACCTATAGGGTTCCAATACTTCCACTCGATGGTCTCAAATAAATCTAGAATTATACAGGGTGTCTGACCAAAATAAAAATTACCTATTTTTTTAAAGTCGTAGAACAAAAGGAGTTCCGTTTGAGGTGTAGAATCGATCCCTACATATAAAGCCCCATGGTCAGAGACACCTTGTATATAGTTACGGTTTTGGTAGATGCAGTTTCCCCTTTTATTCTAAGGGCGCACCCGTTATTTAAAACAAAGGTGAAATGGGTTAGGACTCGACTGCTAAGTAGAGGTGAAAAACAGGTATTTATCCACCTCCCGTCTCTACTTTGCTTTTGTAAATATTGAAGCCAAATCGATTGCTAAGTTTAAACTAAGAATGTAAATGCGTTGCGGAATTGTATTGTGACTGTCACAAGGTAGTTTCCAAACAAGCAGAATAGGGCAGAAGACTTGCATTCTATAAAAGCTAACGATTAGAGTGATCTGTCATAAATGTATGAAATGAGAGGCGAACGCACGGCAGCTTATGTCAAACCTATTACTTTTTTGTTTTAGCAGTTGTTAAAGTTTAAAGAATGCAAATTGTCTAGGCTCTGAAATTTGGACTACAGCCCTGTAGTCCTAATAACGGACTTACCCGTGGTCGTATATTTTTGAATGTGGTAGTTTAGGAATCGTTCTCAAATTTGAAAGACAGAAGCAATTCTGCTCAGAATGACCTGAAGGTATAAAGAATAGTCATGCAATGACTTTAATGTAGCTAACTAATATAAAATTGGTTGATTTATTAAAAATTGCTGGACTGTAGAAATAGGATTTAACTTCTTAAATGCATGCCAATTTATTTGCGTAGCCAAACATGTTTCAGTTGTGCACGTGATTTTTTTTAACGCTAAAGTGAATGTTTTATAAGTTTATATTGCATAATGACATCCAAGTTGTTAATCAGTCAAACAATTTAATTGTGTAGTGATACGGCTCATTATTGTTTAACTGTTTAGTTAAATTGGTGCGAATCTACTCACTGCCTTTATTCCTAGATTAAGTAGTTTATGAATAATCGACAGGTTAGAATTTTAGATAGTTCTTATATACTAACCGTTAAGTCCGAATTTAAACCCTAAAGTATACAGCATTAGGCATAAAACCTTATTATAAACTTTTGATCCCCAAGATTTTATCGAAGTGATGAAACTTTGCATCTGTCACTTTTACTGTCCGAAAGTTGGATAGAGATAGATATAAAGTCAGTAGCATCGGTGTTACCCAATTAACCATGTTTAAAATATATTCTAAGTCAAACTAATGATCAATGATAACTTGAGAGTAATTGTTTGTAATTTTAACTGATACGTCGAATGTTGTGTATATTTAGTCAATATTTTAAAATTATTAATCTAATTTTACTAGACGTGAATTGTACTTTTGATGGACCAATGTTTTTTTTCTTGTTAACCTTTTAATTGACATTTATCGTGTTAAACAAATTTAAGTATTTGCGCTTAAGCGTATAGGTTGCTAATACAATTCAATATGGCTATAAAATAATAATATAATATTTTACTTTGTGAAACGATGGACTTGAGCATTAGCTTCTAATATGCATACCACGGTCAATAATTTTAATGTTAATTCACTATAGATAGAACCCTCTCGGAGAAAGCCTATGATTAGTTTTTCCCTAAGTAATTTATTTCTCATGGACGCTGTCGGTATGAGAGGGTTCTTAGTATTCAGAAATTTAAGTTGACGTCAATTCTCGATAGTTTTCGAAAATCGCTAGCGTTAGCGCTACGCATCTTGTATAAACTCCAGGGTAATACAAGATGCAAAAGCTTCTAAAGCTGGGTACGAATCTGAGAGCTCAGCCTGAGGCAAGCTCGCCCCGCCTCGGTGGTGGGACAGCTCAGCAACTTTATCAAATTTGTACGTGCCTTGCCGTCAGACAAGTTAGAACTTGTGGTTCTGCTTGCGGAGCGCTCGGATTCACGTCCAAATTACGCGAGGCTCGCACACTGAGGCGCCTTCGAGCACGGCCAAAAGACCGACTCGGCGGCTCGCCGCGCCCCGCTCGCAACTCGCGCACAGCGCGTGAGCGCGTACGAGTTTGAGCAAAATAGATGAGCCGTGCGTGCCTCAACCCGAGGCTGCTCTAATTCGTACCCACCATTACGTGTCTGTTTTCTATCGGTTCGAAATGCACGAAACTGTCATATGGAGATGGCGTTCGGTTCTAAAATCGCTATTAACGTTATCTATATTGACTAGGCACTAACTGCGCATTTTAAAGGTGACGAAATCGTTTAAACTGCGATAATATTATTATTTGTAGAAGAAGGGTGTCTCTCGTGTTACCATTGAGGCATGTTAGGCATTCCATCTAACGAATTGAGAACGCATTTGCTGTCTTGAGATTGACATCGTAAGATTGCAATCTTCAGATTGCAACTCGTTTGGCTTCTCATTGCCATAAAAATCAACGACCTATGTTAATCGACTTGAGCGACATGCATGACATATTACTGCTCTGTTGATAAGAAATCTATTTTATTGGAATTGAATTTAAGCTTAACTGATTATTTTTAGTATTTGTTTCGTCTTCGCCGATATAAATGAATATTGTTTTGTGATATAGATAATAATTTCATATTGCATTTTATCAACAAATCAGTATCATTCACCAATCTTATGAGGTGCTTCCCAATTAAATGAAGATTTTTCATTTACCCATTTAATGCTTATTACAATTATATTGCACTGAAAGTATAGTTTACTTGAATTAAATACTAATTTGAGAACAACAGGTGAACTTAATGCCTAATTGCATTCTCTACCAGTTGACCTTTGGTCAAATCTGTAAATTGTAGACTGTGCAATATTGTACATTTTTTTGCCAAAAAATTAAATAACCTTTCTCTGTGTACTTTTCTAGTCTGAGTTAAAAATAAAATATAAAATAAATATGCGCTAATATAGGTATTGGGGTGTTTTCAATTACCTAAATTACTTGATATTCAAATAATAAGCAAACTTACTTTTCTAATGCAACATTATTATTACGTGCAAAAAAAGCCTTTAAAATCTACATTTAATTTGGAAGCTAAGCTATTCATGTCATAGTCCTATTTTAACATTTTCTTCTTTCTTTGTGTTACACTCGCTCAAACCCGTAAACTAACTTGAGTGACATGCCCTACCCAAAACACCACAGTAGACGACACGTTGGCCTAGTTGGGAGTAATCCTGCCTCCGAAGCTTGCGGTTCTGGGTTCAAATTCCGGTAAGAACAGGTATTCGTGTGTTTAGTGCCCATAGACAAGCCTAGAGCTTAGTTTGGGAATAGATCAGACGTTTGAGATTGTCCTCTGATATTTATTTATTTATTATATTTAGGATGCATCAGAAATTACCGCTTTGTCAGACTGACTTATCTTTAGACGTGCAACTTACTCAAGGTTACATTTTATTACGGCCCCTACCATGAGTTGGTCGTACTTTTCAAATTTCCACAGACGATATTTCTTCCTGCTTGTACATACATACATAATATCACGCCTTCGTTCCCAGGGTGGGGTTGGCAGAGCTACAGAAACACTAACAACTGTAAAAAGACTTGTTTATAATTCTGTAACCACATTTTGCAAAATCGGGCCAAGAAGTTTACTAGTGTATTAGTGACAGGTTGCAAGCCCATCATCTAACAGTACTACAAGCCCTTATTCCGTTAGTCGCCTCTTACGACATCCATGGAGTGGCACTATTCTAACCCGGCAACCACTCCTGCTTGTATGCTTCTAATAATAATATTGATACGCTATCGCACGTTGACAACTCTGTCTTAGTTATCTCTTATCACGATAATACGCACCGAGTGGCAAAAGGTCGACGAATACGTGAGAGATAGCGTCCGCAAAGGTGTCCTTACTAAAAATATAGATGTGCGAGCCTGTTTTGTTTCTTGTTGCCTAAAACCTTGTATTCTCGCAAAAATATTTAGATAATAAAATGTGGATTTCTATTGCGATTATTGACTTTTGCATTGCCGTGACGAGTTAGATCTTTATCACACCACAAATAGAACCGATATGCCAAACAAAACATTGTTATCGTTTTTATGTCACATGATATCACTTGATATTTGCCCTTAAAATCTCGCGCTGGTTACGTATTACTTGGTATCGGGACCATATTAACACATATGTAGCAAATATGCATGTAGGATGTTTATAATAATGATATGACCACCAATACAAGCGATTCTCACTAGTCGTATTAGTATGACATGCCAGTATGACCACCAAGAAACGGGGCATCTATCTGTACCTAATTATTAAAATGAAAATTCAATTAAATTCATTTAATTATCGAACAACGTACATTCTATACTACTATTTTGTTATGCTACAGACTGACTGGCAGCTACTATCTCTTTCGCACACACCATTAAAATCCACTTATTACTGGTTTAAACTAGTTGCAAACCAAAAAAGGACCTGACTATATGGCAAAGAACAAACTACGACTTTCTCACACAAACGTCAATTTACTAAACTTGGTTTTTTTATCGGGTTACCTTCGTTTCGTCAAAAAGTTTTTGTTCAAATGTTTCGTTTCCCAAATTTGCAGGCAGGCTCCCTTTTTCATCGATACCATGCCGTTTTTATCAAAGGGCGACTTGCCGACGTAGAATTTAGTACAAAATTGGTTTAAAACATATCACAAATGTGTTATTATATAGAGATGCTTGTTATATGCCTTGTTTACTTATAATTGGCCAGAAATATAATTAAAAGGAATATTTACAAATCGACTGACACTAAGTACCAAAAGATGGTTTACTTTCAGATGATAAATATTAGTTTTTAATTTGAATATAATCTTTATTGTCATATGCTTAATATCTTATTTTTAATACAAATATTTTTGTTAGTTAACTTTTACTACCTAAGTACCAATTTCACCATACAATGTTAAATTTAACCAATGTTAATCGACTGTTAGTCGTGAATAGCATTGTATGGTAAAATTAGTACTAAGGCCGAGTTGTTTGATAAATAGTTAGCTGAACTAATGGTTAATATACGAAAATAGAATCGAAAATTTGACACATTACCTTGAGATTTAACCATTAGTTACGATTTTTAACATTTAGTTTAACTACTGATCAAACAACAAACCCTAAACGTCTTAATTTTTATATCCGGTCAATCAAGCATAAAAGTTATTTACTGTAGTTATAATCAAATATATTTACATATATTACAGCTTTATTAATTATATATCACAAATCTTAACTATTTTCGTGTGCAATCAATTGTGTTCGCTATTGTCGTAAGGAGCGGAATTCTGAGTGTGTTCTTCTGTTGTTAGGGTAATTTGAAACATCTCTCTCGCACGATTCTGCCTTGTCTGAAGTGTGAGCGAGATCCGAATTCTTGTACCTGTACCAAGTATAGTATGTTCAAATGTACTTGTTATATAAATGTAAACAAATTTCTAACCTTAACCTACTTAATATATGTTAAGAAGCATACCATGAGACAAAATTCGAAATTTATTTTTCCGAATTTATATTGCGGTAGTTATTTTAAATGTAACCTTTTTAACTCTATGAAGGTTTTTTTAGGTTAGGTTAGAAGAACGTTTACCACATACACAGACCTCTATTTCACTTTCTTCAACCATATCGTTATTATATTCTTAACATCATGGTAGTTCTAAGTCAAGAAGAATGATAACGTGCAGCATCACAAAAAAGTAATGTTTTCGAAAGCATATTGGTTTTAATAAGTGTAATAGAGGCAAAGTAAGATTGAACCGATTATAGGTACAGGGTGTTTCAAATATGGCTGCTTAAGGAAATGGGATACATTTGAAAGACTGTTATTTAACTTGGGGTGTAAGAAGCCTGTAGAAACACCCTAGTTTATTTTTAATGTTAATCCATAGCCAGCTTTGTAACGTCGCAGTAGTAACATTTTGATTGTTGACTTGCTCCTCACAATTTGTAGTAAGAGTGCGAAAGCTTCTGTTATTTTTATTAAAATCTATAATTACTAATTGTGTTATTTATTTCTCCTAAAATGTACATTGGTGTCGTCACCATTGTGTTCCTGGGCGGAAATCCATGGTCATCAGCTAAGTCTAAAAACCGACCATGTGCGAGTCGGGCATGAAGGGTTCCGTACCATTCTGTATAGGGTCCCCCTTTAATTTTAATTTTATTTATTTTTTATTATTGTTGATAACAACCGCTATAGAGCGGTAATATAAAAACAGTGTGAAAGTGTCTACTTACGATTCATGCAATACAGCCCGCTGGCCGCTGGTGGACAGACTGACGGAGAGCGAAGGCTTGGTAATATGAACGCTCAGGTAAATACAGTGTGTAAATTTCATACGGGCATATATTTTAACAACAGTTAATATACACACAAATTAACGTAAAAACTTATGTAACAGCAATATTAGTTGTATTTTATTTTTTCTTGCTAATTAATTCCGCATGCAATGCTTCACACATTTCGACAATTAAATTAAATCGTTTACGTAAAATCTTTTTGTAAAAGGAAGGTTCACGTGCTCATTTTACTGCGCCTTAACGCTAAAAGTTACTAACAAAATATCTTTCGAAATATCGTTAACTACGCCTGGTTAAAATATATGGCCGTACGAAATTTACACGCTGTATATCTGACAATTCCCACAAATTCACCTAGTTCTAAGAGATTCCATAGACCTCATTTAAAATGAGTAAGGTGGTACGGTATTTATTGTAACCAGAAGCGCAGTTTCAGGAAAAGTCTCATAGATGGCGCTTACGCGTACAGTGATTTTTCTTGTCGGGGGCGGTGGCCACTTCTTCTTCCGCGTGTACTAGGATCACATAAAATGAAACGGTCATTCTCGGGGCGAGGGATGAGGGAG
The DNA here is from genome assembly GCA_949316455.1 of Acleris holmiana. Classification (NCBI taxonomy): domain Eukaryota; kingdom Metazoa; phylum Arthropoda; class Insecta; order Lepidoptera; family Tortricidae; genus Acleris; species Acleris holmiana. The sequence goes on from OX438784.1 coordinate 11,228,822, forward strand.
AGGGATGGAAAATCTATTGATCTAAGCGACTACGGCGTTTGGGCGGTTGGGCGGTACACGCACACGGCCGTACGGCACGGCAGTACGCGGGCAGATTTCGTTCGTAGTGGCCGGCCGCACCATGATTGATTACTTTACTCTTTGGTTTCCGGTCTAGAACATAGTTTACATAGAAGTATTTCAGCTGTATGATTTTCCACAGAGCTAGGTTATATTTCAGGAGTGGTCCAAGTGGTGCGTTAAATTGTTGATGCACTATAGGACGGTTGGTCGGAAAAAGTATCTAATGATTAAAACCGTATCCTGTCATTTGTTATAAAACGTTTCACAAAGTGATTCATTTCACAAACATATCATTTGACAAACCGCCTTTTTTTCAAAAATTTTATTTTTAAGTTATCGTGTAGAACCCTATAGGTTAGGTTAGGCTACATACATACATACATAACATCACGCCTTCTTCCCCAGAGTGGGGTAGGCAGAGCTCCAGTAATACCACCAACTCTAAAGACATGTTAATAATTCTGTAACCACATTTTGCACAAGTAGTCTGACATGTTTACTAGTGTATTAGTGACAGGTGCCCATCGCCTAATAATACCACAAGCCTTTATTCCCTTAGTCGCCTCTTACGACATCCACGGGAAGACATGGAGTGGCACTATTCTAACCCGGAAACCACACGGGTATTTAGGTTAGGTTAGTTTTACAAAAATCCTGAAATATTTAGTTTCGCAAAAAAAAGCAGTTCGCCAAATGATGTGTGTGAAATGAATCAGCTGGAGAAACGTTTTTTATCAACAACAACGTAAATACATTAAAAGTCGACTTCGGAATTTTGGTTTATAGTTTCAACCATTAAAACACGCACACATTAGGCTGATGGTTCGGAAAATCTGATCGATCAGTCATTATTGCCCACTCGATTAGAGCCGTATAAATAGATATACCTAGAAAATAAAGTATAAACCCCTTATAAACGTGGAATACCTAACCTTGCGGTAGCTTATACCATGCCTTGTCACTTTCTGTCAGATGCAAATATAACAAATAAGTACAGCTAAAGACAAAGCATGGCATACGCTACCCCACAGTAAGTTATTCCACGTTTATAAGAATTATAAAGGGGTAAGTAACAAACTCTTTTTTTATAAGTTTTATAACCAAAAATTAGTACACTATTATAAATAATGTCGGGGTCTTCTGGTAACCTTCGGGGAGGGAAGATGGCCGATTGAAAATTGTCCGGCTTTTGATTTTGATTTATTCTTTTACTGTTTTACTCTACTCACTTGACATTGGCGAAATCACTGTGTGGACCGCCATTTAATAAAAAAGAAGAAGAAGTAACAAGCTGTCGAAAATCTGTCAGTCATCATCACGTGATCTGCTTAGGTATCGAGACCAAACTTACGAATCGCAATAATATGGGTCTGCATAGTTATTACCTAGGGCGTTTCCCTAAAAAGGTACCTATAGTCTAGGACAAAAAGTAACAACGGTAATTTTTCTATTATACGTGACGAAAATTAGTCATATATTTATATATTGCCCTCATAAGCCAACAGGCGGTATTTCAAATTAAATAAGCATAGCAGATTACAGGAGTTTTGTCTGAGATCCCACTTTTTAGGGTTCCGGAGCCGAATGGCAAAAACGGAACCCTTATAATTTCGTCATGTCCGTCTGTCCGTCTGTATGTCACAGCCATTTTACTCAAAGCCTATTGGCACTATATAAATGAAATTTGGAGGATAGATGTATTCTATGAACCGCTATACAATGATGTAGTAGAACTGAAAAAAAATATATTTATAGGGGAGTCACTCCATACCTACATGTAACTAGAAGACGAAAATTTTTTTTTTGAGTTACATCAGCGTGTGGGGTATTTTTAGATAGGGCTTCCAAAATGATACAAAGGTTTTTAAGTGACTTTTTTACGTAAGTGAACAGTTGGCGAGATATACGCCTCTAAAGTCATAAAAATTCTGCCTGGGTGGGTAGCTTTTGAACTGTTAAATAGAACATTCTAATAAAAATTACAGTAGTAGAACATACGAAATACTTCCAACCAAAATTGTTTTGAACACGATACGCTGCGTAGTTTGAAATTTTAATAGAAAAAATAAACGAATTTCAACCATGAACGTTCATCCCAGCTACGGAACCCTTCACTGTGCGTGGTCCGACATGCACTTGGCCGGTTTTTCTTTTATAGTAGTAATAGTTAATTTTCGTGACGTAATGGAAAAACTACCGTTATTTTTTTTTCTTGACTATAGGTGTTTTTTTTTGGAAAACGCTTGATAATATAAATACATACAGACAGGGAACAATCCAACACAAATTTAAATTAAGCTATGGGTCTTAGGGTCTTATAAATAATTAAATATGAGGGGCAGTGCCACACAAATTGACCTAGTCCCAAACTAAGCTCTAGGCTAGTTCTATGGGTACTAGACAACGATAAACATACTTATATAAGTACTAGAAAACATACAAGACAGGAACGACTACTTGCGCTCATCACACATATAGGGCCCTTACCGGAATTTGAATCCAGGACCGCTAGCTATGTAGGCAAGGTAAAAAAAGACTAGAAAATTATTATCACACTTATATTAGAGAAATACATACCTACTTAATTAAATACATATAAAACAGCCAACTCGACAACTGTTCGGGCTTTTATTTGGATGATATGTTTTTATTTGATGATTTTTAGGGTTCCATTGCCAAATCGGCAAACACGGAACGCGGGTTTCGTCATGTCCGTCCGTCCGTCCGTATGTCACAGGCATTTTACTGACAAACTACAAATATTTATAAATAATTCACTGCATACATGTTGTAGGTAACAGAAGTTAAAATATATTTAAGACACAGGTTTCTAAGCGAATTTTTTAGATAAATTCGTGTAAATAAAAATGTACAAATAACAAATTAATATTTTATTTTAACAAACATTACAATACTTTACATATCCAGAAAACCAGGAAACAAAAACTTAACCTAAATTTGACCCTACAAGTTAATTTAAATCTTAAAAATCTTTCTTCATATAATAACTTCAACTTTACTAATAGTATTTTAGAGATCAAATTACAATTGTTAATTTAACGTTGGCCTTGTTTCGTTATAAACATTAAAATATACAATTTTAATATAACATTTTAATTTATAATGTGATAATTAATTACAGGAATATTGGAATGTTAGCATTGTTGTAGTATTTACACCAAATGCCTGTACGTTTTAATTGTAAGTCAATAAATCAGTGTATGCATAGAGTAAAGTAGAACAGTTGGAGTATACAATAACCTAATTAGAAAATACTTTAATTAGCCTTCAAATAAAAGAGACAGCCTTAGAGACGTCTTCAATGTTCAAACCAGGGACAACTTTAGCTACATTGGCTTAAAATTTGACAAAAATGAGTGAAGACCAAAAAGTTGGACCACAGTTAACGGTACCTTGTTAACCATACAAACAACGAAGCTGAAATGTTCAGTTTTACGATGAAAATTATATTTACAATAGAGTACATGCATGAAAATCACAATTGAGTTTAATTGATCATTTAGGAGAATCGTAAAAAAAAACATATTAAACGCAATACACCAAGTTTTGACCCGTTTAGTAAGATTTTATATAGAATCAAAACTTGTTAAAAATTTCAAAACTTCTTTTAATGATTAGATTGTTTTTTTTCGGCATCCTCATTTTTTTACGTAACATTTTATCGACGGTATTGGCTTCAACACAGTAATTTACGAAATAAATGCAAATTACTTTATAAGGTCCTTATATTTTAAACATGGAACAACAGCTGCGACGTCATTCCTGTCGTCGATTTTGTATAGTGTTGTTGCAGGGGGTCTGAACTAGAACTTTTTAAAGCTTCATATCTTATGAAAAAATTACACGACAATTATTTCGCGTATACAGTAATTCCTCTTTTTCATAGCACTTTCCAGAGCGTAAGAAAAAAAAATGCATGTTCCCTATTGTATGGCTAGTTTTCGTCGTACATCGGAAAAGTTTAATAGAAAATTTAATCAAGTCAAGGACTTAAACCTTTCTATACAATCATTAGGTTCATTTATGACAGACAATGGAAAAAAATGAGAATTTTTAAATTGAGTTCTTAACTATGCACATCACTTTTGAAATTCACCCAATTGCCATTTGAAAATCTCGACAAACTTTAATCTCAAGTAATTAAATCTATCTGCAGTTTGAATATTAAAAACGGGTATGATTCACTTATCTTAACTGGTCGCAATACCCTGGTTCTTACCTATTAAGTTTTATTTGACACCTTAGATATATGGGTAACTGTCTGTCTATACTGGGTGATTTTGGGGTCATGATCCGGAATGGCAAAAGAATAAGATGGTCATACTGAACCACTTTCCCGATAGGACTAAAAAAAAAACAGCTGTTCCATACATTAACGGTGAATTAATTAAGAGTTAATGTATGGAACATCTGGTTTTTTTTTTTGGCGATTTCGTGGTTGGTCCCATCGGAAAGGTTGTTCATCTTATTTACTTTTGGCCATCCCGGATCATGACCCCAAAATCACCCAGTATCATATAATTTCATTCACTGTTGTTATTGCCACCTGCCGACAACGCTCCGTTAGCGACGAACCTTTATATGCTGTAACTCCTGCAACTTAATTATAACTTAAACTGATTTTTTACCGTCTAGGGATGGAATATAAGATGGGGCCCGGCGATATTTTTATGCGCATGGCAGCGGCGTAGTATATAGTTAATATATATAGTCTACAACATAATTTCAATAGAGTATTGGAAGATACGAAATTAACTTAAGTCATCAAGGAATGTGGGAACAAGTCAAGGCATAACACACACACTATACTCCATTTGCTTAAGTACTTAACTATCGAACAAAACCAAGTTAACCAATATAGTTCGTCAGGCAACATAACCAGGGCTGGGATTCTACACGGTAATAAGGATATCGTATTTGACGTGTTTCCGTATTGTCAACGTTTTCATAACTCTTATGTCATTTACGATAATGGCGACTGTGACATAAACGATTCTAAAACACGTCAAACACGATATCGTTATAACGCAGTTGAATAGAGGCCCAGAACAAACGCCAAAGTTCAACTGAGCAATTTAATAGAGACATGGCTTGTTTACATTAATAAAAGTACCTAAACAAGTGTAGTTCCAAGTAAATATGATAAACAAATCTACAATAATATTATAAAGAGGAAAGATTTGTATTTTTGTATGTTTGTAACGAATAAACTCAAAACATATAAACCAATTTCAAAAAATATTTACCATTAGAATGCTGAATTATCACAGAGTAACCTAGGATGTATTATTTTTTTACGCGGAACGAGTCGCGGGCAAAAGCTAGTAGCATATAAACTTAAAAAATATATATTCAACTTGTAATAGAAATGGTTCGAGATAAAAAAGTTGGACATATTAAGTAAATAGTTAGCTGTAGGTAACCAAACATCAAAAAGTTCCGATGCGCAACAAAGAGTATTCTTAAAATGAATATGGCAAATTTTTGCCACACAATGGAAAATTTAATAAAAAAACTACCAAAACATTTGATGTTTTTATGTAACAAAACAATTCTGTGAAAGTTGTATTGACATTCTTGATTTACATTTTCTGTTATAATTTCTCTCAGTTCTGAGGCCCGGTCATACTTTTGCAACACTAAAGACTAACACCTAAATTTATAGACAAGAAACGCAAATACTTGAGTAATAGTTATGTCAAAAGTCATACTACAATCGTTTTTAAGTCATTAATTTGAATAATGACCTTTTGTGTCTATAAATACAGGTGTTAGATCTGTAAGACCCTTAACACTCAAATGTTTTGCCCCACTCCAGGTGGCAGGTAAGATAGTGGTTGCAATGGTTTTGTACCCTGTATGAGGTTGTTTTACCCGTAATTCTATTGGTAATTCGTACAAGGGACTCTCCTAAACTTCGAATAACTTCAACAACATTTTGCTTCTGTACCATTCAGGGCTTTTATTCCACTTTGGTTAGATCCATCTTGCTTAGATATCGTAATCACACTGTTAATTATGTCGACCACTCTTACTGCCAAGTGAATAAGAGGTGTCATAAAGTCAAAAATTTGGTTACAATATCAAATGCGATCACATTAATGGTTAAAGAAACATAGTTGCTGAATTAAAATCAAAGGCCTAATACAGTTTCATGCTACATATATTAAAGATGATAAAAAATACCAGAATGGTCAATACCCAAGCTACTCTCACTTAAATTTAATAATTTTGGAAGATGGAACTTTTACTAACAGTAGAAATAATATTCATTGTCATTTATATGTCATTTAAATACAGACTGTGATAGAATACACAAATTAGAGCATGTTGTTCACTCATAAACATTGGTAATATGAACACTATGACTAATTTGAGCTAAAAATTTAAAAATTATGCTAATAAATATTTTCTATTTCTATTTTTTATGTAATACATAATGTACTAACTTCAAAATCAGACGCTAGCAAGGATAGAGATGTAAAGAACCGACGGAAACAATAGAAATTCTAGAAACACATGCTTAATTATAAACTGGTTCAGGTCGATACACAAGGCAACTTCAAACCTTAAGCACTTTCAATTACTTGTAGATGGATTAGGTATGTTTCATCTTGAGCTTGTTTATTATTAAGCATGCAAAATATTAGCGGTAATACTTATTGAATATTTTAACTTCTATTGGGCTTTAATCTTTTGTCCCTTTGCTGTAATATTTGTCATAGTGACAAATATTGCTAATACAATAATTGCTGTTAAACTTAATGGTAACATCTAAACTTTAAATTTTACATCTCTATAAATACTTATATTTACATTTTAATGCGACTGATAGTAAATATGTTATTTATGTATATAATATATCATCTCAATATTTAGTAGGTACAGTGTATGAAGTATCATGAAATGAAGGCACAAAACATTTGAACTTACATTATTCTTATTGAAGCCAATATACATTTTGGAGGCAGATTATTTACCTATTTGATAATTGCTTAACACATTTCTGACTTGTAAAAATATTCAGTTTCGTAAATCAGTTTAATGTTGGACTTTATCAAACTGCATAAAATTTATTGGTTTCAAACATTATTGCTTAGAATCAAATCAAGTCAACATCATTTCAGTTTCTATAATTGGACTTTACTCAGAAAATAAAAGTAAAACTAGTAGGGCATCCATACTGTTTCAATATAAATTTACAAGTTACCAATTTCATATCAATCTTCTAAATTTCATAGCTACCTAGTATTATATAAACCTAGCATAGCTTCGGCCCAAGATATGGGGATTGATCACAGTAGAAACAGTCCGGGGCTATGCTCTCTTGCAGTTCAACTACATTACTGCTTACTTTATTAATTACTGTGTAATACCCACACCTCCTTGGACCTATGCCTTCTATGAGTGTGTCATACGGTGGAGATAAAATATCAAAAAATGCAGCTGGCATGTCTAAAGCTTCAATTTCATGATAGTTTGATACAGTTGGGGTCAATATACAAGTCTCTGTATTCTCTCTACACACGCGGTCATGAGAAATTTCGGCAAAAAATCGCCTTTTAGTAGGCCTACCTTGCGCCAAGCGAGCCGCTTCTTGTTTCGCGCGCCACGCGAAGGGTATCGGGTCTACCTTCTGAGTTACAGGATACTCGGAGAAGCTGCGAATGTTCACAGCTCCTGATATTACTTTCAACAGCCCGTGCATGTATGGGTGATCGTGTAGCGGCATCTTGAACCCTGGTCGTAGCACAAAAATACTCATATTGATACCACTGTTCTGGAAAACTTGAATGTATGTACAGGGTGCCTTATTGGGGTCTTTCCAAGTGGCCGGCTCTAATAGTCGTCTCTCTAATCCTAGGTGATCGCCCCTCAATTGGTCCATCAACTTTTTGAGCTTCGACATGTTTCTAGACATTTCAGCAGTCGCCTTGTCGTTGAAAGTCTGCAGCGCAAGCCGGTAAGTCGCCACGATCGGCGGCACGCTGACCACTTCAGTGTGTGTGTTAGCTTCATCATTTAAATCCATATGAAATCTGACTATGTTGATACACGGAAATTTTTGTCTGATCCAAAATGTAGAAAATAATCTGCACGATAACAAAGGTAAACTGTCAACAAACGTCATTTTTCCGTATTGATTGGTTCCACAGGTGAAGTCTCGCATTCCAAACCAAACTGAAAATCGATGGGGCTATAAAGTATACTATATTTTAAATTTACTAACACTGTATACGTTCCATATTTTTTTCATCTTATTTTATGCCAATATTTTAAGTTTCTTCATGGTTTAATAAAAATAAAGCTTAAAAAATTGCCTTCCATAGAGTATATCTCCCTCCTGTATTATTGCAGCTGTGAGCAGTGACATCTAACGTCGAGTAGCATACTTGTCTAAGTGACATCTAGTGTCGATTGGCATACTTACCAAAGCGGCATCTATTGTCGAATAGGCGTACTATAAAAACCATGAACTGCCAAATTTGTGTTCAAAATGCATGAGAGGTGGCAGCACCTATATCTTTCATAACAAATTTGGCTTTCCTTTGCCTTTCATTCACATCATTTAGTTTCATTACTTTCACAAGAACGAAAACTGCTTTCTCATAAATTTTGCAGCTGTAGGTCACCACCTAAATAAAACTTGGTATTGACGTGTGGTCTGTCGTAACAGTAATGGACCGTATTTACCGCGGGTGGCGCGGTTGTAAAACCACTTAAATAAATACCTCTGGCTCGCATGGTTTAAACGCTATTTTATTGAGATTCCAACAGTTTTGTCTGTGTTTTATCGATGTGATTTAAACTGTTTATATCGATTAACTGGGAACTCTAAACATAGCGGATAAATTCATTAAACGTATGTGGGAAGCCAGCTATGATAGCCGAGGCAGCAAGCGGCAAAACAACTACGTACGAGTATTTAAAAACTGAAAGCTAAGGTAACAGTTTTTACAAAAAGGAAAACCTTAAAAGTCTGACTGACGTGTTTTATTATTTAAAAACAAGTGGTTATGTGGGACTCACAACCGAGAGTGCCAGGAATAAACAACTAAAATCCCATCGACTATACCCTCATTTTTAAAATTGAAAAATAATTTATTTTTCCCGTAAGTTGATTAGGATTTAGGTTAATTTATCTCGAAATCGAACAGGAAAATTATTTTGTTTACTTAAAATAGCACTGCTAAATCCTCTCAGAGAAACCAGGTTAAACTACTAACGACAATAAATCGACGGGATGATTATTAACCTAGCCGGCGAGTTTAAGTTGTCCCATCACAGACTATAAATATAATTTGAGGGCGTGCAGTCAGTCTAGTGATCCTGTTCGTAAGACTTCTCTCGCTCGATCGACCATTCGACAGACCATTATTAAGGAAAATAACACTTCTGAGACCCATAATAGACCAATAGAGTTTTTAAATTTTGATTTATCTTCAATGTTAAAAGTAAATATATAACTGTGTAAATATACCAGGGGACAATCTTACACAAACTCCCAAACTAAGCTCTAAACTTATACTTACTATGGATACCAAACAACGAAAAACTATTTATGATTATAGAGAAATAGATAGAAAATATCAAAGACTCAGGGAGATACTCGAGCTCATCACAAAATTATTTGCCTTCCATCTTATCTTATTTGGTAGGGTCCTTACGGATAGACTTCGAGCCTATGGGATTTTTAGTGTAATTATCCCTTTTTTTAGGGTTCCGTAGTCAAACTAGGAACCCTTATACTTTCACCATGTCCGTCCGTCCGTCCGCAGCCTAGCGCAGAGACTCTTAGTACTAGAAAGCTGTAATTGGCATGAATATACATATTAGTCACGCCAAAAAAGTGGTACAGTACACTGTAAAAAATAAATAAATATTGTACTTCCACTATACGTAACGTGGGGATTTTTTTTCTTGTCATTCCCATAGTGGGGGTGTCGTTGGATAGGTCTTTCGAAAATTTTACGGGTTTGGAACATTCATTTTTCGATTGAGGGATCCGTTTATGAAATATTAAGCTTTAAAGCGTTAATTTTTGTTGAGTCAAGTGCCCCCCCCTACAACCAAAACTAAAAATACTAAAAATCTGAAAAAAAAAATCTGTGTTGTCATAAAGGCCCATCTTTGCTAGGAGATGTTTAACCCCAGATGACCAGTGAACACTCCGGTAATGCACGTACGGTCACTACCAACTAGGCGAAACGCGTCGTCTATACATTATAGTATCTATCGTATGCAGGGCTGGGCAAAATACATGCTTCGCTTTAATTGAAATCTCGCAAGTATTTAGAACATGAAATACATAATATCTTTAAGTAATATTCTTATTTGAAATATAAAATATAAAATACAGTGATTTAGCTTTTTCATTTGAAATACAAAATACACATTAGAAAATACTATAATTGACAATGGACCTGATACTTCACTTAACATTGACAATTTGAAGTACAGTAAAAGGGGCAGGGTTGCCAACTCTAAAGATCGGCATATTCAGCGGTCGCCATTTTGCTTACGAAAGTTATCAGTAAAATGTATGAATGTATGTGTAAATGTATTTATGTGTATGTTTGTATTTTGAAATGTGTTTTGTATTTTAAATACTAACTACAAAATACTTCGGCGTCAGATATTTGAAATAAGAATTACAAGTAATTCAAATACTGGCCAACCCTGCGTGTGTTACATAACTTATCCCCACCAAAGCTGTATCAACCCGACTGTAATCAAACGGTTCCCCGAAGCCCACCCACAGGCGCAAGCGCACCTGACAAACAAACCGACGAACAGCAGTAGCGCTGTTCCGAGATAGCCTCTCACCGGGCGTAACACTACACTTGCGTGAAGACAACCACCTAGACAAGAATGCATAATGGTAATGTTAGCGGTTTTTGAAAACTGGTAAAATATACGGAATTGATCAAAAAATAATTGCTAGAACGTAAGTAGAAAAGATGTTACATACAATTTTATTCTTTTATATACTTTCGAGTGGTTTCTTAAAAGGATAGAAACGTTATGAAGTATAATTTGTTTAAAGCTATATACCAGTTTCTTTTTCATGACAACTTTTTGTGTAATCACACAAAGTTTGTTTTTCCATACTAGATGAAAAGGGAACTAGGGTTCACTTAGTATGGAGAAAGTAACTTTGTGTGATTACACAAAATGTAATCATGAAACAACATTGGCAAGTAGCTTTAAAAACATCCCAAGTTCATAGTTATCCTATCGATGTAAGAAACCACTGAAAAGATATTGAAATAATACATGTCATGAACTTCAGGGTTTTTCATAACATGGACATAAGGAAAAATTACAATACATACATACAGAACAACTCTAAAAATACTTATTTTGCACAATCAGGCCATAAAATTACACAACTTCCGACTAAAATTATCAATATCTCCGAAAGTACTTCATATAGGTACATGAGGATTAAATTGATAGCTTATGAGCTGCCCCCTATCACCTATTTCCGGCTTGACGTTGATTTTTGGGACACCCTGTATAGACGACACTATGAAATTGGGATATAATAGTGTCGTCTACATAGAACCGAGTAGAGCTCGGTCGCCCAGGTACATAAACTCGTAAAAGAAGAAACTGACAGGCTGATCGATCAACGCACAGCCGAAACCGCTGGACTAAGAAGCGATTTTTGGAAAATCATCCCCTAAGGCGTTAGTAGCGGGAAAGTAATTCTACGCGAACGAAGTCGCGGGCGTCCTCTAGTATAGGTATGGTATATACATACGAGGGCGGAGTGAAAAGTTTGGTTTTTTTTTTTGGTCCATGTAAATATTTTATGTTTCAACGTAGTCCCCATGTAATTCAATACACGTTATCGCTTTTCTAGCTTTTTGATTCCCTCCGTATAGTACGATTTCTCGAACCTTTCCAAACACGCATTGGTTTCTGCGATGATTTCTTCGTTAGAACCAAATCTTTTTCCACCAAGTCATTTATTCAAGTTTGGAAAAAGAAAATAGTCGCGGAGGGCCAAATCTGGAGACATTCATAACGCAACTCGTGGATTTTAGCCATAGCAAATGCACAAGTGTGGACCCGTGCGTTGTCTTGGTGAAAAATGATTTTCTTTTTCGCCAAATAGGGTCGTTATTCCATTAATACTTCATGAAATCGCTGTTACAAGTTGGCATAAAATTCGCCGTTAATCGTTTTACCGTTCTGGAGGTAATCAACATATATTAAACCACGACCATCCCAAAAGACAGTAGCCATAACTTTATTCGCCGGTAAAACTGCTTTGGCCTTCTTTGGTGCAGGTTTACCCGAAGCAATCCATCGTTTTGACTGCTCCTTGGTTTCTGGTGTATTCTGATAATTAATCCAGGTTTTGTCAAACCGTGTTTTTTCACAAAAAAATATGTTTAATAAGAATACGAAACTCACTTTTCTCCATGTTTGAAAACACCAAAGTAATTGTTTATTTAAAAAAAAAAAACACTTGTCGTGTGAACTGGCTGAAAATTTACGATTTACCTCCAAAAAGGCTGCATTACAAATCGACATTAATGAATTTATGAAAAAAATACCTCTAATGTGTTTTTACCAGACTTCTTACTTAGCCCTTGTTTATATAGTCATACTCACTAAAATTTCCAGCAGACATAAAAGTTATTAAATATTAATCAAAAAACGTAAGAAAATACGCTATTAATAGCGTAATTTGTATTTTTTTACATGTCTGTTAAAACTGTTTTAACTTATTTATTTTCTCGCATTGGAATAAATTTACCTAAATTTTGACTTAAATGCCACTAAAACACACAAACGAACTATTTGCTTGGGTGGGTAAATGTCTCGTGTCCCATGATAAACAATTTACCATTTTTCCTTGTAGAGTGTACAACTCGAGACTAAAACGCCATAATGACACTCGAACTTTATCCACCCTCGCTTTCTTTGGGTGTGTAAATATCTCTTGTCATAATGGCTTACTTTAGTCCCTTGTTGAACAATCGACTATTTCTCTTCTCTTTTTTAACCCCCGATAAAAAGAGTGGTGTTATAAGTTTAATTATGTTTATCTCAGTAATTGTGTATGTATGTGTATCTGTTTGTAGCATCATCCCAAAAGGACAAAGGTATAATTTGGACGCGGTTCATCGAAAAAATCTATAGCTAGTTTAAACGAAATGGTACGAGTATTAGCTAGGTTTCATGAAAAATGGTTGGGCCGTTTAGATATCACTTTGACGTAGGCTTTTCCATAATGACGGGAGATTAATCTTTTTAATAGTCATTGTGAGATAATACTCATTAATTTCAACTTTAAAACCGGGCAAGAGCATGTCGGACCATGCTCAGTGTAGGGTTCCGAAGCCGTTAACTACTACAAACATAAAAATCAACAAGTAATAACTAATTTTATATTTAAAGTCATTTGATGCCGTCTTAGATCATTTTAGTAGGTATAAACACTTTAATCGCCAGTATCTCAAGAACCAATGATGTCTATTTAGTCGTCATAGTTTTCCTTTTAAATTCGTTATATGTGCTTTCATTTAAGATTTTTTCAGTTATTTAGTATTTGTAGTTTTAGCTGTAGGGGGGAAGGGGGGACGGCGACACTTGACTCTAAAAAAAAATCGCGCTAAAGCTTAATAATTCGTAATCGGAACCCTTTATCGAAAAATTGATAGTACAAACCCTTAATACTTTTTAAAGACCTATCCAATGACACCACACACTATGGGGTAGACGAAAAAAAAATACATCCCCACGTTACGTGTAGGGGATATACACTATTTTTTTGTTTGTTTTTTTACATTTTATTCTACCACTTTGTTGGCGTGATTTATATGTACATTCATGAGAAATTATAGCTTTCTAGTACTAAGAGTCTGTAAGCTGCGGACGGACGGACGGACGGACGGAAGAACGGACATGGCGAAACTATAAGGGATCCTAGTTAGACTAAGAAACCCTAAAAAGTATCAAATATTACTGAAAAAACGTTGCCAACCCTGAGGACTAAGATAGAATGCCTCTAGGCTAGTAATTCCACCGTTTGTCTTATCCCCACACCGAAACACAACAATGCGAACACTGCTGCTTGGCGGTAGGTTCAGATGGTGGTAGCGATCCGGACGGACCCTACACTTGTCCTACCACCACTAAACTCTCCCTAACTAACCACCACTATCGTAACTAGTAAAAAATAAATTGTTCAAAGAAATTTATGAAAGAACTCACACCACTACGGGACTCGTATAGACCATAGAATAAGAATTAGAATAAAAGGCAACTTACAGATAGCTGATCCGCAGTCTTATTTGGACTCAGTGTTCCAAAAAGATACAGTTCTATAAGCTAAAATATCATGGTCGTACACTATTGCACACTGATGCATATAAACTATGTTTGTGTGCAGACATTGTATAGGCTAATCTACGACCGTGGATGACACCATATGGTGACTTGGTGACCAGTTTACACGAGTTGACATCGTGGAGTGTACGGCTAGTTTTAGCAAGAATTTGACTCTATACTCTTTTCTTTTTAGGGTTCCGTACCCAAAGGGTAAAAACGGGACCCTATTACTAAGACTCCGCTTTCTGTCTGTCCGTCTCTCACCAGGCTGTATCCCATGAACCGTGATAGCTAGACTGTTGAAATTTTTACAGACGATGTATTTCTGTTGCCGTTATGACAACAAATACTAAAAAATATTTTAGGGGGGCTCCCATACAACAAACTTGGACAGACGGTTGAAATATTCACGGGTAATACACAGATTTAGGTTACCGTCTTTCCTGTAGACACATCGGGAGTTAAGGTTTTCAAGGCCTAATTTTCTGGCTAAGCCCATTCCCGCATTAACGGCATCAGGACTGCTTTAGACCTATCACATAAAAGCTTAACTTACGCTTAGCTGCACACAAGCTTTTAACTATTGACCACAGGAAAGACATTTTTTGTTTTTAGGAGTGTGTACCCTCACAGAATATTTAGTTGTATATTCACTAAGAATGAATACTTAAAATACAATAAATATTTTAGGGGGCTCCCATACAACAAACTTTTTTTTTGCTGTTTTTGCTCGATCTTAATACAGACACCGTGTTAGTATAGATAATGTTACAGAACCCCTCGTGTGCGAGTCCGACTCGTACTTGGCCAGTTTTAAACTTATTGAAATTTTTGAGACAGGTATAGATGTGACGCTTTCGATTAAACGCTCCTTCTATGCCTAGTAGAATAAGATTCTATGGTATAGACCCTGTCAATCGAGGCTCGATTCGAGTATGACAAGAGCCACTGCCAAAACTATTCCCGTCTCAGATCTCGTAAACAATTTGTTAATAAATTTGACGAACGAGGCTGTTGGTTGCGTAAAAATAGTTTATATTAAATACTCTGCCACCGCGACACGTTTGAACTTCGATAAGTTTATGAAAGATGTTTATGAAACGTTTCAGAATTTCTTATTTATCTAACGTGTAGATAAGGCTAGGATAGTTTAGGCTTGATATATAAAAAACCTTGAAAGTAACATCTTCAAAAATACATTATGATTTGCGATTATTGTGACCTTAAACACATTATAACTGATAAATTTATAAAGCAGACCATGCAGAGCCAAGCTTTATGTAGCTTTAGCACACAAATATAATCAACCGATACTTACATACCTTCACGCCTGTTTCCCAATGGGGTAGGCAGAGACCATGGAGCGCCAGGTGCCCCGGTCTCAACATACAACTGTCGCTTCCTCTACATTCATCAACCTCTTCATGCACGTGCGTCTATTTCGGGTGCTTTAAGTATGGCCCTTATTCAGTACACCGCGAATCTGATCACTGTATGTGCGTCTAGGGCGTCCCCTACCGACATCTTCACTCACTCTCGCTTGCCATATCTTTCATAGTCAAGAAGCTTATATGTGACACTGGAGATTGCACAGCGAACAACGCTTTAAAGACAAAAAAAGTGATCTTGAATGATTTCGCTTATGTTTTTTCTCTTTCTTTAGGATGAAAAGAAAGGGACAGAAAACATAAGTGACGTCATTCAAGGTCTCTTTTCTTCGCTTCAAGGAGTTGTTCAACGTGCTATCTCCAGTGTCATATATAAGCTTCTTGTTTGTATAGGTAGTTGCAACGTCTCAACAGGAAACGGTTGTATTGTTAAGTGTTGCCATACAGCCAATATAAGGTTGGAATAATTATTTACTTTTTGAATTTTGCGTTTATAATCCATATTTTTAATATTCAATTTGTATCGCTGATGTTTTTAGTCAGTCGATTTTTACTTTTAAGTTAGTTTTAATCAGGGTTCCTTTGAAACCCAGCGTCGCGGCTTGCCACGACACAATTCTGAGAGAGGCCCTTATTGACCTAATGTTTGTACATTTACTTTTGTCTGTTTTTTATGATTTTTCGTTTGCATGTGTCTGTATGTACTTTTGTTAAATAAATGTATCTTATCTTATATCATTAGGCTTCATCATCATCAGCACCATAGGCTGCCAGGCTGCTAGGTCCACTGCTGCACAAGAGTAGGCCTCTCCCATTGCACGCCAACGAACACGATTCGTAAGCACTCTCATCCAGCTCTTGCCACATTAGGCTTATTTAAAGAAAATTAAATATAATTCGTGGAAAGCAAATGATTCAGAAACAAATACTACATTTAACATTTCCGGTGACCGAACCCGGGACCGGTATTACGATATGTGAAATCCGCCAAGTCCTGCGTATGAGTGGTGCCGGCGCGGGCGCAGCGCATTAGCAGTAAAAGCTATCATTGCGCCAATTCCCGCGGTATTTGTTTAAATAAATTATTTCAGATCTCGACATCTGCAATTACACGTATTAGGGATCGAGTTTCTGGACGGACGCCTGCTAGAAAGCACCAAGATCGTTTTGCAATTAAGCTAAGTTCTGTTTTATGTTTTTCGAATGAATGTATGTTGTCAACACATGAGACACTGGTAAACTGGCCTGTTTGTGGAAAATGTGGTTACAGAACTATCAACAAGTCTTTTTAGAGTTGTTGGTATTTCTGTAGCTCTGCCTACACCACTCTGGGAAGGCGTGATGTATGCATGTATGTCTATTTCTTTGGCACACTCTGCAGCCTTGATTGATTTTAACATATGAGGTCTTGTTAGATTCGTCTAGGTTGTGGGAGTGACATAGGCAATATGTTTACACATCGGCTGCCACTGGTAGCCGTTTTCAGCGTTTTTTCCGTTTTGTGGTTTGTGGCACTGAAGGTGTTAATCAAAGTAATGAGAAAGGGGGTTAATTTTTTGCTAACATTAGACGACATTATCAATAATGCAGTTGACTTTCCAAAACTAGCTTTTACTATTGACAATAATATATGTATAGAAAAATATCCCAACAATTTCAACGATTTTTAAAAGCGCCATGCTTTTATGAAAGTGCCTACTCGTAGAAGGTGGCTTTGATAATTATGTTTTTTGAGTATTTTTGTGACACGTTATAATTGTGTGTGGATATGGTAAGAGGGTAAGAAAATCTTAATGCAAATCGGGTTTAGTCTGTAATACTCGAGTATATATAGAAAGAGATAAAGAAAGAAAAGCTCCTTTATCACAAGCCTCATCATAGAACAGTGAAATACGCACAAGAAGAATGTAGTCACAAAACGGTCCAAACTCAGCGTAATGCAGGCATTTAAGTCAGCGCTGGTCTTCCGTTGGAACCATCCGGTGAAAACACGGAAGGTGACACACTTAAAATATTCGAACACAGCAGCTCGCGTCGCCTCAGCCGGAAATCGACCTCAATGAGATCTTTAGTGTGTTGAAGGAACAATCAAGAGTTAATCACGAAAGATCCAGAACCCAGGAGGATCAATCCAGAGTCCGAACTGAATAATTCAGAGCCCAAGGGGAACAATAGAGAATTTTCCTAGAGGTACGAGAGGCCACTTCGGAAAGCAAGATGACTGAGGTTAAATGGAAACTTGGCCATAAACACTTATCTTGGACTAGGTCATTTTGCGATTGTCCCCTAAGGGTCTCCCCACACCTATCGACGTGAAATCGGTGTGAGCGGATCTCAAAACTCTTCTTGCGTAGAAATAAAGACTTTTTTGATCAGCTAACGCCGATTCCGCGTATCGACGCGGACACCTATCGAGGTGTGGGGATCCTAATTGCCTTATATTTTTTTAGTTACTATTTTCCTGGCGTGTTGTGGCATGCTGCCGTCCGTGTTAACTTTAGCGGGAGGGTTCAACGGGAACCAGTATAGAGCCCATTAGTGACGTCACTCGTATCGCATGACCGCTAGTGCTAGTAGTGCTAGCTAGCAGTCTGCACGTAGATGTATACTAGCGCAATAGATTAAGCACATATAAATGGACGATATAATATGTAAAACACCGTATCATAAAAAAGTGTTCGCAATTTTGCGTTCCGGTGGAGATAAGACAACCGTTGAAATTACTAGCAAGGAGGCGTTCCATCTTGGTCCTCAGGGTTGGCACCGCGTTTAGAGCCTTAGGATTGCTGTCTTGAGATTGTAATCATGAGAAATTAAATATCTATGGGTGTGCTCGTGTTGACTTTTCCTTGCAATAAACTTTTTTTTTACTCATATCATAAGATGTTTTTGTTTTCTTGTTAGTTTCGTTATCACGGTTTAACCGGTCGACGTGATATTAAGTAGATAGTTTAGAGCCTGGAGACGGACAAAGGGTATAACATACATACATAACAACACGCCTTCATTCCCAGAGTGGGGTATGTGCATAGCTACAGAAATACCAACAACTAAAAAAATATTTGTTGGTAACTCTGTAACCTCATTTTGCACAAACAGGCTAAGATGTTTAACAGTGTATTAGTGACAGGTTGCAAGCCCATCGCCTAACAAGTACTACAAGGCTTATTCCCTTAGTCGCTTCTTACGAAATCCACGGGAAGACATGGAGTGGCACTTTCTAACCCGGCAACCACACGGGGAATATTTATTTTCGAGTAATATGACATCTGAGAGAATAGCAGAGAACATAGAGTTGGCATTTTTATGCATTTAAATATGTATTTTATTATAGAAAATTCTTTATCGTTGTCTAGTACCCACAGTACAAGCCTTGAGCTTAGTTTGGGACTAGGCCAATTTGTGGGATTGATTGAAATGGAAATATGTCGAAATATTTTTACTTACTTCAAGCATTACATGGTTTCTTATTCTATAATCGTGGCACTTACTCCTGCGGGCCGAGCACGCTGCCACGGGTCTTAGTGTCAAGTGACGTCAAACGGGATCTAGTGTCAAATATTATATGAAATTATTAATATGACAGCCACCAGGGGATTAAGTTGCTATGTAATAAAAGGACTCAAAACACACTTTTATTTTAAACCTTAGTTCGTTAAACTTACGTTGGAATATGGAATAGACGAATTAAAGTCCCGACCCTATGTCAAAAATTGTCCCGTGGCAGCGTGCTCGGCCCACAGGGGCCCATTCCTCAATTAATTAAAAAAAAATTGAAATTAAAAGCAATATTGTTTTAACGAATGGTATAGGGCCTTAGTATTGGTATTTAGGCGTAGTATCTAGTAGTTTTGAGTAAATATTTAGCAGTTACATCTCTAGAGCGAGTTAACGTCGATCTCGGCTGTTCATCAGCGGATGTGTACGTCGGAGATCTAACGCTAGATCTAGATCGGATTTAGCGCTTGGATCGATTTGACTATTGTTCCTTTGAGCTGGTAGTTTATAAATAACATCAAATAAGGATCATTTCAGAAGTCTTCAGAGTTAAAGGACGTTTGGTCTTTGCGTTCTAGGATAAACGTTGTTTTTTTCAGCATATCAATGTAAAGTATTATTAATAGAGGCCGCCTGCGACTTCATGGAAGTAGTTTCCTGCTCCTCCAATTTTTTTTCATCCCTTAGGGGATGAACTTCCAAAAATCCCTTCCTAGGGCACCCATAGGATATCCAAGGAATATTCCCTCCTAATTTCAGGTAGCTAGGTTCAGCGGTTTCGGCTGTGCGGTGATCGATCAGCCAGGCAGTTCTACTTTTATATGGAGTAATAGTATCCTGGGGGGTTATTATGACCTCGCTATGCAGTTCAGTTTACGGTAGCTCTGGGAGGCTATCATGGCATAACAATGCAGGGCCTCTATTCAGGTGCGTTAAAACGATATCGTGTTTGACACGTTTAAGAATCGTTTATGTCACAGTCGCCATTATTGTAAATGACATAAGAGTTATCAAAACGTTGACAATACGGAAACAGGTCAAAAACGATATCGTTATTACGCACTTGAATAGAGGCCCAGTTCTGTTTACGCTCAGAGAAAAGGACAGAGCTATATAACTGCCATAGCTGTTATAGCTCGGTCCTTTCCTCTGAAACAGAACTGTGGGGCTAGACGAGTTGCATTCGATAATCGTTATCCATTATGTTTCTATAGACAAACGTATGGAATTGACGTAAGCCACCGAGAGAGTCACGTGGTACGATCTCGGTGGCTTACGTCAATTCCATTCAATTTTCAATCGAAACATAATCGGTAACGATGGTCGAATGCAGCTTGTCTAGCGCCACTGCATAGTTACGTCATAATAACCCCTCTGGGGGGTTATCATGACATAGCAATGCAGTTCTGTTTACGCTCAGAGAAAAGGACAGAGCTATATAACTGTCATAGCTCTGTCCTTTACTCTGAGCGTAAGCAGAACTGCATTGTTATGTCATGATACTCATGATAACCCCCCTGAGCGACCCAGCTCTTCTCGGGTGTATGTAGACGACAGCATTAAATCACAATTTGATTCTATCGTCTATATATGTCAAATACCCGTTTATCGCTATTCCCTCGGGAACTATTAAATTTACCGGCTAAAATAGTATTTTATGTCCTTTTCATCTAAATCGGTTATCTCTATACCAAATTTCATCTAAATCGGTTCAGTAGATCCAGAGATTTACCCCCACAACCTCACAAACTCACAAATTTATCTGTTTATGTTAGTACCAATTTCACCATACGATGTTAAATTTAATCAATGATGATCGACTGTTAGTTCATACATTTTGACAACTGTTAATGCTCTAATCATCTGTAAAGTGTTTAACATCGTATGCTGAAATTGGTACTTAGTGAAGATTAGAATTTAATCGGCTGACTTAAAAACATGTTACAGGTCGACTTTAATTTGCTAGTAACGAATTGAAAACTGACTTGTTCAATACAAACATTCACATCTTCCTTATAATTCTCTGAAGTTAAAAAGTCAAACATCTAAATACGCAAGCGGATACGCGGCTCTAACAAGTCTAGCTACCGATGGACAGACGGACAAAGGACGTTTCCTGTGTGTATGTATACGTAAGCCGGTTTAGAGCTCTTAAGAAAAGCTACATGTCAAATATCGCATTTGTTACATGAAAAGGATGAATCAGAATCAGAATCCGAATAATCTTTATTCAAGTAGGTTTACAAATAATAAACACTTTTGAAACGTCATAGTAGCGACTTAGCCTAAATTGACTGCAGGTTCAAATCGCGACCGATCAGAGAAGAACCTGTAAGAAACTCTTTCGGATGTCCTTTTTTTTCGACGTTCGCAACCTTTTGTCGTAAGGAGGAGCATTGTTAACATTAATATAGTCTATAATACTATAATATGCTTTAGAAATTAGTTTACGCTAAACGTAACTCTTAAATTCATTTACTGATAGTTCAGTAACATTACTTGGGAGCTTATTATAGAACCTAATACAATTACCCATAAAAGAGTTTTTGCATGTCGGACCACGCACAGTGAAGGGTTCCGTAGCTGGGATGAACGTTACTGATATTTTTTTTTTTTTTAATTTAAATCTTAAAAACTACACAGCGTATCGTGTTCAAAACAATTTTGGTAAGAAGTATTTCGTATGTTCTACTACTGTAATTTTTATTAGAATGTTCTATTTAACAGTTCAAAAGCTACACACCCGTACAGAATTTTTACGACTTTAGAAGCGTATATCTCGCCAACTGTTCACTTACGTAAAAAAGTCACTTAAAAACCTCCGTATCATTTTGGAAGCCCTATCTAAAAATACCTTACACGCTGTTGTAACTCAAAAAAAAAATTTTCGTCCCCTAGTTACATGTATGGAGTGCCACCCCTAAATATATATTTTTTTCAATTTTGCTATATCATTGTATAGCAGTTTATAGAATACATCTATCCTCCAAATTTCATTTATATAGTGCCAATAGGCTCTGAGTAAAATGGCTGTGACATACAGACGGACAGACGGACGGACGGACGGACAGACGGACAGACGGACAGACAGACAGACGGACATGACGAAATTATAAGGGTTCCGTTTTTGCCATTCGGCTCCGGAACCCTAAAAATAAGAATAAATATAACCTTGTATTCAAATAGACGTACCTATATTCTAACGAAATACTCCCGCGGTCAAATAATATGGGTCAGAGTGCGTTTTCTATACCAACGAGGCTATTTTGAAGCCTTGGTTCCTGGCCAGGGGTTGTTATGAGTGAGATGTAATGGTGGATACTCCGAGGTTCAATAGAGGAGGTCAAATGTACTTTAGATACCTAACTGATCGCACAATCCGTTAACACCACAGCGAGAGAGTTTGGGTGAGCATTTGGATTTCCTTACACTTCATTGCCATTTTAGATGTTTTCTGAACATGCACAATTCCGGGGTTAACCGAAAATTCAATCATTTGGGTATCCTAGGCACTCTGGAAGTCCCTTATCGATGCTCGGAGTATCGATCATCGGATTTCACTAAAATCATCCCCTGGCGAGGACCCAAGGCTTCGAAATAGCCTCTTTGAAAAACGCACTCTGACCTGTATTATTTGACCGCGAGAGACATTACCTATACCTACCTAAGATCGAGTAATCCTATAAAACGAAGCTTCCGTAACCAACCTTTTTACTCTGTGGTAACATAACGCGTACAGCCAGGACAAGTGCAACCGGCCAGTATCACCGACACATGCTCACAGATCTCGTAAAAAACACCACTGGAACTTTAAAAAAACTTAAAAACACCTATTAAATAACCCGCTAGGAAATGTAAACAGCCGAGCGACAAAAACCACTATTCAGGTTTCAAGATGGCGATTAGAGTGGACTTTAGTTGAAGTGAATAAGGGTTGTTTTTAAACGCTTTAATAGTGTTAGGTAGGTGTATTCAATAATTATAGTGGACGTCACGTGTGCCGTTCGAGGAAACCGGTTAATTATCTTTTGTAAACTAATAAAATGTAATACCCGAATGTTGGAAAAATAATTCTTAGGAAATTGGGACGAGCTTGGTACGTTGACCGGGAGTTTGATGTAACGTGGGTGATTATTGTGGTTTGTACGAAGTTCCGCCTCACTTTTAATTTAACCTGCTGTTAACCAATTTGATTCCTACCACTACGGGCTATAGACTATATCAACGTGGCGTTGTAAACCAAGGCATAGGAAGCCTCCTACTTTTTGATTAACAACGACACTTTGACAATTATTATGGCCTTGGAATATAATTAGTTGACTGTACATATTGATGCAACAATCCAACATCAGTTTGAGTAGAGGGCACATCTTTGTTGATTGAATAAATGTTAGCAGTATTTGCAAACAAAAACAGTATTAATAGTCGCATTTTTCATGTAATTTTGACTTATTAAATTCTTTAAAAAAATGCAGTAAAACTTTTGAAATCAAAACGGGATAATGTCACGCAAATTGACCTAGTCCCAAACTAAGCCTTAGGCTTGCCCTATGGGTACTAGACAAAAATAAATATACTTTAAGAGATATACTATGTATATATATAGGTATTTAAATATTAGAAAACAACCAAGGCTCAGGAACAAATACTCACGCTCATCAAACTAATATTTACCCACGGGAATCAAACCCTGGACCGCCGGCGCCGTTTTGTACGGTCACTACCAACTAGGCTAATGCGTTATCAAAAAAAAAGAAGGAAATAAGGGTCACACAGTCACATAAACTAGGTTTTCCTTTCTGTCCCCGAAAATTGGTAAAATTCCAAAGTGTACGTTTAGAGTTAGAATCAACCACGCAGTAAATTAAATAATTATTTTTACATAATAACAGTTCATTGTTTTAAATAAAACCAAAACCACAAACCCCCGACAGACGTGCCGATTACGTCTGCCAATCACAACGCGAGTTAAATTCGTCACAGAAAATAGAACTAATTATTTGTCTTTAGTAGAATGGTTAACATGTACTAAGATATTACGGTTACTATTTATTAAAACATTGCTGAGATAATACTTTCTGCGTCTCAAGAAAGTACCAGTGGAATTAATTACCTAATTAATAATGACGTGGAAAAGACCAAGGTTCTATTCTCTTCGTCGAAATGTTCTCGTTAAGTTTTTAACTCGGCCACCATTACTGTCGAGTAATTAAGAGCTACCTTAACGTTGACAATACGATAACAACGTGTTACCAGGAAAGGACCAATCCAGCTTTTAAATCATATTTACGTTGAAACCTTCTCGCAATAACATGCCACATAACCCAAACTGGAGTGACAGCGTTTCATAGATCACCTCACTGCGACAAGGTGCTACGATGGCACGGGAATAGATTTGTTTAGCTGTACATATGCTGAATAAGCGACCATTGTCTACCCATTCGGTAGCGTTTGATATGTCTCTACCTGTTTACAAGCGTTGTCGGAAGCTCTATGCTGCCTTTAGTGCGCACTGTACAATTATACAGCCAGTAAAATGTTACTGATCACTACCCTTACTTAAAAAAGGGTCAATCTCACATAAATTCTCCTAGTCCTAAACTAAGCTCTAAGGTTTTACCATGATTCAAGACAACGATAAACTTGAATATAGAGAAAGACATAGTGAAATACAAAGAAAACATCCAAGACTCAGGGACAAATATTTGCGCTCATCACACAAATATAAGATTTGAACCTGGGACCGCTAGCTTTGAAGTCAGTGTCACTACCAACTACAACTATTACTTGTTACTATGTTTGTTTGTTTAACCTTTCAATGTGACTACCTCCAGCAATATTAAAAGTTTAAAGATAGTGTTACGTACTTTTGCAACCACGCCACTAAACAGCGGAGCCTGCATTGTTCGGTTCCAGTAATATGGTACGGTATATCAAACCTCTGCCACTTGAAACTACTCTAATTTTTTTTTTTATCGAATGGAATGCAATTTATTGGTAATAATACCTAATCTGTAAACTGGGAAAGCAATTAGTATTTCGTGCCAGTACTGTCATCGTACTAAACAGACACCGCTTCCTTCAAGCCAGCGAACGAGTTGTCTATGATCGGATATATTTAAATCTCGGTTCGTTCCGGTCGAATACCTATAGTGGCTTTAGTAACCTGATAAATTAAACGTGGCAGTCTTATAAAAACATGGTTTCGAAATCTTATTATTTTTTATGTTAGTATGATATTTAATTACTTAAGTAAAATAATACAAACTTTAAAGGAGTTTGGCTATAGGTCTTTAACATGCAGTGGTCTTTAATAACCATAATAGAAGCAGTAATAATTTACTCTCAGGACCAAGATGCTAATAATGTCAACGGTTACGTTATCCTCACACCGAAATACAACAATATAAACACTGTTGCTTGGCGGTAGGTCAAAGGATAAGATGGTGGTATCAATATGGTAGCAACACTCTGTAATGAGCGCTATAATAAATCATACTATAATTTTATAAATGTTAAAGTTTGCGTGTAAGTAAATAATGCTGGTTCCTTTACACAAAAGCAGCTGAAAGCATTTGGAAAAACAACAACCGAAGTCGCGGGCAGGAGCTAGTAATCTGTCTAAAATAATTTGGTTGGCTAGTAATCTGCCTGTTTTTCTGTCAGTGTGTATATCCTAACCACGCAACGGATCTAAATACGGTTTTCACCATTAGATAATTTTTCACAGAAGGGTTTTATATAAAATAAATTCTGGTTTATGTACAGATCTGTATCTGGTGTTACAGAAGACTCATATATAAGGAAGCGTAGCGGTCGCTAGTAAATTAATAAACAAACGCGAAATCACATTTATTTAATGAGTGAAACTCGCGGGCCCGCCCCGGAGCGGCCTGCACACGTGCGGTGGATTGTTTGAGTCGCGGTTAAATCCGTCCGCGGGCTAATTGACTTCTAAACGCTAAGTAACGCGGGCTAGTGCCCATCACTGATTGAGCCGTTCCAATTTTAAAACTGACGAACAATTTCAAATTTGATATTCCTTTTTTTTGTAAATGGCCAGTAACTATGAGCTTGAAAGGAGGTTTTCGTGAATTTTTGAGCCGTAAGAGCCGTTTTATAAATAAGGTATTTTTTATTTTATTAAAAATACCGCCTCTTTTTTTAAGTTTGCATCCATTCTTCGTGGATTCTAAATACCTACTCACGTAATTTATGTAGGGAAGGCCAATATTTGTGTAAAATATATTTTAATTCACGTTTGATGGGTTTTTCTTAAATTGGTGAGTTAAATAAATAAATATTGAGTAACAATATTACCTAAACTAAGCTCTTGGCATGTACTATGGATACTGGGCAACGATAAACATAATTATATAGAAAAATAAATACTAATATAAAACGCCCAAGACAAATAAGCAAATACTTGCGCTCATTAATATTTGACCCATACCGGGAATTGAACCCGGGACCACTAGCTTCGTAGGCAAGGTCACTGGCAACTAGGCTAAATGAGTTGTAAGTTAATTATATCATATGGATATATATTTTTTGGTAAATGATCAAAATGAGCAAGAATGGAAACAGTACTTCACTTTACCAACAACCAAACCCTCTAACATTGTAACGTATTCAGCTAAAACAAATTAGACTACGGAGCTTCTTAAACATGTTTGTTCAGAGTAAATGAGAAGTCTCTAAAATTAGCAAATACTTAAATAAAAATTACGCATTACTTTCAGAGAGAACGCAAGTTTTTTATCATCCACGTAGGAAGCAATGTTTATACTGCCGCACTACACTGTCCTCCTAAAAGTCAATTGGTCTTATTTACTTTAAAACTTCCATATAAAATTTTACCTTATTTCTAACGTCAAAAGTTTGAACTTGCTTTGCAAATTGATTTGCTGATACATCGTTTTGACTTTAGAGAGCGAATAGGAGTTTTATGCACGTCGCGCGCTGAAATATTAACTAAACAAATCGTTACACTAAAAAGACCTAACACAATTTGAAACTGTTAGTATTCCATTGACGCTTTCGTTAAAAACTGTTTGAGGTTGACTTGTTTACAGAGCGGAATGTATAGGTAACACTAGTTGAAAGTTTGTGGTTATGGTAAGAGGAAATTATTAGGTGAATGTGGTATTTTAATGTACACAGACGATTAATTAGTGAATTCTGAGGAACGCTCGGATTGGTCCGTTGTTGTGATAGAACGTCTGCGCCCAATCCGATGTAAGTTTGTGGAAATGTCTGTGAGGCAAGTAAATAGTAATCGACATAATAAATTAACTCGGCTAACTAAACTAATTTCGAGATTAGTTTATTCTAGTGAAATGATTGTGTGCAATGTATTAAAGACGATAAACGGGTTACCATAAATAATGAAATTTACGTTTTAACTGAAAATAGTGTTATCTTACTGAGTATTCGTTTATATAGGATGTTTTTTAAAAACCAAATTGGTAAACTAGAGCTTTAGTTTTAAGTTGTAATTAAACAATGTGACCTTAGCCGCTTGGCATTTTCTATATTAATTAAATGAAATTCGTTAATGAAGATGTTTTTACGCGAAACAATTAGGGTCTCGATTTACACATACTTATACATACATACGTAATATATAACATCACGCATTCATTCCCAGAGTGGGGTAAGGCAGATCTATAAAAATAAAAATAACTCTAAAAAGACTTGTTTAAGATTCTATAATCACATTTTGCAAAATCAGGCCAAGAAGTTTACTAGTGTATTAGTGACAGGTTGCAAGTCCATTGCCTAACAGTACTACAAGCCTTTATTCCCTTAGTCGCCTGTTACGACATCCACGAGAAGACATGGAGTGGCAATATTCTAACCCGGCAACCACACACAATACACTCAATACAATCTTAGGTACATAAAGAGTATCCAGGGCTCACATCTATCGATTGAGACAAATCATTTCACATCAATGAAGTTTCGGGTGACCAGAGATCTGGCAGCTACTTTGGCCAAAAAAGCCTTGCTATTCAAAGATGCATTGCTGCAGCCTCGGGCATCAGCAGTGACAGCGATTCGTTCCATATTTTTTACCTATAGTTAGTTTAGTAATTAAGTTTTGCTTAATGAGTTTAGTTTTAATTCTAGGCAGATTAGCGTCAGCGGCACCAAATGGGGTCTCCCATTTGGTGCCGCTGACGTAAAAGTGACGTAATTTCATATACAGGAAGTTGTTTTATAACATTAGCGGTAATTTAAGTTACCAAATTGTAATATTCTAAAACATGTCAATGCTTAAAAAATCGACTTAAATAAAAATATATATTTTGTGTTGCATTTAAGTAACTATTTTAGTTTATATTATTTAATTTTCTAAGTGAATGACAATCAAAGTCAATCAAAGACGTTTTATATCTTATCTTCGTTTATTTTTAATTACGATAAAGATGAACTAAAGATTTAATTATGTAATAAATAACTATGATAAAACTAATTTGAATCAGCCTATATGCAGAGTGACGTCGACTTTGTGTCAACGGCACCAAATGTACGGGGTCTGCAGATTAGTTTATTTTTGAAGTATAACTTCTTTACTCGCGCTTGACTTGGGGAATGAAAGCGTGAGCGTTACGAAAAGTGTGATCGGGCGAGGCGAATGGAAGGTTTGAGGCAGATATAAGTTAGTGAAGATAGAAAGAAAGAGAGTTATGTTTCGTATATTACTGTAAGGGCAAGAGAGAGAAGTGCGCGCGCACACTTTCTTTCTCTCTTCCTCTCATAGCCAGCGTTGAAATATATATAATATGATCTCAGTAAGTAGTTAGTTTGCAAGTTTGCTAGCGTTACGTCAACGGTGATTTCTTTATTATTTCGTAATTTCATTTCGTTCTTGAACAATTTACATACATATAGATGGAGCTAAAGAAGTTTTACTTGAGTTGTGTGGTCTAAAGCATACTCGTTTTTTTATCCTAGTTTAGTTGCTAATTTACATTTCACAAGAGAAAATATTTTTGTTTTTTTTAATTACCTTGGTAAGTGTCCCACTGCTGGGTAAAGGACTCTCCCTCGGATTTCCATCCTAAAAAAAACATACTTTTTTCTAATGAATTATGTAATTACAACCTATTACTTGTTTATACCTAGAATCGAACCCGGGAAACTTACTTTGGATGCAAGGCCAACTAAGCTAATCGGGTCGTTAGCTAAAACTGCTCTACCGCTCACGTGGTATTAAACAGCCTAAAAACCTGGAATCCAAATCTGACAGTTAAGATGGCGTAACCGTTTTTATAGTAATATCTGTCAGAATAAACGCGGCGTTTTATGGCCGCAGTAAAACAATAAAACCGTTTAGTGACACGCACTCGCTGCGCAAACAAACACACGTGTGGTGCGCCTTTATTTTTTTAGTAACAGAGTCTGGTTTCTGATTGCCTGTGTTTAATAGTATACGATGTGAAAAATACACTGAATTGTATTTCTTGTGTTTTATTACTTTTTGGGTAGCATCCTGCAAATCCATAATGCAAGGGACTAGTTTAACAGGTATGTAAAATGTTGCCAGCTATGTATGACAGGTGTCTATCATTTCATCAAATGTATCATTTCATTGAACGCTATTTTCTGCTGAAAACATAATGTTTTCAGAGTGTCTTAAACATCTAACTTACGTAACTAATCTTTCAGATAAAACAACCGGTGAAGTTACTAGCATAGAGGCATTCCATCTTAGTCCTCAGGGTTGGCAACGCACTTGAGGTCTTAGGATTGTCTTGAGAATTCAAATGTCTATGGGTCTCAGATTCCACTTACCAGGTGGCCTGAATACTCGTGTGCCTTCTCCTTAACATAAAAAAACGATGAAGTGATACATCCGATGAAGTGATGAGTTACCGTGTATGGCTCAGAAACAAATACTCGCCACATCATGCAAATATTTGGTCCTTATGCCGTTGGTCCATCGTCACCCTCACCGAGCAGTCACCGAGAAAGAGATAACACTGCCAAAGTAACAATAGGTAAAGGTATGAGGCGTGCTGTAGACAGGCGGATTAGTTGTTTTTTAGGGTTCCGTAGTCAAACTAGGAACCCTTGTAGTTTCGCCATGTCCGTCCGTCCGTCCGTCCGCAGCCTAGCGCAGTCTAGCGCAGAGACTCTTAGTACTAGAAAGCTGTAAATACAACCCTCTACAGCCAAAACTACAAATCCAAAAAATCTTAAAAAATAAAATGTAAGCACATATAACGAATTTATAAGGAAAACTACCACAGCTAAGTAGACATCATTGGTTCTTGAGATACTATCGATTAAAATGTGTCGACTAAAATCTAAAATGGCACCAAATGACTTTAAATAGAAAATTAGTTATTAAATAAAAAATAAAATAAATAAATATCAGGGGACAATCTCACACAAATTGACCTAGTCCCAAACTAAGCTCTAGGCTTGTACTATGGGTACTAGACAGCGATAAACATACATATATAGAGAAATACATACTTAGATACGTAGAAAACATCCAAGACTCAGGAACAAATATTCGCGCTCATCACACAAATATCTCTGCCCTTACCGGGATTTGAACCCAGGACCGCTGGCTTCGGAGGCAGGGTCACTCCCAACTAGGCCACCGTGTCGTCAAACGTCGTGTCGTGTCGTGTCGTGTGTGTGTGTGTGTGTATTACTTGTTAATTTTTATGTTTGTAGTAAGAACTTAACGGCTTCGGAACCCTACACTGAGCATGGTCCGACATGTTCTTGCCCGGTTTTTATAACAAGGTGAAGGCACACGAGCATACAAGCCACCTGATGGTAAGGGGAATCTGAGACCCATATACATACAATACAATAGAATACAATACAACACTTTATTGTACACCAATAAAAAAAAATCTAATATATACTAATACAAATTAAACATACACATATTACATGAATTCTCAAGACTGCAATCCTAGGACTCCAATTGCGTTGCTAATCCTGAGGACTGAGATGGAATGTCTAGGCTATAAATAATTATTAGGGGACAATCTCACACAAATTAACCTAGTCCCAAACTAAGTTCTAGACTTATACTATGGGTACTATACAACGATAATCATACTTATATAGATATACATAATTAAATTCATAGAAAACATCCAAGACTCAAGAACAAATATTCACGCTCATCACACTATCATACCGGGATTTGAACCCAGGACCTCTGGCTTCGGAGGCAGGATCACTCCCAACTAGGCCAGCGTGTCGTCCATTAAAATGGCGCTACTTCCGCTACTTTACCGGGCATGAAACCCGGAACTCTAGTTTCATAGGCTGAGTACTAACTGGGCTAGCCACGTCGTCGTTGTGTTTAACTCATTTGATTCCTCACAGAGACTGGTGAAAGTAAATAATAGATTGTAGAATAGATAAAACAAAGCTTATTCTTTTAACATGATGAACTCCCAGGTTTACTCGTGCGGTAAACATTAACAAACAAGCCACCCCACTATTTGTTTCTTCTGTTTCGTGAATGACAACGTATACACTTTGTGACGTTGATCTACACTAATATTATAAGAACGTTTGTTTGGATTTAAGTTTTTTTTAATACGCGGAATAGATTGTTTTTTTTTCGTAGGCGGAATACCGTAAGCTTATAATTTATATTTTATCTAAGAGTTTTACTTTTGTTAGTTTCGTTGTCACAAAACATAATTAACAATATTAAAAATAACAGTCTTTAAAGTCTTTGAAATTTTTATTTTATGAAAAAACATCATGCTGTGGATAAAACCGTAGTTCTTTGTGTTAAGTGGATGTAGGCATGCTACGATTTTGTCACACAGCTACGTCGTAGCTGCGTAGCTTTTCGTAGCAGTCTTGGAATCAACCTTTACCTGGGTAAAACTATTATATTGCCTTTGACGTGCTCTGGTGTTGTTTTTAACTTTGCCGCCATTACTGTCGAGTAAATAAGAGCTATGGTAACTTTGACGATACGATAACATGTCAAAAGCAATATTGTTTTATCCATTAGTATTGAGGCCATGGAAAAGTAAAAAAAAAATATAGGTTTGCACATTTAGATCGGTGAGTATGAACAAGTGTAACTATAAGACGTACAAATACCTGTTTTTAGGCACTATTTTATTGATTTTAGTGACAAGAAAAACAGCATACAGTCGGTCTAGAAGTGACACCTCGTTACTACATCTTTTAAGTAGAATGCATTTACAGGGTAACACCAGAAACGCTATTTTCAACTTTCAATATAAAAATCTAATTGTACAAAAGTAACGTACGAGGTTAAACATCTAGAGCGATCATACTTAGGTTTTAAAAAAGCTAAAACATAAAAAGCCATAATTTAAAAAAAAAACATAGATTTAAAAATGGTTGTCATTTCGAACGTCTATTTAAATAAATAAAAGGATGTAATGCATTTTATTCATTTTAGATATCACTTTTACTGCTACGTAATTGATATCGAAATATAAATGATGATATTAATGATAGTTAAATTTTTCAACTGCGTTCGATTCCAGATACTAAGTCGACTACAAAGAGATGTATCCACTTTTGAACCTTATTACAAAAAAGGTGAAGACTCTTTAAGGTTGACAGGACAAGTTAAAAAAAATAATTGTATGCATTTTTTTCGTGTCACTAAAACCGATGACAAGGTTCCTAAGAACAGATCTTTGTAAGTCTTATAGTTACAGACTAAACCTTATAAAACAATCAACTGATTTTAAACGTTCGTTCCGTGGTTATAAAAGTCAAAATCGTAAATACCTATTTATTGATTTAAAGTTTGAAAACGGCTTGTAATTGTTTTTCTCTTTCACCGGTCCGTCAAAACAGTCAAACTAGCAACGTGGTGGTCAATAAGTCAAAATATTGACGATTTGAAAGGATCATTACTTTACATTAGCGCTGTACCTACGAATGATTGATTGTTTAGAAATACATTGATTGTGTTTGGGTGGCCGTGCTTACGTTAAAACGTATTTAAAAAGTTAAATTAAAACTTGGATCTCGGTGTTGGGCAGGATGGTAAAAGAAGCAAGAGTTTCTCTCTCAAAAGCCCTATTCTACATTGTATTTACACCTATTGTTATCGTATTGTCAACGTTACAATAGCTCATAACTTGACAGTAATGGCAACTGAATTTACAATACAATAACAATAGGAGTAAAAACAATATAGAATAAGCCATTATCGAGCCATTATTTTGACAAACAAATGACAATAAACAAAAGTGTGTAACGAGGTTGTTACAACCTCCTTTTTACCTTCCTGGCCACTCTTTCATTTCGTTTTAATCTTTCTAAATTCAAAATTGTTTATGATCCATTTTTTATATCGATCCATCAGATCACTCTCGGATTATCTTTTGTTAAATTAATTCTATTTTAAAGATTGTTTCATTTACTAATTTACCACCTTTAATATTCTTCCTCTACGGGTCACCGAGATACTTACCACTGCTACGTCAGAAATGGCTCACCATATACCGGGCGTTGCCTGTAATAGGAGCAATAAATTGAGGGACCCTTTCTACTCTATAAACGTAGCCACATTTATTCTACAACTTTAAAAAAATATGTAATTTATTGTGTTGAGATTTTTTCTAACAAACTAAATACCATTTTCAATGTACTCCATCCAATAGTTTAGTAGACATCTACTGTCAGCCTACAAACTTCGTAGTTTTCGCAATACATTGGTTGCTTAGAAAATTTGAATTCAATAATATTTAGTTAACAATAAGAAGATTTCAAAAGTTATAGAATAAATGTTGTTAAGTTTACATACATACATACATACATACGCATACATAAAGTCACGCCTTTATTCCCAGAGTGGGGTAGACAGAGCTACAGAATTACCAACAACTCTAAAAAACTTGTTGATAATTCTGTAACCACATTTTGCACAATCAGGCTAAGATGTTTACCAGTGTATTAGTGACAGGTTGCAAGCCCATCGCCTAACAGTACTAGCCCTTATTCCCTTAGTCGCCTCTTACGACATCCACGGGAAGACATGGAGTGGCACTATTCTAACACGGCAACCACACGGAAATTGTTAAGTTTGTGGTGTCGAAACGATCCCTAAATTTATTGTTTCTTTTACAGGCAACACCCGGTATCATGACTAATCAAATAATAGTAGCAGAGTTGATTCTGGAATTGGCTCTGGCAAATAAAAAGCAGGGCCTTTATTCTACTGAATATAACCATACTGCCTTGTCAATGTTCCGTAAGCCCTTATTTACTTGACAGTAATGGCGGCTAAATTAAAAACCATATGATAGCTCGTTAAAGGCGAAATGGTTGCCCAGTAGAAAAGAGAACCTGATTTAATGCAAGCAGTCTCTTCTCAGTAGTTTATCTACAGGTTGATTCTATCTATTGTTAGTGTTTCTATTTTTGGGATTTGTCAAGCGCATTAATATGAATAACACTGGCTTTTCCCGCGAATACTTATACGTATTGTGCGTTGTGAAAAAGAATAAGTTCTGCGGTTTAAATAACCAATGAAAAGTGACTTTTCTCTCTTCTTTTATCTGCTTATAGAGAACGGCAAAGTGCAAAAAAAGTTAGATTAGCGCTCTTTCGATTCCAATTTTATTGGTGTGTTATGTCATTGGTGTTTTTGACGACACGTTGGCCTAGTTGGGAGTGACCCTGCCTCTGAATCCGGCGGTCCCGGGTTCAAATCCTGGTAAGGGCAGATATTTGTGTGATGAGCACGAGTATTTGTTCCTGAGTCTTGGATGTTTTCTATGTATTTAAGTGTTTTTTTCTCTATCTAAGAATGTTTTTCGTTGTCTAGTACCCATAGTACAAGCCTAGAGCTTAGTTTGGGACTAGATCAATTTGTGTAAGATTGTCCCGTGATATTTATTATTATTATTATTATGATTTTCGAAAAACTTGCTAATTTAATTTTATTTAATTGTTGCAGTCGTTACACATATACTCATAACTGTTCAATTTTCAGAGCCTGCCAAAAATACGTTGCCCATTTTTAGCACGTTTTACTCGAATATTTTTTCCCACAAGCTTTCCTCTCACCCTGTACACAAAAAGTGCCTCGCCAATAGCCAATAACAAACCGTCCGGTCAGGTGTGACCGTGTCCGGTCAGCCGTCTGGCCGGACAATCGGCTCTAATGAGACTCTAATAATAATTATCTAACCTACACTTTCTGTTAGAACGACTTTCGGATTCTTTACGCAGGGTTGGGACTACGTGTTTTGAATTGATTTTTAGTGTAATTTAGGTTATAATTTATTTTCACGTAATTTAGTTTGTAGTCAAATTAAGTTTGTGTATGAAATCAAAGTTACTTGTTATTTTAAACTTATTCGCAAGAGGTTGACTTTCCAAGGCAAGCCACAGTATTATTTATGAGGAATACAGCCATTAGCATAGATGATGCTATTAGTTTACAAGGTTTTTTATTTATTTAACATAAGTATATTTATTTATTGATAATTTTTCACAAGAAATAACAATACAAATGGAACACTTAAGGTATTATTTTCCCGTTAACATACACTATACATACTTATAGTGTTATTTTACACGGATATAGGTAGTTTGACGAGAAATTTTATCAAAGTAACAGTGTTAGAAAATAATACTTAAACCAAGCCTTTGCATGCTTTAAATAAACGATTCCTCAATATTTTTTACGCTTTCTGTTTCAATCGAGCCAGCGCCATGCGATATGGAGTACCAGGAACGCAGGTTAAGTAGCAGTTACATTTTCAGTAGCCAAATCGTGACGAAATGAAATAGACAGAGATCATACACGTACATATACACACACGCACACACGCGCGCACACACTCACGCGCACACACACACACCCACAGACACATATACCCTTATCTATGTTTTCATTACATTCCTAACTCTTTTTAAAATTAGGTTTGAAATGCCAAGTAGTAAATTTCTATTTAAATTTATAGGTAGGTATTCAATATTTTTAATATATATAATATATTTACCTGGGTCAATCAACTTTTCTTTGTAGCTCGTTGCCATGGTGACGTCTCCTGGGTCACTCTTTAAAACCACGATTTTAAAGTATATAAATCCAGCAAACATCGGCTTTTGTGGCAATTACAAGCCCATTCTTTTATGGGTTTTCTTCCAAGCGTATTAGTAGTGTATATTATAACCATTTTTCTAAGGAACTCTATCACTGTTTTCTCCTTTTTTTTTTTTTTTTTTTTTTTTTTTGATGACGAAGTGGAAATGCATTTACGCATCCCCCCGATGGCCTAAGGATGACCGTGCAATGGGGGGTATAACGGACTCTCACCTAAGCGAACTACCGTTTAAAACCACTCCGGCGTAACCCTCCTGGCTGGTTAACGGAGACGCCGCGGTACCGCCAAAGCATTGCCCGCTGGGCGCCTCCCAGCCCGCTCCGAAGAGCACACCGCCAAAGGAGGAGACGACTGCGTACGCACACAGCGATCTCCCCAAGCTGGGGGAGCCGTGCAATGTGGGCCCTTCACCCACGTGGCTCCCCATGAAGTTCAGGCGATCAGCAAAAGCTGGGTTCGCCTTCCCTTCACAGCCTGCATGGAGTGTAGGGTGTTTTCCGGCAGGCTATTCCCCCCAGTCGCAGTGACCGGGGTAAGTCCACGTTCCTTCAAACACCCACACTACACCTGTCTCAGGTCTAAAATGTCCTCTGAAAACAGAGGTCACTAGACCCGAGACTCACGTCTGGGCGAACCAGGGTCGCTTTCCGGGAACGGGATACGGGGACACCTACCCGAGCTCCGTCCCTTCAAACTCCCCCTCGTCGCCCCCCTCATGTGCGCTCTTTTGGGGAGTATTTGGTTCCCCGGGCCCGCGCTGGCCCTGGAAAGTGGATATCCCGCCACTGGTTCGGTGGAAAAGGGAGGAAGGATGGGAGCTGGGAAGGAATGGGAAATCGGGAAGGTGGGATTGGGATAGGGACGTGCCGCTCTTAGTCTGGCCCCTCACCCCGAGCCTTTCCGGTATGGGTAGCCCTGTCCGGTATAGCCACGGGGATCATAGAGACACGCAAGCCCCCCCACCACGGCAAGGTGGCAGCACAATCGGGGGGGATCACTGTTTTCTCCTGGCTTACGGGACAGAATAACAACAACGAAAAGTTGATCCACCCACCTACATTAATAATATTAAATACCATTGTTAGTGTTATGCGTTTGAGAAGTGTAATCAGTAATTGGAAAATGTTCTGTTAAACCTAAAACTTGTTGTACATACTACACTGTAATTGTGCTGTGGATTTATATAGTAATAAAAAAAAAAAACTTTGTTATATTTAACTTTGTGCAATAATTTTATTTTGACTTAATTCTATATTGTAAACCCTTATCTTTTAACAATATTCTCTGAAGTATTTTAAAATTAAAACGAAGATCAGTTTTACCTTGAACGTGTTTACAGCACAGCTGTACAGCTGGTTTTTACAGCTGAAAATGCTTCTGCGTTTACTAGGATACCATGAAATCGAAGCGGTTATAATCGGATGCTGTAACATCTGTCTCTTTTCTTCTAGTTACATTAAAACAGGAACGTAGTATGCCAGCAATTTCTAGTGCTTTCAATATCCTAAATCACGGTAGTATTGGTTTATTTCGCTTGCGTGTGTTGGGAGTGAGTGCAATTCATTGGTGTAAAAAGAGATGGAACTGTTTTATTGATTCTAGAATGTTGTACTATTTATTAGATACCTTTATTTAGTACATGGAGATTTTACTTTAATTGTCTGCTTAGAAGCGGATTTCATGTAAAAAAGTGTCATTGATGTTTTTTTAAATAAAAAAAACACTGAGAATACTCGAAACTTACTTTCTTATTTAAAGCCCTGAAGTTAGAGCAACCTGTAGGATATAGATAGAAGTACACAGTGTAAATTAAGTTTTGTAGAACTAACAAAAAAGCTTAATTGATACGATTGTATACAAATACATCCATTTCTTAAAAAATACGACTTAATATTCGATGCAAAGATATCTGACAGGGTGCAAATCCTGCTACAAAAATGGCCGCCAGCTTCTTAGTTCTTCCGCGTTTACTAGGAGCGCATCAAATGATGGAGTTGCGTCTGCTTTCCATGAGTGACGTCACTAGACCGAGGTTTATATGTATCGTATAAGTACGCGGTTACTGCACCAATACTACTGACACAATTGCAGCCTACGCCACGTGGTTGTGGTAGTCGAGAGAGGGAGAACGGCGCTCGGATCACATATGGCTCGAGGCTTTCGTTCGGAGTTGCTTTATTCTATTTTACTTTCTTCGTAATTCAATTAATTAGGATTTGTCGGTGAATTTCTATATGATATCTCTAAGAATAGAGATTATTTTTATAGGCTAGCCTTAGTAAGTTGTATCGGTCTTTTTATTGTTTATTATGCTGTACCTGTGTGTTCTTCGCAGTATAACTTTGATAAAGGTTATTCAATTGACTTCATATTTTTTTTCGGACCAAAACATATACTTACAACCCTAACAAGCTTTCTTTCAAGGGAATGCTCCGGAAGCATTTCCTTGAACAAGACAATTAGCCTTATCTCATCACTTTCATTCTCCGCTTTTGTTTGTATAGGTATATTGATTCTTTATATTTATGTATTATATAAGTAATATATTAGTATGAGTATTATATGTACAAGTATATGACGTATATATGTTTTGTATTATTTAAGTAGGTATAAGCAATGGATAGGATAATTATGTTAAGTTTCTAGTTTTATCTGTCTTCTTTTTCTGTGCACCCACTGAATTATATAAATTTCTGATTGGTTATTTGGTCGACTGGTAGAGAATGCCATTAGGCATTAGGTCCGCCATTTGTACTTGTTTTTGTGCAATAAAGATTAAATAAATAAATAAATACTTCTATCTTTCTAATTATGGCAACTACAAAGTGAATGAAGTTCTTCGATACTATGCGGTCTTAGTAAACGCGGAATCTACGCGAGTCGATTTCAAAGAAAAATCAATTTCTACAACGGTTCAGTAAGACTAAACAAGTAAAATTTTGCGGTCGTCTGTGAAATGGTACAATAATTTCAATATTATAATAAAGTTGACGTAGGCGTCAACCTACGACCGCAAAATTTTACTTGTTTAGTCTTACTGAACCGTTGTAGAAATTGATTTTTCTTTGAAATCGACTCGCGTAGATTCCGCGTTTCTAAGACCGCATAGTATCGAAGAACTTCATACACTATATCAATGGAATACACTACAAGGCAATTGCAAACTTCTTACAATGCTTCTGTTTGCATTAGTTAAGAAGCATCAAACAAATTCATACTTTATTAGCTTTTTAAGTAATAAAAGAGGTTGCATTATGCACCAAAAATGATGACTACCTCGCATGATATTTATTATCACTTATCACAGATATGGTTTGTAATGTAATTTATCTATTTTAATTTATTAACTGACACATTTTATAAAACTCATAAACCACCATTTTACTTTTACTTACTAAAGTTGACAGGTGAAAGAGTTTCACAAAGCTTCCGCGTATACTAAGACTGCATAAATGAAAAGAGGCGTTCTCAATGCACTACTACACTCAAATCATAACAGCAGCAACAGGTTGTTGTTTGTACAAGTGTTAACGTACACATTCGTAGTCACAATACATAGTATTGCAGTAAGTAATAATCGTATTTTTGATCTTTTAGGTACCTACTTGAAACCAGAAATAATTTAATTGTGACAATAAAAACAGCTGACATACAGAAATGGTATCTTATGCTAACTAACTACCTTTAATTAACTTTATTACGGTGAAAATGGTCTTCGCTCGGTTTTTTTCCTCTGAACGTCGTTGATACATTCAGTGACGCTGGTTTTTTTTGTGAGGCTAAGTATACCTAAGCAAAATTGACGCCCAAACGTGGGGCTCTTAAAACAGAGCAACTTTGTGTTTAGTTGACTGAGGGCGCCCGCGACTTCTTAGTCATACAATTAGTTTTCAAAAAATATGATCACATCCCTAGGGTACCCAGGAAATATTTCGTACAAATTTCAAGTCTCTCTGTGGTTTCGGCTGTGTATCGTCTAACAGTCAATCAGTCAGCCAGTTATAGTCTGTACTTTTAGGTATTTAAAAAACTGTAAACAAACCAAACCACGTGGCTCTGCTCATCAACCAATCCAAGCTGTTTGGTCGAGCTTTGACGTATCAGTGTTCTGCTCCTATTGGCTGACAAACTGTCATCTGTCAATGTCACGTGGTTTTTTTGTTTACACTTTTTTAAGTTCCTAAAAGTACAGACTATAGTAAGTACATATGTCTCGGAAAGTTACATTAATAGAATAACTTTTTTTTAGCCTGTTATCCCACTCCAGGATAAATACCACTTCTTTGTTTTTTTTTTATAT
Organism: Acleris holmiana; assembly: GCA_949316455.1. Lineage (NCBI taxonomy): Eukaryota > Metazoa > Arthropoda > Insecta > Lepidoptera > Tortricidae > Acleris > Acleris holmiana. The sequence continues at coordinate 11,269,543 of OX438784.1, forward strand.
TTCGTGACTATTTTAATTTATCAATCGACAACTGATAACCAACACTGAAAAAGACAATCATTTCTTGCGAGACGACATAAAATGGAAACTTTCTCCGCCTTACTTAAAGTTTTCCAGAATCTTGGTTAAGGCTTTCCCAAAGGTTCCGCGTATACTAAGACTGCATAAATGACAAGAGGCATTCTGGTAGTCCTAAATGCACTAGTACACTCAAATCATAAAACAGGTGCGACAGGTGGTTGTACGCGCAAGTGTGTTTCCACTTACACGAACAACACATAAGTACACAGCAGTCACAATAAATAGTTTATAAACTTTTGTAAGTATGAATTGTGTTTTATTTTTAAGCTTATTTGTTATTCGTTAGCCTAAATTGGCGCCCAAACGAGGGGCTCTCACAGCAGAGCCACTCTCACAATATTTAACTAGGGGACACCCGCGACTCCGTACGCGTACATTTTAGTTTCCCGCTGTTCCCCATTTCTCCTCATGGGGGCTTTTTGATTATAGCCAAAATAGTCTCCGCTCAGCTTTTTGCCTCTGAATGTCGTTAGTGACACTGGTGTTTTTAATGAATCTAAGAATATCTAAGCAACATTTACACCCATCCGTGAAGCTCTTATAACAGTCAAGTGCCAGTGTCTCTAGGGAAACAAAAAAATATACCTTCCAAATTGGAACTTCCTAAGTTCAGCTGACCCTAAGTTTAGAGTTTGTGTCATCTGCTAATTTTACTTTTAAAAAGTCGCTCTGCCTTACTTTTAAGAAGTTTTCTAGAACCTCGGTAAAAGGCTCACACAAAGCTTCCGCGTTTACCAAGACTGCATAAATGAAAACAGGTATTCTGGTAGTCCTCAATGCACTACTACACTCAAATGCACTCCTACACTTAAATCATAAAAATAGCGACAGGTGGTTATGCAACTGTTAACGTACACGTAGCAGTCACAATAAACAGTTTTAAAACTTTTGGAAACATGAACCGTATTTTTGTGTATTTTTGAACTTACTAATTATTCCTTAGCCTACATTGGCGCCCAAATGTGGGTCTCTTACTAGAGAGCAACGAACGACGTTGCATGCGTACAATTTAGTTTCCTACTCCCCATAACCTTTGTTGGGGTACTTGTTTTAAATTATGTTCAATATGTATCCCCGCTCATTTTATGTCGCTGGTTTGTTTTAGTTTGACCAAGTAAACTTAAGCAAAATTGACGCACTTAAATCAGAGCTACTTTATAGTTAACAAAGAGTACAATTCATTTTCCACTCTCCCCCTATTGTGTTCCGTTGGTATTGATATTTTCTTAGTGCGTCTCTTGGAAAACCAAGAAATTTTCGTTCTAAATTTGGAGTTACTAGGTTCAGTGGTCCATAGGTTTAAGATGTGTGTCATCTGATAATTTAATTTGAGACAATTTTCTTATCGTATAAAGGTGATTCAAGTATTTATGCATTTTTTTTCCTATTTTACACGTTCACGTAAAATATAATCTGACTTGGCCTTACTTTTAAAAAGCTTTCCAGAATTTCGGTGGAAATCTCTCACAAAGCTTCCACGTTTACTAAGGTCGCATAAATCAAAAGAGGTAATCCGTGGACTTCAATGCACTACTACATTCAAATGCAGCACAACACATAAATCATAAAAATAGCAACAAGTAGTATTTTGTACAAGTGTTAACGTACACATACGCAGTCACAATAAACAGTTTTAAAAGTTAATTCAAATGAATCGTAATATATTTTTAAGCTATTTATTTTTTATTTATTTATTGCTCCTTAGTCTAAATTGGCGCCCTGACGTGGGGCTTTCACAACAGAGCCACTATTACAATATTACAATAGGTAACTAGAAGTCGCCCGCAACTTCGCACGCGTACAATTTTCCGGTACTCCCCATTCGGGAATTTTATACATTTTACGCCCAAACGCAGGGCTCTTACAACACAGCCACTTATAGTTCACAGTATAAGTAGTTTTCCGCTACTTCCCTTATTGCTTCCCATTGAGAATGAAGTTAAGAAAAATATTCTCTTAGTGCGTCTCTAAGGCAACAAAGAAATATTGCTTACAAATTTGAAATTTCTAGGTTTAGCAGTCCCTAGGTTTAGGATGTGTGTCGTCTGATAATTTAATTTAAGAATTTCTTCTTATAATGTAAATTTGATCCAAGTTCCTATACAATGTTTTCCTATTTTAGACTTTGACATGAAATAAAAACTCTCTCTGTTCTACTTTTAAACGGTTTTCCGGAACCTCGGTGAAAGTCTCTCACAAAACTTCCGCGTATACTAAGACTGCATAAATGAACAGAGGCTTTCTGGCAGCCCTCAATGCACTACTACACTCAAATGCACTCCTACATTCAACTCATACAAATAGCGACAGGTGGTTGTTCGTACAAGTATAAAAAAGTACACATTGCTATGTGTACTTACATTGGCCATTGCTGTGCCACAATAAACAGTTTGAATTTTTTGTATGTATGAATGGAGTCTTTTCTTGAAGCATATAATTATTTCTAAGTTTTACTTGGCGCCCCAACGTGGGGCTTTCACAACAGAGCCACTATCACAATAAATAACTGGAAGACGCCGGATTTCTTCCCATTTGGGTATTTTATGCATCGACTCTGGTTTTTATAGTGAGACTATATACATCTAAGCAAAATTGAAGCCCAAACGTGGGGTTCTAACAACCAAGCAACTATTATAGTTAACAGTTCAATTAGTTTTCCGCTACTTCCTCTATTGTTTCCCATTGGGGTATGATTTCCGAAAAAAATATTTTTTTGTGCGAATTCGAAGTTTCTAGGTTGAGCGGTCTCTAGGTTGGTAATAGGTGTCGTCAGATAATTTAATTTAGACGTTATTTTTGGAGTTTAAACTTGATCGAAGTTCCTGTGCCATTTTGTTCCTATTTTAGACGTTGACGTGAAACAAAATCTATCGGTGAAAGGCCCGAACAAAGCTTCCACGTTTACTAAGGCTGCATAAATGAAAAGAGGTGATCCAAAGCTTTCGGTGCACAACTACATTCAAATGCACTACTACACATGAATCATAAAATAGCGACAGGTCGTATTTTATAAAAGTGTTAATGTACACATACACAGTCACAATAAACAGTTTCAAAAGCTTTTGTTAGTAATTATTGTATTTTTAGTCTTACTTATTATCCTTTAGCAAAATTGGTACCCAGGCGTGGAGCTCTCACAACAGATCTACTCCATAGTTACAGAGCTGGAACAAGTCTGTGACTTTAGTATTTTTGAAAAATCCTTTCCTAGTGCAACTATAAGATACCCTATAGTTCAGTGGTTTAGGCACTGTGTCATCTGACAGTTTGTCAGTCAGTCTCGGAAGAGTTTTAAGTGTAAAGATTATTATCAGAGTTGGTAGTGTACCTGCCTAACTAGCAAGCAGAAACTAACAGCGGTCCCGGGTTCAAACCTCGGCAAATATTTATGTGATAAGCACGAGTATTTGATTCTGAGGCTTGGGGGTAAGTATTTATTACTAAATACAAGTGTTTATCGTTGGCTAGTACCCATAGTTCAAGCTTAAAGCTAGAACTTGGTTATTTTGGGTGAGATTGTACCCAGATTTTCATTTTACTTTTGTAGCTTTATTTTATTACATACATAGGTACTTTTATTAAACAATCGACCATTAATAATAACAAACCATTAAACATTTTTGTAATAAAAACTCTCTGACTGACTTTAAAAAACTTTTCTAGAACGTCAGTGAAACGCTCGCACAAAACTTCCGCATTTACTAAGACCGCATAAATGAAAAGGGGCAATCCGTATTCTTTGATGCACTACTACATTCAAATGCACTAACTGCTACACATAAAACATAAAAATCGCACAGGTGGTATTTTTTACAAGTGTTAACGTACACACACGCAGTCACAATAAACAGTTTTAAAAGTTTGTGTAAGTAATTATTATATTTTTGTGTATTTTTAATCTCGCTGATTATATCCCTTTGCAAAATTGGCGCCCAGATGTGGGGCTCTCACGACAGACAATTTTATAGTAACAGAAATATAAGATGCCTTCAACTTCGTAGGCGTATCATTAGCATTCTGCTATTCCCCCAAATGCTTCCCGGTGGGTATCGATTCCAGAAAAATCCTTGTTTAATGCAATGGTACCCAAGAAATATTTGGTTTGGCTGGGTCATCCGACAGTTAGTCAGTCGTAGAAGATTTTTATGTGTTTAGATTATTATCATTATTATCATAGCTTTTATTATTTATTATTATAGCTTTATATTACGTGCCTACTTTAATTCCTAAATTAATGATCATTAAATAAAATACAATACGCTCTCTTTGTCTGACTTGTACAGTTGCCCAGTACATCGGTGAAAGGCTCTCACAAATTTTCCGCGTTTACTAAGGTCGCATAAATGAAAAGAGGAATACCGTAGTCTTCGATGCACTACTACATTCAAACGCACTACTACACATAAATCATAGAAATATCGACAGGTAGTAATTTGTACAAGTGTACACATACGTTCTCACAATAAACAGTTTTAAAACCTTTATAACTTATTATTGTATTTTTACTTATCTTTAATAAGTTTGTTAACAATTCCCAAGCAAAATTAACGCCCAAACGAGGGGCTCTTGCAACAGTAAAGTTATAAGTTTATTCACTTTATAAAAAACTTCAAAGTAGGGGTTTTTTGTTCGACTGATTTCTTTGGGTATTTTACGGGGTATTATCGCTGTTCAAAAACAGGTTTACTGATAATATGTGTAATTTAAAGGGATAACCTTTCTGGTAATAAGTAATTTAAAATCGTTTTATTGTTTTACAAAATTTTATCCTTGTTCACTTTAATACCCAGTGGGCTTTTATATTGAGTTTGATTCCACATGTATACGCGTACAATCTTGTTTAAAATTAAGTATATATGTAAGTGCACACTTTAGTACTTTGACGCTTCAACGCCTTTGAAAGGTTATTGCAAAAGTTCAAAGATGACGTTAAAGTGATAAAGCATTTAAGTGTGCAGCTACTTATAAGATCCTCATGCATAATTAAGAAAGATACCAGTAATAAACTTAATTATAATCCTGTTTGTTTTAAACCCAAAATGTTAAAAATAGAAAGATTTCGTGGTGTATAATTAATAATCTCAGAATAGGTTGCGCTTTTTGTGTTTACCGTACCGTAAGATACCAACAAGGTAGTGTCAGTAATCATAAAGTCACCCCTAAGGATAAACAGAGCATTAATTAAAAATTCACATGATGTGAAATTGTTAATTTTAAATCTTTTAATAAGTAAAATCCAACAGCGACAGAAAAAAACAAATTAAAATAAATTTATTAGTCGCTTGACGGATAGTTTGTGCATCGAAGTTGCATCTAGGTTTACTAGGAACCCATAAAAGACGAGACACGTATCTGTTGCTTTGCGATGCATTGTAAGGGAATGAATTATTTAGATATAAACGAAACGAATTTTACATCAAATAATGTATCAAATTTGATTTAAATCAAAAGGTACTAACAGTCCAATTTTTATATAAAAAATATTATAAAGCATTAAGAAGTTACATATATTGTTATACATTTTGTCGGACACATACTTGTATCACTAATAAATAAGTCGCTTTAAATGACAAATCAAGAAAGTCTAAACATGACGGACACGACGTTTGTCGTTAATCACTTCGTTGTTCTTTATGGCCACCTCTTTTCTCCATTACCATATCAGCTAATCGATAAAGGACCTAAAACATTACCCTTTTTAAATTAAAAACAACACATACTAACATTACAAACATAATTATAAACAAATCTTTTTAGAGTTGTTGGTATTTCTGAAGCTCTGCCTACCCCGCTCTGGAAATGAAGGCGTTTTTTTTCATGTTAATGAGAAGGCACACGAGCACTCAGGACACCTTATGGTAAGTGGAATCTGAGAACCATAGACATTTGAATTCTCAAGACTATAATCCTAAGACCTCAAATGCGTTGCCAACCCTGAGGACTACGATGAAATTCCTCTATGCTAGTAATTCCACCGGTTGTCTTATCCAGACACCGGAACACCACAATAAGAACACTGTTGCTTGGCGGGTGGTTAATGTATAAGATGGTGGTAGCGATCCGGACGGACCCTGCACAGGGTCCTATCACCACCGAGATATAGTGATGTTGTGTATCTACATACTTACATAAAACCCCAAAAAAACCTTTAATAGTTTTTTAATTTTCAGCGCCCTGTGGTCACCCTATTCTGTGAACGCATATTGCTTCCGCGTTTACTAGGACGACATTAAAGTAAAGATTCGAATAATTGGTCGATGCACTAGGTTGTGTGTGTGTGCAGTTGTCGAGGTACCGACTACCGTACATCGCAAATAATCAATAAGCGTGGTGGAAAAGGAAAGTGCTTGCATCCATTGCTGCTAAAGCCTTAAACACACTGGGAGCGGAGGCGGTACAGTGCGGCGTGTTTCCATGTTATAAACGCCTTTTTGGTCAAATTCAGCCAAGATAATCACTACATAGTATAAAACAAAGTCGCTTTCTCTATCCCTATGTCCCTTTGTTTGCTTAAATCTTTAAAACTACGCAACGGATTATGATGCAGTTTTTTTGAATAAATAGAATGATTCAAGAGGAAGGTTTATATGTATAATACTTAAATCCGGAGCGAAGCGAGGGCGGGTCGCTAGTTTAATTATAAAAATAGGTCGATTTTCTTGTATTCAGTATTGAGTCTATTTAATAAAAATAAATTTAAATAATTTACGGCCGTTTAATTAAACGTTAGTTTCAAAACGATGTAAATTTTTAGAATTTTTAAAGTCAGTTTATTATAATGTAGCTTTCCATGCCTGTGCCTGAAAGTTCTTCAGACTGAATTTTCTTATCATTTGGCTTTTATATTACTAAATCAACCTAGTTTATAAGGTAATCAGTACACATTAAGGTAATCAGTGAGTCACTTGAAAACAGCAACACTCAAGCTTAGTTTAGACATAGTTATTTAACCAAGCAAAAATAATTCAGACCAAATTTTTCGGTTCTCTATGAATGGCATATTTTTTACGTATAATGTATTTTTCTGCCTAAAATCGTTTTTCCTAATGGTTTTTACAATAGGAACAGTTTAATTTTAATTTTTATTAATAACTAACCTAATCTACACAATACATGTTTATTAAGTTCTGCTAACTCAGCCTAAAAGTACGTTTTGCGAAAAGATTTTATGCGAAATGATACATTATGCGCAAATATTTTTGCGTTTCAAAGGGACCCCAATTTTTCACATGAATGTCACCATCATTTTGTCAGATCGAATGATACCTCGTGATTTACCTTTGGGTGGAAGAATTACCTGGATACAGTGGCGCCCGACATGGGGCTAGCACGAAAGACACTTGAGTATATTTATGTTAACCGTAATTTTCTAAACATATAGCTTAAGTTAGTTAAGGTATAAAATTGTATTCGCAAGTATTAGTTTTACCTTTAGCTAAGGAAAATGCTCCTCTATTTTCATTTACAGACAAATTTGATACACTTTCCTGCCGGCTGGACTTGTATAATACACTGATGGTTAAATTACTATCATATATGTCAGGCCAAATTAGTCCTAACTTGATGATCCTGCATATAAGCCATTTAGGAGTTTCTTATTTCTCCTTATCATCAGATCAGCTCTTTAGTACATTTCACATCATTTCCTCAGGAGCATTTCTAATTTTTATAAATATAAAATCAATACAATTAATACTACAACCCTCAATTTCAAAATTTTCAGCTCCCTGCGGTAATATTCTGTAGAGGCATATTGCTTCTGCGTTTACTAGGAGAACATGAAAATGAAGAAGCTACTGCTATTTCACGATGCATGAAATGGCTGTGCATGTGTGGAAAATGAAAGTAACATTACATTGGCAATCACTCCGGCTATAGTGGCGCCAGACATGGGGCTAACACAACATATACCTATTTAAATCTGTAATGCGTATATGTAGCGGACTTTGCGCATGTGTGTTGCCTCCACATGTACTAGGAGAACATAAGGTTTGGGAGGTTAAAGTTACTAGTCGCGGTATTGCTTATTTATAATATTTCAGTAAAATTTATTTATATAGTTTCAGCAAGATGACATTATGTATAACAATTATTGCTGCATTAGTTTAAAAAAACAAACAAGTTTACTAATATGGACTAGCTAAAAAACTTTGAAGTTATTGAAACAGAAATCCGAAGTACAGCCGTGTTAAAAACTGTTGAAACCTGCCAGGTTCATGGCATCGAAAGTATAAAAATCTGTATGAAGTCTACAACGCTGTGCCCGGATATTGACAGGTTTAGCTTCTCGTCTTATTGTTTTCTTAAATGGAAAATGTAAGGTACGAAATTCAGGAAAATATGTGAGTGGAAAATCACGAAATCTTTTGTACATAATTTGCCGTAGTTTCTCTTTTCCCGTAGTTTAACTTACCCCATCTGACTTTAAGTTAAAACAAAATGACTATGAATTAAAGCCGAAAATCTACCTAAACTGATTTTAAAGGTGATGAGTGTGATGACTCTTAACTAGCGTAACGCAAATTATTTAACGCACACAAACCACCTGCTGCATCGAATGAAAACACGAAGCACTCACACATCTAAATCATGCATGCTGTACCGACGGTCATTTTGATTAACACACGCGCATTTGTGACATATATGTGAGTCGTATTGACTAGCTCTGTACTATGGAAAAGCTGGTCGTTGAGTACATTTGTGCGTTGAGATAAGTGGACTATAAGTCATGAAATATAACAGTGAATACGATGGCATTAGATGCAGAAATAAAAGTCCAAGATCCGAGAATACAACGACCTTCACTGAACTGGTTAATGGATGAAAGTATTTTATATTTAATTCAATATGTTAAAAATGTAATGCAAGTGGGTTGACAAAAATATTAACATGTTCTGTAAATAAAAATGTAATCTTTATTTTGACAAAAAATATTCATTGACCAGACCAGTGCAAATTACTACATAATATCGATTTACCTGTTTATACTTGTACCTGCCTACCCAAAAGTTATGACGGTAAAAATAGTCCACCTAAAGTTTGCATATTCATACTTTTGATTGGTATGTTATTTGTCTATTAACCAAAACGGTAATATTAAAAAAAATATACTTAATCAAAATACTCTTTTTTTCAATTCAATATAAAATATTTTTCATCCATTAACCAGTTCGGTGAAGGTCGTTGTATACTCGGATCCTGTACTACAAGGGCAGTATTTTATTCCCCGGCGACAGACAAAAGAAAACTGAAAAATGTATGAAATTCATATAAGCGGTCGGCGCGGTGGACACGTTAGCTTACGACCATTCTATACAGTTCATCAGTTTTAGAAAATTGCTAACGTTTACGTCATGCATCAAAATGCAAACGCTCTAACGTTTTTCTTTTCTAACGCTCAAAATGTATGATACGACAGTTGACTACGTGGTTTATAGTAACGCACGAGAATGTCATCACATACATTTTAAGTGATAAAAACCGTGCATGAGCATGTAGGACCATGCTCAGTGTAGGGTTGCGAAGCCATTAAGTACTACAAACATAAAAATCAACAAGTAGTAACTAATTTTCTATTTAAAGTCATTTGGTGCCGCCTTAGATGATTTTAGTAGGTATTGCAGTATTACCGCTGCAAAGTTAAACCTTTTTTTGCACCGTCGTATTGTTACCTCCTTGTTCCGGTACGTGATGTTATTCTTTGTCATGTATGTTTTTTAATTTTTTAATTTTTAAGTTCAAAAACTTTCGAATTTTTCCTGACGTTCTCCGCTCGCTTGTTCTCGAGCATTATGAATTCGGAGCTGACATGTTGATAGTCACATAAAGATTATTTTTTTTGAAGAAAAGTCATGTTTTGATCAGTGAAGGCTCTCTAGTGTATCGCCCGCAAGATTCCTCAGTCTTCAACCTTTTTTGGCCACTTTCGAGTCTTGTACTGCCTCACGAAGGCACCGCTGTACCGGTTTATTCCCCGGGTAAGTTACGCTTCGTCTGTGTTCGTTTTCCCCCGATTCCGTTCCCCTCGTTTGGTTCTCGTTCTTTTTTTGTCTGGTCCAAAATATTGGTGTACCTACTCGTTTTTTTCTTTGGTTACCCTTTTTTTTGGTCTTTTCCAAGATATTAGTGTACTTGTTTTTTTTTATCGTTTTGGTCTTTTCCAAGAATATTTGTGTACTCGTTTTTTCTTTGAGTATACTAATCTTTTTGGTCTGATCCAAAATATGTTTGGTCACCCCTTTTTTTGGTCTCTCTAAATTTTAAAAGGTCTTTGTCACCACGATGCACCTAACATTGGTCATTTTTGGTCATATATTTTGGTCTTTTTGTTTTGGTCACCTTTTTTTGGTCCTCTCTAAATTTTAAAAGGTCTTTGTCACCACGATGCACCTAACTTTGGTCATTTCTTTTGGTCTTCTTGTTTCAGTCACCTTTTTTAATGTTGCCTTATTTTTTCATCTCTCTAAATTTTAAAAGGTCTTTGTCACCACCATGCACCTAACTTTGGTCATTTTGGTCATTTCTTTTGGTCATTATCGTTTTGGTCTTTTCCAGAAATATTAGTGTACTCGTTTTTTCTTTGAGTGTACTAATTTTTTTGGTCTGATCCAAAATATGTTTGGTCACCCCTTTTTTTGGTCTGGTCCAAAATATTGGTGTACTCGTTTTTTTCTTTGGTCACCCTTTTTTTTGGTCTGGTCCAAAAAATTGGTGTACTCGTTTTTTTCTTATCCTTTTGGTCTTTTCCAAGAATATTTGTGTACTCGTTTTTTCTTTGAGTATACTAATTTTTTTGGTCTGATCCAAAATATGTTTGGTCACCCTTTTTTTGGTCTGGTCCAAAATATTGGTGTACTCGTTTTTCCTTGGATGACTGTACCTAGTTTTTCCAGTACGAGTGTAAGTACCTAATTTTTTCCCAGTACGGAGTAACTTCCGTACTATGTTCGCGGCGTTTTGCGTTCCAATTTTCAATTTGGTCGGCCGTGCTTCATTTGTTTGTTTTGCATACTACGCATTTCGCGCGGTTTTGCTTGCGGAATTATTTATCGTCAGACGTTCTGTCCGTTTCGACTTATATTGGTCTTATCTGACGGTTCGATTCGGTTTTTAACCGGAACCTTGTTCCTTGGGGTTCCGTACTTTCACGGTATGTTCGAGGTTTGTGGTTTGTCGTCGTTTTTTTTTGTCGATGGTGAGCTGCTTCCTCTCACTCTGTTCTCCGAACACCTTTTTTTTTGCGAGCTAGCGAAATCAGGGTTTTCTTGGTAGTGGTGCCGTTGTCGCCTTCTGCTAGCTCATTAGGCGATTTACGCTTGCGGACTTACGTTTCGTTGGCTGTGTAGTCTGTAGCATTTTGCGTATTTTTTTTTATTTAAAATCTGTATATAGAGGTAATTATCTGCGCTTTATGTTACGGTTTAGTTACGTTGGAGGTCTTGAGTCTGGTTGTCCGTACGTTTCCTCCCTGTTCGGACAATTGGTGATCCCTCGGCCGTTCCTGTTGGGCTGTGGTCTTGACACCAGTCGGCGCTTCGCCTTTTTCTACGTTTGCCTGTACGTTTTGGTTTAATCCCGCGGTTTTTTGGTATTTGTACGTTGTAGTCACGGTGTTCGAGGTCATTGACCTTGAATGTTTGATAACGTTTACCGCTATCTTGGTTCCCGGATTTGTTTTTTTTGTCAGATTGACAAAAACTGTAGTTTAAGCTACAGGTATACCTTTCGGTGACGGACTCCTTTTTACTTCCTACCTTGGTAGGGTTATCATTTCTTAGTTTGTTTAGGGTTGTCACTTCTTAGATTGTGTAGGGTTATCACTTCTTAGATTGTTTAGGGTTGTCACTTCTTAGATTGTGTAGGGTTATCACTTCTTAGATCATTTAGGGTTGTCACTTCTTAGATTGCTAGGGTTGTCGCACACCATTTAATTTACTGTATGGTTGTAATTATTTATTTTTTTCTTCTCCTTTGTCTAGAAGGGGGATGATTGCAGCATTACCGCTGCAAAGTTAAACCTTTTTTTGCACCGTCGTATTGTTACCTCCTTGTTCCGGTACGTGATGTTATTCTTTGGTCGCTTGTCATGTATGTTTTTTAATTTTTAAATTTTTAAGTTCAAAAACTTTCGAATTTTTCCTGACGTTCTCCGCTCGCTTGTTCTCGAGCATTATGAATTCGGAGCTGACATGTTGATAGTCACATAAAGATTATTTTTTTTGAAGAAAAGTCATGTTTTGATCAGTGAAGGCTCTCTAGTGTATCGCCCGCAAGATTCCTCAGTCTTCAACCTTTTTTGGCCACTTTCGAGTCTTGTACTGCCTCACGAAGGCACCGCTGTACCGGTTTATTCCCCGGGTAAGTTACGCTTCGTCTGTGTTCGTTTTCCCCCGATTCCGTTCCCCTCGTTTGGTTCTCGTAGATTTATTAGTCTATTCTTTCCAGTTCCTACCGCCTACCCCATTTGGCACCAGTGCTATTACGCACCAACCAGGCTCCAGTCCTTCCACCTACCCTAACCGGCATTACGGCGTGGAGAGGTTGACTCCGCACCACTACTGCTCAGCCCGCACCAGACTACACCCGGCGCGCGTATCGAGTTTACACTCCAGCTACGGACTAACACCGCGGTCGGATGGAGACCGACTAGTGCGCGCGTGCATTTTTTTTTCCTTTTTAATTATCTTTCCTGTATAAGTTGTTTTAACTGGTAGTCTCTGTACACAAACGTCACCCCAGAAACCGTGAGTATACCATTGTCACATTTCGTAGTGTTGCTTAGGCGACGTCTCCGTAGTAACATTCCAGTATTTGTTGACTGGTAGTTTAGTCACCATCTCACACCCTTCATACTACCCAGTAACCCCTATCACCTTTTTTACCCCCCCTAAATTCAAAAAAAGGCCCGCGCGCCTGATCGAACAGCATTTATAATGTTCTTTTTCGGTTTTTAATTTGGTCAACGATAATTGTATTTGTGAACACATAACCGGCTCGCTTTCCTCTTTTACGGTGTCAAGAACCTATCTGTTTAGGTACCTTTGAATTGTGTACATCAACGTTATATTTAGGGTTTTGTTAAAATCAATTTGTACGGCTTGCTATTTTAATGTGTGTATTTCTCATTTGTGTATTTCGACTTAGGATTTAATTAAAATAAATCTTTGTCTTTAAAACGTTGTTCGGCATTTTTAATTCCATAAATTCTACGTATTGAGCACCGGTATACTCCGTGTGTTCGGTAGTACGATCATTTAAAAGCTTTTTTTAAATAGTCGTGCTACAGTATAAACACTGCCTGTATCTTAAGAACCAATGATGTCTACTTAGTCGTGATAGTTTCCCTTTTAAACTCGTTATAAGCGCTTTTATTTAAGTTTTTTTTCAGTATTTTGGTATTTGTAGTTTTGGCTGTAGGGAGGGGACTTCTGACTCTAACAAAAACTAGCGCTATAAAGCGTAATATTTCATAAATAGATCCCTTGATCGAAAAATTGTTTTCACAAACCCTTAATATTTTTGAAAGACCTATCCAACGACATCCTACACTATAGACGAGTTTATTTTATCACTTTGTTGGCGTGACTAATATGTATATTCATGCCAAATTACAGCTTTCTAGTACTAAGAGTCTCTGAGCTAGGCTGTGAACGGACGGACGGACAGACGGACATGGCCAAACTATAAGGGTTCATAGTTTGACTATGGAACCCTAAAAAGAAAAACGTTAGTAGCGTTTTCATCTTGGCTGGGCTAAGCTTAAAATGGTCGTACTGCTGCCAGCGGTTTGCCCCCTAGTATTTATATCAGTGGTTAAAACTTAAGCTTTTAAATTAACAAAACCGCTTTCACCCGTTCACCCGTTCGATCCTTTAGGAATCAGAGAAATTAGTTTTCGGGGTTACAAAGCGTACAATGTTCTTGGCGCTTGGCCGTCAAACTTTGTGCATCCGCGGTAGTACTGCCTTCACCAGGAAAACATAAAACGAAGGAGGCTATCTGCATTTCTCGATGCACTAGTACATTGAAAAGACATAATAAGTACAGTAGTATGCTATCTGTGTTATGTATGTGTGCGTGAGAGCGCCCATCCCCTTAAACCAGTGTATGAATAACCTGGGCCTCTATTCAGGTGCGTTAAAACGATATCGTGTTTGACACGTTTAAGAATCGTTATGTCACAGTCGCCATTATTGTAAATGACATAAGAGTTATCAAAACGTTGACAATACGGAAACAGGTCAAAAACGATATCGATATAACGCACTTGAATAGAGGCCCAGTCCGTTGTTTTACTTGTACCTGCTCATATCTAGCAACAACAACAGCAGCAACTATCTGCTGCATTTCTCGATAATTTATATGGATGATATACTCGTAGCTATAAAGCATAAATTGTGTTATTAATAAAATTCTTAAGTTTGTAGATTATTATTTATCGTCCTCTTTAACTTACTGTTAGAAGTAATAATTAGGTACTCAGGAACTAAAGAATTAGGCCTTTTTTTTTTATTAAAAATGGGTTTGCTCTTTAATAATTTGATAAACTTAAACTATGCAATTCCACCAAAAAGTTAAAATACTGTTAATGTTTTTAAATCACACATCTTATACTAACTAGCTCGTCAGAGTGAACTTAGTGCATAGCAGGTTAGGGCTTTGCACATGCACTTTGCTTCCTCGTGTACTAGGAGCACATAACAATATAAGAGAAATTGCTCTCTCTTGATGTTCTAGATGGCGGCAGTGCAACACATACAAGTCTAGATAGTGGTGTGGCGGAAAACGGAACTACAGAGGGAAAGCTCTACGAACGTCGTACGCCTACATGGTATTTTACTTCTCTCTCGCTCACTCTCGTTCACCCGTATATGCAGTTCAAATTACTCCGAACATAATAAACTTTTTAAGACCTCTTGCAATGTGCGACGCTAGCCTAGGTGGTAGTGACGCTGACTACGATGCTAGAGGTCCTAGGTTCGATTCCCGGAAAGTGATACATTTCTGTGCACTAATTAATATAAAAAGTACTTTAAAATTTCCTATCGGCAAATAATTTGAAAAATATAAGAGCTGATGAAAAGAAAAATAAAATAAAACTTTATCAGTATCTTTTTAACACCGTATTGTTTTATCGTAGACACACATTAATAAGTAGTTGTAAGTTAGAAATATTTTTTTCATGTTGTTGTATGCTTTGGTAGCAATATTAGGCCTCGAAACTGGGGTAAAACCATAGATATTATTATTGACTTTTGCGTGTATTCGTATTGTCAACGTTTTGATAGCTCTTATTTACTTGACAGTAATGGCGGCCGAGTTAAAAACAATACTAAAACGCGTAATTGCAATATCATTTTACGAATAATTAGGACTTTTCAAATGATACAAAAATTATTACTTTTACACTGTATCCTTAACTTTGATATAATTTATTAGCCGGTGCTCTAACGGCAGCGCTCAGAGACAGTTAATGACGATTAAATTGGTCGTTAATTCCTATTTTCATACACCAGTTTAAAAAAGGAACAATTTAACTGTGTCTTAACCTATTCAACGCCATTGACGGATATTTCTGTCATGGTTGACAACGCATAATAGACCTTAGTATCTATGAGGCAAAGTGGACATTCGGGGTACGCAGAGCTACTGAAATACCAACAACTCTAAAAAGACTTGTTTATGATCCTGTAACCACGTTTTCCACATCAGGCCAAGACCAGTGTATTAGTGACAGGTCGCAGTTCGCAAGCCTATCGCCTAATAGTACTACAAGCCCTTATTCCCCTCTTACAACTTTATTTAAAAAAAATCGATTACATTAACAATGTGTAAAAATATTGACTGCTGATTTTTGGACAAGGCACTATATAGGTGAAAAACTTAAGTATAGGACCTATTGTATGTAGTTGTAACACATCTGTATACACCGTTTGACGTTCTATATTTGAAATTTAATTTAGCTCCATATTAATTCCATACACAACTACATACAACAGGTCCTTTACCTAAGTTTTTCACCTATAACACATGAAGTTTTTTTAGCAATTTATTGTTTTGCAACAGTGAAATCATTACCATTTGAGCTTTGAATTAAGATTTAAGTGTCCGTTAGAAAAAACTGTTCAACACTGGTGCCATCACCCTATATCTATTGCCATCGACAAAACTGAGATGACATATTCCTCTTCAATACTGAAAAATTGAATCTATTTTATAAAAGCGGTGTTTAATGATCTGTGAAGAACTTTTCACCCTAATTAATGTAACTACACCAGTACTCGACAAACAACCAATGTTCGACTTTTTCAAAGAAGATAAGAGTTAGTAGGGTATTATTGGGGATTCTGGATCATTTGTCCTCGCTGCGCTCGGATGATCCAGAATCCCCAATAATGATCCAGGATCCCCAATAGTTTCCATCGATCAGGGATCTAGTCGGATGATCCAGGATCCCCAATAGTTTCCATCGATCAGGGATCTAGTCGGATGATCCAGGATCCTCAATAGTTTCCATCGATTAGTGATTCAGAATTCCATAAACTCAACAGGTAAACGAATGACCTGACAATCCTTCAATGGTAAATTTGCATATTCTCGCCTCATAAATTTCTATAACAAAATATTTTGTAAAGAGAAGCAAAACCGGAGTGCCGTATAATTCAATTTTATATTACTTATATTTTTGTTTACGGCACTCCGGTTTATTTTTCATAAATTTATTTCTTTGTTTATTCATCTTTGTTTATTCATCTTTGTTCCTGTTAACACTTTCCACACAACCATTGCTGTACTAATGTTATAGGATAGTCCCGCTAACAGTTTTCTGGAGTGGCCAATTCCATACTAATTGTTTAAGGACAAGGCGGTCTTTCGATACGTTCCAAAGGGGCGCCTCCTCTGTACTGATATTTACTCAACCAAGATAATACTAGAACGCTGATCTATATATGCGACCGATCGTAAAAACTTTGATAGCGTGATTCAGGTCTTTTTCAATTATTACTGTCAAATCAAAATAAAAACTGCAAACTTTTTTTGATTTCAAGCTATCTTCAGTTGTTATTAAAAACCACATTATTAAAAGTGTTGATTAAAGTGAAATACATTAATTATTCCAATATTTGTGTATTATTCAAGTAATGAGAGATTGTTACGACATCTATTTAAAAAGGTAGGTACTTAACATCTGCTAGTCTGACGATAAAGTGACTCACGCGCTACTGTTACTAAGACCTGCTCAATGTTATTGTTAGCGTAAGATGGCGCTATTTGACAATGCTATTTGAATGGAATAATACAGTGAAATGAATCTGCGGTCTTTAATAAAGTAAAAATTTCGTAGGTGAACTGAAACTTTAATAAATAAATCGACTGAAACTATTAAGTTTATCTCAACACTGTAATCGTTCGCGATGTACATCAAAGTTCGAACATTGTTACGACATCTATTTAGGTAAATCAAGTGTCAACTTTATTGCTGATTGACAAGAAACTCCGCGCTGTGTTTACTAAAAACTTCGTTAATCAATGTTAAGATGGCGCGGATTAATACAAATAATCGATATGAAACTAGCACGATGTTTTTACTGTTTACTAAGAACTTCGTTAATCAATGTTAAGATTGTGTGCATGAATGCAATAAAGTAAAATAATTTCAAACCTTGAGAGCCATTACATAGCATGCTGTATGACATGTAAATAATAGGAAGCGTAAGTAATTTATGTTCATGCTTCACATGATTCGAACAAATATATGTGTTTTTCTTTCTTCTTTATAGCTAAAGCCGATTCACAAGTTCTGAGAGTTAAACAAGTTATTTAAACAATAAGTATAGTAAGTCGTTGCTGTCTTCAAGCCAACCAGTGCCTGTTTTATATTTCCTTATTTTTTTTTTATTTTTTTTTAATAATAAATATCAGGGGGACAATCTCATACAAATTGACCTAGTCCCAAACTAAGATCTAGGCTTGTACTATGGGTACTAGACAACGATATAAATACTTATATAGAGAAATAAATACTTAAATACATAGAAAACATCCAAGACTCAGGAACAAATACTCGTGCTCATCACACAAATATCTGTCCATACCGGGAATCGAACCCGGGACCGCTAGCTTCGTAGGCAGGGTCCCTACCAACTCGGCTAACGCATCATATCGTCTTCATAGTTAGGCTACATTCGGTACATAGAAACGCATTAAAGTACATGCAGCTACCAAATACGAATAAGGTTTCAGGTTAACGCAACAAGCTGGCGCCGCGCCTTATAGGTGTAAAGGATTGGGAGTGATTCACAATAATTATATTTTATTTTCTAATAGACGAACGTCTGTAATGCAGAATTAAGGTTTGATTTTGTTTGGACAATCTCATTTGAAATAAAATTATATTACTAATAATTTTAATTGGTAACATCTAAATGCAGCCTTAGTTTATAGGGTTATAAATGGAGCTTGCATTTATTTGAGCATTCAATTGGTAGTGGCAGTGCAGTGAGTGAGACAAGTAATTAAAAAGAAGCAGCAAGTATGTACGTAATATTTTTTATTTTTTATTATTTATGTTGATTGTGTTTGGTTAGTGATGCTTATTCAATAATTTTAATAAAAATAGGTCGGCAGTGTTCAATCCGTTCGATTCCGATGAGGAGATTAGCTGTGCCCAGCAACAGACTGCATCTACCGCTTCTACGAGTGCAGCGAAAGTTAAGACGGTAAAGGCGAAGCAGAGAAGAACTAAGAAGGCGGCGGAACTGCACGGCTGTGATTCAGACCTGGACAGCGTCGTGAATGCATCAGCTGCTCAACCGAAAAAGAGACGAGTCGCTGTGTTTCTTGATTCCGAGGTAAGATGCGCGATTGTTTATCAAAACATACTTCGAGGATACGATAGCTTAGTTGGTAGTGACCCTGCCTACGAAGCTAACGGTCTCAGGTTCAAATCCGGTAAGGGCAGATATTTGTGTGATGAGCGCAAGTATTTGTTCTCAACTATTGGCTAGGTCAATTTGTGTAAGATTGATTTATTATTATGATGATTTCATTAAAACTGTTTTTACCCAACTTTAAACCGACTTCAGTTGGACTGACCTCGGTCATGATAACAGTTTGTCGCTGGATTTTTTTAATAATTTAAGTGATTTTCTTAATTGTATTTATAAAGGTGAATAATATAAGGCTGCTAAATAATTTCAGGGTGACGAAGAGGAACCGATCAGGGCCGCTCCGCTACGTAATTTTTTGACAAGAAGGACGGGCTCCGGGTACACGCTGCAACGAGATCCCAGCCGGCGCGGGGAGTACTACGTCGAACTCCGAGTCTTCACCACGCGGGAGCTTGAGCCGGTAGCGACGGAAGCAACCAGGTGGAAACATGCCTTTTTCACATATAAAGGGGCTGTAAATAATAATAGCCCAGTTTTCAAAGCGGTCAGACAAGTTGCTCAGGCTGCTAAAGAAGAGTATAAAGGCGTGCAGCCTGTGTTGTACCCGTCAAATACTTTTTAACTAATTTTAGTTATGTGTTTATTGTAATCTGCTACTTTACAGTCGGTTTAAAGGCAAATTTAAAACTTTTGCGGTTTTCAACAAATGTAATTATTACAAAACAAAGCACGTCTTACATAGAACAAAAATAGTATAAGATGTTCTTTTGCGATGTATGTAATGTTTCCGTTCCAAAATTAGCAGCACATAAAAAGACTAATATCCACAAGTCTAATAGTTTATTAAGTACGCGGCTTGAAAACGTTTATATAATAGCTAATGCTTTTCGGAGTAGAATTGTTAGTTATAAAGTCAATCCCTCAAATACGAATATTACCCCAGATTCATTTTTATGTGAAAACTCTGATATAGCACAACAACTTATTAAAGATTCATTACAAAAGCATGTCTCACTCAAAGTTAATTTGGAACTTTTCGTAAAGTATTGTTTGCCAAAAAATAGTGAAAGTTCCATTAAGTCATTTAACACTAAATACGATATAGTTTTGCAGAGTACAGACGTTTTATCATTATATAAATCACTTGCTGATGTACTAATTACTAAATGTGCGGAATTTGAGCTCTCGGAATCAGGATGGACAATCGAATCAGTTAGTCACTTAGAGATAAACATAGTAAAATACAATCCTTTGAGAGCTGGATCGTTTATACCATTACCAAAACATATTGCTAATACAAAAGCTTGTTTGAATATAAATAATGAGGATAATCACTGTTTTATATGGTCTATAATGGCTCACTTGTATCCTAGCAAGGTTAACTCAAACAGAGTCTCATCTTATCCCAAATACCAAAATGTTTTAAACACTTCCGGCATGGCATTTCCACCAAGCATCTCTGATATAAGGTGGTTCGAAGCCAACAATACTGATATTAGTTTTAACATCTATGGTTTAACAAAAAATGGTAGTGTTATGGGCCCTTTATATAAAACCGCTAATCGTAAATTACAGCACATCAACTTGTTATTAATAACTAAAAATAGTAAGGCACACTTTTGCCTAATAAAAAACTTTGAGAAACTTGTTCGCAAACAAATAACTAAACATAAATCTAAGATACATTTGTGTGAAGATTGTTTTTTATATTTTTCAACAGAGGAAAAATTAATTCAGCATAGTTGTGCAGGGGTACAAACTGTTTTACCAGAGGCAAATACACAACTTTTTTTTTCTAATTTTGAAAGAACTCAGGAGGTGCCTATTGTGATCTATGGTGACTTCGAAAGCTTATTACGAGAGTATTCAGATAAAAGTAAATCTATGTACGTGGAAAATATTCAATTGCATGAGGCATCTTGCTTTGCATATTACATTTGTTGTAGAAGCGAGCCTTATTTAAACGACTATGTTTCTTATCGCGGTCCCAACTGTTCGAAAAAGTTTGTGGAGTCTATATGTAATGATGTGCAGCGATTGTACTCAATATTATCTGTCAGCAAACCTATGATTCCGCTTACGCTAGAGGAACAGCTATCATTTGAAACTAGCACTGCTTGTCATATTTGTAAAGACAAGTTTTCATCTAGTGATAACATTGTAAAGGATCATGATCACTTCACAGGTCGATATAGAGGGCCCGCTCACAATAGTTGTAATTTAAATTCAAAACCTTGCCCATTTATACCAATAATTTTTCATAACCTTTCCGGATATGACTGCCATTTGTTTATTAATGAACTCACAAACGTATGCGGTCGAATAAACCTTATCCCAAAAAATAAAGAAAAGTATATTTCGTTTACGAAGTTCATTCCAATAGACCAGCAAAATGTAGCTCAATTAAAATTTATTGATTCTTTCAACTTTTTGAGTTCAAGTTTAGACAATTTAGTAAATACAATGAAAAAAGATGATTTCCAACATTTAAAATCATTTTTTGGAGATGGGGCCAAGTTTGATATAGTGCGAAGAAAGGGTGTCTATTGTTACGATTATATAAACTCTTGGCAACGTTATGAAGAAACCCAGTTGCCTCAGGCTTCCAATTTTTTTAGTAAACTCTCATCAGAATCTGTATCTTCTGAGGATTATAATCATGCCTTACATGTTTGGGAAACTTTTGCTATTAAAAACTTAGGAGAATATACAGATTTATACTTGAAATGTGATGTGCTTCTTCTATGTGACGTTTTTGAAAAATTTCGAAGCATGAG
The DNA here is from genome assembly GCA_949316455.1 of Acleris holmiana. NCBI lineage: Eukaryota > Metazoa > Arthropoda > Insecta > Lepidoptera > Tortricidae > Acleris > Acleris holmiana. The sequence goes on from OX438784.1 coordinate 11,291,291, forward strand.
CCTTAAATACTACAATCTTGATCCCTGTTATTACGTATCGTCACCATCATTAAGTTGGGATGCTATGTTATTATACACAAAAGTAAAATTGGATCTACTCTCCGATATAGATATGTATCAAATGCTGGAAAACGGAATAAGAGGAGGTCTCGCTCAATGTTCACATAGATACGCAAAGGCGAATAATAAATATCTTCCAGATTTTAACATTAACGAGCCGAATAGCTTTTTAGCCTATTTAGACTGTGTAAATTTATATGGATATGCAATGATGCAGCATCTGCCAACAGGAAATTTCAGGTATCTTAACGATGATGAATTAGCAAACTTTAACGTTGAAAAACAGTCACGCGATTCTGATACCGGTTTTATACTTGAAGTCGACCTTCACTATCCTGTTGAACTTCATGAGTCTCATTCAGATATGCCATTTGCAGCTGAAAAATTTGCTCCTAGAGGAAGCAAAAATAAAAAATTAATTGCTAGCCTCTACGACAAACATAGATACATTATTCACTACATGCATTTAAAAGAATGTTTGAAAAATGGTCTTGTTTTGTTAAAAACATATAAAGTTTTAGCTTTCGATCAAAGTAACTTTTTAGAACCATACATATCTTTAAATACCACCTTGAGACAAAATGCTAGCTCAGATTATGAAAGGGATTTTTTCAAAAAGCAAAACAATTCAATATTTGGCAAAACGATTGAAAATAAAAGAAAACAGGTTGATGTAAAACTTGTTAATATCTGGAAAGATCATTCAAATAACACAAATAAATTTTGCGGCGCGGAAAAATACATAAGTGCTCCCAACTTCAAAAACTTGGCAGTTATATCTGATTCATTAGTAGCAATTCAGTTGCAACAGACAAAAATCGTTTTAGATCGACCCATATACGTGGGTTTCTCTATTCTAGAAATAGCCAAAAGTCATTTGTATCGCTTTCATTATGATGTGATGAAACGTGTTTATAAAAATAAAATTCATCTTTGTTATACGGACACTGATAGTCTTTTGTATTTAATTCATACAGAAGATTTCTATGAAGATATCAAAACACACATAAAGTATTTTGATACTAGCAATTTTGATGCTAGCAACATATTTAATATGCCCTTAGTGAACTGTAAAATTCCAGGATATTTTAAAGACGAAATGGGGGGTGAGATCGTGAAGGAATTTGTAGGTTTGAGAGCAAAACTATATTGCATAGATACCCAAATTTCAACAATCAGGAAAGCAAAGGGAATAAAAAAGTGTGTTACAAAAAAACTTAATATTAATAAATACAAAAATGCTTTATTTCAAAATGAATGTTTTAGAGATAATATGTGTGTAATAAAATCAAAAAATCATAAAATTTTCACGCAAAAAATCAATAAGCTAGTTCTTACAAGGGATGATGATAAAAGGTGTGTATTAGAAGATAATGTTTCGACTTTGCCTTGGGGACATTACAAATTAGCATTTTAATGTGGCAGCACTGTAAAGTAATAGAAATTTAATGCAAACGTGTGAATTGTAACATTTTTATTATTTTTATAAAAACAATAAATGATGAATGTATGCCTATTGTTTTTCTTTCATTTACCTCCGCCAGCTAATTAATCACGTGCTTAGTAATAAACCCGCCTAACTCAAAACTATTAATCTTTCCATATTTCAAGACGCACTCTTGATTTAAAATAAGTTGGCTTTTTTTATTTTGAGTTACGCTGGTTTTACACCTATTGCAATCGTATTATCATGACTCGATCGCTTCTACTGTCAAGTCAATAAGAGCTATCACAACGTTGATAATACGTTAGCAACAGGGAAACAATCAGACAATATAGAGTGAGGAGCCATTAATAAAAATTATTAAATGGGACAACCTCACACAAATTTACCCCAGTTCCAACTAAGCTCTAGGCTTGTGTTAGGGTACTAGACAACGATAAACATGCTTATATAAAGAAATAAATACTTAAATGCATAGAAAACACCCCAGACTCAGAAACAAATACTCATGCATGCATTACACAGATATTTGCTCTGAGCGGGAATCGAACCCGGGACCGCTAGCTTCGTAGGCAGGGTCTCTACCAACTAAGCCAGCCACGTCACCAATAGAGTGGCTGAAATATTGATTAACTTTAAGAATTTAATTAAACAAAGTTGCTATTCTTTTATTTCGTTATAATTGAGATTCAGACAAGGAATTTGATACTGTTGCAGAGAAACAAGTCATAACATGTTAAAACGAGTTGTCCCTGCTTGTTTAACTTTGGCTCAGCGCGTAGGAATGTGGCTACGTAAAGAGTTGCTGACGCGGCGTGCGCGCAATTCGACTTTATCTTCTTAGTGTATGACCCAAGTTAAATAATAAAAATTTAATGTCGGTTTGTAGTTCCGCTACAATACTGTTGCAGAGGAAACAAATCATGACATGTTATAACGTGTTATCTCTGTTTATTTAACTTTGGTTGCACGTAAAATAAGTTCCACATTCTATATGAACATCATTTATTAAAATAAGGCTGATAATAATATTAAACTTAATAAGGTGAAAGTACAACAATAATAATTAAATAGCAGGCAGACTTCTTATAAACCATTGTCTTTACTAATTTACACTTAATGAGACAAAAAATAACATATTTATAACGCCAAATTATTTATAAATAAACATAAATTAAAGAAATTTATGATAAAATTAAAACAACGCTACATTAATTACATTACGGAAGAAAAATAATAATAATTACTATTTTTCTTCCTTAATTCAAACTTCGATGACAATAACTTATATTAATTGGCTCTACAAAGTAAGTAAATAACAATATAATTGGCATAAATTGATTTTATAATTCAGAACTATAATATAAAATAAACATGGAGATATAATAGAAATAAGTCACAATTATACATATATAACTCACACCGAAATTAATCACTTTCAAGTTTTTTCATAATTTTTTTTAACACATTTTCTGTGCTGTCCAACACTTCATCATACGGATCACACACGAGATATTGCGCACTAACTGAACGATCACTGTAACACTCGTCCATTGTCTCAATGTTTATTTTAATTAAATATCGTCCATTGCGAATGTTATTTTTAATTACAAATGATGATCCTTTTCTACTACGATCCTTTTTATTAATACCCGATTTGGTATTTAATGCTTTCAACTCCCTTTTGTCCCGCGGAGCGTCAGGCTCTCGCGTTACGGTTGCGTTACACATGTTTTCTCTACGGGCTAAAAGCTCTTGCCGCTTTTTTTCCACTTTTTCCATGTAACCGTCAACGTCTTGAGCATAATAAAAAGGATGATCCTCCGGCACATCGTGGAAAACGGGGCTGACATCATATATGCTGCCAAAATCAAGTCGATCATTCTGCGTGCTGTCTTCCATAATTATCTGAAATATAAAAGTGTCATAAGTTTTTATTTAATAAAAATGGCAATAAATCCAACATAACTGGATGAAGCAATAAAAAATAGATTTACTTACCTATATATTTTAAATACGCTGGACCCACGTTAGAAGCGAGACAAATATCGACTGCGACTGACGCTCGAGTAGCAGCAATTTAGATCTCGGTGTATAATATTCTTCGCCTAATATAAGACAGGAATGTGTAATTAGAGAAATGATAAAGACTTACAAAGATAATTCATTGATTTAGGATGATTATATTATTACAAGTATTTATTTGATATTATATTAAATTACTGAACAGAAGGCGAAATGAAATTTATTAAACAGCCTGTGTCAATAGAAATCAGCAAAATAAGTGATGGATCACATTGCACTAATTATAATAACAGACATAGTATGCTTCTTCCCAACTCTATACGATGTATTATATGTGGACCATCAAATTGTGGAAAAACAAATATAATTTTAACTTTATTGCTTCATGAAAATGGGTTAAAATTTCGAAATGTCTACATTTACTCTAAAACAACTTTTCAACCTAAATATAGATTTTTAGAGGAAGTTCTTAAAAGAATACCCGAAATTAAACTGTTTATGATCCACGATGAAAAAGAGGTAATCTCTCCTCATGAGGCGATGCCCAATTCAATATTTATCTTTGATGACGTAGCTTGCGAAAACCAGACTAATATTCGTAATTACTTTTGTATGGGCAGACATAAAGGAATAGACTGTTTTTATTTAACGCAGACTTACTCTAAAGTGCCAAAGCAATTAATACGAGACAATGTTAATTTTTTGATAATTTTTAAACAAGACGATATCAATTTAAAACATATTTATCGTGAGCACGTAAATTCTGACATTAGTTGGGAAAAATTCAAATCGCTTGCCGCAAATATATGGAAAGATTCACATGCGTGTCTTATAATTAACAAAGATTGTAAATTAAATAATGGTCGATATAGAAAGTCATTCGATGTTTTTGTAAAATTTGAATAAATATAAATGATGACTAAAATAAAATCACTTTACTTATAACATTAAGAAACATCGGGGGTCTTTTTAGACCGCGTTATTGATTTGCCATGGAGACAGACATAAAAACACAATTAATTAAATCTGTAAAGAATATTAAAAATAAGTTAAAGAAGATGCAGCAAGAGGAGGATGATTTAGAATTAAAAAATAAGAAGATTTTGAAACCATTAACCGATCCGCTAGAAACCATGATGTTTCTTCATAATTCTCCTAAGCAAATAACATCTTATAATGAAAATAAGCATAATAACAAAAATATATTATCAAATGATGTAAACGCGGATTGTATCAAAAAGGATAAAATAAATATTCCCAACATACTTGAAATAAAAACTCCTACGAAAATGGAAAATAATGTGGCAAAAGTAAAAAGCTTTGAGAATGTCGATTCTTATTTGCAAGTCCCAAATAAACCTTTTAATATTGCCTTTGGAGTAAGACATGACGGTGAAACACTTATGATAGGAAATTCACCTGCAACGCTTAAATCTTATGGGGAGAATTCTCCTAATAAAATATCTACGATTAATGTAAATGATAAAAGTTATGAACTAACGCCAGGTTTAAAAGAGCTTTTATTTCAAAGTAAACCGAATTGCGACAAAATAAATGAAAAGGATAAAATAACCTATAAAGATATTTTGGTGCACACTAATGTCCATAAGAGAGGTTTTAGTCCTCAAGGTCAGATACAAGGTAATTCAGGAATGAAATACTGTCAAATTATTAAACCCCTATTTCAAGAATCCAGCACGGCAAAGCAAGGTGGTAATCTGCCTTCCTTAAAAAAATATAATTCAAATACGGATTTTGTATATTGGGATGATCCTAATGAGTTGATTGAACGTTTAAAAATTTTAATTGCTTCTAAAGATGCTGGCAACACTAACCATGATAACGAAATAATTTCGATTATAGAAGAACTAAAAGAAGCAGACATCATTAAGGAATAAAAAGACTTCAGAACCAACTGTTGATTCAGTCTCATTGTGTTGGTTGAACATGAATGTAGATAAGTTTGGACACCATGTGTTAAAAAAGCATAAAATGAATAATTTTAATGAACCTCCCTTGGCTTTCATAAATGTTACCGATTGTTTTGATGCAAAAAATAAGATAATTAAACATATTGGAAAGCCTATCGATCCAGAGGACTGCGCCACAAAACAGTATGTTGACAATACTGCAGATAAATTGTTTAATAAAATAAAATTAATTAATCAAACATTAGCTCAGCTAGAGACAGAAGTAAATAGCCTGCAACAAAGTATTGAAACAGTTTCATTTAAGAACAAATACAAGAAATGAGTAAAGCAATCGTAGTAAACGAAATACATAAACAAGCGCGGAAAAACTTTCCTCGAAGACATGTAGTGATGAAAGATATAGATGATTTATGGCAAGCTGATCTTATTGATATGCAATCTGTTTCAAACAATAATTTACAGTTTAAATATATTTTAGCCATTATTGATACTTTTTCTAAGTATGCATGGGTATATCCATTAAAAAAAAAGAGTAAGGAATATATAACTCAAGCTTTTTGTGATTTGTTCCAAAAAAATCGAATACCCAAAAACTTGCAAACTGATTTAGGAACTGAATTCTATAATAAAAAAATAAAATCATTACTTGAGTTACATAAAATAAACCATTACTCTACATACTCTACTAAAAAAGCATCTATAGTGGAAAGATTCATAAGGACTTTTAAGAATAAATTGTACAAGCAATTTAGTTTAAAAGGAAACTATAAATGGATAGGAAACACACTTTCGGAAGCAATTAATGAATATAATAATACGATACATAGAACAATAGCTCTTAAACCAATTGAAGTCAGTGTAAATAATAAGGATGCTGTATTACAGAAATATAAAAAGCTTTTATTAAAGAGGAGTTCAACAAAGGAAAAAAATAAATTTGCAGTCGGAGATTCCGTTCGTATAAGCAAATATAAAGGAACATTTGAAAAAGGATATACTCCCAATTGGTCAACTGAAATATTTACTATTACGAAAGTACAAAACACAAACCCAATAACGTTTATCATAGAAGATGCTAGACATCGACCCATCTTAGGATCATTTTATGCTCACGAATTGCAAAAACCTAAATATAAGAACATTTATCTTGTAGAAAAAGTATTGAAGAAAAATGGTCGAAAATTATATGTAAAATGGTTAGGTCTACCTTCGCAAGAAAATAGTTGGATTGATAAAACAGAAATCTTATAAGCAGCAAACATCATAGTTTAAGCGCATTTTAATTGCGCACTTGAAACTGGACAGAGTATTTCATCGAAACAAAAAATAACTTATTTATTAATAATTTATTTACAATTCAACAAAAATGGTAGGGTCAAAACCTAAATCGAATGGAAAAAACAAGAAAAAAATTGTGTTCACTCCCTCACAGAAAGCCAAGTCTGGCGCTGGTTTTAAAAACACTTTCAAAAATATTGTTTCTCTTACAAAAAAACATATTAAAAAGTTAAAACCTACATGTAAAAAAGCGGCTATTGAGTTAGCAGTTGCTGTTGCACGAGAATTGACGAGGGATTCAGATACTTCAGTAAACATTCCCCGGGTGATACCTGTGCCAAAAGTTGGAGGAGTTTTGCCCCTAATACCCATTTTTGCCGGATTGTCTGCTGCAGGTGGTTTAGCAGGTGGCGCAGCTGGTATTGCTAGAGCGGTAGAAGCTATTAAGTCTGCTAAACAACGTTTTCAAGAACTCAAGAGGCACAATCAAAAAATGGAAGAATTAAATTTAGGAAGAGGGTTGCATCTCAAAGAGCACAAGAATGGATTAGGAATTTATTTTAAAAATAAAAAAAACTAATGCAGAGGCTACCTAAACGAGCGTTAACTAACATCGACATTCTCGAATATTGCAAAGAAATTCCCAATTTTCGAGGAGTTTTCATGCGAGATCAGTTGCCAAAACGTCCATTAAAAAAAGAATGCGGAATTATTAATCTTGATAGTTCCCGGAATTCTGGCACTCATTGGGTAGCCTATGCAAAATTAAATAATTATATCGAATATTTCGACAGTTATGGTAATTTAAAACCACCTGAAGAATTTTTAAAATATGTTGGCTTAAATATTTTTTATAATTACGTTAACAAGCAAAAAACTCATCCTTTCATTTGCGGCCACTTGTGTATAGACTTTTTAAACTCATTTTGGGATCTTCATAAATAGCTTACACTTTCAAAAAACATTTTAGTCAATAACAATGTCTATTACATTCACAATCACTGGAAATGAATCCATTCTTCGATCAGAATTAAATACTCATTTAATATTAGAAGACGATTACGAGTGCGGCTTACTGTATTTTTCAACATTTAATTCAATACCTAATATTACTGACAGCAACAATGTATTCGCTTACGGTAAACAGAAGGATATTAAAATTCCTTGCGGCGCATATGACCTGTCTGATTTATATGAATATTTAAAAAGTAATATGAACAATTGTCAGTTTAAAATCGTTCCTAACAACAATACTTCTAAATGTTCAATTTTTTGCAGCGAACCGATTAATTTTAAGGTAAAAAATAGTGTAGGTGCATTATTAGGGTTCTCAGAGATGTTGGATCCAAATAAATGGCATGAATCAGTCAACCCTGTATGCATTATTGCTGCGTCTGTGATACGGATCGAATGTGATCTTGTCCAAGGTTCCTATACGAACGGTTTGCCTACACATATAATTCATGAATTCGTGCTTAACAGTCCGCCCGGATATCAAGTAATTGAAGTACCTAAAAATATAATATATTTTCCTCTAAAGAAGAAACATATTTCGTCAATTACGGTGAAAATATTAGATATACAGGGAAATCTAATTAATTTTAAAAACGAAAATATTAATATAAGTCTTCACTTGCGAAAGTCAAAATGATAATTTTTAACGATGATATCTGTAACAAAATACAAAGACAAAGTCGTTCTAACTCCACTGTCAAGCGCAACGTCAGACGAACTAGACGCAAAAAGGTTGTAGCAATAACAAAAAGTAATAAAGAGTTTCTTCGCGCTCTTGGATTAAAAATATGAGCATCCTCCATATAACCGACGATCCGCAATTCGACAATTCAATTGAAAGTTATGAAATCCATACTTATAACCCATACAATAACAGTTTTAATGAAAATGATGAAATACGAATACCTATCCATCAGCAAGATATATACGTATTACCTTCAGCTAGCGCGTTATACATAGAAGGATATTTTTCTATAACAGCTAAAGACGTGAGTGGTGTAAAAAAAGTGAAAAATGTTAAGTTGACAAATAACGCTATATCATTTCTTTTTCAAGATATTAGATATGAAATGAATGGGATTGAAATAGATCGAATTAGAAATGTTGGAATCACTACTACAATGAAATCTTTAGTCTCAATGAATGGTGGAGAAAGTAAAGCTGCTGCAATGTGGGGTTGGAACGTGGACGGATTTGATGATCACAGTGGAAGATTTAGTATTCTTTTACCACTTAATAAACTATTAGGTTTTGCGGAGGATTACAAGAAAATAGTTATTAATAGTAAACATGAACTAATACTAAATAGAAGTAGTACAAATCTTAATGGTGTTGTAACCGAAAAAGATGATTCAGTGGAAGTTAAGGTAAATAAAGTTCAATGGCGCATGCCGCATGTTAAAGTTTCAGATCATCAAAGGCTTGCATTGCTTAAACATTTAGAAAAAGATAAACCTATGCAAATAGCGTTTAGAAATTGGGATTTATATGAATATCCATTATTACCAAAAACAACCAAACATACATGGTCTATAAAAACCACTTCGCAACTAGAAAAGCCTCGGTATGTAATTTTTGGATTGCAAACTAATAGAAAAAATAACAAATTAAACGATAGCGCTGTATTTGATCATTGTAATCTTAAAAATGTGACTTTATTTTTAAATTCATACTATTATCCATACGATAGTCTTAACTTGAAATTTGATGAGTACAAATACAGTATATTATACGATATGTATGCGAGATTTCGTCAGTCGTATTATAACCTTCCTATAGATCCGCTGCTTGATCTTATACAATTTAAGGAAAAAGCTCCATTATATGTGATTGATTGTTCGAGGCAAAATGAGCATTTAAAAACTGGACCTGTTGACGTTCGTTTAGAAATCGAAACAGAAAAGGATTTGCCGGATAACACTAGTGCTTACTGTTTGATTATTAACGATCGTTTGGTGGAGTACAGACCTTTGAGTAATATTGTTAGAAAGTTGACATGATGTCGACAGCAATAGTTGATGTGCAGGGGTTTAAAACGGACAACAATTCATTCATTGTCAAAGAAGTTGCAATAGCTGTTAATGAACAATTACTACACCTACTTATTCTACCACCTTGCCCACTGCACAATCTCTCTCCAACCGAACGTAAACAAGTATCGTGGATACAGAGAAACAGAAAAATTAATTGGAATGATGGATTTATACCTTACGAAAAATATTTAATGTATATCCAAGAGTTTCTGATTGATAAGACGATTTTATGTAAGGGTCTGGAAAAAGTTACCTGGCTTAAAACTATTTTAGATCATAATGATGTTATTAACCTGGAAGATATGAACTGTCCTAAATTGTTAAGTTTGTACGAAGAATATAGATTGTCAAGTGATGTGTTTAACTGTATATATCATCCAACTGTATGCGCGCTAAGAAATGTAACTTGTTTAAGAAAATGGTGTTTAAATAAACATGTTTTATAAATTCTTTTTATTTATTATCTTATAATTAACCCTGAGTTCTCAAATCAAATAGTATTTACTTATTGAATTACGACAACGTCAATTACTAATGTCAATTTTAATAAAATTTAATCAAACCAAAAGTAAGGTTAAGAAGGATAATGGGGCTACATACGAGTATATCATGAAAATGGTTGAAAGAGAGCAAACATGGAGAATTTATTTTAAATCGTGCTATCAAAGTTTTTACGATCGCTCGCATATATAGATCAGCGTTCTAGTATCGAAAGACCACCTTGTCCTTAAACAATTAGTATGGAATTGGCCACTCCAGAAAACTGTTAGCGGGACTATCCTATAACATTAGTACAGCAATGGTTGTGTGGAAAGTGTTAACAGGAACAAGATGAATAAACAAAGATGACTAAACAAAGAAATAAATTTATGAAAAATAAACCGGAGTGCCGTAAACAAAAATATAAGTAATATAAAATTGAATTATACGGCACTCCGGTTTTGCTTCTCTTTACAAAATATTTTGTTATAGACATTTTTGTATCTACATTTCGACAGTATCAGTCGAATGAACGAGGCGAGGATATGCAAATTTACCATTGAAGGATTGACAGGTCATTCGTTAGGTCACTACCTGTTGAGTTTATGGAATTCTGAATCACTGATCGATGGAAACTATTGGGGATCCTGGATCATTATTGGGGATTCTGGATCATCCGAGCGCAGCGAGGACAAATGATCCAGAATCCCCAATAATACCCTACTAGAGTTTATTCATTTTGTTTTGAAACAATAAATTTATAAGCCTATGATCTTTGAATTAAAAGCTTCTGTCCGTGATTGGTGCATGTCAGCTAAAAGTGTCGGTCACTGGTGTTGTTACCTTATAAAGGCGCGTCATAGTACTCATCAAAGAAAAGAAAAATACATTTAATGCATTACACAGATAAGACACACACAAAAAAAGTAAAAACAGAACACAGCAATAAAAATTATAGTGAGTGTGTCTTCGCGGCAGAGAATCGGCCATTGGCTCAGCATAATGCTGAGGTGTTTAACACCTACAGCGCTGATTTTCAGCCAGATCCGTTTGTGATCAGTTTTTTTCCTTCATTTACTTGCACAATTGGGTCATACACAGATTTAGGTTACCGTCTTTCCTGTGGACACGCCGAAAGTTAACGTTTTCAAGGCCTAATTTTTTGGCTAAGCACACTCCCGCAAAAACGCCGTCAGGCCTGCTTTAGACCTATCATATAAAAACATAACTTATATGCACACAAGCTTTTAACTATTGACCACAGGAGAGACAACTTTTGTTTTTATGAGTGTGTATGACCCAATTACTACTTAATTAATTTATTTTTTTAGTGGTGGTAGGACCCTGTGCAGGGTCCGCCCGGATCGCTACCACCATCTTATCCATTAACCACCCGCTAAGCAACAGTTCGAAGTTGTGTTCCGGCGTGGGGATAAGACAACCGGTGAAATTACTAGCATAGAGGCATTCCATCTTAGTCCTCAGGGTTGGCAACGCATTTGAGGTCTTAGGATTATAGTCTTGAGAATTCAAATGTTTATGGGTCTCAGATTCCACTTACCATCAGATGGCCTGAGTGCTCGTGTAACATTAACATAAAAAAAATACTCGCAAACAATATCCCGGGCGCGGCATCCCTGCTCGGCAATAATAGAAAATTTGTTTTCCGGTTCGGTAGCGCTCCAATTACGCGATTAGCGAATTATTTCCACTTTTTTCCTCCTCACTCCTAATTCTGGAGGTTTCCGCCTATTGAATCTCCTTTGATTAGCCTTCCCGTCGCCAATTGGTCGTCGCCGCACGTCCCCGCGATTCGCCATTTTTCTACTTTTAAAGAGTGCTTTGTGCTTCTGCGATACGAGCGGAAATTTGGCGCGGTTTGGAACGTGCGCGATTACTGCCAGTGAATGGGAGCTTTAGGATTTTATTTCGTGATTTGATGCGGCCAAGTGTTAAATGTCTGGTGAATTATTGTTCTCAACTCGAAAACCCAATTCATGAACCTTATATATGACACTAGAGATTGCACGGCAAACAACGCTTTGAAGCCAAGAAAAGTGACCTTGAATGACGTCGCTTATGTTTTTTTGTCCCTTTCTTTTCATCCTAAAAGGGACAAAAAATATAAGCGACGTCATTCGTCGAGAAATCTCCAGTCTCATATATAAGCTTCATGTCATTGTCAATCGAACATTTCAGATTTAGCTAACCTTTTTGCATTGATTGATTTAGCAAATATTTTCAAATATAGTGTGTTAAAAGTCAATAAATGGCGTGTGTAGCTTTACCTATCTACTATGGTATCATGGCTGACAAAATGACGAATGATTGTGATAAAAGTAAACCAAATAAATTAAAGTTATAAAGTGAGCTACATACTCTCGGCCTGTTATTTTATCAAATAGCTAAACGCTTGTAATATTTAGATTGGATCTAACTTTGTTTACAACTATTCTTTATTACATCGTGCCAAATATTATAAACATCTGAAGTGGGGTCGCTACTTTTGACCAAATCATCATTTGGCAAACTATACCGATCTTAACCTTTAGAGACCAGAGGGGCTATTGTCTAACGCACTCGCAATCGCAACCGGCTTCAAAGTGGAGCAATTGTTTTCATATTGTATGCAGACGAGCGTTCGATTTTCAAAATGAAAACGATCGTGATTGCGAGTGCGTTAGACAATAAGCCCTCCGGTGTTCTATAGGAAGTACATAACCACGGCAATATAGATAAAACTTTATTTCAAGGAGTATAAAGTTCATTTCAAATTGTTTCTAAATTGAAAATGGCATTTTAGAGCGAAGTTAATTGAACGTTATTTCCTTCGTGGTAGATTTAAATTTCTTTTAACAAAAATCTCCCTGTTTGTGGTATTTTGGGCCTCACGAAGATATTACAAACGTACATTTTGCAAAAAACGTTTATGTGCTTAACCCATTACATATTATACCGGGTGTTGCCTGTAAAAGGAGCAATAAATTGAGGGATTGTTTCCACACCACAAACGTAACAACATTTATTCTACAACTTTTGAAAATAACTTATTGTTAACTAAATATTAATGAATTAAGATTTTCTAAGCAAGCAATGTATTACGAAAACTACGAAGTTGCTAGGCTGACAGTAGATGTCAACTAGACTATTGGATGGAGTACATTGAAAATGCTATTTGGTTTGTTCAAAAATATCCCAAATAATAAATTACATATTTTTTTAAAGTTGTAGAACAAATGTTGTTACGTTTATAGAGCAGAAACGATCCCTCAATTTATTGCTCCTATTACAGGCAACACCCGGTATATGTTGCATGGGCTTATTAAATATGTTAGGTTAGACTTATGACCCTACAAAAAAATGCTGTGGGAAGTATCTCTTAGCCAAATGTAAGTTTGTAAAATGATATAGCTGGTCAAACATTAGGGAACCACCTGAATATTACAAGTGCAATAACGGTTATTCTATAATTACATATTAAACAGTATTTGTGTAAGAAACTTGAATTAACCTATTTATGTAAATGGAACTTTTAAAACTACCAATAAATAAATATCCTTAGTGCAGTCTTTTAAAAAAGCGGCCAAGTGCGAGTCGGACTCGCCCATGAAGGGTTCCGTAGCAGAAAGTAACATAATATAAAAGTTCGTTGTAGCTTTGATCAATGTTTTTGTGACGTATTAAAAAAAACTACTTACTAGATCTCGTTCAAACCAATTTTCGGTGGAAGTTTGCATGGTAATGTACATCATATATTTTTTTAGTTCTATCATTCTCTTATTTTAGAAGTTTCAGGGTGGGGGACACACATTTCAACACTTTGGAAGTGTCTCTCGCGCAAACTGTTGTGTTTAGAAAAAAAATATGTTAGTAACCTCAATATCATTTTTGAAGACCTATCCATAGATTCCCCACACGTATGGGTTTGATGAAAAAAATTTTTTGTGTTTCAGTTCTAAGTATGGGGAACCCCCAAAATTTATGTTTTTTTTTCTATTTTTGAGTGAAAATCTTAATGCGGTTCACAGAATACATCTACTTACCAAGTTTCAACAGTGTAGTTCTTATAGTTTCGGAAAAAAGTGACTGTGACATACGGACGGACGGACAGACAGACATGACGAATTGGCTACGGAACCCTAAAAAGTGGAAATATATTAACGCAAACATATTTTGTTTTAGTGGCAACCCATGTTGGTCTTGAATTAGATTTTCGAGTATACAGTCAGTAAAAATGCTGACTATTCACGGTACTAACACTTTATAGAGACATTTAACTCGTTCCTTTCAGACTTGTGTACGGAAAACAATCATTAAGGAACGACCTTATTGTCATTAACAGACTGAGTGCGGACTTCGATGTCAGACTGGATCTGGCCAATGCAGATCAATTTAACAAACTACTACTACTATATCTTTGTGTTAATTACGATAAGGTCACATAGAGGTGTTAGAAGCCCATCTTTTAATTTAAAAATCTTTTTTCTTTGGAGTTTTGCTAGTTTCTACGATGGCTCAATAATGAATACAAACGCCTGACGTACCAAGGAAAATAGAACTATATGTAGTTTTTTAAATATTAAAACAACCTTTTTTTTCGCCTACAATCTGCTTGTGCAGTTTGGCGAAACATTGTTTATTCCATGCCTTTTTGGAGTTCGCATCGCCATACCACCATCTTACTTTTTAATGTCTATGGGTCTCAGATTCCACTTACCATCAGGAGGCCTGAGTGCTCGTGTGCCTTCTCATTAACATAAAAAACCTGTGTTCGCATTGTTGTGTTACGGTGCGGGGATAGAAAGCTGGAGAAATGATTCGCAAAGACGCTTTCCATCTCGGTCCTCAGTGTTGGCAATTAATTTATCGTAAGATTGCAGTCATGAGATTGTAAATGTCTACGGGGTTCAGAGTCCACTTGCCATCAGATGGCCTCTACGCAACAAAAAAAACATTTCACATTAATAAAACACAATCAACTAAACCAAACACAACACACCACAAAACTCATTTTATAACCCTTATAAAATCCCCATAAATCCCAAAACACTTAACTTCAATCAATTACAACCAATCAGAAACCGAAACGGCTTGCGATGGACCAATAAAACTCTCCAAATCATTTATGACGGAGGTCAGAGCGTAATTAATATGTTTTGCGAAGAATGATTTACGGTAACGAAAAACGGCTAAGTGCACACGCCTCTTCTGTTGCCAAAAGAATCGCCAATGCACCGGCGCGCACGCAAGTGTTAAAGTTGTTGGATGACGTAATTTATTTTGAACCGATTTTTTTTCACATTGTTATATTATGCTTCCGTGTGGTTGCCGGGTTAGAATTGTGCCACTCCATGTCTTCCCGTGGATGTCGTAAGAGGCGACTAAGGAAACAAGGGCTTGTAGTACTGTTAGGCGATGGGCTTGCAACCTGTCACTAATACACTAGTAAACCTCTTAGTCTGTTAGTGCAAAATGTAGTTACAGAAATATCAGTAAGTCTTTAGAGTAGTAGTATTTCTGTAGCTCTGCCTACCCCACTCTGGGAATGAAGGCGTGATGTTATGTATGTGTATGTATGTTATATTATAATAAATGCGAAAGATTATGTGTATTTAAGTTTGTCGTTTATTCACGCTAAAATGACTGAGGTATCTGATATTATCCTTAATTAAGATATCGACGGTTCGGTGACTTAACCTCGTGTATAGAATGTTTCCAGTAAAAACTGACACTCACTAAGTACGCGAGTGCATACTTAGTGCGTGTCAGTTTATGCTGGTAAATATCTTATATACGAGGTTGACTCACAGAACCGTCGTTATGCTATCTCTCATCTAGAGAAAAAAAACTCTGTTGCCTTGACATGGTATAGCAAATGACTAATTATACACGGATTAAATTGCGAGAGGCTAGTTTGTAATGATATTTTAGTAAGTTAGCCACATTTAGTCTAAGATCCGAACCTAAATCGACCTTCACCGAGCTGATAATAGAATGAAACATATTTTATCATGAATTTAGTATATAAAAAAACATATTAAAAATGGGTTCGCTAAAAAAATCCTGGATAGACTATTTTTAATTATTTTCATTTAAATATGAGTTTTACTTAAATGTTGCAACATCATGATAATAAAAAAAAAATGTGTTGACTGAAAGTATAAAACGTCCGTTGGGTTGTCTACTTTTTACCTGGGCGACCTACTGGGTTGTCAGGTATAAACAGGTATATCGATGCCAGTTACTTTCACTGGATTGGATAATTGAAAAAAAAAAACATCATAATAGCTGTTTTATTGCGAACACGTTGATATAGGGTTGTCTGCGAAAATTCCGGTCCTATTAGGGGTTTTCGAATGTAATTTTAATATTTATTTAAATGTAACCTCTCCATGGCTGACGTTGGGTGAGCTTAAATCCAGCCAAGCTGTGCTCACACCTTTTACACTTCACATTTAATGAAATAAACGATTTGAATTAGATTTTTTGAATAAGGCCTGTAAGCTACTTTTAGTTTCTAGTAATAAGGAGTTTTAAATTAAATAAAAAGAGTATTTTTTTAACAGAGAAAAAACATACGAACACGCTGTATTTTTAAGGTCACAAGATTCTTATTATTTTTTTATTATAAACCATTTTAAACAACACTTTTGCCTCTCACAGTACTAGCTCGAAGTGGCGTTGAATTGGGCAAGCGAAACTCAAGTGTGTGCCACATTTAGACCACACTCGTGCATTCGGGTTAATGGTACCTGCCTCTAGTGGTGCGAGCGGGATATATACGTCTACTGTGGTCAAGGAACGAGCTAAACGTTTGCAGATAATATTTTTATTCTATTCACTCATTTAAAGGTCCATTCATGAGACAATAGTTCCTTAACATTCCTTACTTAAATTCTAAATAAAAAAAAACTTAATATTTTTACAGTAAATTGGCCACATGAGGGTTTTCTTACACGTCGGTAATATGGAGTGAATCTAGTACTAGCGCTTAAGACAAAACCATCATTGCGGACAAGAATCGCCGCAAGAAACTCAAGCGGTAAGTAATTTTTTTAATCATAAAATACAACACCTAAAAGTATGTTAAGTACGCACACGTTTCGTTATTGAACAAGCATATGAATTACTAAGATAAGGAACTTAAAAGACTACGTTATTTGAAATAAACCATGTACAAAATGACGATCATTTAATTTGAAATTAAAAAATAACAGGCAAGAGCATTTGGGACCACGCTTAGTCTACGTTCCAAAGCCGTTAGTCTACAAACACTTAAAATGTATCAAAAGAACAACAAGTACAACCGAATTTTCTATTTTTATTTGGTCTTAGATGATTTTTAGTGGTGGTAGGACCCCGTGCAGGGTCCGTCCGGATCGCTACCACCATCTTATCCATTAACCACCCGCCAAGCAACAGTGTTCGCATTGTTGTGTTCCGGTGTGGGGATAAGACAACCGGTGAAATTACTAGCATAGAGGCATTCCATCTTAGTCCTCAGGGTTGGCAACGGATTTGAGGTCTTAGGATTATAGTCTTGAGAATTCAAATGTCTATGGGTCTCAGATTCCACTTACCATCAGGTGGCCTGAGTGCTCGGGTGCCTTCTCCTTAACATAAAAAAAAAAAAAAAAAAAAAAAAACACTTTAGTCGCCTGTACCTCGGGAATAAATCAAGTTTTCCTTTTCAATTCGTTATATGTCCTTTAAAGATAAAATTCATTAGTTTTACCTGTTTTTATTATTGTTCCGTGTGGTTGCCGGGTTAGAATAGTGACACTCCGTGTATTCCCGTGGATGTCATAATAAGCGACCAAGGGAATAAAGGCTTGTAGTACTGTCAGGCGATGGGCTTGCAACCTGTCACTAATACACTGGTAAACATCTTAGCCTGATTGTGCATAATGTAGTTACAGAATTATCAACAAGTTTTTTTAGACCACAAGGCAATTGGGTTATCCCATAATTTTGTAATGTATAGTGATTCAAAAACCATTTCGAGAAAAAGGGTTGTAGAACCATTCCCTGTTATCAGATTATTTTACAAAATTAGTATTAAATAGTTATTTCTAATTTATCATTTGACATTATTTGACCTGTAATTTAGTGACGTCACGATCTTCATTGGTAAGTTGTGTCTAATCTGTGATCAACCATAGTACTGCATATAATATGAGTCCGGATGCAGTAATAAATAAATAATGTATATCGAATTTTGTCTTATTTATTTCTGTTTTATTTTAACGCTTATTAAAATTAAGACAATTTTTAACTGTATATAAACATGACAAGGTCAGATCTTTAAAAAAATGGTATGATTAAAATACAAGTCCGTTTTGGAACCTCCGCCCGTAGGCTAGTCTGTGGGTGAAATTGTCAAACTCAACAAACTAAAAATAAAATTTCGGTTTGTTTGGTGTGCAACGTATAACTACTCGTTTTCTGATTTTCTGCATTTTAACAACATTGCTTCAAATTCTACGGAATCTGACGATCCTGCTGCACATATTGACCATCGCCAGATCTTGGATATCGATATTCTTGCTTATAATGACGACCAGCGCTGTACATTTATTAAACTTTGTAAGGGCTGATTCCACTAATCTACCCAAAGTGGATATAGTCAGGATATTGACATACTTGGGAGACAGCTCCAATCACAACGTAGCTGAAATACGTGGAGCTAAAGCTCTAATGTAAGTATGATTTAGGTATAAGAATATAATGTTCACAATACCATTTTTTTTTAATACTTTAGTTTCCCTATATTGACATGACTTGACATTGACATTTTACGTGATCTGACAGAAATGCGTACTCTCAAACGAATTCAATAGTTTTAAAGCATTTCTCAAACAAACCAGCTTGTAGTGACGTAATAAAAACATTTTCTTTAAAAATTAAAATAAATTAATATATTGATTTAAATTCAATAACCGTGAAATTAGTGTCTTCAATTAGTCTATTTTATCGAAAAAAAAATTAAAAACTAGTGGTATTTTTTTTTGGGATAACCCAATTCTGTAGCTCTGCCTACCCCACTCTGGGAATGAAGGTGTGACATTATGTATGTATGTATGTATGTATGTATGTATGTATTACCTGTAGTTTTGGCTGCTTGGGCACGCAACTCCGCGAGCGAAAATTACAATTTTTGAGTTTAATAAGTCCTAAATAACCCCTGAAATCTAAAAATTCATTGATGATTTTTAGAGCTATCTAATGATACCTAAATCGATGTCATAATGTTACCTTTGCTTTACAACACCCATTTTTTTCATAGTTTTATTTTACAACTATATCGGTGTAATTGAAACGCATAACCACTGATTAAATGAGAGTTACTAGTATAAATCTGCTGAATTACAGATTTGTAGTACTAAGAGTCTTAACTCAGAGTCAAATCGCGGACAGACAGATACACAGACAGACGGACATGGCAAAACTATAAAGGTTCCTTGTTGACTACGGAACCCTAAAAAGTAACTTTACTTACATACATGGCGTCAATTTTGACGGACCGTAATTTACGCACCGTTAAACTCCGGTGTGGTCGCTCCCTCAGACCCTTTAAAAAACTAAAAAGTTTGCTTTTAAGCTAACTATACATCAACCGATTTTTTGTCAATCTGTTTAACCCAAGTTCAACATTAGTACATTCAAATAATTCGGGCCCTAGGCGATATAAGACACGTATCACCCCCCCACCCCCCTTTGTTAGATCAAGGGGTAAAAAAGATTTCATGTCAAGGTTAATTGTAAAAAAAAAACAAATGACAAGTGGGTCGGCTAGACGGCGCAACTATTTCGCCACCGCGGCATCGCCTGCGCATCGTCAGGTGGAGACGTGCTCAAGTACCTATGACAGACAGGGATGGGAAGACAATAAAATTTCGATATCGATGACTATGAATACTTAAACGAATTCAGTGGAAGATCATTCTGAGGAAACAACCCATTGGAGAAGCTTTTAGATGATTTGATACGCAATAATAATTTGGTAGTCTGTTCGGTGTCATTAAAAATACAGAAATCTATTCATATTAAAAAAAACTGTTCAAAATTTATTTTTTGGACAAACTTTTGTTGCTAATGAGTCCGAACACGCCTCCGTGTCTACCTTAAGTATAGCGGAGATCCTGTCACCACCTTCCGACTCCATCCTAAGACCAGCTCAAAGATACCATAGCATTTGTCATCATTGTCATCAAAGTTGAGAAGGTATAGCAAATTTCAGCTCAATAGGTCCCCGGGAAGTGGTCTTCCTTGTGAGATTTGACCCGAACATACACAGATATTGCAAGTTAGTAAAATCCTTGTAAAACTTGTACCTTTTAATTGAAGAAAGGAAAGTACCAGCTCTTACAAATTCATATTATTATAATAAAAAATATTTTTATGTTTTCAAAAAGGGGTTTGGTAAATGCTATCAATGTTTAACTAAAAACTACTACTTTATTGTAGGACTTGCCACAAACACTTCTTTGCCAAACTAAATCGTATCTCGGTTCTATAGTTTTTGACAAAGAAGCTTATATATGAAACTGGAGATTGCACGGCGAACAACGCCTTGAATCCAAGAAAAGTGACCTTGAGTGACGTCGCTTATGTTTTTGTCCCTTTTTTCATCCTAAAGAAATGTAAAAAAAACATAAGCGATGTAATTTGTTTTTAAATGTAAACGATGAATAAATAAAATAAATGTTCATATTCTATTCCATTGCTACTTGAAGGAATACTATCGACTATATCTATATCATCGATATCAATATACCAACCAGTCACATCCCTGCCCCTGCACGGTTAGCAGCTCCTTAAGTGGCGTAACCCATTGGTGGTTATCTGGTGCTTGTCCGTCCGTCTGTTTACGTCTTAAGTGCAGGATTACTTCACGAGGGTTTAAGTATGGCGTCTTACGATCTTGTTGCTTGAAAAATGTTGCTTCTTATGTTTTTTTACTATTTGAACTTGAATTTCTTCACTACACTGCTATATGCAATGTCCTGTTTCTGAGACATATCCTTAAAGATGATTCTCTTGAACAACTCAGTATTGATTCGCTGTCGAAATATTAACCAATGAACCCAAGTATTCCCGTTAGAGCATTATTAACATTATCACAGCAACTTACTATAAAAATAATTAATAGAAAATGGCTGTTTTTTTATTAAGGTATAATTATTTTCAATTATCCTGTTTATTTTCGGTTGGAATGGTTGGATACAGCTCGAGATACGGCATTACGAGTGAACGGCTGGACCGATTAGGCTAAATTTTTTTTTGTTGTGAGAAGTGAGTATTGTGAGAAGAAGATTATTATGAAAGAAAGAGCTAAGAAAATTATAGAAAATATTGAATAATGTATCTGTTTTAAAGTATATTCATATTTAAGACAAGGACCGTCTGTCGGTTCAACTAGTATATGGTAAGAACTGTGCATGGCATACCAAAACTGAACCGGTATCATTTATTTCACTCGATTTATGCAATTAATAGTAAATTTATATTTTTTGTGATACAGGAACAGAAATGCAGGATGCAGGTTACAGGGGAAATAAGTGGATATTGTATTTATTACTCATAATATAATTTTTGCTCTATTTTTACAAAATTGAAACAAGTAAATTTTTATTTCTTCCTATTGTCAAGGCCGTTAATGTAGATGGATTAATGGTAAATATAGTAATATGAACTTGCCAATATTATATTCGACCGTAAAACTCATAAAAAAACATCACCACTTTCTTGGGGTACATTCCAGTGCATGTATTTTGAATTTAGTTGAATAAGCAGTTCGGTCAAAGCAGTTGGTTATAAATTCGTTGATGATTTGAAAAGCGAGTTAAAATATAATTTACGAGAATAATGACCCCGATTAATCCAGTAGAGCCCCAGAAATAATTCTATCAAATGCCTACATTACCGCCAATATTAGCTACTAGTAAATAAGTATGCCTACTCTACCTTAAATAATTTTTTTACCGAATGCTATAAATCCGAACTGCGCAAAGTTAACATCTCAAAAATATATTGTTATTAATTCTTTTGGTTTCAACTATATCGTACTTTAATTGCCATATAGGCTTAAAGGCACACAAGTAAGTAACTTATAAATGTTATAACTATTAGCCAGTGTTATTCTAACCGTGTCTCGATGAGTACATGTTATGTTTTTTTGATTAATAAATAAATTTAAATTTACTTAATTTAAAAACAACACAATGCCTATATTAACATGTTAATATGCGCTAATATCATGTTACAATATCATAAAGATAATATGAGCCAATATCGCGTTACAATATCATAAACATATTGTTTGTGACAAAGTGGAAAAGCCCTCTTTAGTTGCTAGCTCCTATTTCTTCGCCATTTTTTTACTGTTTTAAGGCATGGTGTTGGATTAGTTTCAGTAGATAAAAAAACCATTACCTGTTTACTTTAACATTTATTTGCATCCTCATTAAGCCTAATCTCGGTTACATGAGGGGTGCCTCGAACAAGATTGCACGTCAATTTTGCTCGAATTTATGCGGTTCTTATAGCCAAAAGATTATGAAAGCTGACTGCGTTTTAGCGTTATTGAAGCTGTAGATATTTGGTTGCGCAATGTTTACAATTACTCCGTTTACTTACGGAGTAATGCAATAATAAACTAGTAATAAAACTGTCGGTTTGTTTCAAACTCACAGAGCAAGTTTAACGTGATTTGCATAAAGATTGTTCGCCGGGCAGAAACTGTACAACTTTGATAACATAACATAACATCACGCCTTCATTCCCAGAGTGGGGTAGGCAGAGCTACAGAAACACCAACAACTCCAAAAAGACTTAATTTGATGATTCTGTAACCACATTTTGCACAAGTAGGCTAAGATGTTAACCAGTGACAATTGTGATAGGTTACGTATAAATCAGTAGGTTAATAAAGTATCCCGAAGCCAGTTCACGAGGGAGTAATTGTGGCATCCTTCATTGCACAGATCACAGACTAATAAGAGATACTACGTTTACAGATCAGTATACAACGTGTTACAAAATAATCCGTAAAAAAGAAATTACAAAAGTAGTGTCAACCCTTATTAAATAACGTCAGTTCAGTATCTTAGGTATACAGTATACCTACTAGAGTTGACACTACTTTCGTAATTTCTTTTTTACGGATTATTTTGTAACACGTTGTATACAAAGTTACTCTATGATACAGATTAAGAATGTCTATAATAGAGCCCCACAGAGTGGAAATCTATGGACCTTAAAAAAAATACATTTTAGTTGGTTTTTGTTTTTTTGTTTTGTTTAAGAGTTTGTGAAAATAAGTTTCATGTTTAGGTTTTGTGTTGCAATGTTTTTTATTGCTTTTTATTACTATTATTTGGGTTTTAGTTTTTTAATTTAGTTTTATTTTACTTTTTTTGTATTGCCGTTTGTGTGACCTGCCGTTGTGTCACCTAATGGTTCCTGCGAAAGTCCAGCTCTGGCCTAAAAACCAGTAACATGCTGAGAAGGAACCATTTTGCTTAATCTAGCACTGGTTCAGTTTCTTTTAATTTATTTTTTTCGTTTAATCTGTTATTCCGTACTTGTGTTAGATGTAATTAAAGAAACGTTTTTACTTCCTTTTTTCTTTCTTTATTTCAATAAGTACCTACATAGTTTTGTATCCATGTAACCAATGTTGCTAGACAAGTTGCATTCGACAATCGTTAGCGATTATGTTTCGATAGACCAACCTACGTAAGGCACCGAGATAGTCACGTCTCACTATCTCGGTGGCTTACGTCATTACACACACACACACACACATACATACATTATTCAATCAAAACATAATCGCTAACAATTGTCGAATACAAGTTGTCCAGCCCCACTGGGTCATTATTCTACATTTTCCTCACACTATTGTTATCGCGGTGGACTGAGAAAAGACAGTACATATGCAAAACCAAATAAATCTGAACTTTTACTGTTTTGCACATTTAGGTGCACGATTCAACGCGGACGGAGACGCGGGCAATTTATAGTAGTAGGAGTAGTTCGTTAGTAGTATACTCGTACCTTTGTCTAAGTGTTGGCAACATCCGCCTAACCGCTAGTCTAGACTTTAGGTTACTTCTAGCTCTTGACCTAGAATGTTCCGATAAGCGATGCGGGCGCGTCAATTGGTCGGTGAAGTGGTTTGTTTTCTTATTTAAATAGGGATTACGTTATTTAAACGTCAATTACGAGTATATTCGACAAATAGAACATGATTTTAGATTAATTCTATAGAGAGCCATTAAACAGCTTAGATTGGGAGGGGATATGGCTATCGTAGAGGTATTCCAACGAAGTTTTCAGGGTTGCCAAAGCATTTGCAGTCTTAGGATTGCAGTATTGAGATTGAAAAAGTGTATGGGTCACAGTTATTATCGTAAGTGACGAGGCTCCTCAAGGCTCTACACAATAGCATAGAGGTCCCTTGTTTTACAGAACCTCATTTTTTTTTAATCATAAATCATTATGTGACCATGTACAAATAAATATCACAGGATAATGTCATACAAATTGACCTAGTCCCAAACTAAGCTCTTGGTTTGTACTATGGGTACTACACAACGATAAACATACTTATGTAAGGAAATAAATGCCGTGTGGTTGCCGAGTTAGAATAATGCCACTCCATATCTTCCCGCGGGCGGATGTCGTGAGAAGCGACTAGGGGAAAAAAGGCTTGTAGTACTGTTAGGCGATGGGCTTGCAACCTGTCACTAATACTCTGGTAAACATCTTAGCCTGATTGTGCAAAATTTGGTTACAGAATTACCAACAAGTTTTTGGAGTTGTTGTAAATTCTGTAGCTCTGCCTATACCACTCTGGGAATGAAGGCGTGATGTTATGTATGTATGTATACATACTTAAATACATAGAAAATTGAAATAGTTTAAATGTTTCTTGCAGTTATTTAGTTTGAGTTCTAAACGAATTAGTTTACACCGCCTGCCATGAATTTGTGTCCTCAGTTATTTCTCTTACAAGGTTGTCTGGAAGAGATCGCTATTTAGCGGTAAGACCGCCTGTTGTATACCTTTGATTTAAATCTACTGTTCCGTGTACTGTTTTTATTTTTTATTTTTTTTGTGTTTTAAAAAGAGTTTTTGTATTGTATTGTAAATCATCCAAAAAGTAGAAACAAATACTCGTGCTCATCACACAAATGCCCTTACCGGGATTTAAACCTAGGACCCCTAACTTCGAAGGCAGGGTCACTACCAACTAGGTCAGAGTGTCGTCAATCCAAGAATGTTTTATATAATTGTTTCAGAGTGTATTTTCAAAGACACTACTGTAAGATATGGTTAACTTGAATAAGATAAGCATCCTCTTAAGGGGTATAATGACCTAATCATGATAGCACATCATCTACCCTTACAGACGTCAGACATCGTGGGAGCCTGACCACCTCAATACGTCCTTGTTTATCCTGACACTTGACAATTTACAGACATAAACATGCCTTCAACAACCTCTTAACACCTTAACATAAGGATCAAAATGGTGAAATTATATGTACAAACTAAATGGTTTTTGAATTCAGCCCTCTCAAGTTTCAAATGCGGGTGGTCATCATAGTTTTGTATGTAAATTTTGAACGCCACTGACGTACTTAGCTGTATAGATAACTTTGTAAAATCTACACGTTAATAACTTAGATAATAGAATAACTGAACTTTGTGTCGGTCGAGTGCAGTAAGTGAGCGAGTAGGCAAGTACTTGAGGATTAGAGGAGTGTCAGTAGTAAGCTACTGGAGCATAAAAAAATGTTTAACGACATGGGGACTCATTTAAAAATAGATCTAGAAAATAACAAAATTGGAAATATCTATATTATTTTTATGATATCTTGTTTACTTTGGTTTTTTGATGATAACGAATACGAAGATATATTACGTGATTTAATTACCTACTTTTCACCGGTTATCTCATCCTTGTACAGGAACACAAGAATGGGAACACTGCTGCTTGGTGGTAAGTTAAAGGGTACGATGGTGGTAGCGATCCGGACTAACCTTGCTCAAAGTCCTACCGCTAAAACACTGGAATATAACCATGCAATCACTGCTACTTAGTGGCATTTTCGGTTGAATTCGGATACCAACGTTGCAAAAGTGCTCCCATATCCCATATCATCATGCCGGAAAAACGACTTGATCTGTAACAGACAGAGCCTGTATTCTACCTTGTTTAGTCCATCTAGCTTTGATATTGTTATCGTACTGGGCCCGATTGTCTTTGAAGTGTTATGGTATTGTTTTTAACTCGGCCGCTATTACTGTCAAATAAATAAAAGCTATTATAACGTTGACAATACGGAACCATAAAAAACAATAAGAAAGTTGACTTTCTGAGGGCTCTTCTGCACTTGGTGGAATAATAGTTTTCACTTTCATGTTCTAAGTAATAAAAGCACTGCTGTGTAATTATACATGAGAACAATATAGAGTAGCTAAAACCTATAATGCTTTAACCACTCTATACATATTTGCCATTCACTTAACCGTGTTATTTCATGCTTAAACACATTAGCCCTCATTCTTCAATCACTCGATTGAAAACAATCCAAACAATAAAAATCACTTACCAACCAAAACCACCCGAGACTAAAACACCATAAAATCCCGAAAATCATTGACACATACTCCTTTTTAGTCCTAGGTGGCTGAATATTTGAGCTCGAAACGCCCCATTTCCAACCTGTAAGCGATATAGGCGAATTTCGCGGTTGGAGCCGCCCCTCTTAAGCCGTGTATTGCCAGGGTCACTGGGTTCTATACGAAATGCTGGTGATGTTGGAGTTCTTGGCGCTGATTGTATTAAAAGCTAAAACGGAGTCAAGTGATTGTTTGGCGTCGACTCGCAGGCAAATCTGTGTACTGAGTGATCCATCATGGCGTAGGCGAGGAGACGGACACCGGAGCGAGCAGGTTAAAGTCCATTGGGTTGGCTAAATAATACATTCATATTTTAGGACCTTCTTTCACACATCTGCCCTTTATTTATTGTTCCGATAACAATTTTGTAAGATATATTTTCTCAACAGGTATACTTTTCGGCTTTTTAAACGGAAATAATGTTTCCTTGTAGCGAACTCGGTTATAGGTAAGTAACTCGTCAAGCCCTGACCCTCTATTCAGGTGCGTTAAAACGATATCGTGTTTGACACGTTTAAGAATCGTTTATGTCACAGTCGCCATTATTGTAAATGACATAAGAGTTATCAAAACGTTGACAATACGGAACCACGTCAAACACGATATCGTTATAACGCAGTTGAATAGAGGCCATGTAGTTGTAACGCGAGCCTTTGGTTTCACCAAAAAGTTTTTGTCAAACTGATTCATTTTCCAAACACAATTGATCAAACTGCTTTTTTGGGTTAGTCAAGTTACACTCGAAAATCGTTAGCGATTACGTTTCGATTGAAAAATGTATACAATTGACTTAAGTAACGTCGTACCTACTATCTCGGTGGCTTACGTCATTTCCATACATTTATCTATCGAAAGCATAATCGCTAATGATTGTCGATTGCAACTTGTCTAGCCCACTGTATATATTACAGGACCGTCGAGTATAGTTTTATAAAAATCCTGTGGGGCCAGACAAGCTGCATTCGATAATCGTAAGCGATCATGTTTCGACTGAGAAATCTATGGAATTGACGTAAGCCACCGATATAGTTCCACGTGACTATCTCGGTGGCTTACGTCAATTCCGTAGATTTCTAAGTCGAAACATGATCGCTTACGATTATCGAATGCAACTTGTCTAGCCCTACTGAAATGTTTACAGATTGGTAACACATCTGTATAGACCGTTCGGCATTGTGTATTTGAAAAGTGACGTAAATTCTCGATTAGTTTAATATACATATACATAGAAGAGGGGCTTTTCTTAAGTTTTACTTATACCCAAATGGGGTTTTGTTTTCCTTAGTGGAAATCTTAATAATCCCAATATTTTCTGTCCCAAATTTAACTTAAGGCTTATAATTGTGCATCTTTATCGCACTATCTTACCCTCTGACCTGCGACTTAGAAGCTGTGTTTGCACTGGTATGTGCATAAGAAAACCACAGAAATTTTATCATGCATTTAGTCCACTTTAGTCCTTAAAGGTAGCAATGCATGGTGGCCCTCTATCTTATCTTACAGATGGGCCTTTCGGATACACTTCGACGCTTTTAGGATCTTTCGTACAATCACCGTCTTACACACTCAGCTGTTCGAATGTGCAGGTTTCCTCACGATGTTTTTTATTAACGTTAAGAACGTCATGTAATGCACTTAAGTGAGAAAAACTCGTTGGTGCATGGTGACCGCAGGGGTTCGAACTCGGTACCTTACGAGTCGACACTCTAAGCCACTAGGCCACCGACGCTCTTCTAAGCCCACTTACCATCAGTGCCTCAATTCTACTCGGTAAAACTCCTGTTGCAATCACAACCATATCACTAAGAACTGAGGATGGAATTTACTTTGGCAATTGAATCTGACATGTGCTTTTTTTGGCTTAGTAGGGCAGTTTTGACATGTTATCATTTTTAACTCGGCCGCCATTACTGTCAAGTAAATAAGAGCTGTCAAAGGCAATGTTGTTTTATCGTGTAGAATCTCCGCCCTGGTGTGGGCACGTTTGCAATCTCCATGCCATAAGAGGACCACTAGCTCTTGGCCTACATTATAAAAGAATAAGGCCCTACCCCGCGGGGCTGCAATACAACACTAATGTGCTGTACCGCCCTTACCATGAGTTACAATGACCTTACTTGATAGCAGGGCTCCGAACCGGTTTAAAAAATACCGGTTAATACCGGTTTTTTTTTGGCTTTGCTCGAAACTTTCCTAGGGAACTCGAACATTTTGAGAACTTTATTTTAACCTTAATTAACCGGTTTGATCCACGAGCGGCGAGTCGAGAAACCAAAAGTTGTGTACAAATAAAAATACTAAGCGGCGCTTATTTATCGTGCGTGACGTGCCTGTGGATTAACCGTTTGTTGTAGCTCTAAACCGGTTAACTCGAAAATAATTTAAGATACAGGTTCCTACAAACCGGTTAAAACCGGGAAAGGTTTGAAAATTTAACCGGTAGCGATAGAGAGTCGAATGCTCTGTCCCTCACAGTATTGTAATATTTGTATTAAAGTGAGAGGGATAGAGCAGTCTCTAGCGAGTACGGTTACTGTAACTCATAGTAAGGGTATTGCGATCTTTCTCGTGGGCTATTTCACATACTTAAACAAACCTTACAGCATATAGGCTACGAGGGACACGCATCATCATGGGTAACACATCACTTCATCGAATTTCACTTCATCGAATGTTTCATTTCATCGAATTTCATTTCATCGAACGCTTATTATTGTTTATATAAACCATATTATTGTTTTCAAGGTATCTTAAACATTAATAACGTAGGTTAAGTTATCTTAGATGTTTAATATACCCTGAAAAGATTATGTTTTCAGCAGAAAATAGCATTCGATGAAATGATACATTCGATGAAAGATGTTCGATGAAATGATAGACACCATCATCATGGCAGCACCAGCACAAAGCCCGGTAAGTTTTACGTGAGTTTGACTTGAGCTCTGAGGGCTGTATGAAATATTAGAAACCTCTGTATTTTTTTTAGGAAAAAGATGAAAATTGTGTCAGTTTCAAACTTAACACAATGGTTGGTGAAGTTACGTCTCTGTTTATTGTAAAGAAATATTTTTCCGTATGATGAGGCTTTGAAAGTATTTCGGTAATGAAAACAAAAACCCGCAGCAGGATATTGGGTTTTTAACTACTAGGAGGTCTATGTAATTATTTGAGATTCTGACTACTTTAGCCGTTTTAGAGAAAACAGAGGGATTTTAGAGGGACAGACGAACAACAAAGTCGTGTTATAAGGGTTCCGTTTTTAAGTATTTTGTACGGAACCCTAAGAATCAGGAATGTGGAGGCAGTTTTACATGTAATTAGGTCAAAAATTTGTCTGTTTTCACAACTACCGCATCTGACGCAAGGCCATCTATCACATATTACAACTAAATACAAGGCGGAACTACGGATCAAGAAAAGCGCCTGTTTTTCTTTTTACTTAAAAGTTGTACTTTATAACTTAAAGTATTATTAAATTATTCTAAAAGCATCCTTATAGTAAAAGCATCGCTGTGACATTTGAATTTGACAGAAAAAGACTAATAATACTTAACCCTCGTGCCGACAATGTCAAAAGTGACACTCAGCATAATAATAACTGCCCTGGGCCTCTATTCAGGTGCGTTTAAACTAGGGATGTTACGGAGGCGGTTTTACCGGAGCCGGAGCCGGATCCGGAGTTTCATTTTTTTATTTAACGGAGTCGGATCCGGAGCCGGAGGCAAAGCTGAAGCCAGATCCGGATCCGGAGGTTTACCGGATCCGGAGGTTTACCGGATCCGGAGCCTTAACCGAGTACCTTTTATTTAAGTGGAAGATTGATGTATTGAAGGGCAAGTTTAATTAAACAACACAATACCTACAATCAGACTTTTTACTTTAATTATTAAATTTATATAGACTATTTTAGATAAACAAATTTTCGTCCGTTTATAACTAATATAAATCAACGCAAAAATTAAAAGAAATTTTCATTTGACCACGGAAACAAATTTAATTTAACCCAAATTAAGGGTTTCTAAAAGTA
This sequence comes from Acleris holmiana, assembly GCA_949316455.1. Lineage (NCBI taxonomy): Eukaryota > Metazoa > Arthropoda > Insecta > Lepidoptera > Tortricidae > Acleris > Acleris holmiana. Next base: position 11,322,278 of record OX438784.1, read on the forward strand.
CTAAATTGTACTTAATAAATAAAAGTTTGTACGTGCGCCGCGATGCCGCGGCAAATGCAATACCTTCAGCTCCGGTATAAATTCGGTAAAAAAATAACGGAGGCGGAGGCGGAGGCGGAGGTGTGAAATAAAAAATAGCGAAGGCGGAGGCGGATCCGGAGGTGTAAAACCAAACGGAAGTTCCGACTTAACGGATGCGGAGGCGAAGCTCCGTAACATCCCTAGTTTAAACGATATCGTGTTTGACACGTTTAAGAATCGTTTATGTCACAGTCGCCATTTTTGTTAATGACATAAGAGTTATCATAACGTTGACAATAAGGAAACAGGTCAAAAACGATATCGTTATAACGCAGTTGAATAGAGGCCCAGAATTCAAAAATAAAACATTGGAACTAAACGCCATGGGCAGTCATGGGTACTCATGGGCAGTTTGGACATAAAAATGTTGTAGCTTTTTCACTGCACACTAGGCGTTTAGCTGACCTCGCGTTTTTTTTTGGGTGGACTAGGGTGTAATAAAATAATTACTGTACGTTTATGCATAAGGGGGTTACTGGTAGTACACTTACTAATTAATGTTCTGTCCACCACTGTCGCTGGCTGATGACGATTATGACTCCCTTCTTCTCTTCTTCTTCTGCAGCATTTTATTTACATGCCCACTGTTGGGTATATACTAGGGAATTCATATAACCGGTTTAAACCGGTTATTAACCGTCTTTTGAATACCAAATTATTTTATTCGCCATAAAAAGGCGAAAGGTTAAATGGCCATTCCTTAAGAGTACTATTTAAAGAAATTAATATTTTGATTGTAGCGTTACAATTTATTTATGAGAATATTATTAATGTTATTAAGAAACATGACTCTTTTATTAAAAATTGTGCTATTCATAATTTTAATAAAAGAATTAAAATTAAAATTGCCATTACAAAATTTCAATGCATTCTTTTGTATAATAAATTACCCGACACAGTTTTAAAGTTACCATTTTCAGCACTTAAAAATTACTTGAAAAATTCACTAATGTCTAAAGCTTACTAAAGGGTCGAGGAGTATCTAGCAGACAAAATGCTTGGCCTAAGATACCTAACGTAACAGCTTAGTACCTATCTAGTCTGGGGGACACGGTTTCTGTAGGAGAACAAATCGAAACTTCATTTATTTATTTTATTTTTTATTTGCTCTTGTTTATTAGAAGTTTCGACACTTTTTCCTGCTTAACTACGCATGATATATATATTTTTAAATTTTATTATTTGTTTTATATAATGCTAGGTTAAGTTTTATGAATGTCATAACATAAGCAATATTTAAAAAAAAATGACTGTCTGTTGAGTTTCTTGTGCAATGGCGCTTCTTCTCAGCAGTCTCTTTGAAGCGCCAGTAGTTTTGACGTGTAAAAGTGCCCGTGCGGCCTACTTACTGAATAAACAACTTATATCTTTATCTTTTATCTTTTATTAACCGGTTATTTACATTCCCTAGTATATACCTCTATGCTTTTTCCTTAACATAGCGCTGCGTCAAACGCGTTTATCCGGCAAGGTTAAGTAGTCCCGTCGGAGCGTGCAAAACACATTCTAGCGCGTGCCTTCTCAATTAGGCAACTTTATGCGATTGTGAGTTCTACTCACCTGTGAAGTCACGGAACAGTACTAAATAAGTACCTACGCACTCGTACAAGTGACACGTCTGGGAATCGAACCGGTGACCTCTTACATAGTAAGCAAGAGACTTACCGCCGAGCCAAGCGATCTTGTACCTGTCAAGTGTTTTCTTTAGGTACTTGTGTGTGTATGTCACGCCAACAAAGACGTATTTGACACTGACTATTAGTTAACTCTAAGGGCTCTTTTAGAATGACCAAAGATAAAAGATTTTTTTTTGTTCTAAACAGTTTTTTTTTTTGCAGTATTTAAAAACCTTGGCTACTAATTAGTTTCTATGGATATACCTAGTAATATGCCGAAGTTATCGTAAATAAAAAAAAACACGGTGTAGAAGTTGTAGAGATGGTTATACAATAAACCCTTTTGAATGAGCGTCGTTTGTTTGTTTTAACTCAATTTTAGTATCACGTTACCGGGCTTTAGGAAAAAATCCGCGTCGAGCCGTGGCCGGTGCTGCTCAAACTTTGAATTGGGATAATCCATACTATTACAGGGTGTAATTTGTTTTTTGAATGGGACAGTAACTTCAATTATTTATTTGGCACGCTTTTATGGCTTAACCAAACTAGTAGGCGAGCCATAACCAGCTAAACTAAGTAGGGAGATAGCTTGTACCTCTGAAAAAGCAAAGGGTTCTTTTAAACCCGACAAATTTGTCAGTACCCGAGGAAAGGAGGAACAGCTTGCGTAACAACTAGTATTCATATACAATGTTTGGTCATCTAAAAATTACTTTGTCTAGACTTTTCCAAGGTTTGTTTGTCAAGGCTTTTATTGAATTATTAGTGTTTTTAAGCAAAATGTTGTCATTTAGTAACTTAAATTTGGTTATACGCCCGTTTTGTGTATGTACTACTAATAGTTAGTAATTAGCTAGTGATACAAATAGTTGTTGAAAAATCAATGTTAAGAGAACGTAAACAATGTCCAGACAGGCGATGCATAAGCAGTAAAATAAATTTTGCTCCTTTTGTTGAATTAATTGGAGTGTAATTGTCTTTTTACATTTGCCTATTTATTAAAAAAAATATGATCAAAAAACGCTGCCCCTATTTTTTGCCCATTACCAACCTCTATCTAGTACCCGAAAGTTTGAGCACCACGAAGCATTAGCGGTGCGTCGCTGCTATTAAGTAATAGTCTTGTGCCGGATGCGACTTGTAAATATTACCGTCGCACGCGCAGGAGAGGTGTGGAGTCGCCTTAGTTAATTATTTAAATACCAAGCTCACAAAATCATTTACCTACTACCCGTGAGCCTCTCCATATTGTAGTTTATCGCTATTCCCTCAAAACTCTCCACCCAGCAGTTTAACTATGAAAGCGTAACAATCATCCGAAAAAACTAACAGTTACAAAATTCTAATAAATTTAAATCTCATATGAAGTTTTTGATACTGCGTTGAGTATCATTTAAAATGCAGGACAGAGCTACGGTAAAAAAATACGTACATAAATACATAATGAACGCGTATTCACGCCTTCATTCCCAGAGTGGGGTAGGCAGAGCTACAGAAATTACAACAACTCTAAAAAACTTGTCGTTAATTCTGTAACCAAATTTTGCACAATCAGGCTACGATGTTTACCAGAGTATTAGTGACAGGTTGCAAGCCCATCGCCTAACAGTACTACAAGCCCTTATTTCCTTAGGCGCCTCTTACGCCATCCACGGAAAGACATGAACTGGCACTATTCTGACCGGGCAACAGCACGGGGCAAAAAATAATACTGTGATAAGCTTCCTACTCCCTAGTTTTTGCACAGTAGCTGCTAATTATACTTATAACGAGTATATCTTGCTGGGTCTACGTTCAGTATACCGGAGATTGCCTCTTTCGACTCCATCATGAATTATGACCGGGCGGTTTCCATTTCACCAAGAAACGTTTCACGAAAATAATTAACATTTGATAACCGCTTTCTTTCAGAAACTAAATTCGTTTCAGCACCAAAGTATAAGTTAGGTTAGGTGCGGTTAGTTTAATAAAAAACCTTAAATATTTACAGTTTCGTCAAAAAAGAATGCTGCCGAATGATATGTTTGTGAAATGAATCAGTCGAAACAACCGAATCGAGTTGTGAAACGTTTTTTGTAAAACATAAGTGAACCTTTTTCCATTCATGAAAAAGTTTCAAATAGTATTATCGACTCCAATCCTTTCTACTTCCGTTTTCAAAGCCGCCAATAAATTAATTAGAACCGCGTTAAAGACGTCAATCGCTTGGCTAACACATCGTTAACACTATTAATCCCCAACGTACCGCGCTTAACGTGTACGGCAATAATCGCCCTTATATCCCTTGAACGATTCCAAAATTCGGCACACCGTTTACTCCTCGCACTAAAAAATTAATGTATACAAAATGCGTTATTTTCGTTAGTTTTAAAATATAAATGAGCCTCATTGAGGACGCACGTTCAATGAAAGTTGGAAAATAGTAAAAAAACAGTGTTAATGGCCGTACGGAACCATTTTATGGGGAATTAGCCGGAGGAAGTGCCTCCGATCTTTTTATCCTGGTTTTATGGGGGTTTTATATCCATAATTACGTGTTTTTTTTTAATGTGCGTGAAGGAACGGGTAATGATGGGAGTAATAAGCGCGTGGAGGTGTTCAGTGCTCATGCGGTAGGGTTGCCAACAGCCAACTTTTAGCATTTTAGTGCGTTGTCTTAATGGACAACAAACTGAACATCCTTATAACGGCAATGATTGATAATGACAACGTTCTAAACACTTTATTTGGCTGACTGTACGTGTAAATGCGACTGTGCGAAGCGACTGTGTTACTTACAGCTTTGTGAGTCTTCGAGTTCTTTCTTATAATTATAAATTGGAGAGCAAGAAAGACTATCCGTCTGTCCGTTAATTAAATTTGGCACTATATAAAAAGAGCTAAATCTAGTGGTGGCTAAACTACTTAAATTAATGAACGTTGTTTGTATGAATTATTCATGAGAAGTCAAAGAAACAAGTTAATACGCGTTCATAAATGAGTTGTCTCAGATGTCTTATAAGATGAATCCACCATATACCATTTTACATCACTCTCCTAATTTTGTTTTTTGTTTAATGTAATGACTCGATTCAAGTCAGTAATACCAAATGTGACAACCCTACATATTAGGTTAATGAGATATTTACAATCCGTATGAAACACTAGTTTCAAAGGTTTATGTAGAGTTCACCGCTGCTCTCGCCAAATTAATAAAAGGAAAGTAGTCCGCCGAAGCTTTGTACTCTCGAGCTTTGAACCGTATTGTGTAAAACTGCCTTTAATCAAGCAGTTACTTTGTTAATAATACTAAAACTGGATACTAAATATTGTTAGAGTAGAGCACAAGTTATTACAAGCTTTTTATTAACTTGCAATGTATGTTTGTCCGGGTGGAATCTTGCAAGGAAGATTTGAACCACTTCCCGCAGACCGATTGAGCTGAAATTTGGTATGCTTACGTAATCTCGATGACAATACAATAATATGGCACTATCGAGCTGGTCTGATGATGAAGTCGGAAGGTGGCGACTGGATTTCCGCTATAGTTAACGTAGACCCACCGAGTTTGCACTCGTATGTTGGTTTTGATAAGCAGCAGACTTTGCAACAAAAGCTTGTCTCAAAACATACTTTTTTTTAATGTCTTTAATTTTTTCACAGAAGGATTGTTTTAGAAATGATGTGAACCGACAGAGGACCAAAGTAACCGACATAACCCGCCGAATTAGCAAGTTGAAGTGGTAGTGGCCGGTCATGTTTGCCGCAGAACTGATGCCGTTGGAGCCGTCGTGTTCTTGGGTGGAGACCGCGGACCTGGGGCAAGATGGAGCGATGATATGCGTAGATGTGATGATGATATGTTTAGTAATTTATAATAACAACGGTACAATACGGCATCTTGTTGGTGTACTCTTATGTGACAGAGGCAGATTGTTTTTCCGTGTAAGACTGTGTTAGTTAAATTTGTAATAAGCAGTTTATTCGAATCCGACTAGAAGGTACTGGTAGTAGTTCGAGAAATTCAATAACGTAAATTCAGATGAAAAAAAACCCAATTTATTTTGAAAATGTAAGGAAAATTATTTAAAAGCATTGAATTATTTATAATTGTGAATATGCCCGTGTGGTTGCCGGGTTAGAATAGTGCCACTCCTAGTCTTCCCGTGGATGTCGTAAGAGGCGACTAAGGGAATAAGGGCTTGTAGTACTGTTAGGCGATGGGCTTGCAACCTGTCACTAATACACTGGTCAACATCTTAGCCTGACTGTGCAAAATGTGGTTACAGAATTATCAACAACTTTAAAGTTGATGGTATTTCTGTAGCTCTGCCTACCCCACTCTGGGAATGAAGGCGTGACGTTATGTATGTGGATATAAATTAATCCGGAATTAAAAGGGCTTTTCTAAAGTTGGTATAAATTATGAAACAAACTGTAACTATACCAAAAATAATAATGAATTCCGTCAATCCTGTGCGCAATTAACTATTCAGTACACTCACACGCAATAAAACCTCTGCCCGCCATAAATCGAAAACTCTCACAGTTGGACAAAGACAAAAGCTATAAAGAAATAAAGGCGCATCGCCACGTGTGCGATCGGCTCAAGTCGACCACCAACGCTCGATATTGCATTAGCGCGAGTGACCGACGCCTACCGATTGTCGTCTAGACAGGCCTTACGATTGCAAATCGATTGAAAAAAAGTGACACATGCGGCTGGAAAAGTGAGATTAAATATTTCTTATGTTTTAGGCTTGCGTCCTTTATGAAAAGAGACTAAGTTCGATTTTTGAATCTAACTGATGATTAACTTAAAATTGATTTATGCGGTGGGTTGAAGTGAAAAAAAACTCATTATTACAGTCAGTGACATTAGAAAATTGAATTCTAAGGAAGCAATGTCATGTAAAAATGTTAGTTTAATTCTAATGAAGTAATATACTTAGAAAACTTAAATAATTATTTTAATTATGTTCATCATATTTTTAAAAGATACATTGATATTTACTTTCAATAACTTGTGTCTTATTAGGTACAAAACATTAGGTAAATTGCAATGTTAAGCAGAATATTTCAGCAATTAACAACTGAGAAGGATTAGCAATTAAAGTACATTCAAAAGTCATTTAGCCATTGATTGTAGCAGCAATTGTTCTGAGCTTTTAGCCAAGATGCGCTCGAACTAGCGTTTCTATTCGTTTGGTTTTTAAACCAATCGCGTCACTGTGGTAGATCACGTGAGCTTCCAGTTATCTACCAGTGACGCGATTGGTTTAAAAACAAAACGAATCGAAACGCTCGTTAGCGAACGCATATTGGCTATAGGCTCTGATCAAAGATGCAATAGCTAGCCTGCAAGCCAATAAATATTTGATTTGCATTGAATACTACAAAATATTATGCACTCGTATTTATCTGATATATTTTTTAATGTCTATAAGTCTATTTACCTTATCATAAGTCAATTTTGTTTATACAACTCACTGTGTTCTCACTGTAACTCTGATCAGTGACTCAATGGGACCACTGGTAAGGTCCACACTTGCGTAAATGTGGTCCGATTTTTTCAACGTCGCGCCTCCTTTCAAACTGTTTTGCTATACGTTAAGTGGCGTGGCGAAGTTATACTAATTTGCTTTTTTGCTGACGTCCCCTTTTTTGTTTAAAGGGGTAAAGGTCTAAAAGCAATGCAAATATGAGTTTAATTGGTTTGAACTATTAATAATAATTTTACTTCTTTTAGAATGCCGCTTTAGTTCTTTGAATTTTAGAAATCTAACAGCAAATTACATCTCTTTATGTACGTACGTGTATATATTGCTTATGTAATAGGTATCTTATACAACTACATTGTAGAATAAATGTTTTAGACACCATTTTTCTTTGCACAGACCTTAGTTTTTTTTTGTTTCGCCTACTGGTTGACAGGTAGAGAATGCCATTAAGCATTAAGTCCGCCATTTGTACTTTATTGTTTTCGGCAAATAAGTTTAAATAAATAAATAAATTAATTAATTAAAACCTTGACCGTGACCCTGCCTTCGGAGCTAGCAGACCTGGGTTCAAATCCCAAATTCTGGGGTCCTAGTGAAAAAGAGTATAAGACGACTTAACTCGTAATAAAAAAGGGTATATGTATACATGAACAGAGTATGCTAGACTTAAGCCCTGTTACACTAAACTTGATCTTCAGAAGACTTATACCCTTTTTCACTAGAACCTCAGAATTAAAGGGTCAGATGTTGGAAGCGATCCGGGCGGACCCTGCACACGGCCCACCACTAAAATGAAGAATTAGAAATAAAGTACACTTTAAATTAGATTGTTTTATATCCCTGTACGAAATCCCTAATCCAGTGGAAAGGCAAAAAGCTTAAGCGCCATACATAGTAATGGCGTTTTAGTTTAAGCGCCATACTTAATAGTGGCGGGTGTCTATCATTTCATCGAAACACCTTTTCATCGAATGTATAATTTCATCGAATTTCATTTTATCGAACGATATTTTCGGCTGAAACCATAACGTTTTCAGAGTATCGTAAACATCTAACCTAACCTAACCTACGTAATGAATGTTGAAGATGCCCTGAAAACATTATGGTTTCAGCAGCAAATAGCGTTCGATGAAATAATATATTGGATGAAGTGATATTAGATGAAGTGATGAGTTACCAATAGTGGCGCTTAGGTATTTTGCCTTTCCACTGTCATATCTATAACAGTATTTAAATAATATGAAAAAAACTAACCATTTTAAAATATTAGCCTAAAGGTAAAAAACGGTTATCTTTCATAAACCTTTTACGTAATGTCAAAGCGAAGGACCAGAAGTAAAAATTTATGAAGAACGATATACTCAGTAAGTGGACTTTGAAACCCATACAAATTTGCAGCAGTGGGAATTAATAAAGGCCAAGGTGTGTTAGGCTGCAATAAACTGTTTATGCCACGTCGTAATTAACAGAGCTGAAAGTTTAACGAAAAACGATTTCATATAATTTATTGTTTTTCAAAAACTATGAACATACTTCAATAAATAAACATCACTATGGGATTATCCCCGCTTAATATTAATAAAAAAACAATCTTAGTAACTTCTTGGCCTGATTTAGCAAAAAGGTTACAGAATTATTAACAAGTCTTTTTAGAGTTGTTGGTATTTCTTTAGCTCTGTCTACCCCACTCTGGGAATAAAGGCGTGATGTTATGTATGTAGTATTCGATTAAGGAAAATTTGATCGTCATCGAATTCAGGGTCTCTATTCTACGCGGTAAAACTCTATATCGACGGTTAAGAATCAATACCGTCTAACTAACATTTTTGGCGTTTTTCACTTTTTAATGCAGTTAGATTTAGAAAAAAAAATGGAATAGCGTGCCATAATCGTCTAAATTTAATTTTGTGACATTAATAAGTTATCCGCTCAAGAAATACCATCTAACTATTTATCGCGTTTACTTTTCTGCCAATACCACCTATTTGCCCTGACGAACGTCTATATTCCACCGTTGCTTGCGCGGGATTGAAGACAGCAGACGGGCAGCCGGGCAGTGCCGAAGCATTGGTGCTGCGATCGCGGGTACTATGTGGGTGCGAAAGAGACCAATAGAGAGCGGCTCAGCTATCCTGTGACGACGTCTCAGTGTGTCTAGTACTCAAGGTTTTTAAAGTGCGTAACGTTAACTTTCTAAGGAAAAAAATAGTAAAAAGTGATAAATACATACTTCTTTCTGGCTGCTTAAACCGTATAAGGTATGTTTTGTGTTTATTTATATTTTACGTATAATTATAGTTTATTATTCCATGTATTTGTGTGAAAAAGTTGCAGTTACGTAAATATAAAAATTGAGATAGACAATCTTTCCAGAAACTAGTTGATAAACACTTAGTGAGATTCTGTCAATATAACATTATGTTTGAAATCAAACGGCTTACTAAATTATATTTTTGGTAATTTTGTTTTGTCATACCCAAATGGAATGTGATTCGGTTCACAATGCAATCGAGCGCAAACTTACAAATCGAGAGATTTATTTGCCATCTGGGTTTATTTCTGCTTGTAAAGAGGCTAGACTTTCAGATCCTTACGAGGTTATTGAAATTGACCACAATTTTGTAAAAAAATACGCCAATCAATCAGCCTGGTTGTACAAATCTATAAGACCTGGACGTAAAGCAGGTGACCCTACAGTGACTGATATACGTGTAATCGAATATAACCAAGATGAGAATATTAAAGTGAAGCTCAATTATGACCAGGAATGGCTTGCCATACCACACAGACCAAAAAGATTAATGTTTCCAATATTGATTATGCTCCCCTACACACTCAGGTGATCCCAATAACAGCAAGCAAATATCGACACTTGCAACATTTGAAAGCAGTCCTGCCCAGAAGTCTCTGGGCCATGGCATGGGGTCATCGCAGTCGCCATGACTTCTATGACACGCTGCCGCATTTATAAAATTATTGCACTTTTTGATTTTTGATCTCATTACTTACGTTTAATAAAAATAAATAAGTAAATTGTATTAAGTAAAGTTATGATTACATAATAAATACATGTTTGATTATTATACCTTTTTTTGTTTGCTTAAACCAGGTTATCTTTACAACCAAATAGAAATACATAGACATACAAAAAATACTGTGTCTAATTTACGAAATCTTCGTTTACACTATATTATAAAACATTCGCTTAAATTAAACAACATAACAAACACTCACTCACAAACTTAAACATTCACTTAATAAGTTAACTTAAAACAAGAATTTATTATTTCGGTTCAGCCTATCTTACAATTTAAATAAAAATAGTACCATATTTGAACCAATAGCACCTAACTGACACGAACTTTTTGTAAGGTAATTGTATACAACAGTGATCCTTACAATTTGGGATAAAAATATTTTTTATCAAGGTTTATAAGTATTAATACGTAACCAGACAATAAAAAAACATTTTTTTATTGCTTTCTCTTTAGCCACTCATCTTACAAAATTATAAAAAATATAAGGTTACTTTGAACCAATACCACCTAACTTACCATATCTTTGTTCAGGGCAATGTTAGAAAGGTGCGTCATACAACAGCAGGATTAGTACATTTTTATCATTTTTATCATTTTTAAATACTTACAATAACTTAAAATTCGAATTTTTAAATCGTTTTTTTCGTTTCCTGTAAAATTGAGTATTTGTCACTTGGACAGTATTGATTCTTAACCGTCGATATCGCTTTTGACATGTCGTCATATTGTTTTTAACTCGGCTAACATTACTGTCAAGTGGTTTTCTGCCTTTTGACCGAAATATTGTGTGGGTTAATGTATGTATGTAACCTTTCCCAACCTTTTCATTTACCAAATTACGTTTTTTTTCGAAGTTGTATATATTTCAGGATTTTTATAAAACTAACATAATCTAACACATAGCGTTCTACGCGATGATTCTGAAATATTGACAGTTACAGAAAAAAGCGCTTAAGCAAATGAAAAGGGGGAAAATTATACATTCCCTGAAAAATATTTATAGCCCAAAGGAAGGATTCCCTGTCAAGTACACACTCGTAAAAGTTGTTGTAACGTTGGGTCCTTATTAATTATATCAAATATGAAAGCGTGGATGTTTGTTACGCTTTCCCGCAAAAACTACTTGACGAATCATCATGAAACTTTGTACTCATATTCTAGGAGGCACTAGAAGTAACATAGGATACTTTTTATTTTAACAAAAAATTAAAAAAAATTGCAGCGGGCGAAGCCGCTGGCGGGTCGCTAGTATGGTTATATCCAGTAGTATAGAGGCTTAGACATTTTATTACACTTGTTACAAATCCCCCGTATTTATCCATAATGATATTAATGATACACCCTCACATGTTGATACTTAATGTTCTGCAAATGCATCTACAATAAACGGCGAGAGTCAAACCAAATGTGCAACAAATAAACAAGCCTGGGAAGACTTGTGCACCATCGATGATTACATGAGTCATTAGTCATTATTATTGGCTGATGACTTGATGAGAGTTGGCAAGGACTTGTGCCGATCCGATGACGTCTGGAGTTTAATATTAGTCTAATGTCGTCGTAACGCGGTTATAAGCGTCACGTGTTGTCTAACTAGTAATATAAACAAAGCTAGGAATTTCATTTAAACTTGTGCAGTTCTAATCACAATTGGTACAGTTTAATCTTGAATCATCGACACTCATTTCATTTTAATTTTGTCGATAGACATTTCCACGTGCATTAGTTATAGTTTTTTAGTGGTCACAGGTTAAACCTAACCTTACCTACGTAACGCATGCTTTAGATAACCTAAAACCAATAAAGTTTCAGCAGAAATTAGCTGTCGGTGAAATGAAATTCGATAAAACGACACATTCGATGAAATAAGTGTCGGTGATTTAAGGGAATTGCCAATAAGTACATTATTATAAAATACATAGCTATTTTGCGATAAGACCTATCCTATCTGTTGTACCTATCCTTCTTTGTAAAAATGATAATTTCCGTGCTTTGTTTTCGTAGTGTCAATAATAGTACAAGGTCTCTATTCTATCCGGATAAACAATATGGCTTTTGACATGTTATCGTATTATCAACGTTATGATAGTTCTTATTAATGGTGGCAATGTCAAAAGCGATATGGTTTTGCCGAGTAAAGTAGAGTTTTGTTTCAAAAACCTGGTTATCTTTCTTTCTCAGACAGTACCTAAGTTCTACATAATAATTAGAAATTGAGAAAGAAATACAATATCGAACTTTTTCGACAGAATATGATGTCGTATGATTATGCACAAAATTGTATCTAACGAGTATTTAAAACTTATTTACTTAGTTCTGATGACAATTAATACATCACATTCAAAGTAGAAAGTAATATCGAACTGATATTTAACGCAGGAACTTCCACTAGCAGAGCTGTCAATTTTGGACTTGTTTCTCTGGTCTTTGGGCCTAACCCGGCCTATGGAAAATGAAAAAAGTTGAAATGCGTTTTTTGTACTCGTCGATTAAAATCTGTGTATTAAGATTTCATAGAGAATACTGTAACGTCACTCTTTTCATCGTTGAATAGTCTATGTTACTTCCGAAACAACCGAAATAACTATTTCGATACGCTCTAGACAACCGAAAAAAAATTGAAAATAGTACTTCGTATTTAAATAATATGTGCCCTTGTTTAAGGAGACTCGATACGGTACAAAATTGCCAATGTATGGCGTTTTGGACAGTAGCAGCATCGCGTCATCTGTCAAAAATCTACTTAAACTTGCTGCTGTATCCAGGGTATAAAAAAAAACTACGCTTTGTGATTACCTAGTATTTTTAGCTTGGCTCAGTACTGCAACATTACGGACGCCGGTGGTAAAAGAAGTCGGATAGTAGAAATAGACAATATAGGTATAGTACTTACGATATTTAGTTTTCTTATATAGGTACTCGTATTAATAATTTAAATTATTAATTTTAATGAACTCGTACAAAAAGTATTATTCACTATAGTGTCATAACATAATCAAACTTTTTAATCTCGTACCTTACTTAGGCCACTCAGCAAGCTTCGTGGCCTAAACGCGGTACTCGACTAAAAAGCTCTCTATTATAACACGATTGTGAAAAATACTGTTTTGTGTAAAAAGCTTCCCAAATACATGTCAAAATGTGTTGGTTTGTTCATATATATCTTTCACATTGCAACGGAGCAACTGATAGACGTGATTTTGCAAAGAACTGAAGGGTCATTTGGCTTCAATTGGTTTAAATTTACCCCTGACTAACTAACCAGTTCCCGCAAAAAAAAGTACTACCAACAGAGTGGCGGGTACAAGTAAATATAAACGTGATAATTAACGCCGTTAAACCAGTGTAGTGTGGCTCCTCCGTAATCTAAATCTGAAACGGCCGCAGTAGTGAGGCGCGTGAAGTGAGCAGCGTATTTATTTACCTGACGACATTTCCGGCGCGCGCACGTGCAGTAACCCGAGCACGGGTTAATGCAGCCAGGGGTGCGCAAGACTCGATACTTCGTTACATACATAACATCACGCATTTCCCAGAGAGGGGTAAGTAGAGCTACAAAAATACCAACAACTCTATAAAGACTTGGTTATAATTCTGTAACCACATTTTGCACAATCAGGCCAAGAAGTTTACTAGTGTATTAGTGACGGGTTGCAAGCCCATTGCCTAACAGTATTATCCACGGGAAGACAAGGAGTGTCACTAATCACCAATAATAAATACAGGTAAAACTAATCTGAATTTTATCTTTAAAGGCTATATAACGAATTGAATAGGAAAACTTGATTTATTCCCGAGGTACAGGCGACTAGTGTTTATAGCTGCTAAAGATCATCTAAGACCAAATAAAAATAGAAAATTTGGTTGTACTTGTTGTTCTTTTGATACATTTTAAGTGTTTGTAGGCTAACGGCTTTGGAACGTAGGCTAAGCGTGGTCCCAAATGCTCTTGCCTGTTATTTTTTAATTTCAAATTAAATGATCGTCATTTTGTACATGGTTAATTTAAAAAATCGTATTGTTTTAAGTACCTTATCCTTGTTCAATAACGAAACGTGTGCGTACTTAACATCCTTTTAGGTATTGTATTTTATGATTGAAAAAATGACCTTCCACTGGAACTTAGCAACCACACGGGGTAGTAATATAATTATTATAGTGATAAAAGACTTAATTCCGGTGAAAAACGGTATAGTCGAAGATACTTATCCACTTTTTCATGTGAGTATTGAAGTCGAGTCTTTTTTCAAACCGTTTAAAGAGATACATCTCCAATAGGTGTACCTACAGAAGGTTAGGTTGCTTAATAACAATCCGGGAAAGTTAAACGGTTTCAGAAAAAACAAACTTTCTAACTGATGAAACTTCTGACAAATGAAACAGCGGGCAAAAGTTTTTAGTGTTTCAGATATGTAACCTTACAACACCTTAACCCTGCACAAGGTTCTACCACCACTAAAACTACAACAACTACCTCAATATACCGACGTGTTATTTTCGGAAACCTACTTTATTTGCTTTCCGGTTTGTACTTAGATTTTTTTTAGTTTTAATATTCTATGCTTTGTTTTTTCTAAAGTGAGCATTTGGTTTCTCGACCGACTCAATTCCTGACATGGGCAAATATTTTAACGTATTTTTCCCAGAATAATATGTTTAGATTTCTCTACGTGCGAGTAAATAGTGCAAGTTCTTTCCGTGACATTCATTTATCATTCATCACCACTCACCTTACACAAATAATATCACGATAATTCACAATATCGATAGATGAACAACGAACCACGTCACTACTCGTCCGGCAGGAAGAGCGGTAATGCACTGTTTACGTGCATCGACAATCGGCCCGCAATTGTCTTCTCACTCGCCTAATAATAACGTCATTGTGGACGAAAAAACACTTTGGATGTGTTTTAGTTTACGTTATAGAGTCTAATGAGTGTTATTTTTATACAGTGTTTTATCATGAGTTATTTGACAATTAGGAAATAATTGGGGATATTTTTCCTTAATGTTTCCTAGTTGGGAGTGACCCTGCCTCCGAAGCCAGCGGTCCTGGGTTCAAATCCCGGTAAGGGCAGATATTTGTGTGATGAGCGCGAATATTTGTTCCTGAGTCATGGGTGTTTTCTATATATTTAAGTATGTATTTCTCTATTTAAGTATATTTATCGTTGTCTAGTACCCATAGTACAAGCCTAGAGCTTAGTTTGGGACTAAATAGGTCAATTTGTGTGACATTGTCCCGTGATAATGAAATAGAGCACGCCCGCGACTTCGTGCGCATGGAATTAGTTTCCCGCTACTCCTATTTTAACCCGTTAGGGGATGAATTTCCAAAATTCCTTTCTTAGTGCACCCCTAGACCTCATAAGGAACCTACGTGCCAAATATGGAATCTCTAGACCCAGCGGTTGGGGATGTGTGTTGATATGTCAGTCACTCAGTCAGTTTATTCTTTATATATCGATAAGAATAATGAGTTAATGACAGAAATAAGTGTTTTTGATTGCTTTTTAATATTTTTAACATTTCAAATCCTCAACCCAAAAAGCACTCTGTGGATGACGAATATATGGAATTAAAATTGTTACGTGTATTTTAATTAGATGAGTGACCAAATATTAGATGTTTAGATACATACATAACACCACGCCTTCATTCCCAGTGGGGTAGGCAGAGCTATAGAAATACCAACAACTCTTAAAAGACTTGTTTATAATTCTGTAACCACATTTTGCACAATTAGGCTAAGATGTTTACCAGTGTATTAGTGACAGGTTGCAAGCCCATCGCTTAACAGTACTACGAGCCCTTATTTTCTTAGTCGCCTCTTACGATATCCACGGGTGATTTAAGTGTTATTTTTGAATTCTTTGATTATTAGTATTTATGTTGACGATCTCAATGTAATTTCATATTTTTGACGTCCAATGCAATTTATATTGTAATATTACATTGACGAATAACAAAACTAAACTAAACTAAAGTAAACAACGACGAGAAGTAAAGGATACTTTTTATTCGAAAATTTTAACAGTTTTCGTGGGACTAGCGTTTAACTGCCTCCACATAAACGAAGGCGCGGGCAATAGCTAGTTATTTCATTATTCCTCCATAAAAGAAGCAGAGAAAGGGTTTCCTAAATCCTATAAACGATCTTATACGTCATTCATATACTCGTATTAAATTAAACAAAATTTTACAAAGCAACAATCAAATCTTTTAAAAGCAGTACTTAACCCAAGTTATCTGCAGGAAGCTAATTCTCTATTGACACATCTGCTGGCACACTTCAGTCGGAAAGTCTCAGAAAATTCTTGGAGCGGAACTCGTACCTCGGCATTTTCATAATGGCCGCCGGTATTCATATGATAATTCTTTGAAGAACGTGCATGGGTGGGTGGAAGAGGCTTATTCGAGGGTTGAAGTATTTTTGATTAATACCGGTGTAATGTGTACATTTGTTTTTTAATATTTTATGTGTTTGAGATTTTTCTCCGTAGTTTTGAAATCCAGGGAAGAATGGCGTGAATAACCTACCCAAAGATCACATCGTGGGTACGTATCATAATATATAAAGTTCAAAATACATAATGGGGCATAATAAATAATGGTTTATATATTAAACAACCCTAACCTAACCTAATAGGTTCTATACAATAGCCTTTCAATAAATCCTAAAAAGTTTACGGTGTCCGAAATAAAACCATTTTATATTATGACCATTTCGTATTATGAACCATTATGTATTCTGAACTTTATATAATTATCATGTTACGATCCCAATTTGATATTATAACGTTTGTATAAAATGTAGGTACGCATGTATTCTTATTTTGAGGAAACGTTAGCCTAGTTCGTATGAGCAGATATTTTTGTCTGATGAGAGCCGAGCGAATGTTTATTCCTACCTAAGTCTTGGATGTTTTCTATGTATTTAAGTATGTATTTCTCTATATGAGTATGTTCATCGTTGTCTATTAACCACTGTACAAGCCTAGAACTTAGTTTGGGACTATGACCTAGTCGTGAGATTGTCTCCTGTAATTTATATATTTATTTTCCCACATACATTTATGTGTTAAATATTAATTAGTATAAAACTAAACTACAATAAATAACATGACACGAATCTACCTAATATAAAAACTAAAATAATGAAATTTACTTAAATTACTAAACTAACTGTAACAGTTCCCGAGGGAATAGCGATAAACTTAGTATTTGACATATATAGATGACACTATCAAATTGTGATTTAATAGTTTCGTCTACATAGACCCCAGTAGAGCTCGGTCGCCCAGGTGCAACTACTTATAAAAGAAGCAACTGACTGGCTGATCGGTCAACGCACAGCCGAAACCGCTGGACCTAGGGACCTGAAATTAAGAGGGAATATTCCTTGGATATCCTAGGGGTGCACTGAGAAGGGATTTTTGGAATTTATCCCCTAAGGGGTTTAAAATAGGGGGAGTGTGGGAAACTAATTCTCCGCGTACAAAGTCGCGGGCGTCCTCTTGTCACTACATGGTATAAACCGAAGTCGCTACCCGCTGTCTGTCCCTATGTGGGTCATACACAGATTTAGGTTACTGTCTTTCCTGTGGACACACCGAAAGTTTACGTTTTTAAGGCCTAATTTTCTGGCTTAGCCAATTCCCGCAAAAACACGGTCAGGACTGCTTTAGACCTATCATATAAAAACATAACTTATATGCACACAAGCTCTTAACTATTTGACCACAGGAGAGACAACTTTTGTTTTTAAGAGTGTGTATGACCCACGTATGCGCGTGTGTATCTTTAAAACTAAGCAACGGATTTTGATGCGGTTGTTTTAGTAAATAGAGTAATTCAAGTGGAAGATTTACATGTTTTTGTATATTTTATTTTGTTTTTTTTTTTTTAAATACTAGCATGCCTCTATGCTAGGTATTCCATCTTAGTCCTCAGGGTTGGTAATACATTTGAGGTCTTAGGATTGTAGTCTTGAGAATGCAAATGTCTATGGGTCTCAGATTCCACTTACCATCAGGTGGCCTAAGCGCTATGCCTTCTCCTTAACATAAAAAAAAATCGGCGGGTTGCTAGTTCTTAATCAGTTGCTTTTGTAAGAGCCCTTAACAGAGTCTGTCTCCACCCTTGCCCAGTACCGCGTGAAAATTCTTCGAGCACACTTGAGAGCCTGCACTGCAATTACTATCAGAGTCCATTATGTTGTCGATGGCTCGTCGAGCAATCAAACCGAGGCGGTACTAGCCCGGCGACTTTTTAGGGATTTGTAGAAAATTTTCTGTTAAATGATTTTAAGAATAGTTTACCAAACAAGAAGTTAAACTCGTGTGAAGTACAACAGCAAAAGAAACTGATGAAATTTAATAAGAACAAATATTACTGACAATTGTAGTGTATAAGAAGTAAATGAACACATAGTATGTCAAAAATAAGTGATCACATTTATTTCGATCCTTGAAAATTAAGTAACATGCCATTCAAACAGTTAAAGTCATTGTTGAGTGTTTCAAATTAAAGTGATTGATTGGGACACCTCGGAGTACAAGTCAGATGTTCGGTTTATATCGGATTAATAATATATTCGTGAGACAAACATGCGAAGCGACTATAACACTTCTCGTGTCCGCCAATGTGTGAAACAATGTTTTATTACAATTACAATAAATCCTCTTTTATCAAGCTCATTCAGACATTTCCGACAGTTCGAAATTTTATTTTTCCTGACCTGACCTTTACCTGACACATTCATTGTATGACGAGTAAATAGTTTCATTACTTATTCTTTATTGAAATTTTCATTACATACATAATCAATTTTCAATTTGAAACATTTGTCACTTCGTTTCATGTTCATTTTCTTTTGACCAATTAAAACATCAGTTATAACTGGCACCTTGGTGTAACTGCATCTGGGGTGTCATGCTAGAAGATGTTTTGAAACCATGATTATGATCACTTACTTTTGAGGTTGACTGTAAGTTTACAGAAACTTTCTATGTTTTTATAGATGTTATTGACTTCTTATACGAGGGGCGGCTGAAAAGTTCTAAGCCTAAGGTAGAAAAAAAAGGTTCAGATTTTTTTTACTATTTTTATTTTTCAATATAATCTCCCTCTAATTCAATGCATTTATTACATTTTTTAAATAATGCTTTTAGACCGTTAAAAAAATAAGTTTTATTTTGGCTGTCGAAATGTTCCTGTACAGCCGCCTTCATCTCTTCATCACTGCCAAATCGCTTTCCCCTTAAATCTTTCTTCAAATTGCTGAATAGAAAATAATCACTAGGGGCCAGATCTGGACTGTAAGGTGGATGATCAATTTCCTCGAAGCCAGTTTCCTTCAGAGCAAGCTTGGCAACACGAGCGGTGTGAACGGGGGCGTTGTCTTGCAAAAACAAAATGCCTTTGCTCAGTTTGCCCCTTCGTTTCTCGACTATGGCTTGTCGCACTTTTCTTAATAGCTCAGCATAATAAACTGCATTTATTGTAGAGCCTTTCGCCAAATAGTCTATTAAAAGAATGCCATCGCAATCCCAGAACACGGTGGCCATTAGCTTAGACGCCGATCTTTGAACCTTGAATTTCTTTGGCGGCCTTTCACCCTTTTCGATCCACTGCATAGATTCAGACTTCGACTCTGGATCATACTGTCTGATCCATGTTTCATCAACAGTTACTATGCGGGAACAAACTTCATCTAAACCTTCTTCACATAATTCTAAAAATGCCTGAGAAGTTTGAACACGACGTTCTCTATCGAAAGCTGTGAGCATTTTCGGCACCCAACGAGCACTTACTTTTGTCATATGCAAATGTTGATGCAAAATCTCTCCAACTCTTTCCTTACTAATACCTAAGGCTTCAGCTATTTGCCAAACCTTAATTCTCCGATCCTCTAATACTAACTTTTTGACTTTTTCAGTATTTTCTTCAGTCCCAACCGATATTGGCCTTCCTGAGCGAGGATCGTCTTCGATCGACTCCCGTCCAAGTTTAAAAAGTCGTCTCCATTTTTTAACAGTGGCATGAGAAGGGCCAGATTCACCGTAAATACTAGACATTTCTTCAAAAATTATTTTCGGCGATTTGTCACTTTTTGTGAGGAACTTAATGACTGCACGGTGCTCAATTTTCGTGATATGCGTTGATAATTCACACATGATGACCTTTAGCGTCGGATATCTCGAGATGTAATAAACAAAAGACGACATTTTTTTCTTTTATTTATTAACTTTTTAAATGGTCTTTTTAGTGGCCAGTATCGCTAACGCATATGCAACCTCAACATACCTTAGGCTTAGAACTTTTCAGCCGCCCCTCGTAGGTTTTCCTGTGATTTATAGGTAAAGAACTTTTTTCGTAAGAACTTCTTGGCCTGATTGTGCAAAATGGTTACAGAACTATAAACACGTCTTTTTAGAGTTGTTGGTATTTTTGTAGGTCTTCCTAACCTTCTCTGGGAATGAAGGCATGATATTATGTATGTATGTAACATTTTTTATTTTTATTTTAGGCTTTGTTGTTGTGTTGGTGTAGTTGTATTTCTTTGGAGATAAGGGGGATGGTAAATTTTCAACAAATAGCCATTCTATTTAAACCATCACACGATATAGTTATTAAAACTTATTTACGTTACACGTCCGTCGTTGGGTCACCGATTTACATTATGTGTAATAAAATTCAACTCAATCAGTCCAGTAGGCTCGGAGCAAATGGCTGTGACAGACGGACGGACACACGCGAGTGATCCCATAAGGGTTCTGTTTTTCCTTTAAAGGTACGGAACCCTAAAAGAATGTAACAACATCAGTGGTCTTTCTTCACAGGTGCGTTCACAGAAAGGAATGCGATTGTAACATTCTTATAAGTTTGTACGGAACCGAGTCCGACTCGCACTTGACCGGCTTTCGAATATGTTGTAGTTATTAGAAAACGTATATCTTCGTTTCCGTTAAATTTTTCATGTGTTTCAAATATTTTCTTGGGAAATAAACGTGAAGACCTAGTTTTTCAGAATAACTATCTAGTTAGTATTTAGAGTTTGAAATCACGAAATACGGCTGTCTCAGGTATTATCCTACACTGAGCGGATTGTAGATAGAAGGAACTTATTTCAAATCAATAAAGTTTATTATTTACAATCCCTTGTGTGCTTTCTTTAAGGGTTACCCTTTGCCAACGGCCTTGACGCGTGATTTTCCGACATTTCATTCATATCTTTCAAGGAACACAATATGGAAAAAATGCCCATTTCTTTTATAGAGGATAACTTATTGGATATTTTTATAACTTATTACTCTCCGTAAATAAAACTACAAATTGGAGTATTTTTGATTCTCCTCCAAAATGACTTTTCCTTAAAATATAGTTCTACCGTTGGTGGCACAGGGGGGTTATTATGACCGAGCTATGCAGTTTAGTTTACGGTGAGCGTAAAGGACAGAGCTATCGCAGTTATATAGCTCTGTCCTTTTCTCTGAGCGTAAACAGAATTGCATAGCCATAGTCATTTTGGAGGAGAATCAAAGACATAAAGAGTTGACTAATAACAGTAATTAACCATTTAAATTACTAGGCTGGGTGTTTATTTATTTATTTATTTATTTATTTGATAGGCACGGTAACAAAATGTAAATTAGGCTATTTTTACAGTAAGGTAGTTCTTAACTTATTGCATAAAATTTACATTTCCATTACTACCATGCACAACACTCGCTTGGCATTAATATAAATTGCTGAGAGCATGCAAGAACTTAATCTAATTTAAATGACAATTCAGTTATAACCTTTGTGTTATCACTTATCACGACATAGCTATGCATTTCTGTCTACGTTCAGAGAAAAGGACAGAGCTATATAACTTTTATAGCTCTGGCCTTTACGCTCACCGTAAAATGAACTGCTTAGCCATGTCATAATAACCCCCCTTGATATTCGTCACGGAAAAAAAAAATACTTTGACGTGTTGTCGTATTGTTTTTAACTCAGCCGCCATTACTGTCATGTAAATAAGAGCTATCGTAACACGTCAAAGGCGGTTTTACCCTAGTAAAATAGACTAGCCCCTTAACATTGTCGCAAGGTATTACGTGTTTACTAGCATTTTCCCGCGACTCTGTCCGCGTAGAAGTCTTTTATCGGTGGTCCTTCGGGAACTGTCAGACTATAATCTATCTCAGTGCCAAAATTTTATCCAGATCAGTTCTGGTGTGATTGCGTAACAAACATCCATCCATCCAAACTTTCATTCGTAGGATGAAAAGTCAAAGACACAAGAATAATAATGATTATTTTATATTCTATTCTAATTGTTTATGGGTCATACACAGATTTAGGTTAACGTCTTTCCTGTGGACTCACCGAAAGTTAACGTTATTGATAATTTTCTGGAAAAAAACACCTTCAGGTCTGCTATAGACCTATCATATAAAAACATAACTTATATGCATACAAGCTCTTAACTATTGACCACAGGAGAGACAACTTTTGTTTTTAACAGTGTGTATGACCCTTATACAAACTATCGCAGGGATCACACTAAATTAAACCAACTACAGTACATCAGGGATGACAACGAGCTATAAATAAAAAATAGTAAACTGTATTGCACTTTTATTAAACTTTAGTACTATTTACAAACGTGCTGGTAACCTAGTACAACATACATCCTCTTACTCATAGGTAAATATATTTACAACAAACTAACGTCAACAACTTACAACTATTTACCTTAAACTTTGGTTTGCGTTCACCTCTTTGGTTTAACGTTACAAAGTCAACTCGAACGTTTACTATTCTTAAAGCCTGTTTCACAATCTATAAGTAAATTCATCTGTCGAATAAAAATAGCCTTCTTTTTGTCCATTTTCAAGTGTAAGAAAGGGAAAGGGCTAAATTTATTTTACAGATAATGGTTTACTTGACGATTGTGAAACAGGCGGTTAGTCGAAAAACGTAGTGTACTCTATACATTTAGTAAAGTCAGTTACAGGTATCAAAGAAATACATTCTATGGCCGTAGACGAGATTTATTGCGAGAGCGATCGTTATCGAAAATGTATAGCATTGACGCAAGCTGCCGGACGGTAGTATCAAACGCTAATGTCAATTCCACACATTATGACGGTTTTCGAAAATCGTTTACGTTGGCGTTACGCATTTTGTTTAGCCTCGCAGAAATTTTACAATCGTCGCTTAATCATAAAGTATTTATTACAGTAATTAACAAGGAACATACTGGACACGTGATTCTTATTTTAAAGAAGACAACGGTTGTTCATCTATTTTTCAACAATCAAATTTTTAACTGTGTTATTTGTGAATTAAGATATGTGTCCATTATAAATGTTTGCCTGCTAAAAGTGTCCGACACTGGTGCAAAACTAAAAGCTCACTGTCTTATATCGTTCGATTTTCAAAATAGATAGTGTTTTGTTTTTCTGGTTCCGCAGTGATTCGCCAACGAATTATAAACTTATTTTTGACTTTGTTATCCACACCTTAGTAAACCTAGACAAGTGATTCAGAATCTTGCTTAAATTACGCTTTGGTATATACAACAACAGATTTTCATAATTCCCGTACGTTCTTCGTATTATTAAACGTATCAAACATCTAACTATTCAATTTTCTATCTCTATATTGCTTGCCATACTCTCGTTACTATTCTCATTGAGTTCGTGAGGTTTCTTGTCTCTCGAATGCTCCCCACAATCTTTGCCCTGCGGTCTTTCTTCACACTGCATCGGCATACCAAACGCCGGATGCCCAGGATAATACATATAAGACAACGGTAAATTAGGTATATTGGGGTAATTTACCCCTAAATGGGAACCATAAAGAGACTGCAACACTGCCTGATTGTAAGACTCTTGCAATAACACTTTATATTCCGGATGTTTGGCGAAGTCTACACCATACACGCCGGCGAAGTGTTTTAAAACTGGCGAGCCGTCCAACAAAGGTGGGGCGAAGAGAGGGTTTAATGACTTTCCAATAATAGGAGACGGATACTGCTTTAGATCTGGCAAGCCGGGTTGTCCGTTGTTATTAACAAGGACTTTTACAGCCACTTTCCGTGCGTGGTTCGCTGCGGCCGCCGCGGCAGCCAACATGCCGTTTTCTTGCATCTGTAACTGCTTTCTCTTTGTCTTGTATCGGCGATTTTGAAACCAGATTTTGACTTGGGTCTCAGTTAATTTCAAACTAACTGCTAAGTCAGCTCGTTCCGGGCCCGATAGGTACCGCTGTTGGCTAAATCTTTTTTCTAATTCGTAGACTTGCGCGTGAGAAAACGCTGCCCGGGATCGCTTCTTTCTGGCGTTTTGTGTGTACTCCATTGGTGTGTATGTAGGGGAGTGTATGAGGGGGGATGTGGGGGGTGTCTTGCGTTCGTAGTGGAGGAACGGTTTGTAGGTTATGTCGGAGTTGGGGGAGGAGGTGCGACGGACGGGCGAGCCGGTGTTGGAGGAGCGAGAGTCGTAGTCATCTGTAACAATTGAGAATATCTTTTTAGATACAGTTGACAGTTATTAAAAAACAAGTTGATCTAAAGAAAGTTTTATAATTTGTATTGAAAAGTTTATGGTGTTCTTAGTTTCATCTTGTGGCGCATTTTACAGGAAAAAGTATATTGATTGAGTCTTGCACAATCCGTTTATATTTACAATTAATTAGTTAAATTTATGCGCAATAGAATAGCTAGTTTCTTTGCAATATTTTTGTATGTTCTTTTTAGGTACGTAATAGGCCTAATAGGCGTAGGTTTTTAGGCCTAACTTATAACAAAAACTTTAGCTCTATCCTTGTACTTCATTTAACGATAAAGAGTGATGCTTTAACTGATATAATTTTGTATCTAAGGATTGGAGAAAAACAGGGTTCTAAATAACTTCTTACAAACCTTCAACTAACAAAAGAACATCAACGAATTTGAATCGATATTCTAAATTCAAATTTGCCGCCATAATTATACCAGTGACAATGGCCGGGTAATGGCGCGGCCACACTCGCGACGGCCGCGACGTCTCCACTTAGCGTCACTTCGCGTGATTACTCGCCCTCATTACTGTAAGTGACGCTTAAAAGCATTATCGACGCATTCAATTTAGTAATTACTAGTTGGGCGCGTGCCGTGAGAACGCTTTGAATAATTTTGTTGGCATTAAACGATGCTTCTTTGCAGGGGGTTTGACACGTTTGATATCAATCAATTGTTGAGCTTATTGCCACAGAGCACTTTTAATGTTGAAATAATATTACTGTGTTATAAGTGTTGTCATCAAAATAAACAGCTTTTAAAAAAAATGCTGTTTGGATCAGATGTATATATTTTTTATTACTGTATAAAATTATGTTGATCGTTGTCTAAGACCCGTGGTACCAGATTAAAGCTTAGTCTACAGCCGGACATATTAGAGAAACTTAAGGAATTTATCATGATGAATTCATGACTATGGTATTGCAGGGCAAATTTCAGGGCTAATTACCATTTAAAGGAAAAGCAAAGCTATATAGACTGTTTACACGCTAATGGGCTAAGAAGTGATAGTTTGTGTTTTTAATAACTTTTATGTTTCTTAATACTGTCACAATATTAAAAAATCATTATCTAGTGATACTCAACAAAATTCGTCCAAACCTCAAACGTCTAAAACTTGCAACAAAAGGCGGCATGGCACGCAAAAATACTGTTAGATCCATTCAGCCTGTCTAATGATCGGAGACAATTTGCGTAATGCGCCCATTGTGTAAACCGCCTTATACGCGGTTGGCGTGATTCGGGCTTTAATTGAACCCGATTGTGTTGAGCCGGCTTAATGAGTTTGGAGTTTTGGCGGTTTGATATTGTTTTTTATTATAGGAGGCCAGTATTTTATTTATTCTTTAAAAAGGTTTTCTTACAGATGCAACACAGATAATGAACATTTTATTATCTATTCGTAGGGCTGTGAACATTCTTATTGTTTTTGTTTTATTTAGATGAGTGTCTAAGAAATTCCCTAACTTCTCTGGTTTTACCACGGAACTTTATGTCGAAGTCGAGATAAAATTTAATTATACTGGTTATAATACTAACCTTTGTAAATAATTCTAACCACGTTTATACTTGCATGACTTTGTCCGGTGCGGTCACTAAACTAAACGTAAAGTACAAAGTACTTTAAGTTCAAAATTAGTAGGTACCGTATCTATACCGTGTTTTCCCTTTTAAAGCAGCAATAAGTAAAGCTAATATGCAGAAAAAAGGTAATTAAGTACCTCGTTCGACAAAAAGTACTTAGATACTTCATCATTCGATTTCAAATTAAAATAGCTATGAATTGTTATTAATTTAAATATTGACTTGTTTTTATAACATCATACAAATAACCTCCTCAGGGTATCCGGCTGTCAAATAAGGAATAAGGACAGAAAAAACAGGATAAATCAAATAATAAAACTGGGTGACACATGTTCCTAAGGATATAAGGAAACGCTCAAGCAAGGCAATTACACTACAGTTAATTTTTTTTCACCGCAACGTCACTATTTAAATGTATATTTTGTAAATAAATGTGTCTCTTAGATTTAACACGTATATTTATGCTGTGCAATACCTCTATTGCTGCAGATGACCTCGACTTTACCTCTAAAGGAATGAATCGACTAACCAATAAAGGAACTGTATAAAAATGTATGTACACATACATACATAAAATCACGCCTTCATTCCCAGGGTGGGGTAGAAAGAGCTACAGAAATACTAACAACTCTAAAAAGACTTGTCAATAATTCTGTAACCACATTTTGCACAAGTAGGCTAAGATGTTTACCAGTGTATTAGTGACAGGTTGCTAGCCCATCGCCTAAAAGTACTACAATACTGCCGCTTACGACATCCACGGGAAGACATGGACTGGCACTATTCTAACCCGGCAACCACACGGGGTCAATTCATTCATTGTGTGTATCGGTTTACCTGCGTATTCTGTCTGTGGCATCGTTTAAAGCTCCTAAAGAGACGAACCAATTTGGATAAGTACTTCTTTTTTAAACAAGTTTAATCGGAATTAAAACACACACACACAATAATGTATGCTATTAGTTTTCAAAAACAAATCTTATGTCCCGACCTACTGTAGTCTCTCTGGGCAGTTTTTCAACCGACTGTCGATCTCAAGATTCAGGCTCAGCCTAGTTTGACACCCACCGGATAATGCCTGTGTTTGTAACCATGTGTTTTGTTTAAATAAATTTATTCTTATTCTTAATATTAGCTATATTCAGAATAAGTTTGATTAAAAAATTGGACGTTTGGCGAGGTTCTCAGTTTTGAGAGAAGTAATTATTTTATCGGAAGCTATTAGTAATTTTTAAAGCAAACATCTCTCCAACTTTTTTTGTATGATTTAAATGATTCATAGTTATAATTAACGTGGTACTGCTAAGCTAAGCTAAGTTGTCGCGTCGAGCGCGTGTCAAATCCATAATTTTGACAGAATTCTGTATGGGAAAATCATTAACGTTACGGTTACGCATCTTATAGAGCCTCTACGACCGGGTATGACCTATTTAATAATTTATTAGTTTATTAATCAATGTAATGTGTGCAATGTATAATAGTAACACAACACCAATAGTAATAAAACAAGGTTTTAAATTTTACTAATATAGAATTTACGTCAAATATATAATGACGAACGGTCTATACAAATCAATGACATGTGTTTTTTACCTATACAGGGTGGCTCATTTAGATCGGTCAGTATGGGAAAGTCAGAAACTATAAGTCATACGAAGATCTGTTCTTAGGAACCATGTCATCGATTTTAATAACCAGAATAACTGCATTCATACATTAAAAAAAACCTATACATACTCGTCGCGGGAATCGAACCCGGAAATTAAGAAAAATAAAACGAACACTATTTCTATTTAGTTATCGATTGTGTACCTCATGAGCTGCAAAATTAAATGTTACTAAGAAACATGACTAAAATTAATAAAATGCACTGTTTTCATATCCTAAAAGAATTGAATGTTGTATTGAAAAAAATGGTAGTCATTTCGAACACCTACTAAAATAAATTAAATGATATGAAAACAATGAATTTTAATAATTCAAGTCATCATGTTCTGTAGTAACATTTGCTTCTTAAGACCTACACAGTCGGTATCTAAATAGAAATAGTGTTAGTTTTATTTTTCAAAACGTCCGGGTTCGATTCCCGCGCTGAGTACATGCTTTTTTTAAATAAATGAATGCAGTTATTCTTGTTATTAGAATCGATGACATGGTTCCTAAGAACAGATCTTCGTACGTCTTACAGTTTCAGAGTTTCCCATACTGACCGATCTGAATGAGCCACCCTGTATACTTATATTGTGGTGCCCATGCAGGGTGTCCATGAGGAGCTAACTAAGTTAAGGTAACAACACCTGTCTCAAATTTGTGTGTCATAATGTGACAACACTCAATAAAATAATCGTATCGAACAAACAATTCAAAAGTATTCGAAAACCGTCAGGGAGTGAAGATGGCGGATTGAACAATGTTCGACTTTTCGTTTTTGATTAAATTTTTTACTTTTGATTTAAGCATTTTATTTACTGATTTAATTCTTACATAATTTGACATAGGCTAAATCATAGTAACTGCGATAAATAAAATACTAAAGAACTTAAAAAAATGCAGTCATTTCATTATCACGCGTTCAAAGCAAACTTATAAATACGTCTTCTTTTGATCAATCAGTAGATAGATATAACGATCACATAAAAACATGCAGCATTAATAATAAAACTAGTGTTTCGTGTGGTTATCAATTCGAATTACTTTACTCGTAATTTTGATAAAACAAGACAAAACCTAAGTATAGGCGTGAATTTATTAAAGTTGCGCATTTTTTTTTTATTTCTAAAGAATATCTACATAATAAAGGTACAGTTAAGAGTTTTGAAATATCGTCTCATATAGAAAGAAGTGGAATGGTAAAGTAAGTTTATCATTAAAAGCGTAGTGCTTGATTATTCAATACTTTTTATTGCACAAGAATACATTTAGTGCTACACAAATAGTACTTAAGTAGGTATACTTAATGCCGGTAGTGGTTTCAGTTTATAGTACAGAACCCTTAAAATAAAAAGTTTTCTAATTAGGTACCATTGTCATTTCTGCAATGATATAGTTTAACTATCTACTGAAGATTCAAATTTCCAAATTGAACGTGTTATTTATAAATACAAAACTTAAATAACGTTAAAAATGATTTTTTTAATTAGATAAAGATTATTATACCTAATAGGTATCATAGTATAATATTTCTAGGTCAAATTAAATTAGTAGTTTTCTAGGTCAAATTAACAACGCAAACTTATTCTATCCTTTAGAGAAACAGATTTAGCACCAAACTATAATACTTATCTATTATTAAGGATCTATAAGTTTCAAAGATGGCTGTTTCGTAAAACTTAAATTCAAATTTTGTAATTTTAAAGACATTTTGCATAAGCAAGTTATGAGTTAATTGTTCACTAATTATATTTCTGACAGACCTTTAATTACGACGAACCTGTATATCCAACACCAAAATTCAGTCATCAACTCTGAAGAAGTTTTATTGAAATCACAGTTAAAAAACTTACCAGAGAGTTCAGTAACTGGATATTGCTTCCTCGACATGTCCAAGGCACCATCGTCCGCGTACTCCCGGAAATTGCAATCATCGTAATAATTCAAACTCTTGTTAACAACCTCCTTTTTCCCAAAATCCTCCTTGCTGTAACTGGCCGGCTTCAAAAAACTCTTCGCGCCAAAACCGTCGAGTATTCCATTTTCAAATTCACTTTTAGCCTCGTTCTCTTTTGTCAAAATGTCGTTTATAGAAAACGGCGTCGTAATTTTTTCACAATCTTGTATCGTAAGAGAGTTTAAGTTTTTTAATTTAGGTTCCATTTTTAAAACATGCACGAACACTTGACCGCGCTTTGAGCCACCTTACCGCAGAAGCGATTTCAAACGAATAAACTTTGTGTGATAGATTGCCCGCCTGTTTGACGTGTTTAAGCTTTAGAAAGAGACAGATGATTCGAACTATGTTTAGGATTGCGTAGGTTAGAATGGGATAGCGATGTTTTGAAACGGTCGTTTTTTAAAAAGCTTCTGAAGTAGCATAAGTAGTGGGGATCAGTGAGTTTTTCTTGAAGATGTTTACGTGAAATGCGATTTGATCGCTTCAGTCACCCGCGGAGTGGGCTTGTCGTGAATTGGTAGTCGAACTTTTATGTCGATGTTTTCTCCAATACAGACTTGAGAAATACTATGTATTTTAAAGTTTTTTGTTTTTTATTTGGACAAGTTGTTTCATATTATGATATGAGTATATTTACCATGATTAATATTTTTCCATAAATTACTAAGTCGCGTTAATAACTGTAACTCCTATAACACATAAAATGGTCTGTATAGAAAAAAGCCCTAGGTAAAGTTTGAGCCAGAGTCGCACAATAAATTAAATAACTTTTTGTATTGGTTATAAATTTTCGCTGATAACCTGGGCCTCTATTCTACTAGGGTAAAACCATATTGCCCTTGACGTGTCTCCGTATTAATAGCTCTTATTTCCTTGTTAGCAATGGTGGGCAAGTTTTAAACGAAACCATAACACATCAAAGACAATATGGTTTTAGTGAAGTTGAATAGAGGCCCAGTTAGCTATATTTTGGTCTTTCAAAGATAGGACAGATAGACAAACATCTTAAGTCCAGTCGGCCACCTTTAGGACTAAAATTCGAAAAATCCCGAATGGGGACGTCAATTACTGATACTTTTTACACTTCTGAATGGTACGCTAATGGTGCTAAAGGTAGGTAATTCATATCTTTTGCGCAATATGGCGAGTTTTTATATTACTCCTGATACATTATGTTATTTTCCATAAAAAAAATGTTTTATCAGTGTAGTGCAGGCTATATTAAGAGTGCAACAGTTTTATCTATTGTTGTATTCCGGCATTGGGATAAGACAACTGGTGAAACTACTAGCATAGAGGTATTCTAGTCTTAGGATTATAGTCTTGAGACTGTAGGCTGATGGGTATCAGATCCTACTTGCCATTACGTGGCCTATATGTTCGTTTGCCATCTCCTTGCTATAAAAAAACCTAATACGATATTGTTACACTAATTGAAGAAGACACAAGACCTTGACACACATTTTGGTTAACATTATGGAAAGTGTAGACACTTAATTATTATCAAATAAGTTGACTACTGAACATGAATTGTACATTGACCCTATATTTTTTAAATACGTGCTCTAAAAAATATATGTAAATATTAATATTAGTTTTATGTAGAGTAAGGAGTTTACCTACTTACATAACATTTTACCAATTCGATCTTATCTTAACTATCAGCAGCAGCCAATTCTCGCCATCCCTTCCCGCCCACACCACTAACTTCCTTAGACGCTGTTATCGCCTTGCTTTCGCGGTAAGTGCTTGACAAGTGTCTATCCGTCCCTTTTACTCCAACGCAGCAATCAACTTCCCCACCAACACCGTCCCTTTCACGCCCTAGGGCCCCATTTAAATCAACCAATAGAAACGCGCGCGGCTTGCGGTTGACCAATAAAAGAAGTGGGCTTCGCTCAAGTGTCAATAATAAATTTTCTTTTAATTTGCTTTTATCTTTTCGAATTTGGAACAATTATTCGGCCTTTGTTTTTTTATGGAGGTGTGAGATGGGGTTTGAATTAGGAATGTAAATTTGTGGAAATTAATGGACGTTTAGATAAATTATGAGGTGAGTGAAGCAACGAACATCAAACTCATCTCGTCAGCCTAAATTACTTAGTTATTTATAAATATAGTACAAGGTTAAAAAAGAAAAATCTTGCTTTGTGTAGGTACTCGTGTCTGATAACGAGATGTTGATAGTAGAATGTGGCGAACGCGAAAAAATGACGATCGACGATGCTCCAGCATATTTGTCCAATTTAAGTAAACTTTTACGAAAAAAAATGCATTTATTTAAAAAACAATCTTATCTTGAATATCGTGGTAAAATATCTTGTGAAAACAAACCCAAAATAAATATATTTCGAGTATTAAAAATCATAAATCACAGTTCTTTTGGAGTTATATCGTATTTCTGTAGCTTCGCCGGCCCCATTCGGAATAGAGGCGTGATGTTATGTACACATAAGTAATAGATATTTAACACATTGACAATAATTAAATTAGGAGCTTCTTTATTGTACAGAAGCATTAAGGTATTTGCGCCCCATGTGGCGTTCGTGTTTGCTATTTTTGAGCGTAGAAGCCTATTTAGTTAATTTATTTGTACATTCGACCAAATAAGTGAAATTATTACTTTCGACACAACCTTGTATAAAACGAAAATGTCGTCAAAGTGAGTTAAAATAAGATAAACACTATTTAAACCATTATTATAAAAAAAATCTTTTGTTTTTGGCACTTAAATCAGTAATCTATCCCCTATAAAACAACCGGTAATTTTTTCATATCGCACCTACGGTGCAACACTGTCACTTATGCAAAAAAGCATTTTTCCAGGAGAAGCATTTAAAGATTTAGTGTGGTATAAAATTATTATACTTTCTGATCTAGAAAAGGCGATTGTTTGATAAATGATTACTGCTACTTTTAGCTTATTATGTTGCTTCAAGGACAGGGTACTTAAAGCGACGTTATGGCATACTTAACTCAATTTTCAAAATTTTGCAAAAGTGACAGTGTCGCACCGTAGGTGCTATATTGTGTTTGAAAGATATAAGGAAAACTGTTAGAAAATTGCGCGTCAAGGCCCAGGGTAGCCCCTTAACCATATGGTTGAATGATAGCGAATGCTTTTTGGCATTAAGTACACCATTTGTACCTCTTACATTTACTCGTACTGTATCCCAAATCGTTTTTTGTTAGTATTTCTGTAGCTCTGCCTACCCCACTCTGGGAATGAAGGCGTGAATGTATGTATGTGTGTTTCCCAAATCAGCTGATACCGATCCGTCCAGTTATCGGTATAGACGGTGTACCGCCGCGGCTGACCGCAAACACGCCACTTACGGCCACTTCGGACGAAACACTCAGTGCCATAGAGCTATGGAGCTATTAGACTGGAACTTTGAAAGTCAAACAGGAAAAGTGTAGGTCTTGAGCTGGATTTCAACTAGTATACTCAAGGTATAATTTTAGGAAGGGAATGATAATGTAGGTGTAAAGAGCTAAAGGTGACGTAGTACAGTCGAACTCATAAGTAGGGGGTTTGACACTGTCAGCTAAGAGGGATCAATAATGGGAACTTAATTCTTAATTCAAAGATCACACGGTCATAATTTGTTAGTGCAAAACAAAATAATAACCGTTACCTTCTGTAAAAAAGAATCAAATGTCCATTATTGGTCCTTGTCCGTTACTGGTTCTATCACATAGCTGTACATTTTAGTCCCTCGTCGCAATAACGTACCTATTAAAGAACTGGTTAGCTGGAAGAGATCCCTTAAAGGTATAAGTTCGCCTTTGTGCATCTCTGCTATATATTTGTCTTTCTGATGATCGTTATCTCTTTTGTTTGTACAATAGAAAGAAATATAGTTTATTAAACACGCATTTGGACACAATTGAGTAAGGACCAAGAAGTTGGCGACGCTACCTCACTCAATTAAATTTTCTATGAAACTTTTCCGTTGTGACACGATAATTAGCCATACATTTGTAGAGATAATTTTCGTATCACAACGGAACTTTTTTCGCTTTTGTTGTTTGTATGGTTAACTACGCTTAACTATGGTCCAACTATTTGGTCCTTACCCAATTATAAATAAATGCCAATGTCAAATTCTGTCAAATAAAGTGTTTACATACATTATGTACCTACTCATACATAATATGAGGGTGGTTTGAATTTAGTATCTCGGTAGCAGCGACAAGGAATTATTATGTATACAGCTATTAAGTATGAGTTAGTTAGATCGTACGAATAACGTCGGTTCCAGTCCAACCTTGTGATCCGTTTTCCATAAATTCAAGTTTAATGACAGAAGTTTATAATGTTCAATGCATCAAGTTTTTATTAATCATGAT
Source organism: Acleris holmiana (assembly GCA_949316455.1). NCBI lineage: Eukaryota > Metazoa > Arthropoda > Insecta > Lepidoptera > Tortricidae > Acleris > Acleris holmiana. Next base: position 11,356,600 of record OX438784.1, read on the forward strand.
TTATTATTTACTGTCTACGCTCACAAATCAATCAACTTGAATCAATAAGTGTTATATATTGCACTTTATTTCAGTTTCCGTCATTAAGTTGCCTACAAGTAACTGTTTATTATTACAAATTCAACCGCCATAAAACCTGGAAAGCAAAGAATTGTAAACCTTTTTTATGTAACCTTAATAAAATTATAGTTCAGACCAACTAATATTGTGAGAAGCCGACTTCAGCTGCAACCTGCTTATCTACACACTTTATTATCCAATAGAAAATAATATCAAAAAGTTATCTTTTAGGGAATGGATGTTATCGCCTCTATTTGTCTTTAGGTCTGCGATCCCTCGTCCGCCATACAAACGTAACGTAATACCCGCCCTCAACTTACGTATTAAGCGACCACTTCACTGCCCGATGTGTTATTAATAACCCTTTAACAGCAAGAGGTTAATAAAAACACATTAAACTGATTTTACTGTTGAGATTTATTTATCATTAAGTAATTAGGTCAGTCACCTATCGGTTATTGTAGTTGATTCATATCAATGATGATATATGATAATATGATATGATAATATGATATGATGTATGTTAGATTTAAGTAAATAACAGTACCTTTCCTCGGTGGATGACTTCAAACTGACATTTACTTGCATCTGCAGCAATTTGAAGCTCATCTGTGGGAGTGCCAGAATCTGGCATCAACGCGTGCTCTCAAAAGCACATTTACTCGCATTCTGTGGATCTGCCACATTGTGGCAGCTTTCAATTTGAAGCACATATGTGGGAGTGCCAGAAACTGGCCACTACGAATACCCGTTATTATCTTCAACATAATAATGCACAGATTAATGGAGCTTTAGATGCTGAAATTTAAGATGGTGACCACAGTTTGGGGTAACTGTAGCAGGTGCCAATATGTGGCATCCCCACAGACGAGGAGTTATATGGCTTAGATTGTATGTTTAACGATCATAATGATTAAAAAAACCAGGCAAGAGCATGTCGGACTAAACACAAAAGAGTATCCCAAAAACAACAATTATAAACGACGATGTAGGTTTTGCCCGCGACTCTGTCCGCATAGAAGTCATTTATCACTGCTCCATCGGAAACTGTACAATGTTTGGGGATAAAAACTATCCTATGTCCTTCCTCGCGACTTTAAATATCTCCATACCGAATTTCATCTAAATCAGTTCAGCAGTTTAAGTAGACAGACTGACAGACACACTTTTGCATTTGTAATATTAATGTGGATTAATCTATTTCAAATTATTTGTCGAATGACACTTTTCGAGTTCAATGTTTCCTAAAGGTCCGCAAAAGCTTCAAATCGAAAGACGTACAATAATATGTACATACATAACCTTTTATTAGAGCTATCTTGAAAGAAAGAAAGAAAGAAAAAATATTTATTACCACAATACAAAAAAAACATAATAATATACAAATAAAATGAAAAGAAAAAAACAAAAGCAATGACATGTGGTAAAAGGTGCGGACTCAAATATAATCTAATGATATTATATTATTCATTCTTTGTCCGAAGCTCATACGGAGTAGTCTGTGCTCCATTATTACTCCAATTTACAAATAAATAATTCAATCCAAGTTGCTAATTTCGACCCTATCGGGAACTAAATAAGTCTTAAAGTTATTGGTTGTTATTTTTTGTGCGCGCTTCGCTTCCTTATATCGGTGTTCCTACGTCGACGCATACTGCACAGTATAAGCAAAATAAAATCATCAAACAACATGCACTCATCCAATGAAAAAAGGTATTCCTCGCAACCAGACTTGCCAAAGACGGTGGAATCTCCTTCACTTGCTGCCGCTAGAAAACGAAAACAACACTCTGATTTGGAAGAAATGACGTCACTAAGAGCCGAAATTAAGGAAATGCTGAACAGTTTCAAGGCAGATCGAGACTCTCAAAATGAAAAGTTCCATGAAGCCATAGAAGAACTGAGATCTCAAAATGCACAAATAATCAAAACTAATGCTAACATAGAGAAAATTCTTGAGCATACAACCCTGCTCTATGACAACTTACAAAATAAGATTGAGAAGATATCTGCTGAGCATGATGAGGCGATACTGAAAATAGATCAACTCGAGAACTAAATGGAAGACTTACTAAGGGCACATCGTGCCACCACCGTAGAACTTAGAAATATTCCAGAGATAGAGGGTGAAAACCTAGCCCATCTCTTATCAAGGGTACATGGTACTTTACAATTACCTTTCAATCCTGAAAATGTCAGACAAGTAAAGCGAAACAAAAGTGGTCAAAATAGACTGATTCTTGTTGAATATCAGACCGCTCAACAAAGTAGGGCATTAATCAAAGCCCTTAAGGAATTTAACAGCTTGCATAAAGAAAATAAATTTAATACCGAATGCCTTGACATGGCAGGGAACAAGAGACTGATCTATATTTCAGAGTCCTTGACGCCTTCAGCCCGAAAACTACATTACCTTGCACGAGACTTGCGCAAAAACTTTAACTACAACCATTGCTGGACAGGGCAAGGCAGAGTATTTGTCAAGAAAACTGATAGCTCACCACCAATACTGATAAAAACGGTTAAACAGATTGAGGCCCTAAAAAAAAATGGATCCAGTGAATGACTATTTTCTGAACTAGATTGTAAGTTATTGTTTACTTTTGTAAGGACACAGAACAAACACACTCGCATATTTCACACTTTCATTACAGACCTAACAAACACATGCCAATTTATATATTTTCCCGAGGGACTACTTTTGATCCACTGCTCATGGGTACCACCATACCTAAGTACTCTTAGGATGCATAATAGTGCATCATACAGATATCAACTAAATCATGGTAGATATTAAACAATTATCGTCAGATATTGACGAAAATATCAAAATCGGTAACTCCATGGCAGTGGGCGATCCTCAATGTTGCAAAAATATTTTCATAAACAAAACCAATCAACTTAAAATCTTAACACAGAATATACGAAGTTTAAACCGTAACTTTGACGAATTACAGGTAATGTTACTTGGATTAAGTATAGATTTTGACATGATAGTTTTAACAGTATGTTGGCTATCTGAAGGCTCTTACATACCCAGTTTACCTAAATATAAAGCCCTAGCAACAAAACGTAACTTAAACCAAAATGATGGCATTGTGATTTACTTAAAAAATGAGATATCATTGAAAACCGTTGAGCCTTCAGATTTTCAAGAGGCAAATTGTCTTGTGTCGACTCTTGCAAATGACTACGCCTTTATCACTATATACCGCCCTCCCTCTTTTAGAAGTCTGGACAATTTTCTCGCATCTCTTGATTCCCTACTATCAAATCTTAAACAATTTAAAAACATCATTCTCTTGGGTGACATTAATATTAATATAGCAAAAGAACATCAGGTTAATAAAACATCAGATTATTTGGATTTACTAGCTTCTCACGGGCTATTAGCATCCCATATACTACCTACTAGGGGAAATAATTGTTTGGATCACTGTTTTCTTAAAACTAAACTACCTAACACTACAATTATTTATGATTCTTCTATTACTGATCACGCTTCCGTTATGATGACCATAACAAAAATAACTACTGAAAAATTTCGTTCGCCTAGAACTCGCAAACACGTTGACTATCAAGCAGTTATTGCTGAATTAAATCAAATAAACTGGGTTAATGTTTTAGAAGGATCTGATCCAAACTACGTGACGAATCTGTTCCTTTATCTCGTGAACAGATCTATACTAAATCATACTAAATTAATTAAAATATCACGTAGGAAGTGTATATTAAAACCGTGGATTACAACAGGAATTATTAGATGTTTAAGAAACAAAGATAAACTTCACTTAATCTCTAAAAAATATCCTGATAATCCTGTACATAGTATTACGTATAAAAGGTATAGAAATACGTGTAATGCTCTTTTAAAAAAACTTAAAAGAGCTTACCAAAGATCTCTGATCCAAGAACATCACAATAACCTAAAAAAACAATGGTCGATTATTAAACACATGTGCTATTCTACTGATGAATCCGATAATGAAAAACATCTCCTGGCGCTAAAACCCACTTCGCAGGCATCCCTAGATTATATAAACACATATTTTACAAATATAGGTAAAGAACTGGCTGACGAAATTGTTAATAAAACACAGGTATCTGAAATAGAACGGGTTAAAAACCTAAATCTAAATTCTACCCCCCTTAAATCTATGACAATGTTACCAACAGATGAACAGGAAATAATAAAAATAATAAAAAAACTCAAAAAATCGAATGCTACCGGGTGGGATGAAATATCTTCTTCTTTCTTAAAGCAAGCTCAAGATACCCTTACCCTCCCCATTACTATAATATGCAACTTATGCCTTAAAGTTGGAAAATTTCCAGATGCACTTAAACGTTCAGTAGTGGTACCTATCTTCAAGTCAGGGGACAGAGACTGTGTATCAAACTATAGGCCTATCTCTATGTTACCTACTTTGGCAAAAGTACTTGAAAAGTTAATAAATACCAGATTAATGAGTTACCTTGAAAAGAATAGCCTTATTAGTTTCAACCAATATGGTTTTAGAGAACGAAGATCTACTTCTGATGCCGTTCAGCAACTAACGTCTCTTGTTGTTGATGAACTAGATAATGGAAACAAAGCGCTAGGTGTCTTTCTTGATCTTAAAAAAGCTTTCGACACGGTCTCTGTCCCAATATTAATAAAGAAGATGGAAAATAAGGGCATACGTGGTTTACCATTATTACTTTTCCAAGATTACTTAACTAATAGAATGCAGTCAGTTAGAGTAGGAGAATTGTCAAGCTCTGAAAAAAATATCTATTATGGCGTTCCTCAGGGGAGTGTTCTGGGGCCTACGCTATTCTTAATATATATTGATGACTTGTGCCGTTTATCTCTCACTAACGCTCAAATAACTTCATTTGCCGATGACACTGTTATCCTGTTCTACTCTAAGTCTTGGCCTAGCGTTAATGAAGTTGCTCAAGAAGGCTTAAGTAAAGTATGTAAGTGGTTATCTGATAATCTACTTACTCTCAACCTAAATAAAACTAAAGCTATGTCATTCAGTATGAATAATGGTAGTCAACCTTTACCTAATACCATATTGATCAAAGCACATACATGTCAAGGACTTACAGAATGCATTTGTCCAGAACTTAATAAAACTTCCTCAATCAGATACTTAGGTGTTCAAATCGATCAAAACCTAAATTGGCATGATCAAATCATAAGTCTCACAGGAAGGGTTAGGAAGTTGATTTTTATATTTAAAAATCTGCGACATGTATGTGATAGAAAACTGTTAATTTCTATCTATTTTGCACTGTGTCAATCGGTGATAAGTTATTGCATTACCGCCTGGGGATGCGCGTCCAAAACAGCAATACTTAAACTTGAGAGAGCCCAACGGGCAGTTCTCAAAGTCATGACTTTTAAGCAATTTAGGTATCCTACACATAGTTTATACATGGACACATCTATTCTCACAGTAAGACAGTTATTTATTAAACAACTATTGTTGACACAACATAAAAACCTGCCTGATTACCCTACCTCACGTAGAAGATACGACATCGTTTATTTAACTCAACGTCACAAAAGTAAATTTGCAAGTAAATTTTAAAGGGTCCGTGGACCTATCTTGTATAATAAACTAAGCAAAGATCTAAATCTAAGATCATTAACACTGTATTCGTGTAAAAAAACATTAGACAAATATCTTAAATCTCTAAATTATGAAAGTACCGAGCAACTAATAAAATAAAATTGGCTTTTTACACACATGCAAACATTTCAAACACTTACGTACTCACACACACACACAATCGCACACACACACACACAAACACATGCACACGCACACACAAGTGCGTCCTATATACTTAACTTTATCTTTTTGTAATAAAATACAGTAGTTAGTAGATAACTTAATGTAGTGTTTTTGCATATACTACTTGTTTACACCTTTAGCACAAGCATTGAATGTTGGCATACCCACATTATGTGTCAGCTTGTAGTATGATGTGCTTGGATTGTGTAACTTCAAGTCTAGAGGACGGTGAATCCTGTTCCACCGTGATACAGTTATTACTAGTACGGGGGACAGAGGAAACTTACTCATATTGTCATTGTTTTACACTAATCATCAACACAACAACGATTAATAAGTACCATAAACACACCTGTTATTACGTAATGTAAGTAGCTATGTACTGTACTGTTTTCGCTAAATAAAGTTTTTATTATTATTATTATTATTATTATTATATTATTCTTATTATATCACTCGATGTAACAATTTAAAAGAAATATTTTTCAATGCAATTGTCTTTCGCACTCACCATCAGGCCTGTATGCTGGTTGTGACACCGGCGTCAGGGAAAATATTTATCATCGCTGAAACTGCAAGACCGCGTAACTAACAAATTTAATAAGTTGCAAAATATTCTTTAACGTATACGTCAGTAAGGCTCATTTTGCAACTGATTGAATTTGTAAGTAACGCGGATTGCAGTTATGTTGACGTTATGTAATGAATGAGTGTGTGTCCATAATGGCGCAAAATTAGGACTAAATGTCTCGGCCGTATTTAGCATAACCGAAGTATGCTTAAAACATTATTTATTTATTAATTATGAAAACACTGTTTGCTAGGCTTATTTATTTATTTGATCTTTATTGCACAAAAGAATACACTTAGTATACAAAAGGCGAAGGAGGAGGCTTATTGCAAATTATGCATTAAAAAAGGTGTACTTTGCACATTTTCACAAGGAGCTCCGCCACACCGGGCGTTTGAGAACAGTTCCCCGTCGCATGGCACTTGCGGCTAAGAACCCGCGTGGGTCCCACGTACTATGAGCGTCTACCCGCCAAACTTAAAAATGTACAATCCGACGAAGCATTTAAACATCAGCTGAGAAACCTTTTATTGGATAATCCATTGTACTCCGTGGATAAATATATGGAACTCAAATTGTAAAATTATTATTGTATTGACATTTATTAATCTATGTATACCTATTGATTGACATCGGATAAGTGACCATTTACTAGATATTTAATTGTTGTTGTTTTGATTATTTGAATGTTATTTTGTATTCTTTGATTGTTAGTATTTATGTCGACAATCTCAATGTAATTGCATATTTTTTGATATTAAATGCAATTTATATTGTAATATTCCATTGATGAATAAATAAACTAAACTAAACTAGGTGATCGAAAACAGGTTATAAAACCGAATAATGTAAACGTGCTATAAGTATTCTTAATTGTTGGATGTTTGTATTTACATACATACATACATAACGTCACGCCTTCATTTCCAGAGTGGGGAAGGCAAAGATACAGAACACCGACAACACTAAACTTGTTGATAATTCTGTAACCACATTTTCCACAATCAGGCTAAGATGTTTACCAGTGTACCTATTCGTGACAGGTTGCTAGCCTCATAGCACTGCGCGCCTTTATTTCCTTAGTCGCCTCTTACGACATCCACGGGAAGACATGGAGTGGTAATATTCTATGGGTTGAAATGTATATTTAAGTATTTAATTATCGACATAAGTATTTTAAGTACCCAAAAATGCAAGTATAGAGCTTTGTTTGGGACTAAGCCAATGTGTGAGATTGTCCCCTTATATTCATTTATTTAATTTACTAATATTAAAAAGTCATGAATCTAACGTTCGTTTGATCATACGTGGTAACCCTGATCCAATTCGATATCCAAAACATCCGATTCCAAATTCAAAAAAATGAAAAGTCAATCGCCCGATTCCGGTCGCGTTCATAAACAACTTAAAATTAAAAGTGAAGACAAAGAGGCACTTAAGAAAAGAGCCGGCGCGAGTTAACAATGAACGCGTCCAAATAAACAGATATTAATGCACTTCCGATCTTTTGATTTCTTATTGATCTCTTTGGAGTATTGGGCGGATGTGAGGTTAATTAGAGTTTCAGATCATTCTGAGGTAGTTATGGATGAAGGGGGAAACCATAGAGTAACAATTAAAAGAAGAAGGAGCGATATAATAAAAGGCAACATACAGATAGCTGATATGCTCAATCTTAATGGGATTCAGTGTGCCAAAAAGAGACAGTTCTATAAGCTAAAATATCATGGTCGTACACTGTTGCTGCTGTCGTTCACTGTTGCATTTTTTATAAACTACGACCATGGTGACCAGTTCACAGGAGTTGAGAACACCTTGGTATGTACGGCTAGTTTTAGCAAGAACTCCTTTCCTTTTTTAACTTATCGAACATGCATATTGTAAATTTTGAGACATAATATATCTGACCCTTTCGTTTTAAAGCTCCTTCTATGCCTTTAGTTCTTATTATATGGGTGTAACCACATGCACCGAAAACATGTCACCACACAGCTTCCCAATAAAATTCGCGACGGCACTCAAATTGAACCTGCGCGGTAGTGTCAATGTACCTATGCAAAATTAACAAGCAAGGCGGGACTTCGGGGATCGAGAATTAGAAATTTAGAAACCCCCGACTAAATAATGTATAAAAAACCTCTAAAAAGTAAAAAATAATAAGTAGTGGCCCTAAGGGCTGGTTGTTTGATAAGTAGATAGTTAACTGAACACTGACACTAACTAAAGTGACACGGCGGGGGACCGCTAAGTAGCTGGGGTATTTTATGTTATTTCATTTACTTAGCGGTCCCCCGCCGTGTCAATTTAATTTAATTTCCTATTTTATTTTATTATTTCACGCTTTTTAAACTTCTCCATCTGAGTGTCTGTTTGTGGCATATCGTAACTCCCAAACGCGTTAACTCGTAATAAAAAAAACCGGGCAAGAGCATGTCGGACCATGCTCAGTGTAGGGTTCCGAAGCCGTTAACTACTACAAACATAAAAATCAACAAGTGAAAAGTAATTTTCTATTTAAAGTCATTTGGTGCCGTCTTAGATGATTTTAGTAGATACACTTTAATCGCCTGTATCTCAAGAACCAATAATTCCTACTTAGTCGTGTTAGTTTCCCTTAAAAATTCGTTATGATATGCGCTTTAATATTTTTTTTTGATTTTTAACATTTATACTTTTGGCTGTAGGGGGGGGACACTTGACTCTAACAAAAATTTGCGCTTTAAAGCTTAATATCTGGTAAACGGATCCATTAATCGAAAAATTGGTTTGTTGGAGTGACTAATACGAATATTCATACCAAATTACAGCTTTATAGTACTAAGAGTCTCTGAGCTAGGCAGCGGACGGAAGGACGGACAGACGGATGTCCGCGAAACTATAACGGTTCCTAGTTTGACTACGGAACCCTAAAAAGGGTCGGCAGCTAAAGTTTGTCCCAAAAATGTATTTTTTGAAAGAAACGTATTTTGATGTTACCTTATGCCCGCGACTCTGACCACGTAAAAGTCGATTATCGCTGTGTCGTCAGGAACTGTCCAATTTAAATTTAAAAACTAGCCCTTTGTCCGTTTCCGGGCTATTGTAGTGGTAAAACCCTGTGCAGTGTCCGTCCGAATCTCTACCACCATCTTATTCATTAACCTACCGCCAAGCAGCAGTGTTCACATTTTTGTGTTCCTATGTGGGTATAATACAAGTAAATCTTAAATTATTAGCTTAGAGGCATTCCCTCTTAGTCCTCAGGGTTGGCAACGCACTTGAAATCTTAGGATTGCAGTCTTGAGATTATAGTCATGAGAATTCAAATGTCTATAGGTCTTAAGATCCACTAACCATCAGGTGGCCTGAATGTGCCTTCCCATTGCCATAAAAAAGTATGTTGTTATGCGTTTTATTCAATTAGGTATTTACACACATACATACACATACAAACATAAACTATCCCTGTATCTCACGTCGATTGGTTAAGGCATTTGACTGTGAAGGCAGGATGAACAACCAGACAGACTAGTAGACTTTCATTTTTATAATTAGCTAGGAGGATAAGATAGATGAGAGATAGGCCAACGAGCCTGATGGAAACTACCTATTCATCTATTTTTAAATTTGAGATGTTCTCACGGTGTAATTAAGTCATTATTTAAAAAAAAAAATAACCTGATAACGAATTTAAACGTGAGTTTTTGGCCATCTGTAGACTGAATAGTACATTTTTACAACCGTCACCACGGTTACGTTTTATTTTATTTTGACTACTCGCTGACAGAGGGCGCTAGTACTAAACACTACCACGCTTGCAATTGATTTTAGTTTGACTACTTGCTACAAGAGGGCGCTTATGTCAATTATTGAGTGAGAATAATAATAATAATATGTAATTAAAATTTGATTATTGCGTAAAGATAAATGTAGAATAAACTGGAACTACATAATACAAAACTAGATTTTTGTAAACGGTGTTAAATATTGTTAAAATATATTTACATTAAATATAATGAAACTTGGTAATTCTATTCCTCAATAGATGGCGCACCTGGTACTGCAAATATTCGTACGGTGCTTTGTAAGAGATGAAACATTTTAAGTAAGCGTGTTAGAAAGGGAAGTCAGAGGGGTTGCTAAAATCAATAGTATCAAAACTGCCCCTTACTTGTCTGACTAGCACGCTTACCTGCTTAAATCTTTCATCTCTTTCCGGCACACGTGCGAATAGGCACGAATTGAAAAGAGACATGCGTTCGTCTTTGCTAAAAGTTTGTATGCTAGGACGTCTGGATGAGAAGTATTATCCCTATACTGTCATGCAACCCTGGTAGACCCAGCGACTTGTGGCCTTCACTTTCCGATCAACGACATGGATGCAATGTTACGAGAGAGATATTAAAAAAAAATGTATGTTAATAATCTATTTTCTGAATGTCATCAGGATCTCAGGTGTAATTATGCTTTAGGTACAGTCAACTACAAAGAGAGGTCTCCAGTTTTCACCTTACTGCATTGTAATAAGAGTCAAAAGTGGTTGTTTTGCAGTCGACTGTGCTTGTCATTTGTCATTGTAGACACTAGGTATGTATGTACTTAGTTATTTAAAGTACTATGCGACGTCACTTGCGTTACGGTTTCAAACTTGTTTCATTGATTACTTGAATTATGCGACATTTACGTTGTTTTAAAACATTATATTTTACTCTTATTATTTATTGTTTTTTTTAAGTAATGGAATGATTTTCAGCTGATGTTTATTACTGTTGCTTTAATTTTATGACCGATAGTTTTAAGTAGCCGCAATCAAAAACAATATTTTGCCCATTTTCTAAAAAAAATCCCATTATTTTTTTTACACAAAATATTTGTACAAAGATGATAAAATTTTATTCATACATTTTTTAGACAACTTCTACAGCAAGAAAATGCAATATTTTCATACCTTTTAGACCTTAAAACGATTCGAGAATATGCGATATTCTAAACCTCTTACAGCAAAATTCACAAAATAGTTGCCGGTTTCAGGTCTAATCGACGAGCAAAATAAAATTATAACAAAAAAGTAGCGCATACATTCGTTGAAAATCGAAATTATCTTTCATGATGCACATTAATATTTGTAGAAGTAAAGTATTTTAACCGTAAAATCACGTAAATTAGCGAAATCGTCATAATTTCGTATACGGCCTCTTAAATCATAGCCCCAATAAATTTACTTGGTATATAGAAATTCGTAATAAATTTCAAAAGCATCTTAATTTTCGTTTCCAACTTGAATCTCGTAAAAGAAGCATAAGTAGTTACTACTTACATTTTACAGGTTCAGGTAATTTTGTACTAAATTTTAATGATTTCATCGATAGCTTCCACGTTCTGAATTAAATTAATTTCCGATGTTCCAACCGTAACTTTTGTCAAATATTTATTTTTACTGCGCCTTTGCTCAAAACGAGCAAGGTAAGTTACGCTAAAAACCTTAAATGCTAATGCTAGTGCTGAGTGAAGACCCATGTCGATGTCACACTACCGCACCCTACATTTTAAGATCAACTAATTATGATTATAAGTTTAAGTTGGTGATGGTGCTGTGTGTGAGATTGATTAAATAAAAAAATAATTTTCTAATAAATAAATTGTTACCTATATTTAAAACAAGTGAAGGCTTCATAAAAAAATTTAAATACTGTGTTTTAAAGGCCGCAATAAAGAGCACTTAAGTTTTTTTATATTTTAAAATGTTAGTATCGACTACTTAGCACCCTGTCTCACTCTCAGTAGGCTAGGAGGACCGTTTATGTTTGACATGTTAACTATGAACACAGTTTATCGATGATCAATTAATTGTACTTGAAAATGGTTTTGAATTATTATATTTATTAAATGACTTTACTGGGTGTGGTCGTCAACACACTTAAAAATTTCCGATATTTAAAAAAAAAAACCACATAAACAAGTTTTGCTTTGACACACATTTTCCTGGTCAGTATAATGAACCGTCCAATTTTTCAGGATAAAAGTACCCTATCCAAATTTCATCTAAATCGGTTCAGCCGATTATACGTGAAAGCGTAACAAACAAACAGACAGACAGAGTTACTTTTACACACATTTATTAAATATTAGTATGCTTGTAGATATAGGGCTGCACCTTTTTTCTTTTCGCATGTGACTGTATTAACAACGTAAGTCAATAGCTCCTGTTTACTTGACAGTAGTGGCGGCAGAATATAAAAAACAATACGATGAACAATACATGTCAAAACCAATGATTTAAATGGAATAAGAACCCCAGGGCCTCTATTCTACTGGGTTGAAACGATATTGTCTATGACGTTTTTCCGTATTGTCAACGTTTTAATAACTCTTATTGCCTTGTTTACACGTCAAACGCAATATCCTTTTAACCCAATAGAACAGAGGTCCTGTTTCACTGTCCGGTACCCTAACACAGGGTGTTTCAAATTATTTCCAACTAAGTGTTAATGTAACTATTGTTTAACTGTTATTCCTGATCGCTTTATTGCCCTCCCGGTGAGAGGAGCCACATGGCGGCCTCTCTGTAACTGACACCATAACCGCCCGTTGTGAGCTTCGGAGGGATTTTTGACGAAATCGATATGCGTATGGATATTAGTTTATAAATATCATGCTGTTTGTGCAACGTTATATTTATTGTATTTAGTTTGAAATGAAACGTTCTTTGTCAATTTACTACAAGGGCTAGATTCATGAATGTTTATGAGGAATTTAGTTAATAAAAATCAGCAAATAAATGCATGGATTTAGGTTGTTATGGCTACTTTTAAGTATCAGTTTGATGATGATTCGTTGAGACGATTCAGATAATTAGTTCATTTTTTCTTTGGTAGTGAATAAGAAAGATGAGAAGAGAAAGAAGATAATTTATATAATAAAATAAATAAATCGTGACTGAACTAATTACTTAAATCATCTATGGAATTTTTTTCCTTATAGTTAAATATTACTTTATTTATTTAATCGTGTGGCAAAACAAGTAGTTTTGGATGCGGACACTGCCGCGTTTTTTTCCCAAAAATTTAATTATGTACCTTTAAGGTAAAATTTAACAAAAGTTCTAGACCTACATGATTTAAGTAGGTTTTTTAATTTAACCCTCATAAAAATTTAATCAACTAGGTATCCCCAAAAATTTTCTTAATCAGAAATTACTATTATCTTTACAAAATTGGTGAGTATTGACATAAATTTTATAATATTATCAATAAACGTGTATGATTGAGTTTAAATATTTTATAAAAAAAAAAAAAAACTTACAAAATATACCAGTTTATAGCACTACTGATTTTTTTTCTCTTTTATTGTTTACTTATGTCAATAAAAAACATTCGAACCGAGACGTAACCTTTCACACGACACCAAAATGGCGTCAGGCAAAAAACTGCGCGTAGCAAATCTGCGCACTGCATCTGGTGCGCTGGCGCCGGCCTGCCTCGGCGGCCTTATGGTTGCAATAATTCACGTTCACTTCCACAACAATGTCGGTGACCCTTTTTTTGAGGATGACCCCACTTTTTTGGGTGACATGACAATCCTATTAAAGTTGCCACATTCTGAGTGGAGAGTGACGAAGTCAGGAATAAGAATAAAATTAAAATTATTATAAACTAGCGGTCTGCCAACGGCTTCGGCTCCGCTGCAAATTTACGATATTTACGATGGCATTTTCGATATTTTTCTTGCAAACAAACGTCTTCTGACTTGAAAAAATTCGTCAAGGAGGTGTCGGAAAAACTGGTGCATGTCTGTGGCGATCCTCGGGCCGGTTCCTTTTTTGCCCAAAGGCGGGTCTAGCGGTGCAGAGAGGAAACGCTGCGAGTGTCCTAGGCTCGATGCCACAAGTGAGTTCGTTGGAGGGGTTCGATTTGTTTTAATTTATTTTTATTTTAGTTAATATTTGTATTTTTTGATATAACGTTGTCCTGGCTATAACGAATATAACAAAAAAAAAAAATCCAATTCGATGGTCGTTCGGAAGTTATGCGAGTAGCTACATACATTTCGGCTATTAATTTTTATTTGTATAGATTAAATAAATTATTAATTTAAATAAATGGTGGTGACAATCTCACACAAATTGAACTAGGCTTTAACTATAAATAAAAATAAATATCACGGGAAAATGTCACTCAAATTAACCTAGTCCCGGATTAAGCTCTAGGCTTACTTGGGTACTAGACAACGATAAACTTACTTGCATAGAGAAATATATACTTATACATAGAAAACTTCCAAGACTCAGCAGCAAATACTCAATTTAAATTTGATGTATGTTCTCTCAGGAACTGTCAAATTTTCCGAGATAAAAATAAATAAATATCAGGGGGCAATCTCACACAAATTGACCTAGTCATTTTGGCATCTTCAATTCAAGATGGCGGCTGGCCCTAAGCTCAAAAGTTTAGATTTTCAATTGGACCCTATTCCTTAACAGCATACAACAATAAATCTGTGCTTCACCTTTTATAAAGCGGACGCCCCAACAGACTGGATTAGAAGGTGCGGAACCCTCGGTGCTCGTACGACTCGCACTTCACCATTGTTGATTGTGCTGAGCCAGAAGTTAAAACAAGACTATTTTACATAACCCATTTCTATCCACTTAAATTAATCTTTCTGACTGACTTAGAATTGAAATCTGTTGATAAGTAATTTGTTTATGTTCTAACTGGACAAACCAAAACTTAGTGCCACCATTCATATCAACCCTATCGCTATACTATCGTAAGGGTGCGTTTCTACGCAAACGGAGCTGAGCGGAGTGGAGCCAAACTGACCAATCAGATCTATCGAGCGTTCTGTATGTGTGAGTATTGTACAACCTGATTGGTGGTCTCGCTTCTTTCCATTAAGCTCCACGTGAATGAAAACGCACCCTTAAATAATCAATACATCCCTGACGTTCATAACCTCTTTCATTTTATGTGTTCCTAGTAAACGCGGAAGAAATACGTGGCTGAAGGAAAATGGCGTCGTCATTTGAGTTTGACAGTTTAGTCTGTTTTTTAAGTGGCACAGTTTAAAACATTAGTAGCTGTACATCTAGTACCTTGTCGCAATAACTTATTAACTGAGATTGGTTTGAATTAAGTATATCAATAGCTGCGACATCGTGCTAAAATGTTCAGCGCCTTAATACGAGTTTAACCGTACATTTAGGGAGATCTGAAAACTGTCTTAGGAACTATTCGATATGTAAAAACACTTATAGCATTGTCCCCCGTGTGGTTGCCGGGTTAGAATAGTGCCACTCCATGTCTTTCCGTAGATGTTGTAAGAGGCGACTAAGGGAATAAGGGCTTGTATTACTGTTAGGCGAGGGGCTTGTAACCTGTCACTAATACACATGTATCTTAGCCTGATTGCCCAAAATGTGGTTACAGATCTATCAACAAGTCTTTTTGGAGTTTTCTGTATGTAAGTCGGCATTTCTGTAGCTTGGCATGTAGCATTGTTAATTTATGGTCAACTGAGAATTGTTGCAAGAATTTACAGACTGCATTTTTTGATAGTCTACATAGATAGTATATTTCATATTATGTTAAAAAAATAACCCTCCTCTCTTTACTTTGATTAAAATATTAATATCTAAAGACACTAAAAGGGCGCTGATTTACAGCTGACCAGGGTCTCTATTCAGGTGCGTTAAAACGATATCGTGTTTGACACGTTTAAGAATCGTTTATGTCACAGTCGCCATTATTGTAAATGACATAAGAGTTATCAAAACGTTGACAATACGGAAACAGGTCAAAAACGATATCGTTATTACCTTGTAGAATTCCAGCCCAGGGCCTCAATTCTTTTCCGTTATAACGATATCGTGTTTGACGTGTTTTGGCATCGTTTATGTCACAGTCGCCATCATCGTAAATGACATAAGAGTTATCAAAACGTTGACAATACGGAAACAGGTCAAAGACGATATCGTTATTACCGTGTAGAATCCCAGCCCTGCTGACTTTAGCTTACTGTTTTTTTTTGTTTTATGAGTGATTTTAATTTAAAAAAGTATCTGTGAAAGACTTCAACTCATTTGTCGGTGCAACGTTGTGTGTGTGTACTGTAAACACGCCGTTTGGATTTATGTGCCTCTAACGCGGCAACACACACAAATCTCTGTATTTACAAGCAGAATTGAGTTAAGGTGTCTATAATTTTAAACGTTTATATCTATCTATATAATATAAAAATGAATCGCAAAATGGGTTGGTAAGCGCATAATATAACTCAACAACGCCTGGACCAATTTTACCAAATTTTTTTTTAAATGTTCGTTGAAGTCCAAGGATGGTTTATGGAGAAAAAATCGGATAATTTCCGGGAAAGTCAGAAGTCGGGACGCTAGTTATTAATAAAATTGAATAAAAATACACACTTTGTTGCCGACTGTAATTCTAACACTGATAAACTCGTCAGTAAAAGACGTGGCACGGTGGCCTAGTTGGGAGTGACCCTACCACCGAAGCTAGCGGTCCCGGGTTCAAATCCCGGTAAGGGCAGATATTTGTGTGATGAGCACGAGTATTTGTTCCTGAGTCTTGGATGTTTTCTATGTATTTAAGTATATATTTCTCTATATAAGTAAGTTTATCGTTGTCTAGTACCCATAGTACAAGCCTAGAGCTTAGTTTGGGACTAGGTCGATTTGTGTGAGATTGTCCCCTGATATTTATTTTATTTATTTATTAGATACGTAACGTTCCTTACGCCTCTATCATCATCATCATTACGAGTTTTGTAATGGTACAGACGCCTTATAAGGAGCTGCACCTTGTCGCTTTAACGCCTTTGACTAGGGTATGTTATTATTGTCATTAAAATCACAAGTATGCAAAATTCCAAGTGAATCCAAGTGAGTTGTTTACATTATACAACAAGACGAAAAATGACACAGTAAAAATATCCATGAGGGAGAAACCTCTGTTCGCGTTTGCTTCCGCGTATACCAGGATCACATGAAATGCAAGAGATTGAAACATTGCACCCGAAATGCACTCAGTGAGCTATCGGGATCGATAGAGAGTAGAAAGTGAAAGTAAACACCCATTGATAAGAGAGAGATAGGATAACGTTGTAGAGTAGTAAAACGCATTTACGTCATATTATGAATTCCGTAGCGCCACTGTGATTATATATTACATGTAACAAATGCAAACGTTTTCCACTTCTACAATTCAATAGTATTTTGCGTTTATAAGTTGTATTCTATATAATAAAAATGAATCGCTGAATGTGTTGCTAAGCGCAAATCTCGAGAGCAGCTGAACCGATTTCGCTAATTCTTTTTTTATCGTGTTTGTTACTGTCAGGAGAAGGTTCTTATGAAAGAAAAAAACTGAAAAATCCACCGGGAAAGGCAGAAATTTGCAGCGGGGCGAAGCCGCTACTTTTTTACACAATTTGATTAGTTCCGGCGCTGTTTTCTTGAGGCGAATTAAGTTTTCAACCGTAGATCTAGACACACGGCAGTGTGTCCGGAGAAGTTCGAAGAAAATACTGACCGCCTGAGTGCATATATTAATATGAACCCATTCAGGCCCATTTTCAACCTCAAAACTTTTTCTCAGCTAAGAACTTAAAATTTACATAACAATTAAACTTATGACCATAAAGCCCATTTAAAAAAACCACTATGACATACATACATATTATCACGCTTTCATTCCCAGAGTGGGGTAGGCAGAGCTGCAGAAATACCAACAACTACAACAAGAGTTGTTGGCAATTCTGTAACCAAATTTTGCACAAACAGGATAAGATTACCAGTGTATTAGTGACAGGTTGCAAGCCCATCGCCTAACAGTACTAGAAGCCCTTATTCCCTTAGTCGATTCTTACGACATCCCCGCGAAGACATGGAACATCCCCGGGAAGACATGGAACACTCACTACCATCATCATGGAGCCACTATGATCATCCTATAAAATAGTACGTGTTGATGCAAGTGCGAAAAGTATGTCATTTTACACCCTATCCTAACCTAAGTATAGCAATTAAATTATGCATTTAATCTAAAATAGGTTCAGCATAACATAGCTTTCTGTAAAATAAAATTTCGGATAAATTAATATTCGGAATAATCATATTTGGATGTTCCATAATTGACTACGATAAAAATACTTAAAAAGAGAAATGAATACTTAAATACGAAGAAAATTTCCAAGAAACAAATACACAATCTCATCAGATTGACACTTATTTAATGTTTTGCCGTTTTTAAGATTACACAATAAAAAAATAACGTTGAAAAAAGCGTTTCTTATATAAATATCCGAAATGTGTTTATGTATTTATTTCTACATGCATTCATAACATCACGCCTTCATTCCCAGAGTAGGGTAGGCATGGCTACAGAAACACCAACAACTTTAAAAAGACCTGTTTATAATTCTGTAACCACATTTTGCACAAGTGTATTTAGTGACAGGTTGCTTGTTACTACAAGCCTTTATTCCCTTATGTAAATAATTAGGGACTCGTATGTTTATTGTCGTCTAAATAGTCCCCATAAGCCTAGAGCTTAGTTAGGAACTAGGGCAATAGAGAACATGCATGAAAACCAGAATTGAGTTGCATTGATACGATTTAGGAGTAAATTTAAAAAAAAACATATAAAAAGCAATACATTAAATTTTGACCCGTTTATTAAGATTTATATACAATCAAAACATCCTCGTACGAATTGGCTTAAACATAGTAATTTACGAAATAAATGCATTTTTTTTTATATGTTTTAAACATGGAACAACAGCTGTGACGTCATTCCTGTCGTCGGTTTTGTATAGTGTTTTTACAGGGGGTCTGAATTATGACTTTTTAAAGCTTCATATTTCTAGGCAATTTTACTAAAAATCCGACCTTGGAACAACAATTTTAGTCGCCCAAGTGCCTCAGTAAATAACACGCTATCAATAATTCATTTTAAAATCTCTCAAGCACAAAACTATAAGTTAAACCTACGCAAGTTACCTTTATCCTGTTTTTTATCATATTTCAGTGCCCAGTTTTCTACTTTCACTACAAAAAAGACACGGATCCGAGCTCTTAAGCGCCGAATGTGTAAAACCAACCGCAGAAGAAAGAGGCAGCATATCTGTATCCATCGGCGTATCTGCAAAAAAGGAGGGAAAAAACCGGCGCCGGCGCCGCTACCCCAATAAATTATATTTGCATTTGTCAATACGACGCCCCCGCCCGCCCCTGCATGGGGGCGGTTGAAAAAAGTCAAGTGGAAGGATAAGGGAAGCTGGATTGATATGGCTATAGTCTGTTTTTAAAGTATGATTGTAAAGTGTGATTGTGAATTTGCAAAGAATTAGTAAAAAAAACAGGATCATAGTCTACCGTATAAGTATCTCCATTCTAAATTTCATCCAAATCCGATCAATTCATTATCAATAAAATTTTGAAAACAAACAGCTTAAAATCAAATACATGATAAATTTGCTTAATACATGAGCCAAAACAGTTTCCACTAATGAAAAAAGAATAGAGTTGCTCAGAAAAAACTGAAATAAACTGTAAGGCAAAGCTTTAAAGGTACAATTAATTGGTTCAGTTTGATTTTTATGAAGCATGAAAAGAAAACTTATTAAAAACGAAGAAACTTCTAACAATACATTGATATGTAACTAGTTACCGTGCCTACTACAACTTTTTTTTTCCATATAGATCTGATTAAGATAGCATCTAGGTGGCTGGAATGCATTTCTGCCATAGACCTAGGTACTATCTCAGTAACTGGGCCATTGTGCGTCACTCTTGCACTTACATATTGGTCAGAAAGTCACAGATGTTTTATTAACTTTTATCCACATAGTTAAACACCGCCAACTAAAGTACCGTAGTTCGAGAACGAATCGACAAACTGATACAAGATAAACGATAAAATAATTAATATCAGAAACCCTAGCCAAGAAGCAAACACTACCAGCGTTTTTCTATTCTATCACCCAAAATGTATGGGATGACATTCTTGTGCGTTACGATAAACCACGTGGTCGACCTGTCATCCCATACGTTTTGAGTGATAGAAAAGAAAAACTTTTGGAGCGTTTTTATCTTGGCTAGGGCCCCTGATCCCTCACCATTATTTATCGAAACAACTTTCTATTAACTAGAATTTCCATTTCATCGAAAGGTTTTTCTCGGCGCATGAGTTTTTTTTGGTAGTTAAAACCTTAACTACGTAATTTATGTTTATATATACTGGATACATCATTAGCCCGTGTGGTTGTCGGGTTAGAATAGTGCCACTCCATGTCTTCCTGTGGATGTCGTAAGAGGCGACTAAGGGATTAAAGGCTTGTAGTACCGTTAGGCGATGGGCTTGCAACCTGTCACTAATGCACTGGTAAACATCTTAGCCTGCTTGTGCAAAATGTGGTTACAGAATTATATACATGCCATTTTAGAGTTGTTGGTGTTTGCTGTAGCTCTGCCTACCCCGCTCTGGGAATGAAAGCGTGATGTTATGTATGTATGTGTAACATCATGGAGAAAATAGCGTTTGATGAAATGATACAATCGATGACTTCGAATTCGATAAATGACGGGTTACCCTTGCAATGACCGTACTCGCTAGCGAGGCGAATGTTCTGCCCCTCACAGTATTGTAATAGAGTGAGAGGAGCAGAGCATTCGACTCGCTAGTGAGTATGATCACTGTAACTCATGGTATGGGTACAGGAAGCAATGACACATCGCATCGTTAGAATTATAGTGACTTAATCCACATATTTTGAATTTCGACTTAGGTCTCTATAATATAATACAAAATTTATGATTCGAAATCGAAAGCTGGAAATGTTCGAATTAGGTCTCTATAATTCTAAAAGTGCGAATTAAGACCTAGGCCCTAACTAATCGACGACGCGTTGGCCTAGTTGGTAGTGACGCTGTTTACGAAGGTAACGGTCCCGAAGTTAACGTTTCGATTCGTATGGGCAAAGATTTGTTTAATGAGCGCGACTACATACTTATATTTTGGATGTTTTCTATGTATTTAAATATTTATTACGTTGTCTAGTACTTACAGTACCAGCCTAGAGCTTAGTCAAGGGCATCAATTAGTATGAGATTGTTCCCTGATATTTATTTATTATTTAATCTCTAGGCTTGTACTATGTGTACCAAAACGCAATATCGTTTTAACGCAGTAGAATAGAGGCGCTGGGTCTTTATTTAACTTAGATTAAACTATATTGATTTTGATGTGTTATCATATTGTTTTTAACTCCCTGTTACGTATGGGTCGAGTGGCCACCAACTCGGCCGCCAATACTGTCAAGTGTAAGAGTGTTCGAAACGTTGACAATACGGAAACACGTCAAAGGCAATATCGTTTTTACCATGTAGAATCAGCCCTGGATCTTATGGTATCGTTTTTAACTCAGCCGCCATTACCGTCAAGTAAATAAGAGCTATCAGAACGTTGACAATACGGAACCAAATCGAAAACATTAAGGTCCGTGTAGAATCTCAGCCCAGTTAGATGTATAAATAAACCTATCCCAGAATATAATTACAATAGTTAATCCGCTGTAGTAATCATTTCCCAATATTGATCTAAATACCGGCGTCATGAGTTGCCGCGGCGAGCGTCGTCGCTGAGTAACGCGGGCTGCGCGGGCGCCGGCAATTAACCGCGCGCATTAAACCGCGCACATGGACGCACGATAACACGCTGGGAAATGTCGGGTGCACCGCGGGACAATCGAACAGCTCCTACGTTTTCAAATAAAACTGAGGACGCCCGCGACTTTGCACGAGTGTTTTTCGTTTCCCGTTATGGGCTGGTTTTCAAGAAAACGTTCTTAGCGCGCGGAACATTTCCTTCAAGTTTTCAGTCCTTAGGTCTAGCCATTAAGGCTGTGTCATGTCAGTGAGTCATGGAAGAGTTCTGCCCTCATAAGCATGCATCGCAATTTTCGGTGCGGGAATGATTTACAAATCCCAAAGAGAAGGTAATCACTTGAAAAAACTATATCATAGAGTGTATACAATTCGCAGAGAGGTAGTTATTCATTAGGTATACTCGTAATATGATTTTTCTCAGACTAACCTATCTGTTTATCTCTATTCTTTCTCAAATCATCTCATAAGCAGTGATTGGGAAAAACGGTGCAAAACTTTAACAATACTTACTTTACAGTCATGGAAATATTAATATCCTATCCCAATATACCCAATCCTCCTACGTACCTAATTCAGAAATTTTAAATTTCGACTTGTAGTTTGAAAGCTGACATTTTGAATTGGGTCACTATTGCACTGAACATGCGTAAGCTTACCGTAGATGGAATGAAAATACAAACGTGATGAATGAGAGCCTTATTCTTTTCGTTTCTTTTTGTTTGAAGTCGGTTAACAATGTGCAGTGGCAATTATAAACTCATACATACGGTAACGTTGATATTTAGTCCTATTTTATATTTTCCTCTTTGTTTGTTGAATATAAACGGTAATCCCGTTGTAGTGTCCGCCAGTGCACCGCGGCGCTGGAACGGGAGTCCGGTGTCCAAATAAAAGCTAACGAGCGCTGTACGGGGGCTTAGTAATGGCGTACACCCGCAGGGGGACGTGGCGAACGCAAGCTAGGTTTTAATAAAAAAAACTACATAAACATCTTATCAAGAATAATTGGTTTAAAGGAGTTTTTAACCCGGCTTTGCTTACCTACTAAAAGTATTTTCCTAGGAAATCTTGCATAGCTGCTAGTCAACGGGTTTAACTATCTTTTTTATGGTAAGAGTTTTTTTTTTTTTTTTTTCTTTATTTACTTTAAAAAAAATACAACAAAATTTAACATACATATCTGCCAAACTGCGTAACAGTTTGTTGGCAGAAAAAAAGGAAGTATGTAAGCCCTCCACCTTACAATTATTTAAATTAAATTAGGTATAATAGGTACTTAAATTAAATAAACCCGCTTACACACGGCGGCTACTAACTAAACCTTGCGGTCACAAACTCACAAGTCACTACCTTGAGCCACCAGGCCACCGAGACCAAGTAATTTCTGTTAGTAGGTACTTATGTAGTTGTTACGAGACAATTCAGATCAGATATCCTTATGAAATCTGTCCAGCAGCACTTTCTTCAACCTTTTCTTATAGACTAGCTTTGACATATTGTCGCATGTCCTAGTGTCCTCTGGCAAGCTATTTATAAGTGTTGGTACAGAGAATTTTCCTGTTCTTTTCCCATAATAATTGTGCACTTTCGGTACAAGCAGTTTTCTTTTGCACCATTCCTTCGTTACGCTTCTAGTTTTAAATGAGTGATTTATTGGTTTTTTATAGTCATTACATCTATACTGTTCTAATG
Source organism: Acleris holmiana (assembly GCA_949316455.1). Classification (NCBI taxonomy): domain Eukaryota; kingdom Metazoa; phylum Arthropoda; class Insecta; order Lepidoptera; family Tortricidae; genus Acleris; species Acleris holmiana. The sequence continues at coordinate 11,380,376 of OX438784.1, forward strand.
CCATGAGTAGTAAGCTTTTTTCTTTAACGGGCAGGATATTACATATCTTAAATAGCTTTTCATAATTATGATTGCTCTCTTGTAATGTTTTTTTCGAGCATATTGATTTTAAGAATCTAATTTGTAAGTTTTTAATTTGATTAACATAGGTGGGAAAAGTGCGTCCATAACTACTTAAACCATAAGACAATATCGAGTCAACGAGGGCGTGGTACAGTGTGTAAAGGACCGCTCTGCTAACAACGTTACGCAAATGGTAAAATTTTCCAAGTACAGATCTTAATTTTGCACATACATTACTTATATGTATTTTCCAAGACATATGACTATCTACCGTTACTCCTAGATATTTGTAGCTATCAACAAATTCTATTTTTGTACAACTACAATCAATTCCTTTTTTATGCAAACAATCATAGCTGTGGCCAATTATCGTTAAAGAGTTATCAACACTGGTGTTACGACAATATGGCGAGCGGATAAACATGCACTTAGTCTTGTTGAGGTTTATAATAATGCCATTGTAATGGGACCATTTAATTACATTGTCAAGGTCGTTCTGCACCTTGCGCTGCACAATTTTCAGGTCTTCATCGGCGTACAACATACAAGTGTCATCGGCATACATGTACATTTTACAATCATGCACCACATTGGGGACGCTATTGACATGCATTATGTAGCCCACTGGTCCATACACGGATCCGGTGGGCACCCCATAGCACACGGGTGCGCGCGCGCCAACATGCACTCGTGCATGGCTTGCAGCAGCTGTTCATGGTCGAGGGTGTCAAATGCCTTCTTGAAATCAATAAACACGGCAATTACCTGTTTTTTACCATCGAGGCACTCGTTTACATAGTCGGTAAATTCTAATAACGCAGTCGCGGTACTGCGCCCGCGCCGGAACCCGTGTTGCGCATTTGAAATTATATTATGGTTCTCTAAAAAATCCGTTATTTGTCTTATAACTATTTTTTCAGTAATTTTATTTATTACCGACAGGATTGCAATTGGTCGGTAATTTGAGAAATCAAGGTGGCAGCCTTGTTTATAAATTGGCCTTATGTTCGCAATCTTTAGGTCATCCGGATACACAGACTGCTCGATACACATGTTTATAAATGAGGCAATGACTGGGCTTAGCTGCTTTTTAAGGCATTTGACATCCCTGACTCTTATTTCATCCGCTCCAGGAGACTTATCACACGACAATCTGTCAATAACTCGCTCAACTTCGGAAGCATTTGTCTTTATATATCGAAGTGTTACTACGCTTTCCTTTACATAATCCTTTCGCCTTAAGAACTTTTCATTACAATTGTGTTTAATATTTTGTATTTCTTCTGTAAATGTTTTAGAAAAAATATTACATATATTCTGTGAACTATACATTTTACCTAAATATTTCATTATTACATCATCTACATTTGTTTTAGTTTTTCCTAACCAAACATTAATTTTTTGCCAGATTTTCCTACTGTCATACTTACAAAGTTTAAGCTCATTTTGTCTATATTTATTTTTGGCATTATTTATCTTCTTATTTACAATATTCCTAAATCTAGTGTATTGCAGCCTATAATTCATATTCTTCGGGTTTGATTTCCAAAGTTTAAACAATTCATCTCTTCGAGTAATCATTTTGTCCAACTGCCCTGTTACCCACGGTTGCGGAACCCGCTTATTACGAGGCGTATACTCAATCCTAGACTTATCATAAATAGATTTGAACATACCAGACAGCTTTGAAAACAGTTCCAACGGGCAATTCAAACCGGCGAGGTCACTCCAGTTCACTGCACTCAACTGTTCACACACTAATTTATTGTCAATCTTTGTTACCTGATTGCTTCTAGCAAAGTCGTACGAGTCTTCTTCGCCAATTGTTAACCGCATTCCAACAATGTAATGGTCCGAGATATTGCAGACAATTAGGTACGCCGCGGGCGCTAGCAGCCCTCGTCTGCCGCTGCGTGCGCGCATCCACAGGTGATCAATACATGACGTGACCACTTGCCCTTCAACTATCTGCTCTCGCGTGTTATCACTGATTGCACATTGCAAACCACACTCAGCCATTGCCGCTGTATATTTTGACACCGCAGCATTCGTGTGGTCATTAAGGTTGATATTTGTATCTCCAATGATCATTACGTCACAGCATGCAGGTATATTTTTAATTAGGCTATGAAGTCCGTCAATAAATCGTATCTTGTTTAAATTAGGCGGTTTGTAAACAGCAATTATATGCAAGATATTGTTTTCCTTAAGCTTTAGCTGTGCGTGTATTAGTTCCGCGTACTCATTTATTACGGTCTTAACACTAAAATGTAACTCTTTCCTTGCTTAAATCAGTATTCCACCTCCGCGTCTATTTTCCCTAGTTGTCCAATGCATGTCATAACCATTTAAAGTATAAATAGGTAGCTCATCTTCTTTAATATTAATTTCACTCAGTATTATCACTCCGATTTTGTCTTTGCAGTTATTAATTATGACAAGCAGTTCGTTGAAGTGTTTTCTTAACGACCGTATGTTTAAATGTATTATATTTGTAGTTCTTTTATACCGATTTATATCTTTGATCCATGTGTCCGTATTTGCATATTTTTCATATTCAATATCTGAAGTAATACCTGTGAGAGGATCCAGTTTATTTACTATTTTATATTAAATATAATTAGATAAATAAGTATTATGTACTTGGTAGGTCCTTAGGTTAGACGACTACTCAGTTTGTTGTTTTAAGTTATATATATCGCTTTCACAGCGTATATTGTACACTTTTCTATAATTTTCATCTTTACGCACTAAGACCCTCCCATTACTTATCCACACAATGACATATGAATATGTTGGCTTTAGCTCAATCCTAGCGTGCCATAGTAGTTGACGCGTCGATCTTGTCAGGTCCTCATTTATATAGACCAGCTTATTATTATTGTTGTTATGTATGTCTGCATTCGTAATGCGCGTTTTGCGCTGACGCATCCACTGGTCGCGGGCCGCTCGGGTAGCGAGCGAGACAACTACCGGCCGCTCCTTCATTTTATCGGCGTCCGCGGTTCGGCCGCCTACCCTCCGCGCTTCAACTATGCATTCAGGGTTTATATTTAGCTTCTCGGCTATAATAACAACCACATTCTGTGTATCTTCTCCTTCCAGACTTTCTAATCCACTGATTACTATATTTTTTTCTTTGCCTTTAGCTTCTAATTGAGACACCCTCTCTTCTAGGGCCACATTACATTTTTCCAAATAACTATTTTTATGTTCAAGTGCAATCATTTTCTTTTCTGACTTCTCCTTGTATTCCATAAGCTGTTGATATTTTTCCGCATTATAGTTCGACCGTTTCGACCAAACCATTTAACGACTTTTGCATGCCGTAGATTATTTCAAGTTTTTTGTTTAGATCTTCAAGCACTGCGTCTGCCGGAGTCGCTGTCGTGATGATCTTCGACGGCATTTTCGGACTCACAGCTCGCTGAGAACAATTAGTGCGTCTTGCTGTAACAAAGAATAATTACCGGCTCAAATTGCCGCTTGGTAATGTTAAGATATTTTATCTAACGCGAATCATGAGTCCTCTATTCCTAATGCGTTCAGAACCCGTTGGCAATAACCAGCATTACACATTCAGTTTTGTTATCTGCGGTGGTGTGATCGTGGTGGAGTTATGAGTTTCAAATTTGGAACATCTTCCAAAACCAACTCAAATAAAAGTGGCCCCAAATCTAGTATCACTTGAAATTCAAATTTAGTCAATACAAAACTTAGCTAAGCATAGATATGTTACTGGTATACAACGTGTTACAAAATAATCCGCAAAAAAGAAATAACAAAGGTAGTGTCAACCCTTATTAAATAACGTCAGTTCAGTATCTTAGGTATACGGTATACTAGGGTTGACACTACTTTCGTAATTTCTTTTTTACGGATTATATTGTAACACGTTGTATAGCTATGCAGCTCATTTAATTTTGTTTTAGGATTCTGAACCTTATAGCACTTATAATATGTGTGTAGATAAAATAATGTATGCAACTGTACATAGTTTGGCCTTAAAACACTCTTGTGATCTTATTATGAAAAATCGCTCTCGTATTTTATGACCCCTCATTATGTATCAGTTAAATAAACTACTATTTAATTGTTTAGATTCTTGTATTAAGCTTTGAATCTGGGACCTAATTTTCGTGAGTTCGATAAGATTTTTCATTCGAGATATGTCAAAAAAAATATGCAGTTGACATGTATTGCGTCGCATGAATAATCATCTCAAAGTCACGAGAATTTGGTCCCTGGCAGGAGATTCTCGTAACTATCTTGCTTGAAAACTCGTCAGACGTATGATTAACCGGCAACTCTATCCCGTCAGAGAAAACTTAAAAAATAAATAAAGCATGCATTCTTAATTAGACAGTTTAAAACAAATGATGTTTGTGTCATGTCATGAATGATAAAAATAGCTAAAAATATGGTTTAGGCGTGTTGTTCATTTTCTCTTCAAGTACGTTTGAAAACATATGATTTTAATTTGTAACCATAACCGCGTGGTGGTGTGCGCCCTGGTGGCATGGTATCGGGCTATCGGGCCAGATCACCTTGCGCCGACGATAACCTTAAAAGCCCCCCAATATTAATACATCAAACACGCGCATGACTAACTGCGCCTGGTTATGCGCTCCTGGTCTATGAGCGGACAATCATTTTGTAATTTGTATTGAGAAATCATCGTTTATAATTATTTTAACCGACTATCAAAGAAGGTGGGTATTGTTTTTGACCCGTGGCCTCATTCTATATTGTTTTTTAACTATTATGATCGTATTGTTTTTAAGTCGGTTCCCATTACGGTTAATTTAATAGAAGCTATCGTAACGTCACTCGTAGCAAATAGGTGTACAAACAATGTAGCCCCCAGGGGCTCTATTGCACTCGGTATGACTATGGTATACCCATATTACATTTGACATATTATCTTTCTGGGTCTGGGTTAAAACGATATAGCTATATAGCTATAAATACTTTAATCGCCTGTATCTCAAGAACCAATAATGTCTACGTAGTCGTGATAGTTTTCCTTTAAAATTCGTTATATGTTCTTTCATTTAGTATGTTTTTCAGATTTTTAGTATTTGTAGTTTTGGTTGTAGTGGGGGTACACTTGAGGCTAACAAAAAATAGCGCTTTAGAGGTACACAAAAAAATAGGGTTCCTAGTTTGACTACGGAACCCTAAAAATCAATGTGTCAAGTCGTCGTCTTCCGGAAAAATCGAGATCCGAGGTATTTGACATATCAAGACGTAGATGACAGTATCAAATAGTGATAATAGTGTCGTCTACATACACCCGAGTAGAACTCACCATGAGTAAGAACTCGTGCTATATTGTTATGAATGTTACGTTAGTCTTGTTGCTTAGTAAAATTATTCTATTCTATTGTAACATCATTGCTGTCAAGTAAACAAAGCGAAAACAGTTTGCGATATCGTTTAGTAATCTCTAAGGCTGAAGTTTCAAAACATCAGGAAACCACGTCATAACTTACCCATTACTCGCTTCTGTTCGTCGTCACCTGTCCATGTTATCCATTTAGTGGTAATTTGCGCGTATATTAGCTGTGTATCAGCATTATCAGCTCTAGTTCAGCCGCCTACGCAGCTATTATAAAGATATATTGAGTTATTGCGAGATCAGACCGGAACTGTGAATGAAATGGATCTATTTTTACTATGGGCTATGTTTTATGCGTGTATATTTGGATATAAGTATAGATTGTGGTTTCCCGTTCGGTAACAGGTCATGTTGGTACAAATGCCAAAATGCATAAAAGGTGGGGATGTAAGTAATTTTGTGAAAAAGTACAAAATGTGGCACACCAGGTGATTTTGTCTGAATATTTGAAAGGCAAAATATGCTATGGACAACATTTCTTTTATTCAGTAGTAAATTGTCAATTTAGCCTGTCAATTTTGAAGCCCCATATGAAGTGATACACGATTTCTACGTCAAAAGATTTGCGGAAATATTCTTGGAAATTACCGAGAATTTCTCATAAGTATGATTCACAATTTGACAGTAGTCTGTACATGGAATACTAACATAAAAACTATCTTAAGAAAACATGCTTTGAAATAAATAAGTCTTACATACATACATAAATCACGCCTGTTTCCCAAAGGGGTAGGCAGAGACCACTTCTTTCCACCTGCTACGATCCTGACAAAGCTCTTTCGTTTCTTCCACATTCATACATCGGGTCATGCGTGCACGTCGGTTTCGGGTACTTAAGATTCGGCCCTTTTCCAGTATTTCCCGATTTTGTTTCAAAAAAGTACGCCTAGGGCGCCCCCTTCCGACCCTTCCACTCACTTTAGCACTGTAAATTTCTTTCGTCAATCTTTTTTCATCCATCCTTTCCAAATGACCGAACCATCGAAGCATGCCCTTATCAATTTTAGTCACTACATCTTCAATAAGTCTTTACACCCAATTTTATTGTATAGAGATTTAAATACAACATTGCTTTCATTGTATGACCCCATTAACTTTCACCCCCAACGTTAAAAACCCTACAAATGTTAAAAACCTCAGAAAAAACCCTAATTACTTAATCTCAGCTTAAAATGTTACGACCATTAGTGTTCTTATAGAAAAAATGTTTAAACCGCGCACGTTCCTAATAGAGCTTTTACAGCTTTATGTATATTCCGAGCAGGTGGGGGTTCGATTCCCAGGCAGGTTACACTACACGTGTTTTGGGGACGTGGCGCCAGAGGCAGCGACTAGGTTATTAAACAGAAGTACGTATGTACTGCAAACTTCTCTTGTATTTCAGACCTTATTCTGACTGTACAGGATTTAGTTTGCTCTGGCTTGAAATTGTAGATGCGCTGGTTTGTCTGAGAAAGATCGTACACGACTAATAGGGTGGCAAGGATAGTGTATTTGGAACATAAGTAGGGATACCATAATTTAAAATAATAATAAATGTTACACAAATTAACCTAGTCCTAGTAAATACTAAAATACATAGAAAGCATACATGACTCAGAACTCGTCACACAAATATTTTCCCTTACCGGGAATCGAACCCAGGACCGCTAGCTCATGTCACTAATATGACGTCAAAATATTATGATGATGAATTTAAGTAGTATGTGAAATGAATCAACTAAAAGTACCGAAATATGTAAAATGGCTAAGTAATAATAGTATTAGTAGTAGTAGTGTGGTAGTGGTATAGTAATGGGTATGTGGTATATATTCCTCCCCCCAAATTGGTGTTAGCCTCTCTTTCTTTTACGCAACGCTTTTACGAAAAAGTTAATTTTGGATTCTTCACAAAAAACTTTTACCCGCGTATTTGTTCGCGCAGGAGTCGCTTATAATATAAAGGCTTCGAACGTTATGTCACGTCATTGTCTAAGAAAGGGTTATGGCACAGTATTTTTTATATGATTTTACAATACGCGCGGACACAAACTAGCGTTTATTTAACTGCCCGTACACAGGGCCCAGAACCCTCCTCGGCGGGGTGGTAGCAATTCAGATAACGCACAAATTGAACAAAAAACAAATTGTGATGCATCGATGAGAAAGTTAGTTAACAGACTTATATGTGTGTATATTTGTGTAAGTTCATTTGATAATAAGCTAATGAATAAACATCAACAACACCAGATTGGTTGACTGGTAGAGAATGCCTTAAGGCATTAAGTCCGCCATTTGTACCTACTTTGTGTATTGTGCAATAAATAATAAATAAATAAACACCTTGACGAATGCCGTTTTCTCACCGTGCGTTTCTCTAGGCACTTCTTACCTCGTACGGTGAAACTGGAACGAAGTCCCTTCGGCGGTATTTCCAGCCAGTTATGACATGGGGTCCTTCAAGAAAAGAGGTTTTATTTTCCTTAAAGGCTGGCAACGGACCGACAACCATGGTGGTGCATACTTCCCATTAGGTAACCTGCATGCTCATTTGCATCCAGCTTTTATAAAAAAAAAATACTAATATAAATCGTAGTTTTTTTTAATCAGGCGACAATCTCACACAAATTGACCTAGTCTCAAACTGAGCTCTAGGCTTGTGCTATGGGTACTAGACAACGATAAACATACTTAAATACGTAGAAAACATCCAAGACTCAAGAACAAATATTCGCGCTCTGACAAATATCTGCGCTTACCGGTATTTGAACCCAGGACCGCTGGCTTCGGAGGCAGGTCACTCCCAACTAGGCTACCGTGTCATCAACCCTACGGGTCGGGTAGTATTGTCCTTTCTCGGGACTCGAGCTATCTTGATACCTAGGTCACTTCCAACTAGGCCACCGTGTCATCAACCCTACGGGTCGGGTAGTATTGTCCTTTCTCGGGACTCGAGCTATCTTGATACCTAGGTCACTCCCAACTGGGCCACCGTGTCGTCAAAAGTTATAAAACAAAGAAATGCTTAAAGGTATGTGGTAAAGCACGGCGCAATACTAGTAATTAAGGACGGCACCGACCGTCCAGTGGCGCCCTCACTACTATTACGGTTTTTCTAATGAACGAAGTATGAAACGAAGAAGAGTAGTAGAAGATTGACGAAAGAGATATACAGTGCGAAAGTGAGTGGAAGGCTGTCGGACCATGCTCAGTGTAGGATTCCGAAGCCGTTAAGTACTACAAATATAAAAATCAACAAGTAATAACTAATTTTCTATTTAAAGTCTTTTGGTGCCGTCTTAGATGACTTTAGTAGGTATAAACACTTTAATCGCCTTTATCTCAAGAACCAATGATGTCTACTTAGTCGTGATAGTTTTCCTTTAAAATTCGTTATATGCTCTTTTATTTAAGGTTTTTATCTGATTTTTAATATTTGTAGTTTTGGCTGTAAGGGCGGTGGGGGGGGGGGACAGTTGAGTCTAAAAAAACTTGCGCTTTGAAGCTTAATATTTCATAAACGGATTACTTAATCGAAAATCTGTTTTCGCAAACCCATAATATTTTTGAAAGACCTATCCAACGATACCCCACACTATAGGGCAGACGAGAAAAAAAAACATCCCCGCGCTACGTGTAGGGGAGGTACCAAAACAAAAATATTTTTTACATGTTATTGTCCCACTTTGTTGGCGTGACTAATATTCATTTTCATGACAAATTACAGCTTTCTAGTACTAAGAGTCTTTGCGCTACGGACGGACATGGCGAAACTGTAAGGGTTCCTAGTTTAACTACGGAACCCTAAAAAGGGCCGAATGTTAAGTACCCGAAACCGACGTGCCTGCATGACTCGATGTATGAATGTTGAAGAAGCGAAAGATATTTGTCAGGATCGTAGCAGTGGGAAACAGGCGTGATTTAATGTATTTAATGTATGTATGTACTAAATTACATATTACTGTCCTAAAATCGAAGGATGGATTTTGTTTCACAAATGAATACACAATGTAACCTTCGTGTAGTCAACTTAACGGAAAAATTTCATAATACCCTATAAATTGTGAATTCATTTTTACAATCAAAAACCATCCTTCCATTTCAAGACAATACTTTTAGTTTATAAGCAAACACAACAATAATGTCTTAAGTCAAGTTGAAATGCGCATCGTTACATATATCGTGATATTTTACAGTGAGTCCAAAGTTTTGTTTAATTTACCTGAAAATGAGTAAAATTGATGTTTTTTCTGTATTCATAATATTTAAGAGATACCTTTGGAACCTTTAGAACAGGGTAGGTTTGTTTTAAAAATCAAATCATGCACTGCCTTTTCGCCGAACGTTTCTCTAGCTGATTCATTTCCCGACATATCATTTGGCATAATTATTTTTTTTGGAGACTAACCTAACCACCACGTTATAGGTTAGGTTAGGTTCGTTTTAGAAAAATCCTGAAATATTTACAGTTTCGGAAAAAAGCAGTATACCAAATAATACGGTTGGGAGATGAATCGGTTCGCGAAACGTGTGTGAAACGGCAGTGAACCAAGAAAAAGATGCATTCTAAAGTAATCCTTGTGGGGCACACCAAAACTACAAACAGAGAGATTTTTGTAAGTGCGAATTTAACAGCAGCAAGTTTATAAATTTCAATTACCTTTGCTTTTAAATTCATAATTCATTCATTCATCGCAGTTATGGGATGTTACAAGATCTTAATAACGAAGCATACAACACGTCCCAGCATAAACCCTGCTAGGGCACAGCAACAAAACTTATTCTACAATATAACCTAAATCTCACCATATTCTTACTCAGTCATACATTATCATTAAAACTAAAATACTCTTGAAGGCTGTAAAAGCAATTTAAAATTAGGAAATCCTGCAAAATATTACAACAAAAATTAACCTTTTCTATGTTTTTTTATTTCTACAGGTACATTATTAATTATTATAATTTTTTATTGCTCTATGGTGTGTACCAGAGTTAACTATATGCAAGTTGGTGAAAGAGCTCATTAATTTGTTTCGTCTCCTAAGAGTGTGGGGGCTAAAACAAGTATCCCTTGAATTATTAAATAATTGACTTCTTTTTTTTTTACAAACTTACATGTTTCAAAGATGTACAATGAAGTCAGCGCAAGTACCTATCCTAAGTCTTATGAAATAAGGCCTAAATGCCATTGTCGAATAAAAATTAACCTAAATTTAAACTGAAGTTCCTTGATTATGTAACTATTACAGCAAACCGATCTCAGGAGGATATAATAAATCAGAAAAATTAAACGGTTGGGAATTAACATTTCGTACCTGTTTTAGGTAACCTATTTTGCGTCGATTATAATGTAATGTGGTATTTATAGTAGAGGTAATCCAAAAACTTTTGAAACCATTTTTTTTTGTATTCTCCAAAATTAAAAAGATATTTATTTTTATACTTACTCCTTTACTGAGATTTAGATCTGTTGAAAAATAAAAATAATATGAGTTAATAAACAGAATTAAAACTGGTAAATGTTATCTTTGACATTGGTACTGAAATTCGAAAAAAAGCAATTTCAGACCACTATTCAAGAATTTCAATCTTTTTAGAGTCCAATAATAAACGAGTTGTCAATAAAGCTAAGCTAGTAATATAAAATTAGAGGATGCGTTAGTATGAATAAACTTATAAAATCAATGGATAGGATTTAAGCTTATTTTAGCTTATAACCGTAATGGCTGACATTTCTAATTAAACATGTAGTTTGTCCAAAGTATTTTTGCTCGAATATTTTATCTCCTACATTTTCATTATCCAAAGAATGATTTGCTTTATTTCCAGGATACTACAAACGCTTTTTAGACGAATTGGTAAGGTTAGAGATGTGACTAGAAAATAACAGTTGCAATGGGAAACTGCTTTAAGGCATTTTTTTTTTGGAAATTTTATATATTCGGCCACAAATATTTGGCCGCATTATAGCAGACTTGATTTTGGTTGTGTTAGGGTTGAAGAAAAAATAATAATGACTATAGTAAATGGCAATGCAATATTTTATTTACAAATAACCTAACTAATATTTTGGCACGCTTTTGGTAGTTCTTATAGTACGTACAGTCGGAATTATAATTATATAAACAATTAAAATAGCGTCACTATATTTTAGGTTTGACTGCACAATTATGCACAAGGTATAATAAACATTAAGTACACGATAACAAAATAATACTAATACTTTGGGATTCAGTCTAAGATGGCACATGTCGAGGCAAGTTGTAAGAGTCTAACCTTCTTGTCCATAAACGCACAATAGTTAAAAAATACCTAAAGACATCTGACAGAAAGTGACAAAGCTTACTTTAACTAAAATAGGTTTATGAACAAGGGGGTTATAGTTTAAAATCAGTACCTAACCTATAAAAAAAACAACATAAAAAAATCTTAATTAAAATTACCTAAAATATTTCAAAAAATAACAGTCGATTTAAAAACTAAAACAATATTCATTTTAGAAGCTATCAACAAATTGATTTTTCGTAACGAACTTCCGTACATCAGGCATCTCGTTATATTCGTATAAATTGTTCATAGGCGTGTACAGAGCGGCGTCAGAGTTTGTCCGTACATTATCTTTATCACTATAGTACTTTTCACCGTTATCATCATAAGCAAAAGTCTCTTCAAAATACTGTGTCGAAGTCATCGTGTCGTCTTTTTCGTAAGGGACAGGTTTGAAAGAATCAAAACAAATTTCTTCTTTGTCCTTGCTTTCGGCTTTGAAATATTTCCTGCCGTTCTTGCTGGGTTTGGCATCGGTGGAAGTCGAAACTTCATCAGACTTTATCCTTTTACTCTTGTACCTTCTGTTTTGGAACCAGATCTTCACTTGAGTGGGTGACAGGTGCAAGTATTTGGCCAGTTCCTCCCGTTCCGGGGCTGACAGGTACCGTTGAGCGTTGAAGCGTTTCTCAAGCTCGTGAACTTGGGTTTGGGAAAAAAGGATCCTGGGTTTCCTTTTGGCTCTTTTGTCTTTTCTATCCATCTTTTCTGAGCACGGGCTGGTGGGTGTTTCTGTTGACAAAGAAGAAAATTATTTAATAAGTCGTCTACGAAACCAGTAGTCATGGGAGTGCTTTAAAATGGCTTAACTTAAAAGGGGACCTTATAATTAGTACACAGTTATTATCTTTTTGAAAAGAGTTTGATTTAAGAAAGTAAAACGAAAGAACAATGGTATACTTACTCGAGTTTCTTCTCGATAAAGACGGCAGCTTCTCAAATGGTTCTAAATTGGGATATTGCGGAGGACTGCTCTCAATGGGTTGAACCTTCTCTACAAAGTTTCTATCTGGTAAAACAATAGGTGAGACGTGTGCTTGCAGTTCTCTTGGAGATTCTTTCACTGGCGCTTCGGCAAGAACATGCGGATTGTTGCATTGCTCAAAATTTTGGTACAAATTATGGCAGTACGGGTTGTAACTATAGTATTCCTCCATCTTCGGGTCGTGGTACATCTCCTGGGTCCAATAAGGCTCTATGTTGTGCATAGGAATATTTGGATACACCTGGCTGAAGTATTCCGTCGAGCACTGAGGTTGGTACATGTAATCATATCGTCTTTCTCTCTCGTTCATCTTCCACGTCTCTGTTCTTTCGTAGTTATATATTGTAGTCTGATTGATGTTGAGTATGTCCTTCACTGAAAACGGCGTGGACAAACTGTGGGTATCTTCTATTTTTCCTCGGTAGTTTTTCTGCTCCAAAAATATGTCGTCTTTCTGTTTGTCTAGACAATCGACGTCTATGTAGTTGTAGAAATCCTTGCAGTCGTTGTAGTGCTTGTTAAACGAAGTAGATACCTCATTGTGTTGGTCGTATGTTTCCATTCTACACCTAACACTTCACTGATTAATGGTCCGGTGTGGACTAATGGTAGCTGTTTGGATGGCACGCGATGGAAGACTGATGGAGAGATTGTATGGCCGAAGCCAATCCACGGCCACTTGAGTTGTATGGGCGGGGCTATGAAGCCCGCCCGACTCTTTCTAACTAACGATGTATGGGTATGGCTATCCCTGTTTTTTGTGTGTTTACTAGGTCGGGTAAATAAAGCGGATGATTTCATGGGCGCGTCAAGGTATTTGGGTTGTTTTATGGTTAGTTTAAAGTGATTATAAAGCGAGACGAATGGCTATTAGGTGGTCGGGTGCGGGTTGCTGTTTATGATTGATTGAGATATATTTTTGTGCCACAAGAAGGCAACTTTTGTTATAAGATAAAATTTTTCGTTTTTCCTTGAATTTTTAATATGAGTATGACATTAGGATTAAAATTTAAGGAATTTGCGACGTGGGAATTCAAATTAACCAATATAATTTAAGTTAGGCTCAACATCCAATACAATTTTTACATAAAAATATGAGTAGATACTTGAAAAAAAATCCTCTTGAGTATAGTTAAGTATTGAATTGAACAATGAAACAAAGGTCAAATCGGCAGTAGTTTCGTATTTTCCAATAAGACAGGAATAATAAATAAATAAATATCCAGGGACAAAGTTACACAAATTGACCTAGTCCCATACTAAGCTTTTATTATAGGCTTGTACTATGATGCGTACCTACTAGGCAACGATAAACATACTCATATAGAGAAATATATGTATACTTAAGTACATAGAAAACATCCAAGACCCAGAAATAAATATTTGTCTCATCCCACAAATATTTGCAAATATCGGGCATCGAACCCGGGACCGCTAGCTTCGTAGGCAGGGTCACTACCAACGAGGATAAACGCGTCGTCACTCGTCAATCATTTTCCTAATTACTTTTAAATTGGGTTAAAATAATGTAGGGTTATTTTTTATCCTTATGCATACCTAATTATTTGAACCTTATTTCAATTTTAACCTTCAAATCGTGAGCAATATGACGGTCATATTCATAATCTGAAAAAAGAAATTTTGCCGGTTTTGCTTCTTTTCGTGATTTTACATTAAAATACTGATTTTCTATAAGTTGTAATGCACAACATGAAATATCATTTCATTTATATTAATCGAATAAATGAGTTACGAATGATGAGCTTTTTTATTTTGGTCGAGTTCTATAATGCGAGATTAAGACTGTTTTAAAAAACATTATATTTTGCTTTTTTTTTGTATGTTTTGTAAGAATTGAACTGACGTTTATTACTGTTGTTTTAGTTTTATGAACAAAAGTAGCCGAAATCAAAAACCATTCTTTGCCCATTATTATGTATAAATTTTTACAAAGTTAATAAAAAAAATAAAATATTAAGGTGGTTTAAAGTAATTCATATTTTTTTTAATTGACTTTGACAGCAGTCAAGCAGTTATATGTAATTTTTTATACCTTTTAGACGTCAAAACGATTCGTGAATATGCGATATTCTAAACCTCCTAAGTACAGCAAAATTCACAAAACAGACACCGGTTTCAGGTCGATTAATCAAAATAAAATACCACAAACAAAAAAGTAGCTCATACATTCGTTGAAAATCTAAATTATCTTTCGTGTTGCGCATTAAAATTTGAAGAAGTAGAGTATTTCAACTGTAAAATCACTTAAATCAGCGAAATCGGCAAAATTTCATATACTCGTACCTACGGCCTCTTAAGCGAATTTGTTTAAGATTTTACCTTATATAAGAAATGTATTGCCCGCTGCATTTTTTTTTGTTTTTTTCCTGTCATTTAGGGGTATGAAAAATAGATAGTAGCCGATTCTCAGACCTATTGAATATGCATATAAAATTTCATAAAAATCGGTCGAGCCGTTTTGGAGGATTATGGTAATTAACTCTGTGACACGAGAATTTTATTCTTATATGTATTAGATTCATGCAATAAAAAGATCATATGTGATCTACAAATATTTGTGATATTTTTCCTTTTTAATATACGCAATCGTTTCGTGGGAAACACAATAGGTACCTACTATTTCAGACCTTCCTAAGTCATTGGATTGCCGATGTAACTTCTATGATTTTAAAACTAAATCACTTGAAGTTTGCGGGACCGTGAAGCCAACACAACGAATGATTCAGAACAATATTTACGCAGACGTCACGTTCTTCTGTGAGATTAAATTATCGTAGTCGACATAAATTATTTAAAAACCAGGCAAGAGCATGTCGGACCATGCTCAGCGTAGGGTTCCGAAGCCGTTAAGTACTACAAACAAAAAAACAACAAGTATGAACTAATTTTGTATTTAAAGATATTTGTTACCATCACGCCAGAGTGGGGTGGGGTAGGCAGAGCTATAGAAATACTAACAAATCTAAAAAAACTTGCTTTTAATAAAATTCTATGACCACATTTTGCACAATCAGGCTAAGATGTTTACCAGTGTATTAGTGACAGGTTGCAAGCCCATCGCCTAGCAATACTAGAAGCCCTTTTTCCCTTATGAATGACGTCTGATCACTACATAGTATAAAACAAAGTCGCTTTTTCTGTCCCTATATCCCTATGTATGCTTAAATCTTTAAAACTACGCAACGGATTTTGATGCGGTTTTTAGGGTTCCGTAGCCAAACGGCAAAAAACGGAACCCTTATAGATTCGTCATGTCTGTCTGTCTGTCCGTCCGTATGTCACAGTCACTTTTTTCCGAAACTATAAGAACTACACTGTTAAAATTTGGTAAGTAGATGTATTCTGTAAACCGCATTAAGATTTTCACACAAAAATAGAAAAAAAAAACATAAATTTTGGGGGTTCCCCATACTTAGAACTGAAACTTAATTTTTTTTTTCATTAAACCTATACGTGTGGGGTATCTATGGATAGGTCTTCAAAAATGATATTGAGGTTACTAACATCATTTTTTTCTAAACTGAACAGTTTGCGCGAGAGACACTTCCAAAATGTTGAAATGTGTCCCCCCCCCCCCTGTAACTTCTAAAACAGGAGAATGATAGAACTAAAAAAAATATATGATGTACTTTACCATGCAAACTTCCACCGAAAATTGGTTTGAACGATATCTAGTAAGTAGTTTTTTTTTAATACGTCATAAAAACATTGATCAAAGCTACAACGAACTTTTATATTATGTTACTTGCTGCTACGGAACCCTTCATGGGCGAGTCCGACTCGCACTTGGCCGCTTTTTTTTTAATAGATAGAGTGATTGAAGAGGAAGTTTTATATGTATAATACTTTAATCCGGAGCGAAGCGAGGGCGGGTCGCTAGTGAATTAATAAAAAAAAAAAAAACGTAGACGGATATTAAGAAGAGTATATAATCTTAATAATTGCACTGATAAGTTGCTCGTAATGACCCTCTCGTTCTGGATACACAAATTTAGTCTAGGTACGTTGAAATTCATTTCGTGTAGCCCTCTGCAAAGTGTTGTGGTGTATGCTCCTAATAACATTTTCTACCGCAACCCTTAGTTCTTGTACAAGTGAACAGTACTAGGTATTATTAATAAAGAACTTGTAATAAATGAGTGTAAGGCCAAATGTTTATTGGATAAATTATATTCAGTACAATTATTCTAAGGAGTTGTATAATAAAATAGTAGCGAGGGTTTATTTGTTTAATTTTTAGTTAATTCTGTTTAGTTTCTTTAAAAAAATAAAGGAATGTTTCCTTTCAGTAAAATTCCCCTCCAGGGCCCATAGATTTATTCCACCCCATTACTAGCGTAAGGACCGGGCCAACAGCGCGACAAGACGGGGCCAGCGCGCTGGCCCTAAAAATCAGTTTAGGGCCAACCGCGCTTCAGTCGTTTGCGGGAGACTGTCATTGGTCGACGTTAGTACGCTCGTCATAAAAATGCCTAGTTGTGTGGTAAAAGGATGTTAAAATTATGATATGATCGTTAAGAAGCCGTATACGAATTTTTGCCAAAAAACTCTTTTTGCCCATTTTCTATAAAAAAAATATAATTAACTATTTAATCTTTATTGCACAAAAAAATACAATAATATACAAAAGTCGAACATGATGCCGCAAGGCATTCTCTACCAGTTGACCTTTGCGCAAAGCAGAGATTGTAGTGGGGCGGTGCAACACAAGGTGTAACTAATACACATACACTTACATATCAATATGCTATAATAATATAAATAAATACATTGCGCTATAAAAACTACATACATCTTTAATATAAATGTATAATATATATGAAGATAAGCAAAAATTTATACAGATAAAGCAATCATAATTCAAGATGATGCCAATTCTACCTGCTAAGGAATTCGCGAACTTTCTTTTTAAAGGAATACTTGTTTGGAGCTTGCTTGATTTTAAGGGGAAGGTCGTTCCAAAGTCGTGCTGCTTGAAGGGCGAAGGAGGTGCACATAAAGCCAGTTGGGTGAAGAGGGATAGAGTGTGAGATTGTCAATGGAACCCAGAAATTTAAAAAGAGGTTTTAAGCACTCGGGGGATGGTGCATCATTCAGAATATTATAAAGGAAACAAACAAATCTAATTTAGCGACGCTGACGAATAGGAAGCCATTTAGGTTGAGATCGGAAAGAGGACACGTGATCATATTTACGAAGATAGAAAACAAAGCGAACCATGTTAATTATTTTTTACACAAAATAAATATCTGAAGGTGGTAAAAAGTGATTCGTACATTTGTTGAACGACTTTTAGAGCAATAAATTGTAATTTTTTCATACCTTTTAGACGTCAAAATGATTCGTGAAAATGCGATATTCTAAACCTCTTACAGCAAAATTCACAAAAGAGAGTTCAAATAGGTAATAAAAACAAAAAAGTTGCTCTTACATTCGTTTAAAATCGAAATTATCTTCGTGTTGCGCATTAAAATTTGTAGAAGTAAAGTATTTCACTTGTGAAATCACGTAAATCAGCGAAATTGACAAAAAACATATACGGCCTCTTAAAAAGAAACATGGAACATGGTATCATCGGTAATTTAATCTTACATAATTTATATTGCATGTCAAACAATTAAATAAACCCTAGTATAAAATAATCACAATTTTGGTATCAAGTCGAAAATGGCGTTCATGACGGCTCAATAAAGCGACAGGCGCAACCTTTTAACGGAGTCTCGGGATGGGACGGCTTGTTTTAATCGTATTTTACATACATTAATTAAGTAATTCCGTATTTCAGTACAAAAAGAGTATAATAATAACATAGTGCATTACTGCAGAGACCGGGAAGAAAGGGAAGAAATATATTCCTGAACGAAAATACACGGAACTCGAACGCCGGTTACTTTCGCGGCAACGTAGGTAGTTCGTATGAGTTGTGACAGATGGCGCTAATAATTCCTTGTATGAAAACGGATTACTTATGTTAAATTTAATGTTCGATGGGATTCCTTTAGAAATCATAGCTAGAACCTATACATTTCTCACACACATAAACAAAAGAAACGTTAGAATGATTTAGGTACATTTGTATGTATTTATTATAGTCTTAATGAGGTGATAAGTCAGTTTGTTTGTGCGACGACGAGAGCGTTGTTTACGTCGTCCGTCGTCGCGCGATGTCGCTCAGGCTGGAAGGATCGCGCTTTGTTTTGGTTTGAACGTTTCAGAACGGTTTTGAACTGAACCTTATAAACGTTATAAAATATAATTAATTAATATTACCTCCAGTTGAAAGAGCTTACTTAGTTTCATAAACCAAACAAACGAAACAGTTTTTTGTGAGATGCTATTTCGGGGCAGGTACTAGGGATTTGATATCGATAAAAAAGATGTCGTTGTAATTAAATACTGGTAATGACACCATGAAAAAAGTAAACAGTCGTATAAAAGGTGAGAAAATTTCAATAACCAACATAAATGAGAAATTGACATTGAGTCATTATAAACATTTAAAGAATGCCCCGTTGACCACTGTGGTCGTTGATAGAACGTTTAGCAGTTTAAAGTGGATATTTTCATCTAGACGGCAGTCATTAATACCATCGAATATGGAAAAAAATCATCATCATCATCATATCAGCCGAAAGACATAGGCCTCCCCCAAGGTTCTCCACTTAGACCGGTCCTGTGCCTTCCGCATCCATCGCGATCCCGCCATCCTTACGAGGTCGTCGCTCCATCTTGTTGGAGGCCTACCAACAGCTCGTCTCCCGGTCCGTGGACGCCACTCGAGAACTTTCTGGCCCCATCGGCCATCAGTTCTGCGAGCAATGTGACCCGCCCACTGCCACTTAAGTTTCGCTATTCTTCGGGCTATGTCGGTAACCTTAGTTCTACTGCGGATATCATCATTTCTGATTCTATCCCGCAGAGAAACCCCGAGCATAGCTCTCTCCATATGATTAGCCCTCTGAGTGACTCTGAGCTTTCTTATGAGGCCCATCGTTAGCGCCCACGTCTCAGATCCGTAAGTCATCACCGGCAACACACACTGGTCAAAGACTTTTGACTTCAAACACTGCGGTAATTTGGACGAAAAGACACTGCGAAGCTTCCCGAACGCTGCCCAGCCGAGTCGGATTCGACGAGTGACCTCTTTCTCGAAGTTGGACCTTCCTAACTGGACCGTTTGTCCCAGGTATACATAGCCGTCAACAACTTCGAGTGCAGAGCCTCCGACAATCACGGGAGTTGGCACAACATGGACATTAGACATGACTTTCGTCTTGTCCATGTTCATTTTCAGGACAACTTGGTCGGAAACGCTGCTGAGGTCAGCGAGCATAGCACTGAGGTCCTCCATGGTTTCAGCCATGACTACGATATCGTCGGCAAATCGAAGGTGAGTGATGTACTCGCCATTAATGTTGATGCCTCGTCCTTTCCAGTCCAGAACCTTAAAAGCATCCTCCAATGCAGCGGTGAACAGCTTCGGAGATATCACATCCCCTTGTCTGACTCCTCACTGCAGAGGAATAGGCTTTGTGCTCTGGTCCTGTAGTCGGACGGACATAGTGGCGTTTTCGTACAGACACTTCATCACTTCGATATATCGGTAGTCAACTTGGCACCGCTGGAGAGACTGCAGCACAGCCCAGGTCTCGATCGAATCGAAGGCTTTCTCGTAGTCCACAAATGCAAGGCAAAGAGGGAGGTTATACTCTTCAGTCTTCTGTATAACCTGCCGCAACGCATGTATGTGGTCTACGGTACTATAGCCTTTTCGGAAGCCGGCTTGTTCGGGAGGCTGGAAGTCGTCAAACCTGCGCGCGAGACGATTCGTGATGACTCTCGAAAACAGCTTGTAAACATGGCTCAGAAGTGAGATGGGTCTGTAATTCTTCAGCAAGGTGTTATCACCTTTTTTGAAGAAGAGCACCACCACACTTCTGTTCCATGCTTTTGGCGTTCTCCCTTCGTGGAGGACGGAACTAAACAGCGTCTGAAGGCCTTTAAGAACTGGTTTACCACCCGCCTTCAGGAGTTCGGCTGTAATTCCATCGTCACCTGGGGCCTTGCCATTCTTAAGCTGTTTGAGAGCCATACTAATCTCGTACAGGCTGACGTCCGGAATATCGTCGGTATAGTGCCGGGTTAGTCTAGCCCTCGGGTCTTTAGCTAGATTTTCAACGGGTGTTCGGGTTGTCGTGTAAAGTTGCCCATAAAACCTCTCGATTTCCCCCAGTACCTCAGGCCTGGATGAAACGATCCTGCCGTCGTCGGTCTTCAGCTTCATCAATTGGTTTTGGCCAACAGACAAATCTGTGGTAAAAACCTTAGAGCCCCTGTTACGCTCAATAGCCTCTTCAATACTTTTAGTATTAAATCGGCGTATATCGCGCTTCAGAGACTTTGATATCTGTCTGTTGAGCTGCCGATAGCGACAAGCATCACCAGAGGACTGCAAAACCATCTCGCGCCTAACCTCCATGAGCCTAAGGGTGGAGTCCGAGAGCTTCTTGGTTCTGGCACGGCGGGTCTTAAAGTACTTAGACCCAACCGCATGGACAGCTTCCACAAACCCGTCGTTGAAATCGTCCACGTCACTTCCTAGGCATTTGAAACGGTTTTGGAGTTCGAGCTGGAAGCTCTCGGGGTTTTGGAGCTGGGTGGGTACCGGGCGGAGCGTAGACTTCATCAGTCGAGACCTTTCAAGCTTGAACTGGATATTCAATGAGCCTCGTACCATACGGTGATCACTCCCGATTTTAACCGCACTGATCACGGAGACATCATTGAATATGTGCTTCTTCGTCGACATGATAAAGTCTATCTCGTTCCTCGTTACACCACCAGGGCTCATCCAGGTCCACTTCCTATGCTCACGTTTTCTGAAGAAGGAGTTCATCATATAGAGTCCCTCCTTCTCCATAAAACTGGCCAGTAGGTGACCCCGGTGATTCCTACGCCCCACTCCAAATTTCCCCACTCTCAGCTCTTCACCGTCTCGTTTGCCCAGCTTTGCGTTGAAGTCCCCCATAACAACCGTGAAGTGAGTTCTGGAGCTGTGCATGGCTCTGGAAACATCCTCATACACAGCCTCCACCTCATCGTCGGAGTGCCTCGAGGTCGGAGCATATACCTGTATGACCTTCAACGAATAACGTTGAGTCATTCTTAGTACAAGGCACGCTACCCTGCTCGACACACTCTCGATCTTTACCACGTTGTTTACGAGGGACTTGTGGACGATAAACCCGACACCTCCCTGGGACTGTTGGTCGCCCTCCCGGAAATAGAGCAGGTTCCCGGACTTCAGGGTTATCATGTCCTCGCCCTCTCTACGGACTTCTGATAACCCTATGATTCCCCATCGCAACCTGCTCAATTCTTCCTCCAGTTCCAGTAATCTTTCGTCGGTCCGCAGTGTTCGGCAGTTGTATGTTGCCAGGGCCAAAGGTCGTCGTTTTTGGTAGCCGGGTCTCTGCCGGTGATTCACTGAAGCACCCCCTGCCCCACCGTTACCATGGCCGCTACCGGAGCCAGGAATAGCAGGGCCGCCGGGGACTAGGGGTCTGGGCCGATATTGTGGATTCATTTTTTAATTTGGGGGGAAAATGCCATAGTCGGCACGCTTGGCAGGCGGGTTGGCGACCGCAGTAATACCTGGTAGTTCGCGGAGGACGCTGCTGCCCATCCCCCGGTTTATCCCTTAGTCGCCTCTTACGACACCCACGGGAAGAGATGGGGTGGTGCTATTCTCGACCGACACCACACGGCACCGGAAAAAAAAAAAAAAAAAAAAATTTGAATGTATATTATCATGAAAAATATTTTAAAATAAACATATAAACAGGTACACGTTTTATTTTTTTATTTAAAAATGAGGAGAAAACAATTTATGTCGCATAACATTTAGATTTTGGCAGTAACATCGATATATTTTTTGTCGATAAAACATTTTCCTACATCACTTTCGTATAGATGCCCCGAGATATCCCAGGTATGTTAATTAAGTACCTATTGTCTATTGTGCGCCACTCTGGCTAACTGTGAAATTAAACCGTTTTATTAAGACCTAAATGTATTCACATTCTTACTGTTACGCATTATGGCAGATCATTGCATCGAGTTTCGTTGTATATTTTTATAAGATACTATAGTACGATTAATGTAAGACATTTTCAACTTTAACTTCATACATTTAAAGCAATTTTCAGAATACTGCTACCCACGTGTAGCCATTTAGTAATAACTCTTTTATTTGTATGTCATTAAAGCTGAAAATTAAATGAAGGCAATTCATCTGTCAGTGGTAAACTCAAAATTATTCTACTGTACTTAGCTGTTGCCCGCGACTCCGACCGCGTAGAAAAATAAAATATAGCCTATATGTTACTCTGTGATAAATTGATAATATAGCATTCTAATGGTGATAGAGTTTTGGAAATCCATCAAGTACTTTTTGTTTTATTTGTTACCAACATAAAATAATACAAATCTTTTCTCTTTATTATTTTAGTGTAGGACAATGTCAAACAAATTGACCTAGTCCCAAACTAATTTTAGGCTTGTACTATGGGTGCTAGACAACGATAAACTTACGCATATAGAGAAATACTCGTACATAGAAAACATCCAAGACTCAGGAACAAATACTCGTGCTAATCACACCAATATCTGCCCTTACCGGGATTTGAACCCAGGATCCCTAGCTTCGAAGGCAAGGTCACTACCAACGAAACTAGCGTGTCGTCAAAATAAATTAAAATAGTACATAAGTAATATACACAGCCCACGGTTATTCCACGTTTAAAAGTAAGGGGGTTACGCCAAAGTTTTAATATGATTTATGTTTTATTTTATGTGTATGCTATAGACTTATTAGTTATTACGCGTAGAAAACGTATTTTAATATATTTATTGTATCCCTTAGACATTAATATTCGAAAAACCACACCAAAATCTGTACTTTGTTTACGTCACAAATTATAAGACCTTCACGAATCGTAACAGAAAACCAAAAAAGCCCGCATTGAGATTAGTTTACCCGTTTCATCCCAAAGGGCCTGTTGTTTGATCCCTAGTTAAACTAACTAATTGTTAAAATCATAACTAATGGTTAAATCTCAAGGAAATTTGTCAAATTTTCGATTGTTTTTTCGAATTTTAACAATTAGTTGAGTTAACTGCTGATCAACCCACGCCCTAAGCCCTAAGCGATGACTAGTAATCGGCACGGACGGAGCAAAACTTTAACATAACTTGTAAAGCTGACATAAACGAGAATTTACAACCAAGAAAAATAAGAAGGGAATAAGGGCTTGTACTGTTAGGCGATAGGCTTGCAACCCGTCACTAATACACTGGTAAACACCTCAGCCTACTTGTGCAAAATGTGGTTACAGAATTATCAACAAGTTTCTTTATAGTTGTTGGTATTTCTGTAGTTCTGCCTACCCCACTCTGGAAATAAAGGCAAAATAAGAACATTATTGACAGATTACTAGCATAGAGGCATTCCATCTTAGTCCTCAGGGTTGGCAACGCATTTGAGGTCTTGGGATTACAGTCTTGAGAATTCAAATGTCTATGGGTCTCAGATTCCACTTACCATCAGGTGGCCTGAATGCTCGTGTGCCTTCTCCTTAAAAAAAAAAAAAAAAAAAAAGGTTAGTGTCCAATTTAATTCTAAATCAGAGTCTCGGATTTGGTATAAGGAAATTAATATTTTCATGGCTCTAATGTAATTTTCATGGCTGTAATGTACTGTAATGTAAGTTTTGTTAAAGTTTTGCTCCATCCGTGCCGATCACTCGATGACAGACGGACAGACATTGTTATCATCAGCCTTCTCAGCTGAAAGATGTCAACCACTGGACATAGCCCTCCCCCTGGCTCTCAATGATAGTTTTCATTCATACGTGGTCAATATTACCCAATTTATCAATCTGGATTGAAAAGACTAGTTTAAGAACACACTTTTTCATGTAATTTCTTACTAATTCCCAAGTAATTCGACCCCGCCCGGCTCCGCGACAAAAACTAACAGCCCGTGGCGCTCGGACGGACGCATGCTTTTACTTTTATTGTGGCAAAAACCTGGGGCACGTGAGGGTCACTTCCTATTTTAAAATTGTGCAACCGTGTTTTTTTTTTAACGACATACATAAATAAATATCAGGGGATAATGTCACACAAATTGACCTTCTCACAAGCTAAATAAAGATAAAAAGCGGCCAAGTGCGAGTCGGACTCGCCCATGAAGGGTTCCGTAGCAGCAAGTAACATAATATAAAAGTTCGTTGTAGCTTTGATCAATGTTTTTATGACGTATTAAAAAAAAACTACTTACTAGATCTCGTTCAAACCAATTTTCGGTGGAAGTTTGCATGGTAATGTACATCATATATTATTTTTACATTTATCATTCCCTTATTTTAGAAGTTACGGGGGGGGGACACACATTTTTCCACTTTGGAAGCGTCTCTCGCGCAAACTATTCAGTTTAGAAAAAAATTATAATAGAAACCTCAATATCATTTTTGAATACCTATCCATAGATACCCCACACGTATGAGTTTGATGAAAAAAAAATTTTTGAGTTTCAGTTCTAAGTATGGGGAACCCCAAAATTTTATTGTTTTTTTTCTATTTTTGTATGAAAATCTTAATGCGGTTCACCGAATAGATCTACTTACCAAGTTTCCACAGTATAGCTCTTATAGTTACGGAATAAAGTGGCTGTGACATACGGACGGACAGACGGACAGACATGACGAATCTATAAGGGTTCCGTTTTTTGCCATTTGGCTACGGAACCCTAAAAAGACTTAACTTCATAGAAAACATCCAAGACTTAGGAACTAATGCTTGTCATTTATTAATATAATCATTAGTGGTGGTTTAGTGGTGGTAGGAGCCTGTGCAGGGTCCATCCGGATCGCTACCACAGTGTTCGCATTGTTGTGTTCCAGTGTGGGGATAAGACAACCGGTGAAATTATTAGCATTGAGGCATTCCATCGTAGTTGTTCAGGGTTGGCAACGCATTTGAGGATTATAGTCTTGAGAATTCATTTGTATATGGGTCTCAGATTACACTCACCATCAAGTGACCTGAGTGCTCGTGTGTCTTCTCCTTAACATAAAAAATCAAGTATTGCATGGAAAAAAGTACAAATGGCGGACCTAATGCCTATTGCGAAATAAAAAATAATCGTGCGTTTTAATTAATAATAATAATGGTGAAAACTTGCGCTTACAAAACAAATATCTGCCCTTACCGAGATTTAAACTCGGGACCCGATTAAAAGCCCTCAAAATAACGGTGACATCTACTTTCAGAGCTGATATCTCTTAAAAGACCCAACCAATTTTCATGAAATCTTGCTAAGAACCATCCTGATTAATGAAGCTTTATTTTTAAAAAACCTGCCGTCAAATTCGTCCATCCGTTTGAGAGCTACGATGCCACAAACAGACACTCAGATGGAGAAGTTAAAAAGCGTGAAATAAAAAAATAGATTAGAAATTTAGAAAACCCCCGACTATATAGTTTGTAAAAAAACCTTTAAAAAGTAAAAAAAACAATAAGTAAATAAAATAACAAAAAATACTCCAGCTACTTAGCGGTCCCCGACGTGTCAGTTTAGTTAGTGTCAGTGTTCAGTTAACTACCTACCTACTTATCAATCGATCAGCCCTTAGGGCCACAACTTATTATTTTTTACTTTTTAGAGGTTTGTTTACAGACTATTGAGTCGGGGTTTTTTATTTACCCAGTAGAAAAGAGCTTGGTTGGTAGTGACCATGCCTACGAATTAAATCATATCCCCGGTAAGGGAAAGGGTGGGCTGATGTGATGCATCATCCCACCAGCAATTTTTATACAAGATATTGTGTTTATTTTATGTAGTATTTTATTCTAAGTATGTTAATCGTTGTCTAGTACCGATCAATACTAAATCAATACAAAAGTAATTTTGTATGTATGTATGTTACTCTTTCACGGCTTAACCGCTAAACCGAGTTCGATGAAATTTAGTTTGGAGATAGCATGAGTCTTGGGGAAGGACACAGGATACTATAAATCAAGGAAAATCGGTCAGTTTCCGAGGGAATTCCTATAAACGACTGCGACTGGCCGAAGAAACGGATAAAAATTAGTTTTAAGTACATAATTTATTTAATCGTATGGGATTAGTTACAAAATAGGCATTACAATACAGAGTGATTTTTCATGTCAGAGATAGATTAATACTAAACAACACATAAACAACAATAGAGAAATGTAAAAGATATCTGATTTTAAATGTCAACGTTCAGAGACTGGTGGAGGGAATCGGCTCTGTGCGAGTGCGGCGAAGAGAACCAAACTATGGAAAACATCATACAGCGGTGCCCGCTGCACTCACACCCGGGACCCCCGGAGGATTTGCTGCACCTAACACCCAGTGCGGTAACGTGGCTGCAGTTTTACATAATAATATATCAACACACGAGGATTGGCATTTAACGGATTTACATTAATGGATTTAAATCCGCCATTTTGGATTTATTTTGATTTAAGTAGTAGGTACACAGTGACACTTGTGATGCTAATGTAAGACGAATCTAACAACAAGTTCTTTGATTTGTGTGTATGTATATGTAAACTTGTTTTACAAAAGAAAAGACCATAACATTTTATTTATATGTTTAAAGGCGAACTTATACCTTTAAGGGATCTCTTCCAGGCAACTGTTGAAAGATTGAGAAAAGGGAAAGGTTGTAATCAAGTAAGCAGGTGTACCAATTTATTTAGAACATTAAAAAAAGTACCAACAAAACCAATATGAAACAATAACATACATAACATCACGCCTTCATTCCCAGAGCTGAGTAGGAAAAATAACAGAAACACCAACCATTCTAAAAGGACTTGTTGATACTGTAACCACATTTTGCACAAACAGGCCAAGATGTTTACTAGTGTATTAGCGACAGGTTGCAAGCCCATCGCCTAACAGTACTACAAGCCCTTACTCCCTTGGTCGCCTCTTACGACATCCACGGGAAGACATGGAGTGGCACTATTCTAACCCGGCAACCACACAGGGTAAAACAAAAACATATGATAACATAATATGGCTATCCGTTGAGCCTCTATGAGGGAAACCCGGATAATATTAACAAAAAGGAGTTCAGAGCTAGTATGAATTTTACAAATGGCATCATGCATGCTAATAAAAGTGGGGTTATAGATTTAGTTTAACTTTTTGTTTATTTTAAATAATGCAATATATAAACAAGGGATTATCTAAGCGGTTAAATAGAGATTATGTAACAAAGTGTAAATATTATGCCAGCCATGTAGAGCCATCCATTAGGTTTGTGTTTGAATGAACCCAGCACAAGCGACGAGAGTTGGGCGATTTGTTTGTTATAAAAAAACAGTCGATTATTTTCATCTTATCAAGAGATATAACCTAGGTATAACTTTGGAACCCTAAAAAGCAATCGAGAAGCGGGTTCCCTGAAATTAATAAATAAGTTTCATACGGGCATATATTTTATCCAGACGTAGTTAACCATCGTACAAATCAGTGGGGCTAGTTAAGTTGCATTCGACAATCGTTAGCGATTATGTTTCGATTGAATAATGTATGGAATTGGCGTAAGCCACTGAGATAGTACCACGTGACTATCTCGGTGGCTTATGTCAATTCCATACATTTTTCAATCGAAACATAAGCGCTAACGATGGTCGAATGCAATTTGACTAGCCCCACATATGAGAAAGATATTTTTAATACATTTTTTTTAAATTTGTCTTAGGACTTAGGAGCAATATAAAGCGTGCAACTTTGTATTACAAAACGAATTTATTAACCTGTTATAATTGGATAACCTGTTAAGTCAATTTTTCAGAATTAGCTTATTTGCAGTTGCTTTATTATCTGTGTAGAGTGAAAACCTGCTGAATCCTTAAAACGGATTTAGCAAGTTAACGAATTATTGCCTGTATTGTATCCAAGTGCAAGGACGAAATGTGGAAAATGAGTACCTATCTCAGTCGAGTGAACACCGCGATTCATAAGTAATTTAATTTATAATAAGTATTAAATAATGATCATTACACATTGAAGCAAACTAATAGCGAACTGTAATTCATGACAAGGCATTTACATAGATCCTTTAATTTAATAGGCGTAATTTGTGATACATTGCTTGCTGAATTAGTTAGTAAAAAAACACAACTAATTTTGCTGTTACACAAGTTTTTACGTTAATTAGTGTGTAAATTAAATGTTGTTAAAATGTATACCCGAGTTCGTAGTGACCGGTCGTGTGCACCCCCAAGCAGAAGCTTAATAAACAGGGTAATTGTTTATGTTTTTTTTTGTAGTAAATTATCTCTTTTACCTTCTCGTGTGGACACAAAGTCACACTAGAAATGATGACATGGGTTGTAAAGCTGTAGGTATGCGATACACTGTATTGATATTCGAAAATTGAAATTAAATGTACAGCTTATCAGACAACAAGCCCTCTCCTACTGATATTCTAAATTTGAAATTTCATTTATTTACTTACTTAACAACATTCTCCTCTCCTCGCACCCCTGCATTAGAGGGTCCATGAATATCTTTAAGTTAGTGGAATCATTGAATTGGCAATATCTCTAATGTTTTTTTAGCTAGAGTAAAAACAAGACAACATGTGTTATTGATTAACAATAGCGAAGCAAATATTAACATTTGTGCACCTATTAAAAAATTACCCTGTATAATTCGATAATTTTCCAATAATGAGTCTTTGCAACCATAACTAGTCCAAGAATCAACAATTACCTATGAGCTTTCACAGAGGCGGAGACGAGCAAGAAAAACCAATCAGGGTTGTACAAATATGGACTTTAATTATAGCCAGAACACAGATTCAAGAAGAGTCACATAGATGTCGCTTTCGCTTAGCTGGTATTCAGGGGCGGCGGCTACTTTCTCTTCCGCGTTTACTAGGAAAACATAAAATGAAACGGTCACTCAGGGCGAGGGATGAGGGAGAGGGATGCAGAGAAAGGGATGGAAAATCGATTGCACTTTGTAATAGTATACACACACACGGGCACACGGCAGTACGCGGGCCGAGTTCGTAGTGACCGGTCGTCTGTACCCCAAGGGTAAATAACTTGATGATTTTCCATTGATGGTCGTGGACCTTAATTTGTAAGCAGCACGCCTAGGTTTCGGAACAGTCCCATAGATGGCGCTTACGAGTAGCGTGGTTTTCTGGGACGGTGGCTACGTCTTCTTCCGCGTTTACTAGGAACACATAAAATGAAACAGGCTACGGGATATGGTTGAGGGGTGAGGGAGAGGGATGGAATATTTATCGATCCTCACGGATACGATAGTACTCGTATACACACAGGAGAGCACGGCAGTTCGCAGGCCGAGTTCGTAGTGACCGGTCGTATGCACCCACGCGTACCTAACGGAATGAATTTCATTAGAACACATTTAAGATGAGTATTAATACGAAGGGAGCTATTTCAGGGATAATTAATTATGCGTTTTCACTGAATCGGAGACAAGCAAAAATAACCAATCAGGTTGTACGGTCGTGGACTTTAATTGTATTCTCTCTCTTACTCTTTGTTCGTTAAGTAAAAAAATAATTAGTAACTCAGGGTCCCTTTTTTTAAAGATGTCTTTTCCTGGACCTACCGTTTAAAAAAGTTATTTCTTGCGTTTATAAAGGCGGTTTTCTAAAACATTTATTTATTTTTTTATACTTTTTATTGGCAACAAATAATCATAAGCTCCACACCCACATCTTAGTTAAAAAAAAGCAAGCAATAGCGGGGGATAGTCATATTAAAAACAAGAGAAATGTGCTTTTTCTGTCGCTTAACTATATTAATTGAGATAGGTACCGCTGAGGAGTTCCGGTGCCCATCTCTGGTCTTTATTATCAGTTCCACTTTACCAAATTATATTTTAATAATACAAGTTATACTACAGACTTGTTACTGAAAATACTAAAATATACCTTTAATCATTTGAGGAGTTCCCTCTATTTCTTCAAGATACCATCATCAGATCCTGACGTGTTGATAATGGGACTAACTAGAAAGCATACCAATTCAAAAAAAAAGAAGAAAAACACGGTCCAGCTGGTTTGGGATTTGGAGTAATCGGGAACATACATTAAAAAAGATCCCGACGACAATTCGTCAAACCAAACCAAAGGAGGAGTTTCTCAATAGAAACTCTTCATTGTTTAAAGTCAGTTCTTTGTATATTTTATAATTCTTTAATTTTGCATGTAGGCTTTGTGTACAAAGACTAGGGAATTTCAAATATAGAATGTCGCACGGTATATACAGATGTATTACATGGAAGAAGGGTTATACATATATACTTAAGTTTTTACCTATAGGTACAGTCAAGGACTTAAATTGTCATGCCACTATGAAACCCTGTCATAACGACAGCGTCAAACTACATTAAAGAAATCTCACATTAATGATTAACGCTGTCATTATGACAGGGTTCCATAGTGGCATAACAATTAAAGTCAATATCACTATCCATGATTGGCTAAATCGAGTTTGTTACTCTATGCTCAGTTTTAACTTTTTTATGCTTCACACGCACACTTACGGGCGTTTGGCGGCGCGGTCTGCCCTGAATTCAAACATATGGTGTTGTATGAAAGCGTTTACGGAGAAGCGATATTTCACGCGTTTGCTTCAAATACAGCGTTCAAATAAAGCAGAGCCCGCGGATGGCAACGCCGGGTTACACGCGTCGATAACGGCGGTACCCGCAACTCTCTACGCCCCGCACCACCCACCGATTCTTCATAAACAACATCGTGCATTGCCATGTTTCCGCGTGTGATGACGTGGGTCGCTGCACGTGCCCACAGAACTATATCGAGATAGAAGGAAAGAGTGTATGTACCTCGCGTGTCGAAACGACGAGAAAAAATCGTCGTTGCTCGCCGCGATGTTCAGTCCGCTCTCAACCGCATTCCGTGTGTGACGTTCAAGTGTAAAAACAAAATGGCCCCTTTGCTCGATAATAAACTGTTCAAACACCACCAAAAAACTTGGAGCTTGATTTACAAGATATTTCCTTTCATCGGTAAGTAGGTACTCTTTACCCTAAAATATTTGTTATTATTTATAAAACAATTAATTTTGTTGCTCAGTATTAATTGTTTTATAAATAGTAGCAGGCGACATAACACGAGCACATACATACACTGCACACAGACACACACACACACTCAAGTCAAATAAAAACGTTGTACGCACAACGCCCCGCGTCCCCGTAAACAAGCCCTTAGCAGCACTGAAGGTCGCTTGCCGCTCGTCGCACGCGCAGCCCCGGCTTTTCGGCCGCATGATTAATGAAAGTGTAAACTAATTTGAAACCAAGTCCGTTGGTGGTAAATAGTGGTAATCGAGCCGCGGTCAGCCCGCGGTCAAGCGTGAGTCGGATCCTGGGTAGCTAATTAACATTTAGTAAATGTCGCATGTGAACTTTTTACCCAATACGACATACGCAATACTTATAAGACGTTTAAAAAAAACGACTAATGTGTGCAGGCGATTATTTTACTAACCAATTAAAGTTCAAAATTTTAATTGTCTGTTATTAGTCGTTACTTTGACAGCTGTCAAAATTCTATTTGACTGTTAATTGGTAGTGAACTCCGTACTCAATATCAGTTGCGATTGTCACCCATTATTGTAACATCTATGACGACGCGTTAGCCTAGTGACCCAGCCTTCGAAGCTAGCGGACCCGGGTTCGATTCCAGGTATGAGCAAATGTTTGTGTGCTGAGCGCGAGTATTTGTTTCAGAGTCAAAGAAGTTTTCTATGTATTTCTGATTATTTCGCTAAGTAACTATTTTATCGTTGTTTATTACCTATAATACAAGCCTTGAGCTAAGTTTGGGATTATCTCCTGAGTGAGTTTCTCTCAACTCCGTCCTCGTAGAATTCGTTTATTGCTATTCCCTTAGGAACCGTCCAATTTTCGGGTTAAATAGTACCCTATATCCTTCCCCGGGATCAAACTATCTCCGTATAAAATTTCATGTAAATCGGATCGGAAAGCGTAAAAAACGAACAGACAGACAGAGTTACTTCCACATTTATAATTATAATATTATAGTATAGTATACATAGACATAGATATTTTTTTTATGAGTAGTTTGGAGAGGACGAATAAACACACAGGCCAGCTGATAGTAAGTGTGATCTGTGACCCACTCTGACGCTTGCCATCTCAAAACTACAATCCCAAGACTGCAATATTAAAACTGCAAATGCGTTGCCAACTTTGGTTCCTCAGAATAAATAAGATTAATTTAGACTGAGAGAATATTAAATATTTTGACAGCCATACAGTATGAGTTTTTTCGAGATAGCGCTAATTAGTTTTTGGTAAAACTAATTTATTTCTGTGTGTCTTTTGGACCGTGTCCGACTAACTAGGAGTCGAAGTGTGTTAATCTATTATGAATTAAGAAATTAATGTTATTGTTATCGTGTTGGCGTTTGACCATTGCTTATCACTAGATTAAAATATATTTATTTCTCAATAAGACAAATAAAACAATAAAAACTAACGAAATAACTTACAAACTTACTTAAAAATATTCTAAGGAATGAATTAATTAATTTATATTAAGACCAAAATCAATGCTTCTAAGTGCAGATTTTAGGTATGATTAGGTATTCAGGTAGGACGTATTTACGATTGGTCATATTTCCGAGCGTTCGGAAATTAAAATGGATATATTTCTTTAGACCTCATATTGGAAATTTTGCCATGAGACATGATTAAATTTTAGACTTTTTATAGGTTGGACAGTTTTCTTTGTCAATGTATTTCAAATTGTAATTTTTCTAGTTTGACCTATGATTTCGACTCATCGGTTTTCCTTTTTACCCAAATCACAGTAAATCAAATTTAATTATAATCACAATCATCAGTAAGTTTAAAAATCGTTATTAAATTATATGAACTTTCATCACATCATTTATCTACTCGTAACAACCAGAAAAAGTAATGTACGTCATCCACCGTAATGACATTTTCTTCCATACTTACATCATGTCAAACTTAGTACCTACCTAACCTTTAACTTGCGCAGGCGGCCAAAACAACTTTAAACCCGTAAAATTACCATAAAATATTTTTAAAGACTGTTTACACCTCGTAAACTAACCCAAAACAGGCTAAAGTGGTCAATTAAAAAAAAACAGTGAGAGATGCTAAAAGTATTAACTTGAAATGTGTCACTGTGCCAATAAAGTACCAGGTTTATGATGCTGGAGTATTTGTCAAGTGGACTGCTTGAGGCAGAGTTTTTATATAAAATTCCACGGGATTGTTGGCGGTTTTGGCATGGGAACCAAACTATTGACGACACGTATATTAGACGACACGGTAGCCTAGTTGGCAGTGACTGTCCACGAAGCTAGCGGGTTCAAATCCCGATAATAGCAGAAGGGCGAATTTTGAATCTCACTGAAAAAAAATTACTAACTTAATCAATTTGTGCAGTGATTTAATCTACTAGCGAACCCACCTTTTGGATTTCATATGATAAAGGCTTTATGATTATGAAATCCAAAAGGAGGGCCGCTCGTAGATAAAATCACTGAATAAATAGATTTTCCAGTTAGTAAAAAATCGCAGCCCAGCTATTTGTGTGATGAGCGCGAGTTCCTGAGTCTTGGATGTTTTCTATGTATTTAAGTATTTATTTCTCTAGTAGAAGCCTATAGTTTAGTTTTTGACTAGGTCAATATGTGACGTTGTCCCCGACTATTTATGATCGTCACTGATCCGTACTAATAATACTGGGTGATTTTGGGGTCATGACCTGGAATGGCCAAAAGCGAATAAGATGGTCATACTGAACAACCTTTCCGATGGGACCAACCACGGAATCGCCAAAAAAAACAACTGTTCTATACATTAACTCTCAATTAATTCACCGTTAATGTATGGAAAAGGTTGTTCAGTATGACCATCTTATTCACTTTTGGCCATTCCGGGTCATGACCCCAAAATCACCCAGTATAAATGCGAGAGAAACTTGGTTTGTTTGCGTCGCTATCACAGCAGAACTACTGAACAGATTTAAACTAAGTATAATATGGAAATACTGAGCTTTAAAGCGCTAACTTTTGTTAGAGTCAAGTGTGTTAGCAAAAACTACAAATACTTACTAAAAATCTGAAAAAAAACTTAAGTGAAAGCACATATATAACGAATGTATAAAGAAAACTATCACGACTAAGTAGACATCATTGGTTCTTGAGGCACAGGCGATTAAAGTGTTTATACCTATTAAAATCTTCTAAGACGTCACCAAATGACTTTTAAATAGAAAATTAGTTATTACTTGTCTTGTTGATTTTTATTATGTTTGTAGTAAGTACTTAACGGCTTCGGAACCCTACACTGAGCATGGTCCGACATGCACTTGCCCGGTTTTTCGTTTTTACCTTGTTCTCGCTGCTGTCCTGATTCCAAACTAGGATATATCCTTCATTTGGGATTCAAAAGCAACACTCGCAGCAAAAACCAATTATTCTCTCCAATTGGAGATTGCTCAAATTGTTATTTATTTTTCGCAGTTTTTTTTTACTAAGTTCTACATACCTAAGTGTAGTTCGTGATAAACGAGCTCTACGTGGACGGAGTTGAGAGCAAAAGCTAGTTTGTATTATGTGCATAAGGGTTATTTCTCATAGTTTAAAACCTCAACCGATCTCTTTGAGGATTGGTACAGTTACAGTTAGGCCGGAGAGGTATGGACCGCACAGGGATCGTTTTTCCCGGAAACTCGGACAGTACAGTACTTATACCCGAACAAATAGTCATGAATAACTCTTCACGGACGAAGTTACGGGCAAGAGCTAGTAATATTTTAATTGTGTAGCTTCTACATCGCTAAATTATTTAATCTATCCCACATCAAATTTGATTCTTATTTTGATTGATAAGCATTAATAATTATTGGTACCTAATAGAAAACACGAGCAGTAGGTAGTGAGTGTTCCCAAAAAAACGTGGCACAAAAGTTTTAATTGCGGCTGGTAAAACAGCTAGCAAAATAAATGAGTTTCCGAAACCCACACAAGTCATAGGTACGGATAGTCTAACGTAAAATTTCCGAAGCGTTGGTAGCATAAAACCAATTCGATTGAAATTCTCCCCTAGCGTCCTAAGTCCGAGGTCGGCCCAATAGGGGCGCCCTTAGGCATGCTAGTGTAAAAACCCTTTACAGCGCTACTCCCATCAGGAGTCCGCCCTCTCTCCGGCGAAGTAGTCAAAGCCATCAGAGGCTAACTACGTAGGTCCCTAAAAAAAAAAGGTACGGATAGTATGACTTAAAATTATTGATGTTTCTAGAATAGATGAGGAATTATTACAAGAAATATTAAGTCTTAAAATAAATTGACATTAGTTGTATTATACGCCATCTAGCGCCGAGTAGCAGAACTACACTAGAACTTTTGATTAAAGCGCCACCTAGAGTTTAGTGTAGCGACTGCGTACTAAACCACCACACTTCAGTAAACAGCTACAAATTAAATTTACTAGATGGCGTTAATATTTATATTTAAGCTGTATGATATTCTCTGGTTCACTTTGAGTAGTTACTTCATAATAATAGGTAACGATTATGCTGGCAGATGGCGCGACAATATAGTTTGCTATCTAATTGCGACTATTAAAAGTATGCCGCATTTTAAGACGATAATGAACATCTTATTTACTACCTGCCCCCTATTTTACCATCCCGATAGTGACAGGTGACAGTTGACATTCCAATGTACGTGGCACAGTTTAATAGAAACCCAGTGTTGTATCAGCGTGTTAACTTTGCAATGTATACTGAATTGTCACCTGTCAAATGTCATCGTCACGATGGTGAAATAGAAAGCAACTTTAGTATCACATCGAGTCAAAACGAACATGCTTTGTCCCCCCCTATGGTAAAAAAGGTTTTAATAAAGATAATTTGGTTGGTAGTAACCGATCGTAGTAGGTATTTTTTAGAAGTAGCCCTAATTTACAAAACGTCAGTTTTTGAGTAAAATTTGAATCATTTTGTCAATTTTATTTCGCTTCGAACATGGGGCTAACTATCAATCAAACTTACATCAGAAATTCAGAAGACAAAAAAAGATAGAGGATGTTTGTTCAGTATGTACTTAGGCCCCACGGCCACTTTTACACGTCTAAAATCTACCAGCGCTTTTCAAGACCCAACCACTGTTAAAAAGAAACACCGGAAAAAAATCTAATTTTTACATGAGCCTGGAGTAAGAAACACTAAAAACTGCTGAAACGTAGTTGAATTTAAACGCTGCCTTACTAAACATGATAATTCCGAATAGGTATTTCCAAGGGAGTAATTTTCCGAGAAAAAAGTATTCTATATCCTTTCCAGGAACTCAAGCTGTCTTCTTACCAAATTTCATCGAAAACAGGTCAGCAGTTTAGCTGTGATAGCGTAATAAACCGACAGAGCTACTCTCGCATTTATAATATTAATTACTATGGAATATACAAAACTAGCAGCCCGATAAAGTAATCCAAGTATTAATTACCGTTGAGCTTACAATTTGATTTTAACTTACTTCCAATGCCTGACTGTACCAGATGTAATTATTTATCAATCAATAACGATCAAATTAGCTAATCATTTAGAGCGAGAGGATTTAGTGGTCGTGATGACCACCCGCCTAGAACAATCGATCGAATTAGGGAGGATCGATCGGCGATCTCTTTGAGATAGGCTAAGAGCTCCGGGTAGACGATGAGTCAGCGTCTGCAATTAGTCATTTGACGATTGTATTGTTATTTGTTTTAGATAAGAAATTGATTAGAGGTTATAAGATCAAGAATTGTGAGAATCTTTTTTTCTCAGTTGATCGTGGTTGTTTCATTTTTAAACTCATGTCTCACCTAGACATAGGATGACGGCCATTGCAAATAAATATTATTTGGGACAAAATTTTATTGCCGATTGGACTTTTGCAAAGGTTAAGAGTCCCAACACGGTGAGTCTACGGTAAGTATAGCGGAGATCCTGTCGCCACCTTCCGACTCCATCATCAGATCAGCTCTTTGATGCCATAATATTGTATTTTCATCGGGTTTACAGAACGTAGTCCAAATTTCAGCAAATTCCATTACGGGAACTTGTACAAAATTAACCTGCAAATTTTGAAGCGAACAACCTATCGTACACACGAATAGTCCAAGTTAAATAAAGGATTGTGACTTACAAAAGTTTGTAATATTTAATGAATAATATGCTATCTTTGATAATTAGTGACGAAACAGGGATTACATTGTATGGACCATAACGTTAGTGGTGAATTGTTAGAAACCGTAAAATTAAACATTTTAAGCGACACCGGGTTACAACTTCTTTCTTGCGCAGTACGTGATCTCTAACTAATCCTAAACGAATAAGAAGCACATGCTGGACTCGATTCTTTCACTGTAATAAGAATGAACCTTCCTCTTGAATCACGCTATCTATTAAAAAAACACCGCATCCAAATCCGTTGCGTACTTTTAAAGATCTAAGCATAGGGACAGACAGACGGCGGGAAGCGACTTTATTTTATACTATGTAGTGATTTTAGCTTGATTTCTTCAGCTCATTTGGGCAGTTAGAGTCAGGTTCGTACCACAAAGTTATCTTAATTCGGGGTAAGACGGTAAAAAGCCCACATGTTTTTCATGTCACGGGATTTTCTTTTATATATTTTGCCTTTACAGCTTGTACTCCCAAGACTGTCAGTTATATTGCCACGAATTGTTCGGGAGACACCTAGCTGCATATAAATTATGTTTATTAATATTTTCAAGTACCTGTTGCATGTGATATGTGACGGTTCGTGTATAACTTGGAGTTAGAACCATCATACTACTTAATCTTCTAAAATATAAAAATGAATCGCAAAATGTGTTGGTAAGCGTTATAACTCAACAAAACCTGGACCAATTTTACCAATTTTTTTTTAAATGTTCGTTGAAGTCCAAGGATGGTTTTTACGGCGAAAAATTTCGAATAATTTCCGGGAAAGTCAGAAATTTGCAGCGGGGTGAAGCCGCTGGCGGGCTGCTAGTAAATTATAATTAATTATTATGGCTTCATTGAAAACCAGCGTGACTAAACGTTTCCCGTTTTAGCGCATTAACTGAGATAAGACCATTTTGGGAGTCTTCTTTCTTCTTTTTAATTGATCGGTACCAATATTTTCTCGTCGACTTTTTTGTAACGTGTATGATCCCCGTTACAACCACCCAATAGGCGAGTTCCAGACAACCGTGAAAAAGACTCAAAAACATTATAATATTAGAACAAACTGTTCGTTCTTGACCGCAACCTCCGTTTTTAACGATCTGTCAAGTTGAAAGCACGTAAAATAAATGCAATGACCTATCAAATGTCAATTCTTAGTTTATTCTGCATTATACAAAAACACACTAAATAAAAACTGTAGCCAAAGAAGCTGATAAAATATAAGTAGGCGTGTTTAAGTAAGTACTTTGCGATGATGGCTGGTCTTCTCGCTAAGGCCCGGTACCCGTTGGTCCGCGGCATGCTCTCCTATGCTCTCATCTGGCCCACCTGCAGCGTGGTCCAGGAGTACATCGAGAACGGCACAAGCTTAGAAGACGCGGATTGGGAGCGCGCCGCGCGCTTCGGGATCTTCGGCACTTTCTTCATGGCCCCCGTATTCTATGGCTGGATGAAATACACAAGCCGCTTCTTTAAAAAGAAAACTCTCGCCACGGCCATGACCAGGGCGGCAATAGAACAGGTATCATATTCCCCACTGGCTATGGCGTATTTTTTCTTCGGGATGACTGCGTTAGAGTTCAAACCTCTTCAAGCCTGCATTGACGAGGTGAAGCAGAAGTTCTGGCCGACTTACAAATACGGCGTAATCTTTTGGCCGACGGCTCAGACGTTAAATTTTTATTTTATCTCGGAGAAGAACAGGATCATATTTGTAAGCGCAGCGAGCTTTGTGTGGACAGTATATTTGGCTCACATGAAAGCTCAAGAGCGCGAAATAAAAGGTGATGATCAAAACATACTAACGGGTTCAGAAATGCTGATGGGAGTAAGTTCGTCATCCGTGGAGGGTATGAAGACGGCGGCAGCTGTAGAGGGGGTGAAAACGGTTGCCACAAAGGAAGGGGAAAAGGCGGCGGCGGAGGTGTTAAAGACGGTAAAAGCAGAGGAAATAGAAACTGATTGGAGAGTGCAGGGAATGAAGACAGTTGCATCAGGGGAAGAAGAGAATGCAGTAGCAGAGGAATCTTTAAAAAGCACAATACAGGAAATGGAAGCAACAATACAGGAAAGAGCAGAGGATATTGCTGCGGTGCAGAAAGTAAATATAATGGCGATGGAGGGGGAACCAGTGACGAGAATAATGGAAGTAGAAGCAACGATAGGGGAAGGAGCAGATAATATAGAATCGGCAGAGGGAGTGAAGACAGTAGTGACTGAGGGAGTTAATATGGTAGCAGCTGATGCGGTACAGACAGCAGCGATAGAGAGCATTAAGGCGGCGGCGGAAGAGAGAGTAATGATGGAAGCGCAGGAAGTTTCGAAAGAGGAGATTATAGGGGAGGAAATGGAGTCGACGGCGACAGAGGGAGTATAGACGAAAAACGCAGTTTGAAGAAACCTGCGATATTTACGACTAGAACACTATTTACGACTGTGCATGCGTCTGTAATAACTTTGAAACATTGAACACTAATTGGTGAATACGCGTATCTTACCAAACTCACGTAGTACTAGACACTTATTTTTAAAGCCCTATGAAAATGAAATCTAGATGTGACAAATGTTTTATAATGGAACATATTTTTTAAATAAAATTTTGTTTAATGTTCTAATTTCATTTTTTTTATGTTAAGGAGAAGACACACGAGCATTCAGGCCACCTGATGGTAAGTGGAATCTGAGACCCATAGACATTTGAATTCTCAAGACTATAATCCTAAGACCTCAAATGCGTTGGCAACCCTGAGGACTAAGGTGGAATGCCTCTATGCTAGTAATTTCACCGGTTGTCTTATCCCCACACCGGAACACAACAATGCGAACACTGTTGCTTGGCGGGTGGTTAATGGATAAGATGGGGTTAACGATCCGGAGGAACCCTGCACAGGGTCCTACCACCACTAAAATGAAGTGTTTTCAATGTTTCAGCTCAAGCTTCGCTAGTAAGTATATTATACCTATGGTTATCATCTTTTCTCAATACTGCTCGGCATTATGGACATTTTTGGTCTGGTTTCGGGTCAGATAAGATAATAATTATCAGTTTTATGACAGGCTGGTTTCATATAAAAAAACATATTCCTGACCTATTTCATACTAATTATTTCGTAAGTAAATAATTATTAAAAAAACCCGGCTAGAGCATGTCGGACCATGCTCAGTGTAGGGTTACGAAGCCGTTAAGTACTACAAACATAAAAATCAACAAGTAATAAATAAAAAAAATAAAAAACAGCTGTTTATTTTCTTCAAAGACAAGTTTTGGTTAGGTATCTTAACATCCAATCTTAATTAACAAAGATTATATATGTTAGGGTTACATAATTATTATTGCAATTTGTAACATACTATTGCATTTTGTATTATTCTATAATTATCACAAATGTTACCAGTAAATTTTCTATTTAAAGTGAATTGGTGCCGTCTTAGATGATTTTAGTAGGTATATACAGTTTAATCGCCTGTATCTCGATAACTAATGATGTCTACTTAGTCGTGATAGTTTTCCTTTAAAAACATCTATAAAAAAAAATACATCTCCAGGTGTAGGGGAGGCACCCTAAAAATATGTTTTTTTACATTGTATTTTACCACTTTGTTGGCGTGACTAACATGCATATTTATGCAAAATTACAGCTATCTAGTACTAAGTCTCTGCGCTAGGCTGCGGACGGACGGACGGACATGGCGAAACTATAAGGGTTACTAGTTTGACATCGAACCCTAAAAATACCTCGTAGTAGTTAAAAAAAGCACTATGTCTGCCTCGGCAGAAATGCAATTAATGCACTCGTACACTGGACTCTTTCATAAATCGTGCACTTTATGCTCTCTTATACTATTTCTTGTTACTAGTCTCATTGCTAGTGTTTTGAACGCCAACTCTGTTAAGAATAAACGCCTCAAGAATTTAAAACAGGGCCTCTATTCCCTAGGTAAAACCATATTACCTTTGACGAGTCATCAACGTTGTCGGCCGCCATTACTGATAAGAGAGATCGTAATCATTCACTCAATAATCATAGAATAAGAACTAAAGGCATATGTAGAAGGAGCTTAAAAACAAAATCTATGCCTGTCTCGAAAATTTATATGCTTTTAGTCAATAAGGAAAGAATTTAGAGCCCAGTTCAACTTGTGTAAACTGGTCACCAACACCATGGACCACTGGTCATCATGGTTGTAAATTATAATATGTGCAACAGTGTGCAACCGCAACCGTGTACGACCATGATTTTAGCTTATAGAAATGTCTTTTGGCAAACTGAATCCCAACTGTGCGTTTCAGTTATCTGTGTTTTACCTTTTATTGTATCGCTTCTTCTATGCCTTTAGTTCTTATTCTATGGTTTTTAGCTCAACTGCCATTCTGACAAGTAAATAAGAGAGATCATTACGTTTACAATACGATAACATGTCAAAGGCGATATGGTTTTACCTAGTGGAATAGAGGCTTAATCTGTTATTTTAACAAAGTATGCTTATTATAAAACAAATGTTTTAAAAACAAAAAACCGCCTTCAAAAACGCAAAAAATAACTTCTTTTAAAATAGTAGGTGGGCGTTTTCCAATCAAAGTACATCGTTAAAGACAAAATTAAGAAAATGTAACTTTTTCCATTTCGTCACCAAAATTAACGTATGTAAATGTATGGCTAACTTTCGTGACGAAATTGAAACAGTTGAATTTTCTTAACTTTGTACCTAATAGGTCAACTTCAGTTGGACTAACCTATGACGTAAGTACCTACAATTTTAAGAGAAGTATTTTTTTCGTTTTTGAAAGCGGTTTTTTTGTTTTATAAAATATTTACTGACAGACGGACAAACAGACAGCGGAGTCTTAGTAATAGGGTCCCGTTTTTACCCTTTGCGTACGGAACCCTAAAAAGAATACACGGGAGTTAAGCTATTGATAATTTAATGAACGTTGTTATTAATATGATTTTATTAAAATTACAAATGGCCGCGCACCGTCGAGTGTGGCTAATGGTCTGGACATAAATTACTTCAAACATTCCCCGTTTTTTCCTAGACCACAAAAAGTATAAGAATTAATAACGAAAAATGTTGGAATATTTTTATTGTGGTCGTTCGTCATGTTATGTCAACGCGGGGTTAATGCGGAGGTTTATAGTCCGCGGCGGTTTAGGGTTCAGAGGAATTTAGAAAATGAAAAAGTATTCGCAACTTAACACCGCCTTGATAATTGTAACGACAGGCTAAAAAGTGTGGTAAAACGTACTAAAGTGTATACAAATTTATAACCTCGACTGTACTTGTCTATTTATCACGGTACATGGGATGATCTCTCACAAATTGACCTAGTCCCAAACTAAGCTCTAGGCTTGTACTATGGGTACTAGACAACGATAAACATACTTATATAGAGAAATACATAGAAAACATCCAAGACTTAGGACAAATAGCTCTAAGTAGATTGAATTGAAGTATTCAGGCTAAGCTAAGTAAGGTTATAGTAGACTTCAATATGGACGGCGTCGCGGGCATTACTAGTGTAGAAATAAGCAA
This sequence comes from Acleris holmiana, assembly GCA_949316455.1. Classification (NCBI taxonomy): domain Eukaryota; kingdom Metazoa; phylum Arthropoda; class Insecta; order Lepidoptera; family Tortricidae; genus Acleris; species Acleris holmiana. The sequence continues at coordinate 11,424,024 of OX438784.1, forward strand.
CAATCGCCATAGTTTCTTAATGTTTTTTTCTACTACGTATTTAATGTTTGATTTTAATTGTATAATTATTAGCCAAATGTGTAAATAATGCCGTCTAGGTAACGCGTAATTGATTTTCGTTACTTAACTACAGTAAATCTATTTTGGGGTGCGCATTTTCTCCCATAACTTGTTAAGTCCTATTATCGGAAGTCCGAAAAATATTTCTTATACCATTTTACATCATCATGATCACTCTTCATAATCAATATTAATCATACACCTGTTTATTTTTAGGATTTTAAAAATATTTAGCTGGTAAATAATGTTAGGTTAGCTTTGTTTTATAAACGTCCTAAAATCAGAACGGTTTCAGTAAAATTCTCTTTAGGAGTTGCGATGATTATGAATAACAAATTATGAACATAAAAAGTATGAGAAAAAAATGAAAGTGATTGTTGTGAATTCAAATCGGTAGTAAAACAAAAATTAGGAATAAGAATTTTATGTGAGTCAGTATGGACCCCAATTCTGGAGCTAGCTCGTTTCACAGCTTGCTGATTATGATTAACCGCCCTTTACCAGGGACACGATTTTGTCCCCCCTTTCTTCCCTCATTTTCAAAAACTGATGGAAGCTATTATTTTCTATCCTTCACGAAAATTTAATTAATATTAAGGCCGAGTTGTTTGATCAGTAGTTAACTGAACTAACGCGTTAAACTTCGAGATTAAAACCGAAAATTTGACACATTTCCTTGAGAACTGGAGAAACAAAAAGCAATAAGAGTAATTTATGTCAAATTCAAATTTGTGGAAAAACAAGAAATAAATAGTTTTTCCAAAAAAAACACTCAAAACTCCCTGGCAAAGGACCGGTTAAAAAGATTTTCATAAAATGTGCCTAAAACTACTTCCGGAATACAACCTTTTAAATAAGGTAATCCGCATTAAAATGGCCGACGTACAGGCGCAGACAAACACTCACACATACACAGATAAAGGTTTCAAACACTTGAAACTCCTCTTTTTGTATCAGAAGTAAAAAACAAATTACACCGAATCGTTTCTAGTAAAAAGTGACCTTCATAACTTTAGAATTTTGTCAATGAATAGAGGCATTATAATTTTCCTTGACAAATCGGTTAGCGGCGAACCTGTGGGTTCCCATGGCGTCCATGAACCTGGCACGTCCACAGGTTACCGAGTCAATACCGCTAATTCTTTTTTTGTTGCTTGCTGTCAGGGTCTATTGGAAATGATTTCAGCCTTACAATTAGTAACATAGCCTTAATTTTAATTTGTGGTCCTATTCACCCCGTTTTACGGTATCTATTTACTTAATAACAAAAGTTAAATCGAGTATTTTTAGTAAATTATTAGCTTCTGCGCTCGACTTCGTCCACGTGGATTTTGATTATCGATATTCAATCAGGAACTTTAAAAAAATCCTGGTTAAAAAGTAGACTATGTGTTAATCCAGGGTTTAAGCTATCTCCATTCCAAATTTCATCTTCAAACGGCTTCGGAACTCTACACTGAGCATGGTAAGACATGCTCTTGCCCGGTTTTATTGTCACGCCGCTTGTTACACAAAGTCGTGGCGACGTCAGGTGTTCGCGGCACTTAAATCCGTTGCCGTAACTAACCAGCTGTCACAGTCAAAAGGTGTCTTCACTAACAACCTTTTATAATGAAACATAAACCCCCGCAAAATGACCAAATCAATCAAAAATCCAATAATCCTCCCATATCCAATATCCTAAAGCGTACACATAAATGCATACATTTTTAGCTCCCGAGTTGATTGGCGGCTATAAATACTTGACGCAAACAGACAATGTCGCGATATATAACGCGCCGTCACGCGATATTTATGGCGCCGTGTGACAATCGATATGGCCTGGGAACTATAGAGTTATGGGATATAGTGTTATATTTAAATGGAGCTTGAAATGAATATGAAAAAAGGTTTCTTGGGCTGCTCGACTCAGGGCCTAAATTCAATTCCTCTTGTTCATAAAAAAAGAGCTTAAATATTCTTTGACCTTATCTTTCATTGCGACATTTAAATTTGATAGAAAGTGACAATGCATGATAAATTTTACGAGTAAATATGTTTAAAATACTTAACATACATTACTTCTTTAGTCATTCCTATATTCATGAGGATTGCGGTTATAAGTAACTGCACACTTTAGTCTTTTGTCACTTTAACGTGGTGTTTGAACTGCTACCCTAACCAGTTAAAAGGCGTTAAAACGACATGGTACAGAAGTCAGCATGCTTCTTATAAAGCCGATTGTATCTACCTTACTTGGCCATTTTAGATAACTGTTAAACCAGCCCTTTTTAACTTTGCGCCAAAATACCTTGACAAATAAAATAACGTTTCATCATTATCAGCAATTACGAGTATGCTAGTCTATGGCTGGTCATAGGCCTTTCTTATTGTTTGCTACCGGAGCATGATCCGCGGGCATTACCATCCAGCACGGCTAGCACATGAGTTATGTCGCCCGCGAGATAGACTACCTGGGGGGTGATTTTCTCAACACAGCGCTGCGTCGATCTCAAAGGTGAAGTTTTATCTGGCAAGTTAAAGAAGTCCCGTCGGAGCGTGCCTTCTCAATTAGGCAGCAGGCAGGTGAGTCGAGTTCAGTTTCGAGTGAAATGTGTTTTATACGCTCCAACGGGACTTCTTAAACTTGCCAGATAAAACTTCACCTTAAGATCGACGCAGCGCTGTGTTGGGAGGATCACCCCGCTGTTTTTTTTTTGACCGTTCTAATAAGACAATGACGGGTCTATCTCGCGTGCCGTCATGTGCTAGCCGTTCAGCTCTTGCCATGGCCATGTTGCGAAGATCTTCGCTCCACCTCCTAGGAGGGCCTACAGCGTTTGCCCAACCGCGGTCTCCATTCAAGAACACGATAACTCCAACGATTATTCAGCGGCTTATACCCTCTTAAAGCCCAAGGTCCTCCATAGTACTTACTAACTTTGTCATTCAGACCCAGCTCCTTCGACAGTTGTGTAGTCATAGCGTACCACGGTCCTACCAGTAGGACTTACTAGAAATCCTACTGATAACAACGTGGTACGCTATGATTAACAGGCACAATAACTTAAAAAAAAGTTTTCTAAATACCTTTTAAAACTTGTGGTTGCCGGGTTAGAATAGTGCCACTCCATGTCTTCCCGTGGATGTCGTAAGAGGCGACTCAGGGAATAAGGGCTTGTAGTATTGTTAGGCGATGGGCTTGCAACCTGTCACTAATACACTAGTAAACTTCTTGTCCTGATTGTGCAAAATGTGGTTACAGAATTATCAACAAGTCTTTTTAGAGTTGTTGGTATTTCTGTAGCTCTGCCTACCCCACTCTGGGAATGAAGGCGTGATGTTATGTATGTATGTATGGGTCTGAACGAGTATAAAACAATAGTATGTACTACTGGTAGGACTACCTACGGGCCGTAGTGACTACATGCTGAATTTTACGTTGGGCCTTAGCTTACGGCCGTTCATTGCTGGCTTAATTGCTGGGTCAGTATTTGTCGGATCACCGAAAAGTTTAAATAGTGCGGGGTCCGTCCGGATCGCTACCACCATCTTATCCATTAACCACCCGCCAAGCAACAGTGTTCGCAATCGTGTTCCGGTGTGGGGATAAGACAACCGGTGAAATTACTAGCATAGAGGCGTTCCATCTTAGTCCTCAGGGTTGACAACGCACTTGAAATCTTAGGATTGCAGTCTTGAGATTATAGTCATGAGAATTCAAATGTCTATAGGTCTTAAGATCCACTAACCATTAGGTGGCCTGAATGTGCCTTCCTATTGCCATAAAAAAGTATGTTGTTATGCGTTTTATTCAATAAGGTATTTACACACATACAAACATAAACTAATTCTCATAAACTTGAATTCTCAAGACTATAATCCTAAGACCTCACTTAGGATTATAGTCTTGAGAATTCAAATGTCTATGGGTCTTAGATTCCACTTACCATCAGGTGGCCTGAGTGCTTGTGTGCCTTAACCTTAACATTAAAAAAAAATGTTTACTAAATCTTTTCACTTTTCCAATATATACCTAAGCATGATATTTTTACAAGCTTTTTGTCAAATCTTACAAGGATGATTTGAACCACTTCCCGGGGACCGATAGAGCTGAAATTTGGTATACCTACGTAACTTCGATGACAATACAATAATATGGAACATCGAGCTGGTTTAATGATGGAGTCAGATGGTTGTCACAGGCAGACCCACCGTGACTCATCATGTGGTAATGAGGAGCAGTATGACTTTGCAAAAAAAAATCGGCAGCAAAATCTTGTGAAAAACTTTTGTTTTATATAATGCTAGGTTAATTATTATCCTTGTCATAAGCAATATTGACAAAAAAAACAGAGCGTTGAGTAGTTGTCAGGGGGTGATTCTGTTAACACAGCGCTGTGGCTTAATTAATAAACATCTTTTAATAAACATCTTTATATTTTAAACCTTTTTAATATAATGTAGAAGGCTAACGAGCAGGCAAGCCACTTAATGGTAACTGGGATCTGAGACCCATATCTTAATACTATTATCTCGATTGCGATCCTATTATTTGTCAACTTTGAAGACCAAGATAAAATGTCTCTATTCTAGTTATATTACCGGTGGTGGTGTTATCCCCACACTGGAATATAAAAATTAGTAGTAATATATATATATTTAAGTAAGTTTATCGTTGTCTAGTACAAGCCTAGAGCTTAATTTGGAACACATAGGTCAATTTGTGTAAGATTGTCCCCTGATATTTATTTATTTATTACTACTAATTTTTATATTCCAGTGTGGGGATACCACCACCGGTAATATATAATAAAACATTCAAGATTCAGGAACAAAATAATATTCGCGCTCATCACGCAAATATCTGTCCTTACCGGGATTTGAACCCAGGACCGCTAGCTTCGGAGGCAGGGTCACTCCCAACTAGGCCAACGTGTTGTAGTGCTTGGTGATTTTTAAGACTGCGGAAAAACAAAAGGAACCTAATGAGTTTAACAGTCCACATGTCGTGATCAAGAATCGGACCACAAAAACTGTAAACTTATAATCATAACAGGATAGCGACACTCGTTAACTACCGCGTTCCGTCTCAATTAAGGCTCGCAGTCGTTTGTGAAAAACAATCCGATTAATAAGAGCGATAGCGATATCGCTACCGGGAACGTTTGGCTCAAACACGCCGCGACGGTCCTTTTCACTTAACGATCTCCGTGGCTACCAAAAAAATTAGTAAAAAAGTTATACCTGACCCTTAGGAGATCTTTGGAGCTGCTATTACCGCTTTTATTCTTTTTTGTATTTTGTTTAGTTGTATTGGTCTAAGGATTTTTGTGGGTTTGAGTTTGATGAGATTATGTTTTATTTAAAAATTTATAAGCATATCTGAAGGGTTGAAAATAAATAAACAAATATTATTTGCTTGCATAACATAATGACACCCCTTACTTTTATTGATCATACTTTTTATGTAGTTTTTATAAGTATTGAATTAAGTTATTTATTTGTTTTGATGTTAGAAAATACTCATTTAAATCTATTATATAACAAAAATTACCATTGTGCCGTACTCGCTCTGCTCGCTAGTCTGATGTCAAACGAACACAGGTGGTTTCAACAGCTCTATACACATCCACCAACAAAAAACTACTTCACGCTACTCGAGCTTCACGCGAATCGTAAGTTTTGTCAAAAGATAACACTGACCAAAATCACAAGACATAAAGTGACTTTTTTCAATGTCGAACAAAAGGGTCTTTCTTCACCTGCTGTGCGACATTATTTATTGTTTTTTTGGAACAGCTATCGTAGGTTCGCATCGCTTGATTTTTTGACCTTTTATAATTAGTGTGAAATATGGTTTTTGGCGGCGATGGCGTAGATAATGATGGGATCGTTTTATGACGTCTTTAAGAAACGACAGCGATAGGATAAAAAAGTATAATTTTGCCGTATCTTGGGACAAATCAGGTGACTCAAAGGATAGCAAAGGTCAACAAGTTGGCAAGTTGGCTTGAACGATTTTGAAGAGTTAGGCGTCGTTAGATTTGCCTTGGTTGTGGGAGTGATATAAACTATAATATTTTCAGGAAAGTAATAAGGATGAGAAAAATAAAGATATAAAAAAAAAAATACGCCGTGTAGGTAATTACTATGACCCATTCTTTTGTATACGTAGTGACCTTTCAAATCCCGGTAATGGCAGATATTTGTGTGATGAGCGCGAGCATTTGTTCATAATTCTTGGATATGTACTATGTATTTAAGTATATATTTCTCTATATAAGTATTATTATCGTTGCCTTTACTCAAGCCCAGAGCTTAGTCGAGGATTTAGCCTAAAATAGAGAACAAGCATGATAATCGGAATTGAGTTTCATCGATACGATTTAGGAGAAAATATATAAAAATAAACATATAAAACGCAATACAATTTAGTTTTGACCCGTTTTGTAAGATTTTACATAGAATCAAAACTTGTTAAAATTTTAAAACATATTTTAATGTTTAGATTGTTTTTTTCGGCATCATTTTATTTACGTAATATTTTAATTCAATGGCATTGGGTTAATCATAGTTATTTACAAAATTAATTAAATTTCTTTATAAGGTCCTTATATTTTAAACATTGAACAACAGCTGTGACGTCATTCCCGTCGTTGATTTTGTATACATCGTTTATGCAGTGGGTCTGAACTATGACATTTTAAAGTTTCATATCTTATTAAAAAAAAATAGTTGGCAATAATTTCGCGTAAACAGTTATTTCTCTCTTTCATAGCACTTTCTAGAGAAGAAAATAACGTACCAGTTCCCTATTAAGTTTAATTTGGGTTTAGGACCATTTGTGTGAGATTATCGCGTGGATTTTTTATTATTACCTTTTTTTTTTTTATTCGAAAATGTCGTAAGCTTTTTTTTTGCAAAGAGGTTAACGAATACATAGATAACTTTATAAAACCGGAAAGTGAAATGTTTATACACAGAGCTTTTACCGCAAATTAAACCAAAATAACATTGAATACCTATTGTTAATTACATTTTTATTGTAGCATATTTCAGCTTCAAGGGCTGGTAAACTTTAGTGTAAATGAAATTCCACGGCTTTGTCATAACTTACTTAGATAAAGAACCCTCTAAAAGGAACGCGTCAGAGCGTGACCCTCAAATTCACTGACTTTTGTTAATTATCTCATTATGTAGGTTTACGGCTTAATACAGTTAATTAATTATGTGTTTGTCATGAAAAGCGTTAAGGGATAAGCATGCCTTATAGTCCTGGTGCATTATACAAGTCGTGTTCTAGTTATCAGCATAAAAAAACCGGGCAAAGAGCATGTCGGACCATGCTCAGTGTAGGGTTCCGAAGCCATTAGGTGCTACAAACATAAAAATCAACAAGTACTAACTAGTTTTCTATTTAACGTCAATTGGTGCCGTCTTAGAGGATTTTAGTAGGTAGGTATAAACAGTTTAATCACCTGTAACTCAAGAACTGGACAAAGCGTGCAGGACAATGTTACATATGTAAACTCTTTATTGCACAAAAAAACAATTATAACCAATATCGTACATAAATGGTGAACTTATATCCCTTTAAGGAAACAGTACGAGGATAGGCACGATTACAATGCCGTGTGAACCCAGCGTTACGTTCAAAAATGCATAGGCGAAGTTGTGGAAGTTCGCTGATAACTGGCCATCAAGAATTGAAATGCGAATACACGAAACGCATCTGAAATCCCATTAAATGCCCCTTAAACCCCACTCACCATTAATAAAATTGTGTAACATAATAACAATAAACGCAAACATTTGAACTTCAGCTCAAGGTCATTGCTAGAGTATAGCACGAACGAATCAAAAACGCATTACAGCGGCGCCACTGTCAGCGCAAAAGTGTCACAGATGTGTAGAAAATTAGTTCCAATTTGAACCACTGCGTGTTTTTCGTTAGCAGTATTACGTATAACACTTCCGATTCGCAATTACGCGAGCTAGCTTAATAAAGAAAGCGCCATTTGAAGAGTAATAAATTATAATGGGTTTCATTGCAATCAAGCTTAACGACCTGCTTTTTTTTTAATTCGAGTGTAAAGCGCAATCAGGGGAGATTCGTAATTCACGTGTAGATAATAAAGAAATGATTGCTATTGTTTTACGACTCTGTAAAGTGGAAGCTTTTATGATAATTAAATAAATATATTTCTCGATCTAAGCTGGGGGATACCGTAAAACGGGGTGAATAGGGACACAACCTAAAATAAGGCATAACTTTGTCACAAATAAGAACAGGTATTAAATAAGAAATTATTTAATAATGTTTCGTTCTGTTGGATATTATGCTTCACTTTAGGTTGTGTCCCTATTCACCCCTTAGTCCTTATTCACCCCGCGGGTTGAATAAGGACTAAGGGGTTGATGTGATGTGTTGAATTGATGTTCCCGAGAGTCTGCCACCGCCAAAAGACGTCTACCTGTGTACTAAGTACCTAGACGTCTTTTGGCTGAAAAACTGGGATTCTAATATTTCGGGAACGTGTGATTGAAACTCGTGCAGGGTCCCAGCGTGCTTTTTGCAGCCGTTTAGTTCGCAAATTGCCACTAGCTATTAAGCTCAGAGTTGACAACCAAAATTATAATAAATTAATTTCAAAAGCACCGAGACGCAATTTCATCTTTTTTAGGGTTCCGTAGTCAAACTAGGAACCCTTATAGTTTCGCCATGTCCGTCCGTGGGTTTGTGAAAACAGTTTTTTGATTACATACATACATACATAATATCACGCCGTCATTCCCAGAGCGGGGTAGGCAGAGCTACAGAAATACCAACAACTCTAAAGACTTACCGATATTTCTGTAACCACATTTTGCACTAACAGGCTAAGAGGTTTACTAGTGAATTAGTGACAGGTTGCAAGCCCATCGCCTAACAGTACTACAGGCCCTTATTCCCTTAATCGCCTCTTACGACATCCACGGGAAGACATGGAGTGGCACTATTCTAACCCGGCAACCCACGGGGGCCCGGCAACCACACGGTTTTTTGATTAATTAATCCGTTTATGACATATTAAGCTTTAAGGCGCTAATTTTTGTTAGACTCATGTGTCCCCCCTACAGCCAAACCTACAAATACTTACTAAAAATCAGAAAAAAAAACTTAAATGAAAGAGCATACAACGAATTTTAAAGGAAAACTATGACGACTAAGTAGGCATCATTGGTTCTTGAGATACAGGTGATTAAAGTGTTTATTACCTACTAAAATCATCCAAGACGGCACCAAATGACTTTAAATCGAAAATTAGTTATTATTTGTTGATTTTTATGTTTGTAGTACTTAACGCCTTCGGAACCCTACACTGAGCGTGGTCCGACATGCTCTTGCCCGGTTTTTTAATAAATGTAAACACTAACTTGGGCTTCTATTGTACTCGATAAAGCCATATTGCCTTAGGCGTGTTATCGTATTATCAACGTCACGATAGCTCTAATTTACGTGACAGTAATGGCGGCCAAGTTAAAACAATACGATACCATGTCAAAGGCAATAAAATGGATAGTCAGTAGAGTAGCCGTCTGAGTAGACATGCCGATTTTTTACCTACTTGTCCTAAAATTTGGAGACATTTTACTAATTATCTTTGATTTTTACAAGCTTTTTTTAGATTCACCCATGTTTCACCTGACCCGGTGTCTGTAATGAAATCTTGCAAGTTAAATTTGACCAATTTCCCGTGACAATGCAATGTTATGATGACGTGGAGCTGATCTGAAGATGGAGACGGAAGGTGGAAACATTATCTCCGCTATTTTTAACGTACACTCGCGGTCAAATAATACGGGTCAGAGTGCGTTTTTCATACAAACGAGGCTATTTCGAAGCCTTGGTTCCTGGCCAGGGGTTGTTTTAAGTCAGGTGTAATGGTGGATACTCCGAGGTTCAATAGAGGAGGTCACAAGTTCTTAAGATAACTAACTGATCGCACAATCAGTTAACACCACAGCGAGAGAGTTTGGATCAGCATTTGGATTTCCTTACATTTTATTGCCATTTTAGATGTTTTTCTGAACATGCACAATTCCGGCGTTAGCCGAAGATTCAACCAGCTGGGTTTCCGAGGCACTCTGGAAGTCCTGTATCGATGCTCGGGGTATCCATCATCAGATGTCACTAAAAGCATCCCCTGGCGAGGAACCAAGGCTTCGAAATAGTCTCTTTAGTATGAAAAACGCACTCTGACCCGTATTATTTGACCGCGAGTGTAGATCCATCGAGTTAGGACTCAGTAAATGTCTTTGCAAACAAAAAGTAGAATCGGCAGCAAAAGTATGCCTCAAAAATTTAATATTTAACATGTTTTTTTTAGTTTTAACTTAAATTAATGTTTTGAACAAACGACTAGGTTAGCAAGAAAATAGGAGTTATACCCTAATCTTCTCAAAATATAGAATAGAAAGTTTTCCAGTCATCTTCGCTTCAAATTGAAATCGAAAGGGCCATTGAACTCTGAAAGCAGAATAAAAATGTCTTTCATTATTAAAAGTAAAAATAATTTAACATTAAAGTGGTGACTCTCCTTAAGATCGTCAGGTTGATAGCTACCTTTAACTGCAGATCCCGAGTTTGTTTTTCGATGCTAAAGTGAATCTCTTAATTTGAGGCTTGATTTGACATTTTAATCCCGAGATCTCGAAATTCCTGTCATTATAAGTAATAAAACTGACCGTAATAATAACATTTGGATAAAAAAAAAGTAGTTTATGCACAAATTATGATTGTATCGTCTTCAATCTGTCAGTGGTCCGATTGGCTTGCCGTATTATGGGAATCGAAGTTTTAAACGACCATAATTGCTGAATTTATGGCACTTTTGGTGCATCTTTGCAGGTCAGCGCCAATCGTTTCATTTTGTTTATGAATCCGGTGTGGAATTGGATCATTTAATGTATATTGTATTAGGGACCCCTCTAAATAATATATGCTTAATTTTAACCGTCTCAAATACTTATAACCATATGTTGGGGAAATTTTGCGTCGAGTTAAGAGGCCATATAAGAAATTTTGGCTATTTCGCTGATTTACGTGATTTTACAGTTGAAATACTTGTACAAATTTTAATGCGCAACACGAAAGATAATTTTAATGTACGAACTTATGAGCTACTTTTTGTTTTTATTATTTCATTTTGATTAATCGACCTAAACCGGCGACTGTTTTGTGAATTTTGCTGTAAGAAACTTAGAATATCGCATATTCACGAATCGTTTTGATGTATAAAAGGTATGAAAAAATTACAATTTATTGCTGTAAAAGTCGTCAATAAAATACATTTTATATGTATAAATAACTTTTTACCACCTTTACATTTATTTTGAGTAAATAAATAATTAACTTGGTTTTCTTTACAGAAAATGGGCAAAAAATTGTTTTTCATTTCGGCCAGTTAAACTCTCGTTCATAAAATTAATACAGCAGTAATAAACTTCAGTTCAAAATCAATCCATTACCATAAAAAAAACATCCCATGTTGCGCAATAAAACTTATAGAAAAGCAGTATTATAACTGTAAAATCACAAAAAAAAAACAAAACCGGCAAATTTTGTACCTATACGGTCTCTTAAAATTAATACGATTTGAGAGAATCACACCCCTGATCGACTTGGTTACTTTGCTTCACTTTGTCTATATTAATATGAATGTGACCGTTTGGATGGATGTTTGTCCATTTAACGACTAAACGAATTTAAATTCCACTTTTATTATTGCCTGTTTTTTTCTTATAGAACTATAAACGTACATACATAATATAATTAAATGGAATCTAGCAAACGTTTAGTCTATATCCTGGATATTTTTTCTAGTTCCCGTGGGAATAACGTTAAATGTTTTTTTCACGTAGACGAAGTTGCGGGCTTGTTCTAGTTTTTTTAAACGATTTTATTAGTCGAGGCCCCTTATTGATGTTTACAGTAAGGTAATTAAATAAGCTATAATTTGCCAGACCCACATTAAGAGGAACATTTTAATTATGACGTTTAAAAAAAAAGTATCTCTATACGTAATAGGGTGGGCGTAACGTTATTTATAGTGTAGACCCATCTATTATTACCTGACAAATCATCTTATTAAATCTCACATGAACACTAAAAACCTAAAATAAATGACTGTAAACCTTATTAATACTAGCATAAGAAACGGTATTCGAAAATCAACGGCAAAATTATGGCGGATTGTCGATGGTTTTTTGTTTCCCGCCTTCTCTTGTTCCGAAAATGACGTCGGCCATAATTAAAAATAAAAATTATTGTGATTGGTTTTGGCGAAGTGCAAATTGGTTTTTATTGGGAATGATATCTTTATAAATCTTCGTGAATGATGTTGTAGGTTGCGCGTGATTGAAAATGTATGGATAATTTTAGTTGATTTGAGTTGAGATGTAATTTTATATTAGACTTATAACAACTTAAATCAATTTTTGAATTGCATCTTAACTCGCCATCGGCTCGTTTCTTAAAACCACAGTCTTACTTTAAGACCTCTCATTATGAATCAGTTACATAAAGTACTATTACGTATAGCAATCCCTAACACACAAATCCAAAAAAGCTACCTAACTAATAAATAAAAGTAAATAAATATCACAGGACAATGTCACACAAATTGACCTAGTCCCAAACTAAGCTCTAGGCTTGTACTATGGGTACTAGACAACGATAAACTTACTTATATAGAGATATATATATACTTAAATACATTGAAAACATCCAATACTCAAGGAACCAATACTCGTGCTCATCACACAAATATCTGCCCTTACCGGAATTGGACCCAGGAACCCTAGCTGCTTCGCTTTGTAGCCTGGAAATGGATATAAGCTTCTTTTTATCCCAGAAAACTAGACAGTTCCCGAGGAAACAGCGATAAACGACTCCAACGCGGATAGAGTCGCGGGCAAAATAGAGTAGTTTGTATCCAGGAGTTTTATTTAGTGGTGGTTGGGACATAATGCAGGGTCCGTCTGGAACGCTACCACCATCTTCTCCTTTAACCCTTAAACTAGCAAAAAAAAGTCAACCTTATGCTATGTCAAGTATGTATGTAAACAATTACAAGACATATTTGCATCAATATAGATAATATACGTGAACTTATTCCATATATTATAAGACGTAAAGTATATTGGACACTATCAAATTAAAGGTCCAACCGCCAAACAGCATTCGCATTGTTGTGTTCCAATGTGGGGATGAGACAACCGGTGAAATTACTAGCTAAGGCATTCCATCTTAGTCACACGGGTTGGCAACGCATTTGCAGTCTCAGGATTGCAGTCTTTACATTGTAGTTTGCCATTAGGTGGCCTGTGTGCTCGTTCGCTTTTACCATATCATATAAAAACCAGTGATTTTAATGGCAGTTAAACTAAAATCACACATTAATCCTCATTCAAAGTTCGCCTCAAAGCCTAGTAAAGACAAGCTATAAATTCAGAAGAATCGTTAAGTTTCACTTTAACTCGCTCGTAACTCTCGCCTGTCACTGTCACGTTGACAGCCGACTGACACGTGTCATAAGCACGCGTTTTATTCCGGCGACAACTCGTTAACTTTAACGGCTTTTTAGTGAAAATGTTACAATGTAGCTGGTTGTTTTTGAAGTGAAAATTGACGTTGGTTGATGTGAATTAGAAATATTAAATGGGCAGTTTTTATCGCCTGTTTTGCTTTGCTGTTCGTAATATTGGTGACGTTATGATATGTCTTATGCACTCGACCGTGAGAGTGCTATAACATTAACAGTGTGATTACAATATTGATGCAAGATATGTTATAGGAAAGTGGGATAAAAGCCTTAATGTGAAAGCAATTTGGCTAGCTTAATTTAGACTAGGAGGTCGTAGTTAGTTACGCTACTTCATCGGAAACTAGCAAGTGTCTTCTAAGTGTGCCATAAAGTAACATAATTATATGTACATATTTTATATCCAATATCCAAGAAATAGACCACACACAATAGACACCTTACTATGACAGCAATTGATAGATAGGTAACATTAATGACGTCTTTAAAGTTACTGTTACCAGTTGAATCAATTAGTTCCAACAGTTTTCCACAATATGCGAAGCTCTTTATTGTTCTGGTCGGGCTTTACCTATATGTCAGCCGGAAATAAACGCTTGATATGATAGTAAATGACACTTTATTTTGGTATCCATTACCGAAAACATATCTACTAATCCGTGCACTCAACACTTCTAATATTAGCCCGCTACTCGCAGGCGCCGGCGGAAGCGGTGCGATGTTTGACTCATGCTGTAAGCAGACAGGACACACTGAAACGTTTACATGGGGCTATAGTAATTTTGTACTTCACTTATCGCCACAAATTAAAATTCCACCCACAGGTTCTCTGCCTTTTCGCCAACAAATGTTTGACAGATGCATCGTTTCGCAACCTATTCATTTGCCAACCCGCTTTTTTTCTGTAACTACGAATATTTCAGGTTTTTGATGAAACTAACCTAACCTAACCTATAGGGTTCTACACAATAGTCCTGAAATAAATCCAGAATTAATTGTAAAACAAATTCTTTGGTTACAATATTATGAGTAAATAATTTGTCAGTGTGATCGAATAAATGACTGGTTGTATTATTTAACTTAATGTTTAATAAGCCAAGTCAGTTTATGAGTTTTGAAAAAAAACTATATGGATAATTTCGATTGTTATAACGAAACTGTATTGTGTATTTAAAAAAAAATAGTTTTGATACGTTGGAACTGCAATATCGATTGCTTTACTGCAATATCGATAAAACGTATTTTTTTGCTAAAAAGTTATGTAGGAATCGAGCTCGTACAAATAATAGAAGGAAAAAAAAAGGTTATTCTACCATTTTTCCACCCTACCTCCATAAATTGACACGTCCTAATACTTAATCCAATGTAAATAACACTTACACCATATAAACTAACCCTAAACCTCTCACACCCACGTCTACCGAAACAAAAACAAATAAAAAAATGACCGCATAAAAAACGCCGCGTTTTAAACAGCGATAATTGCCGCGCTATTTTTGTAAAAAGGCGTAAGCGTAATCAAGTAGTGCGGTGAATGTGTTCTTTTAGAAACATGGCGGCGGTCGGAAGCCGCGCGATTAGTGGCTTTTAGTCGCTCCACTTAATGGCTTCGGAATAATTAACCAGCCAGCGATTGAGTTGTGAGTTAAGCGACATAAGGGAAAGGAGATTATTAGACGAAAACTATTTACAATACATTAAAAAAAATAACCGAGGTTCTATTCTACTTGGTAGAAAGTTATTACTTTTAACATGTTCGTATTGATTTTAATTATGCCGCCATTACACGAAAATTATAATGACGTTATTTAGGGTGCCCTTCCACCAGAGTGTGCTATGCTATTGCTATGGATGGTTTGATATCCACCAATCATACTCATTGGTCCACATAGCAAATTAAATTAACACTGGTGGAAACTGGTAGCTTTCACATCCTCTCAGCATAACTGCATAGCACACATCTGGTGGAAAAGCAACCTTACAATCCTATTGCTTACTCCAGCACCACAATAGTCAGATGGATCTCTGGGCCTCTATAGGTGTTCTACTGGGTTAAAACGATATTGCGTTTGATGTGTTTTGTTTTCTTCTTATATCGGCCGCCATTACTGTCAACTAAATAAGAGCTATCGTAACGTTGACATTTTGATAACATTTTAGCTTCGTATGAATACAGTGGTCCAAGATACAATGTATTCTGTGAATGTCGACGACTACAGAAATCAAAGATAAATGAGAGACTGGTTATTTAAAGCATTTTGACAGATTTCTGCAGAAGTGTCATAGAAAAATGGGATTTGGCTAGCCTTACTGATATTTTGACTGATTGAACTGAAGTATATAAGATTATTTTTTTTGCAATCTGTCGCTGTGATATTAATTATTGTTGTATTATGTCTAAATATAACTGTTTTATAAGATTTTAAAAATGATTTATAAACGTACACAAACTAAAGTGACACATCGAAAGTTTAATCTAACATTTTTTATGTATTTCTTCTTCATATTTTGTGTATTTCGACGCTTCAAAATCATAGAAAACAATAATCATTCCGCACATACATTAAATGCACCCAAATATCCTAAATTCAACAAAGCTTTAATTGAGTGCTACACTCCCCTAATTACCGACCAACAAGCCCTACAAATTCTAAGTCAGCTGCAAACAGGTTCCCTAACGAGCGAGGCATTTAATACTGATGTCTCAATACCTCCCAGTGCGGTCGGCCTATTATTTCTGTCCCACACGACGCGGATTGCCCAGTCCAGCCGTGTAGAGGCGGCTTTATTAATTTGTTTAGTACTACTAACTAATTACTTTTTCTTTTATAAAAACATCGTCAGAGAGTTCAGCTTGGTCCATCAATGGGTATTAACAGGTTGTTTTTCTCGTTATTTCAATTAAACATAGAGTATTAACTTCGACACTACGTATTAAAAAACACTTAAACTTGGAATAAATATTAGTTTTTTTAACTTTTAAAACGGATCTTTATTAAAACTGTTCACGATTTACATTTTTACAGTTTAGATCGTTCAAAACTCATTTAGAGGAATATTAACGACCTATAAGTATTCTAAGGTTTAAAAAACAACTTCGCAAAAAATGCTTACAAATATTTTCATACAGCAATGTTAAATATGTAACTGTAATAAAAACTAGGATAGATATATTTACGAGTAGGTGTGTCTCAATTAGAATTAAATTGCAAAGCCTCTTCCAGGCTGCCCTACCATCCCCTATTTAGGTTCTACAAAAGCTTGCTGCACCTACAATGCAGTTTATGTTTGCGTCTCATGCATACACCCGCTTATATCCAAATGATACACGTATTCCACCCTCCAAGGAACACTGAACTTTATTCCTTAGCAATAGAATTACACAACTCCTTCCAAATCTGATATTTCCTTTGCTTTGTTCCGGGAAATGCTAACAAAATTACAATTACGAAAATTCAGTTATAACTTGAGGTAAATACAGTTCAAAACCGTTTACAGTGTCCGCCATTACAACATTTTGAAATAAGAACATCGATTTCCAGATTGAAATTTTAGCTTACGTTATAAAGACTTAACTATACAACCGCTTCATTCTAAATCATACCATAGCCACGTTGGTTTAAGGTCGTTTTTTTAAAAGTGATGGAGCTTAAAGTAGGGTGTTAATAGAATTGCCATCGGATCTAGTGTGAGGTAGGTACGAGTCGCGAAAGTATCGCTATTTGCTACCGTATCGCGCGCCATCGCGGCTTCAGGGGTCGCGAACCTAACCGCGGTAATGTTTAGTCGTGACTTTCCTTTTATTAGTGACAATGACTAGCCTAATCTTACGTAATGACAGTGGTATACTTTAGTTTATGTGTTGAGTGTTAGGTAGTTTCGTTTTATAAATGTTAAGTTGATTTAGGGGTTTCCGATTATGTTTAATGGATTAATTTCTTCTTTCTTCTTTTGACACAGAGGCAGATAAGTAAGAAAAACCTATAACAAGCTAAATTGTTAATGAGACATACATTTTATGATAATTTAATGATTGGTGGGTAAACCAAAATAAGAGCAAATTTTTAGCCTGTATTTTACAACTCCGATAATTTTGAAAACATTTTGATTTGTAAAGAATCATACAAAAACCAAACCAAACCAATACCACAAAAAGCACCTATAATTGACAAACATTTAGAAATAAAACATATGCTTTTCCAGTCTTAAATTGTACAACTCTATTATCTAATTTGCGTTATAGTATCATCCAAAAAGTTAAAATCACACAATTTACCTTTGCCCCAATAGTTGTCGACCTCTGCCTGTACAACGACGTCACATCTGCCGCACCGCATCCGTCCAATCAGCGCATTATATGTTAATAGCCTATTAGAATATACGGCGGACTTCTTCGCGCCGCCGTCGACGCTCGGACTATCTTATAATTATAAACCAGCGTACGCTGATCTCTTACTACGCGTATTTACATACAAACTGGAGGTCTGATTATAATTGACGTTTAGTGTAAATCCGTTAATGGTCGAAACAGTTAGATTAAACCAAATTCGACTTTGTTTTGATAGTGGTATGGGTGTGTGTGATGGCAGGGGGTATCTCGGTTACAGTTTTGCACGGTGGCTTGTTAGGAAAAGTGTTTATTGTTTTTGTTTGGTCTGTTATTGTATTTTAGTGGTGCTACCGGCTTGTTATCGGGCCGTAGCGCGTGTTTAGTGGGTGGCTAGTGGTTTATAGCTAAATAAATCCAATGATTGATCGAGAATTCATATTTTCACTGTCCTGACTCCTGGGTGGCATAGAAACGAAGTTATATGGTCTTCATCGTCAATCGACTTGACTATCGATTGATTCTTTGACGTCATTATATTATTCGAGATATCTTCATCTTAAGGGAATCACAGACTAACGTTTACCTGCAGTCCTTTGTTTATCAGGCCACGTGACAGCCTAAAATATTGAAATGTTTGGAACCTTAACCTTAACAGGAACCTTAAGGGGCCACATATTGATAAAGTCGGAAGTGTTCCGCGATCTGTCTCTTCTTTGGATGGACCTATTAAACTCGATCGTATTCCTTGAAACTGTTAAACGTGAAAAAACGATAAAGAAAAATAAAGAAAGAAATAAAAGACATTAATTTGTGACGAACAACTGACAAACTAAAAGGAACAAAATTCTGACATAAAAACCGGGCAAGAGCATGTCGGACCATGCTCAATGTAGGGTTCCAAAGACATTAAGTACTACAAACATATAAATGAACAAGTAATAACTAATTTTCTATTTAAAGTCAATTGGTGCCGTCTTAGATGATTTTAGTAGGTATAAACATTTTTTAATTGCCTGTATCTCAAGAACCAATGATATCTACCTAGTCGAGATAGTTTTTCTTTAAAGTTTGTCAAACGGATTACTTAATCGAAGAACTGTTTTCGCAAACCCATAATATTTTTGAAAGGCCTATCCAACGATACCTCACACTATAGGGTAGACGAGAAAAAAAAAACATCCCCGCGTTACGTGTAGGGGAGGTACCCAAAAAAAATTTTTTTTTTACATATTATTGTACCACTTTGTTGGCGTGACTAATATGCATATTCATGCCAAATTACAGCTTTCTAGTACAAAGAGTCTTTGCGCTAGGCTGCGGACGGACATGGCGAAACTATAAGGGTTCCTAGTTTGACTACGGAACCCTAAAAAAATACCTGTTGTCACGAAATGGTTTTAACTCAGCGTTATGCTTACATTAAAACCAGCGCTGGGCCTCTATTCAACTGCGTTATAAAGATATCATATTTGACCTGTTTCCGTATTGTCAACGTTTTGATAACTCTTATGTCATTTACAATAATGGCGACTGTTACATAAACGATTCTTAAACGTGTCAAACAAGATATCGTTTTAACGCACCTGAATAGAGGCCCTGGTCTTCCGTTGGAACCATCACACACACATAGCACAAGCACTAAACTAACATAAACAATACAAGAGAATACAGCAATACAATTAAACACGCTAACCAAAAACCAAATACAAAACATAGGGGGGATAAGAAACCAAATCCTCGATATTTTAATTTTTCAAAGATCATTTTAATCGCAGTTTTGGTTGAATCTTGGAAAATCTACTATTACTACTATTCAGGGTATGTTTTTTAATATGTGCACAAATTTTAATATTTGCTTCGCTATTGGTAATCAATAACACAGTCATGTTGTGTTATTTTTACTCTAGCTTAAAAAATATTACAGATATTTCCGATTCAATGATTCCACTAACTTAACGATATTCATAGACCCTCTAATGCAGGGGTGCGAGGAGAGGGGAGTGTTGTTAAGTAGGTTAATAAATGAAATTTCAAATTTAGAATATCAGTAGGAGGGGCTTGTTGTCTGATAAGCTGTACATGAAATTTCAAATTTCGAATATCAATACAGTGTATCGCATACCTGCAGCTTGACAAATTACAACCCATGTCATCATTTCTAGTGTGACTTTGTGTCTACACGAGAAGGTAAAAGAGAGATAATTTGCAAAAAAAAAAAAAAAAACTCGTTTTACTGTCGTAATTTTTATATTAACGATACAAAATCATATGCTAATTTTGTGCACTGATAAAAAAATACCCTGTTTATAACGATTTTTAAGTCAATAGCTAATCCAGATAAAACAGTTTTTTAATACTTGAATTTTGTTGTTTTCTAGAAAACAGTAATTATCTTCATCTCCCGTTTTTCATATATAATGCATTATATATGCATCTTATAATGGCCTCTTAAGAAAAACCGGGACTCTATTGTACTGCGTTAAAACGATATCGTTATTACCGTGTAGAATTTTACATTCTTATGAGTTTCTACGGAACCCTCGACGCGCGAGTCTGGCTCGCAAGTAGAAGACACGAGAGCACTCAGGCCACCTGATGGTAAGTGGAAACTGAGACCCTTGTTGACATCTGAATTCTTAAGACTGCAATCCTAAGACCTCAAATGCGCTGCCAACCCTTACGACTAAGGTGGAATGCCTCTATGCTGGTAATTTCACCGGTTGTCTTATCTACCGGAACACCCCAATGCGAACACTGCTGCTTGGCGGTAGGCTAAAGGATAAGATGGTGGTAGCGATCCGGACGAACCCTGCACAAGGTCCTACCACGACTGAAGACTGTTTTAACATTAATTAATTTCAAGTGAACACCATTACAGGTAATAACGTTGGTAATAGAAAACATGCATGAAAAACGGAATTGAATTTCATTGATACGATTTAGGAGAAAATCTAGAAAAAGCATATAAAACGCAATACGCTAAGTTTTGACCCGTTTATTAAGATTTTATATAGAATCAAAACTGGTTAAAAAATATATTTTTTTTTTAGGTTTCGATAATTTTTTTCGGCATCCTCATTTAATTTACTTAATGTTTTAATTCAATTAAATTTGCTTAGACGTAGTAATTTCTGAAATAAATGCAAACTTCTTTATAAGGTCCTATATTTTAAACATGGAATAACAGCTGTGACGTCATTCCTGTCGTCGATTTTGTACCTATATGTAGTGTTTTTGCGGGAGGTCAGGGCCTCTATTCAACTGCGTTATAACGATATAGTATTTGACGTGTTTCCGTATTGTCAACGTTTTCATAACTCTTATGTCATTTACAATAATGGCGACTGTTACATAAACGATTCTTAAACGTGTCAAATACGATATCGTCTTAACGCACCTGAATAGAGGCCCTGAACTTTTTAAAGCTTCATATCTTATGATTCATGAAAAATAACACGATAATTGTTTCGCGTATACAGTTATCCTTCTCTTTCATAGCACTTTCCAGAGAGCGTTAGTTTTTTTATGCAGGTTCCCTATACGATAAAATGTCAATGCAAATGACCGTGTGCTCGTTTGCCTCATTGAAGCCATAAAAAACGCACAAACACTTATTCGATACGCAATAACGTATATTTAAGAGAGCACCGTTAGCTCTTTAATATCATTATAAACCCACGTATCGTTTTATTAGCCGCTAACGAAGCGCCCGCGCACGAAATACGGCTACTGTTTAATTGAGACATGCGCGATGTTATCGCAAAGGCACCGCTTAGGGCCTGGCATGCGGCCTTCGCCTCTGCTTTATCGCTTCCTGTGCTCATTTCGAGGATTTTGGTAAAAAAGAATTTACTAATAAGAGGATGGTGACACGAGATCTTTGACTGTGTTATTTTAGCTATTTAAAAGTGTTAAGATCAAATGTATCTTACTTTGTAAGTTTCATAAAAATGGCCCGGGGCTCTATACTAAACCAACTACTCGGTAACGGGTAAATGTTACTCTCGCGGTCAAATATTACGGGTCAGAGTGCGTTTTTCACACTAAAGAGGCTACTTCGAAGTTGGTTCTTCGCCAGCAGATGCTTTTGGTAAAATCTGATGATGGATACCCCGAGCATCGATACAGGACTTCCAGACTGCCAAGGATAACCAACTGATTGAATCTGCGGTTAACCCCGGAATTGTGCATGTTCAGAAAAATATCTACACACATACATACATAACATCACGCCTTCATTCCCAGAGTGGGGTAGGCAGAGCTACAGAAATACCAACAACTCTAAAAAGACATGTTAATAATTCTGTAACCACATTTTGCACAAGTAAGCTGAGATGTTTACTAGTGTATTAGTGACAGGTTGCAAGCCCATCGCCTAAAAATACTAGAAGCCTTTATTCCCTTAGTCGCCTGTTACGACATCCACGGGAAGACAAGGAGTGGCGCTATTCTAACCCGGAAACCACACGGGGCCAATATCTACAATGGCAATAAAATGTAAAGAAATCCAAATGCTGACCCAAAATCTTTCGCTGTGGTGTTAACTGATTGTGCGATCAGTTAGTTATCTTAAGAACATTTGACCTCCTCTATTGAACCTCGGAGTATCCACCATTAAACCTCACTCAAAACAACCCCTGGCCAGGAACCAAGCCTTTGAAATAGCCTCGTGTGTATGTAAAACGCACTCTGACCCGAATTATTTGTCCACGAGTGTATTTTTATCGAAACACCTTTCGAGGAACCTATCATTACGCAGAATTTACATTTCATCGAAAGGCAAGGAAAATTTCATGATTAAATGTTTTTTAGCAATCATAAGTATAACCTAACCTACGTGGGTTATTCTTCTTTTTTACCGACAATTGCCTGTCCTCATTTTATCATACGTTATCAGTTAGAGTATTGATTATTAATGTTTTAGTGTTTGAATACACGTCCAAACATTTATTCATCGATTAGTCCTAAATAATCTTCTACTTTCTCTATCCCGTGTTTTTTTTATAAGTTTGTTTTTCATAGAATCGCGTGACAGAGTGGTAATATAAAATTTAGTCTCTCTGAAAACGGCCACTCTGTCACAGTATATTCTGAAAAACCACCATAAAGAAAAAAACGTTATCGCCACCAAAATAATCATGAATTAGTCCAAAAAAAAAATCACGCAACGTATTTTAAAATCAAAAATTAAAACCATAATTATCAATAGTTGAAAAACGCAAAATATAGAAAAAAGACGATGTATTGTCGGTAAAAAAGTAGAACTATCCACGTAGGTACCTAATTATTCTTCAAGATATCCTGAGAACTCATGGGCTTAGCGTTCGATGAAATTATACAATCGATGACGTGAAATTCGATAAAATGACGGGTTACCGCCGTGGTAAAAACATCGCATTGCATTGCATTGCTTTTGATATGTCGGCGCCACTACGTTTCAAGTAAATAACGCGCGTAGCGCGTCACGTTGACAATACTATTAAATGTCAAAAGCAACTAGCTTTTACCAAGTAGAAAAGAGCTCCTGAATTGTTTTCGTATTAGCCCGTCTTGTGTCTATAACAGAACTTTATCATATCGTTCATGTTATATTACTTCTTATTCCCTTGACAGTAAGAGCTGCCATAATGTCAACAATATTTTTGTGATTGGGAAGAAAAATGGAATGAAAAAAACTGGAACAGAGAAGCCTTGCCATAAAGAACAGAAAAAAATGCGTTAGTTAATTTTCCGATTATTTCTGGATATTCGTTATACCCTTCGTTAGTTATACTCAGCGTTTTGCCTTTTAAACAATTTAGTAAAATCGTTTAAAAACGCAGCGTATAATCAGTATTAATTGATTTTGCGTCAAGCATGTTGCCGAAAACTCACAACAGTAGCTAAGGAACGGATTCTTTGCAGAGATACTGACTTAACTTTGGATCAGTGTAGGGATGTAGGGATTAATTTCTCAGCGCCCTAGACTAACTGTCGGACAGGTAAACCGAGAGGGATGCAGCTATCAGTTAGACCAAGATAGTTATATACCTACATCTTTGTTCTAATACGATGAACTGATATGTCATAATCGGCCGATAGACTTTTAACTGGTAAGTCTGTGTTGCTCGTTTGACAAGTCCGTCCCCGTGTTTTTACAGGCAAGTTTCTTGTTAGTTATAACTTACTAGAGGACGCCCGTGACTTCGTAACGCACGTGTGGAATAAGTATCCCTCTACTCCCCCTATTTCAACCCCTAAGGGGATGAATTACTATGCCCAGGTGCATGATTAGCTATAAGTTTGAGCGCTTAACTCGCCAACAAACTGGGTAACAGTTTAGTGAACTTGTAATTTTTGTTTTTTTATTTATGATAAGGTGAAGGCACACGAGCACTCAGACTACCTTGATGGTAAGTGGAATCTGAGACCCATAGACATATAAATTCTCAAGACTATAATCTTAAGACCTCAAATGCGTTGTCAACCCTGAGGACTAAGATGGAATGCCTCTATGCTAGTAATTTCACCGGTTGTCTTATCCCCACACCGGAACACAACAACTCGAACACTGTTGCTGGTCAATGGATAAGATGGTGGTAGCGAGCCCGCATAGGGTCCTACCACAACTAAAATAATAAAAAAAACAATAAAAAGCATGTACCATTTACGAAAAATAAACTAAAAAGAATAAAATCCAAAAATCCCTTCTTTGTGCACCCCAAGGATATCCAAGGAATATCCCCTCCGAATTTCAAGTTCCTCAATCCAGCGGTTGGGCTGTGCGTTGGGGCGTTTTCGAAAAAAAGTGTACATCGTTAACCCTTAATTTGGCAGAAAATAAAAAGCGGGATAAAAGTTTTTTAATGCTTATATTTCCTTAATTTACATATAAAGATGACCTTAAAAATGTAAAAAAAAAAAAAACTGAAAGGTTTCCCGAAAACCTTACGTAAAGTATATTTGACAAAAACCGATGTTCATCAAACATAGTCATGTTTGTAATGTAAAGTATCCTTAACAAGTTGCTTTAAAAGAAAAATATAAAATTTAAACAAAAGCATAATTAGGCTCATTAAAAAAAATACAAAATAATGTAGGTACGTACTAACCTAAACGTTTAATGTTTGTGGAAATTATAAAAACAATTACGTTTTCTGACAAAACTTAACCGCACGTTGCATTTTATGCAATGCACATCGGTGTTGCCCTTCTTGCAATAAGTGCATCGTCCATAAGATGGCAAAAAGTTAGGCAAATGGTCTAAGCCGTCATATTTAACGTCATCGACAGGACGGGTGCGGATGGGTTTTTGAATTTTATTCGCATCCAATAGATCTTTTATTGGAGCTGAAGCTCGTCTGCCCGCTTTTAAAAGCCCATGAAAAATTTCTAACCGAAACTTTTTCAGCCCCTTGTGTTTATTATGTCCTTTCCTTTTGTTGTCTCTTCTATACAGTAACCATGCATTGTTGACGCATATATCAATAATCTGAGAAAATATTGATAAATACCATCGTCTTGTCTTAATCTCGGTGCGGTAAAGAGCAACCAGCATGTCTGCCAAGTCCACTCCTCCCATATGTGCATTATAATGTTTCACAATATTTGGATACTTCACCATAACTCTTTCTTTTTTAATTTTACAGTATCTTCTCACACTCGCAACAGGATAGGCGTCGGCATAACTACTGGCCAACACTACACATTTATTGTCATACCATTTTACAACGGACACCTTTTTTTCATTACACGTTGTCTGGCTAAAAGCTCCTCTTCCTTGGGTCTTAAGCTGCTTGTCAGTTTTTAAATGGTTTTGAGAACTCCTTAGTCTATTAGACCGCATCGTACCGAGACTGAAAATACCATATGTTTCTCTAAGATGGTATATTAGTTCCAACGAGGAAAAAAAGTTATTGAAATAGACGACGCAAGGTTTGTTTTTTATAGTTTTACAAAGTCGTAAAACTGCTTTGGCACCCCAGCCCAAACTAGCTTCCTCCTCAATAAAATTGCATTCCTCGAATTCGTCTTGTCCAGCATAAAGGAAAAAATCATAGATAAAACCCGACGCACCAGCTCTGACAATATTTTTAAAGCCCCACTTTCTCGGTTTCCTTGGATTGTACTGTCTTTTTTTGCCGGCTTTGGTTCCTTTGTATGGTATGGTCATTTCGTCAATGCTGAATCTTTTTTCTTCCTCGACAGCAAGACAGTTCCGTCGTACATTACCTACAAGAGAGCTTATTTTATAATAGGGGTCATTATTGGTTTCGTTGTTGTCTACGAAATGGATGAACCGTCTTATCTGCTGGTACCGTTTTAAAGTCATAATATCTGCCACTGCTGGATATCTAGTTTCAGCATTCCAATAATCAAGATACGAAGGCATGCCAACTACTCCCATGATCATCTTGATAGCCATAAAGTTTCGCAGTTCTTCGATTGTCAAATTGATTGATCTGCTTTTCTGTTGCACGGAGTACAAATTTGTAAAGTGACATATTTCTTCAAAAATGTCATCAGAGAAGAAATCAAGGAAATAGCAGAGAGCTGTTTTTTCGTCATTGGGGAGGGGACTTTCGAAATGATCCGGGCCTAACTCAGCACGATGTTGAAACTGTCTTTTCGTCCATTTAAACTCGATATTCATTTTTTGTTGTTTAGTTACCCGCTTTGGTGCCTGTTTTTTACGTTTAGATCGTGTATTAGATGTTACTGTAGATGGCTGCTCAGGTGGGATTCGACGAGACCTTTGTGAAAATGAAATTTGAGGACTAGTAATTTCTACTTGATCTAGAATAAATGAAGTAGTCACTGATGGTGGGTTTGGGATTGGCGAAACGGAAGCCAGGCAGCTTACTGATGGTGGTGGGGGGCTGGTTAGATTTTCTAGATCGCAAAGTGGAGAACTAACTGATGACGGTGGAAAGGAAATATTTTTATCAGCTTCATTATTAAAACTGTCATTCATGTCTTCATCGTTTGCTTCGAAGGGAGAACTTATGTTTAACCTCTCCAATGAAGAAGCAATTGAGGGAGCACTCGATGAGGATGGCGAATCATTTTTGTTGTCAATTGCTTTTTCTTTAGTCTCATTGTCGGAATCAGACGACCCGCTTATCTCAGAATCCGGATTGTCTACAGGAACCAGAGCTAATATGCGTTTACAACGCAAGCCCTAAAAAGTGAACGAAACAAACTTTGCAACATAAACCATGCCCAAGCAGAAATATAATTGAAATTAGGTGTATATAGTTATTGGCAAAAACTTTGAACAATAAAATGTGCAAATTAAGAAGTTATAGTCAAAACAAGAATGTAAAATGAAGGAAATTAATTCAAAATATTTTTCCCAAAGCATCGCGATTTGTAAAGAATACTTAACAATTTAAATATGATGTAAATATCTTATCATACAGAAATGTTAAAAATACTTAACAAGTACTGCGGACACCTATATTCACTACATAATGTTTTGTTAAGAATACTTTACATTCGTGTTTTCGCGTTCACCACACTCAGACCATTTGATGCAAAGGTTAGTAATGACGTGCAATATATCCGTCATGTTATATTAACATAAAATAATGCCACCTTTAATCCAATTTCAAGTAATAAATATGATAAAGGACAATAAATACCTGGACAGAACGCAGCGTCGACCGTTTGCTCGCCATTTTGGTTCACAACTGACGTAATATCAATGTTGCCAGGCGAATAAATATTTTTACTCGTTTAGAAATATTATTAAAAACGTAATAAAATTAAAAAATGTGAAACTGTAATAGAAAAAAAACATTCTATATTTTTTTTAAGTAACTGTTAAGTATTTTTGACCGTGCCAAATTAAGGGTTAAGGACAAAGTTAATAAAATTTAACTTTTTCCATTTCGTCCCGAAAATTAATGTATGGAAACGTTAAATTTTCTTAACTTTTTTGGGAAACGCCCTTGATAATCTATAATTAGGACTATAGCTAAGATGTAAACGCTGTTAACGCTGCTAACGTTTTCGTTTTCTATCTACTCTATAGAGTTGATAAAAAGCGATACATATTCGATGCGATCTGTCATTCATCAGACGATTTTAAATGCATATAGGTCTCCTGGTCAAAAACACGAAGTGCACTAAGATTTTTGAACAATATTTTCCAGCACAGCGTAGGACCTATATTCAACATATTCAAACAGAAATTATGTTTTTTGTCATAATCACCTGACATATCTGCATGCCAAAATGCTAGCTATTTTGTGTAGCTTATGGTTAAACATCAGGACCGCTAGCTACATAGGCGGGGTCGCAAAAAAAACTGGACCTATCGCGTCGTCTTCTACTTTCATTATTATTTCAATCTCTCTCTTTTTACTTAAGAGCCATGCTCTTGTCGGTGGAGCAATCGCCAACCGCTCCGGTCCTCCGTCAACTGCTTGACTTTCTGGTACGACCCAACCTTAACCTTTTCTTGGTCTTGCTCTGCCTCTCTTCCCTCTATCTTTCCCTCTATGATGTTTTTAAGGAAAAGGTCGTATCGTGGCAGGTGACTTATCATTATTTAAATAAACATACCTATATCATTTACTGCCCCTGCAATTCCTCTTCGCATTTTTTACCCACTTTATTTTACTGCCCCAACACTTTACCCGGCTTGTGTGGCTGTACCACTAATTATGCCCAAGGTATTTTAACCGTATTTATTGCCTCAATCCGGCCGGTCTGCGTTATGCCGGATCGCCAGGTTTGTGCCCGCATTGTCTCGAGGTATTTTAATAGGGTTATAACTTAATAGTTGCTATGTTGCTTGTAAATCAATAAAGAGTACAATGATAATGGGTGCAGTGCATGTGCGAAAAGGCGGTGCATTTTTATTTAGAGTGAGCTATAAGTTGTTGCTTGGAAGAAAAAAGTTGTACATACGTATTTTTTAGTGGTGGTAGAACTTATCCATTAACCTACCGCCAAGCAGCTGTGTTCGCGTTGTTGTGTTCCGATGTGGGGATAATACAACCAGTGAAATTACTAGCATTTAAATAGAGGCATTCCATCTTAGTTCTCAGGGTTGGCAACGCATTCGAGGTCTTGGGATTGCAGTCTTGATTTATAGTCTTGAGAATTTAAATGTGTATGGGTCTCAGATTCCACTTACATTCTGGTGGCCTTTGAGTGCTCATGCACTTATGTAAAAAAAAGCAATTGCAATAATAAAAAAAAGTAATTGGTGGAACTTCTATATTGACGACACCATAGCCTAGTTGGGAGTGACGTGACCCTGCCTTAGAAGCCAGCGGTCCTGGGTTCAAATCCCGGCAAGGGCAGGTATTTGTGTAATGAGCGAGAATATTTTGTTCCTGAGTCTTGGATGATACCTATTCAAGTATGTATTTCTCCATGTAAAGCCTGACAAGATTCTATTTGGCCCTATTTCAATACTAATTTGTATTGAAATTGGGCCAAATAGAATCTTGTCAGGCTTTAAATATGTTTATCGTTGTCTAGTACCTAAAGTACAAACCTAGAGCTTAATTTGGAACTAGGTCAATTTGTGTGAGATTGTCCCCTGATATTTGTTAATTTATTTTAAAGTGGCAATCCCATTTTGCAGCGGCGTTTATGTCAGAGTTGTAATAAGCTATAATAAATATTAACTATGTCTTTGAGAACTGTTTAAATTACAGGATATGAAGTGCTCTATGTCTGCCGACGGACTGTAAACCATCTTATTGCAAAATTTCACGTCACTCAGTTGAGTCGTTAAACCTTGAAAACAGAACGAACAAACACTTTCGCATTAAAGTTAATAATTATAGCCATAATACATGTGACAATCCCTAATACTTATATGAATATACGAGTAAGTAAGGCCAGGTTTTTGCCTTCTTAACTTGTATAGAAAATATAAATTAAGACGTCCGCGTTAACGAGTTGCGTTCGCTTGTTTCACTTTAACAGCTAATACTTTATATTTACTCCTCTAACGTGCTTAAGATAATATATATTTACTAGCTTCTGACCGCGACGTCGTCTGCGTAGATTTTAACAATCGTTATTTCCTCGGGACATTATTAATTTTCCGGCATGAAATGTTGCCAGGATATAAGCTAACTTTATTGCTAATTTCATCCAAATCCGATTAGCCGTTGCAGCGTGAAAGAGTAACAAACTAACACACTAACACAAACTTTCGCATTTATAATATTAGTGGGATTAAATGCCCAATTTCTAAAGATAAGAATACTACATAGAAAACACCCTGATTTCGCCGAATGTTTCTGAGTATTATACTCGGAAATAAATCCGGGAAACCAGAAACGAACGAAGTCCCGCTGGATTCGTCATAGAGGGTCACTACCAACTAACCTAAACGCGTCATCAAATCTTAGGTGTATTCCCACTTTTTAAGAGTGGTAAAGTGAGGGAGAGGCTGTTAGGGAAATTAGGTCTCTGTAGCCTTGCCTATATTTATAGGTTAATAGTTAAATTAAATAACACAAATATTGGCAACACATTTTTCAAACGGTTTTTAAATGTTGCATTTTGTTCTTACTTTTATAACCCAACCTAATCCAATACGGTTTTACAACTCCCACCCCTCAGAAACAATCCTAACCCGTCGTAAATCCCCATCACTTAGACATTAATATTAAGCCTATTCAAACGCGCTTTGTGAAACAACCTTTAAAGGCGAAACTCGTGACTGAAAAAAAAGAATTAAAAAAGCAAATGTCTCGAAGCGCCATCTTGTTATTATTTCGGGAGACAATAGCGCCTGTGCTGTCAGTTCCCGCGCGGCCCATGCAAATAATCATAAATAAATAAAAATAAATATGAGCTCGGCTGGACATCTTATTTCAAGGATCGTGTTTTGATTCTGGAATTAGGGATCTGGATATGTCAGCTTTTTAATTGTACCGAATACGTCGAGAACAAGTGATTTTAGCAGATACAACATGTACCTACTGTTAAAATTAATAGAAGGCAGGCTTCAAAATAAAAAATATTTAACTGAAATTTTATACAATATAATATTCTTAACTGTAAATAAAAAAAACAACGGTTGTATCATGCCAAAAAAACTGTTTGAGAACATTTGGTTAAACTGCGATTTTTTAGGTATCAACTAGGATAGATAAAACTCTGAATTTTTATTTTCAAATACAATTGGTTCCGATGATGTACCTACCTACCAATAATTTATAAAATATGTTTTGAATTGTTTGGTACCAAAAACATAAAAATCCCTCAATCTCCGAGATAAAAATCTAAAAACTTTCAAAACTACCTTCATAGCATTGGAGAAGTTTTAGTAAATAAAATATGGCAAATAACACCAAGATCACACTTATGCTTCTGAATCTCTTCCAGGCAACATTTCCAGCTTCAGCCGCTAACGAGTTAGCCAAACGTCGGCCCGGCGCCACAGAGCGCCGCCATTTTGGATTGAGACGCGAAACGAACCGAACTTGTACCGATATTGGTTCCAATACCATTGTTTATAAATGATAAATGTGCCCAAATAATGTGACATAGCCTTGACGCAAGGGTTTAAAAAGAGTAAATGAGTTTAGCACACGTATGTGATCGAGAAATTGGAAGTTCTATAGTTTGCGTGCTAGTATGCCTAGGTATTAGGAGGATGGAATGCTCATAAACCACTCGTTTTTCAACTCCATGGACAAATTGTTAATTGACACGACTTTAAGTTGTGCCATCATATTTCCATATTTAAGGGTTCCGTAGTCAAACTAGGAACCCTTTTAGTTTCGCCATGTCCGTCCGTCCGTCCGCAGACTAGCGCAGAGACTCGTAGTACTAGAAAGCTGTAATTTGGTATGAATATGCATATTAGTCACGCCATCAAAGTGGTACATAACAATAAAATATAAAAAAAAAAAATTTAGGGTACCTCCGCTACACGTAACGTGGGGATGTATCTTTTTTCTCGTCTACCCTATAGTGTGGGATGTCGTTGGATAGATCTTTAACTATTATGGGTTTGTGTAAACGGTTTTTAGATAAAGTTATCCGTTTATGAAGTACTAAGCTTAGCGCTAATTAATGTTAGACTCACGTGCCGTACAGCTGAAACTACAAATAATAAAAATCAGAAAAAAAACTTAAATGAAAGAGCATAATAACGAGTTTTAAAGGATAACTATCACGACTAAGTAGACATCATTGGTTCTTGAGATACAGGCGATTAAAGTGTTTATTACCTACTAACACCATCTAAGACGGCACCAATTGACTTTAAATAGAAAATTAGTTATTATTTGTTGTTTTTAGGGTTCCGTAGCCAAATGGCAAAAAACGAAACCCTTATAGATTCGTCATGTCTGTCTGTCTGTCCGTCCGTATGTCACAGTCACTTTTTTCCGAAACTATAAGAACTACACTATTGAAACTTGGTAAGTAGATGTATTCTGTGAACCGCATTAAGATTTTCACACAAAAATAGAAAAAAAACATAAATTTTGGGGGTTCCCCATACTTAGAACTGAAACTCAAAAAAAAATTTCATCAAACCCAATACGTGTGGGGTGTCTATGGATAGGTCTTCAAAAATGATATTGAGGTTACTAGCCTCATTTTTTTCTAAACTGAACAGTTTGCGCGAGAGACACTTCCAAAGTGTTGAAATGTGTGTCCCCCCCCCCCCCCTGTAACATCTAAAATAAGAGAAAGATAGAACTAAAAAAAATATATGATGTACATTACCATGCAAACTTCCACCGAAAATTGGTTTGAACGAGATCTAGTAAGTAGTTTTTTTTAATACGTCATAAAAAAAATTATCAAAGCTACAACGAACTTTTATATTATGTTACTTGCTGCTACGGAACCCTTCATGGGCGAGTTCGACTCGCACTTGGTCGCTTTTTTATGTTTGTAGTACTTAACGGCTTCGGGAGTCGGAACCCTACACTGAGCATGGTCCGACATGCTCTTGCCCGGTTTTTATATTGTATTTGTTCACTCCTAAACAAAAATCAAAATTTTACCCCTCAAAAATACGGGAATCAATACAAAACAAAAAGAAATAGCCCTTCTTCGAAATAAAAGGTATCAATGCTGAAAAGAGATGACAATAGGAGTTGCGCGTTATACGTTTTTCAGGTCGTTCTATTTTACCAAGGTAACTTTTCACCTCCAAATATATCTTGTAAACTGGTCTGTATTGAGGATAGGGTTGATTTTTCTTTGGTTTTTGTTTAGGGGGTGGTTTATGAAGTGAAATTGGAAAAATATTCCGTTTTCACAATGCGGTAGCGGGCGCGCCAATTTGAATATAGATTAGAAAATGTGACGACGTGCACTCTAATATGTTTTGCTAGGGATGGGCAAGCGTTTCGATAATACAATTTAGAAGCCGTATTCTTAACTGATAAATCCTGCCAAGTTCCTCGCAGTGAAAAGGATAAGGCTGTAGTTGTTCCTTTCACTGCCTGGGAATTGTCACGTTTTGAGTTTATAAAAACACCTTAGCAAATAAAGAGGTAACTCATAACTTTATCAAATACTCATCATTTTCATCTAAAGCTATTTTAGGCTTTAAACATGGTGTTTCAAGGATATCTCAAACATTAATTACGTAGTTTCGGTTAGGTTAGACATGTGAGTACTAAAAAAACCTCGTTTTTGGTGAGAAATGCCTTTAAATGAAATGAAAATTCTGCGTAATCGTTAGTTGAAAGATGTTTTGATAAATAAAAATTACAAAATGTAAGAACTTTATAAAAGTACTACCTTTCACCAGAATTTGAAAGTATATTTCTCACTCGTTTATTAATACATTTGTCATTTACATTATAAAAAAGAACAAAAGATTACTACCTACTTTGGCTTCGCGTGAGGGTAAATGTCTTTCTTTTCTCTTTTTTTTTATATTATTGTGGTCTGTGGACATTGCATCAAAATCTATGAAGGAACCCCTAGACACGATGATGGAACGATGCGACACAGGTGTATATGTTAAAATATGCTTAGAGACGTAATAATGTCAAATGACAGTGTAAATAAAACTGACATTTCTACTTTGCCATTACAACAACAAAGCATGTTATTAAGGATATGAATGTTTTTATTATCTTGCTATCTTAGCCAATTATAAAATGAAAAAAGCATTTAATTAAACTTAACTTATTAACCAACACTAACAAAATTAACACACATTTACTCGGTTTAAATTATTGCTCGCTGCATTCATTAGTTTAAGCTATTTCTTAATTGCGAGATTAACCTAGCCTTTAATAAAGATACCTCGACTCTACTAGACTAGACTAATAGGCTGTTTAATTGCTAAGTTATATTCTATTCACGTAGATAACATTTTATAAATATTTCCATTTAAGTTTAATGGGTTTTTAGTACATAGCGCCAATTATGTTCTTTATTGAGGTATCATAGACACAGTTTAATTAAGATAGAGGTGCCAACGTAAAATAAAATAGATATTCTTATTAAGTTAAGCATAACCTAAGATCTCAATACAAAAATAATTTATCAAGTAACTGTTCTTCTTCTAGTTGTTATATTTAAAAAAAAGCACTTATGTTACTGGAATCACAATATTTAATCATTTGCCAGAACATATTAAGCCATTAAATGGAATGGAATTTAAAAGAAAAAATAAGGAATGGTTACTTAGCAAAAGTTTTTATGATTTAAATGAATATTTCTCTTAACTTCCGTGTGTGTGTGTGTGGTTGCCGGGTTAGAATAGCACCACTCCATGTCTTCCCGTGGATGTCGTAAGAGTCGACGCAGGGAATAAGAGCTTGTAGTATGGGCTTGCAACCTGTCACTAATATACTAGTAAACTTCTTGGCCTGATTGTGCAAAATGTGGTTACAGAATTATCAACAAGTCTGTTTAGAGTTGTTGGTATTTCTGTAGCTCTGCCTACCCCACTCTGGGAATGAAGGCGTGACGTTATGTATGTGTGTGTTTCTCTTAACTTTGTAAAACTATCTTGAAATGATTATATTGTACGTCCGAAATGGATAAACTGTTGGGACTATTGTAATGCATGACATCTTATTATAAAATAATGTACACAGTTTTGACATTAAATGATTATCTTATCTTATGTTATCTTATTAGTTTTCTACTCGTAACTTGAATTCTAACTACTTTTTATAAATATTTTCCTTAAATATTCTTGCATCGCTCCAACCCTTCAGACACATTGAACTTGTAAGCTATGAAAATAATAAAGGGCAAAATAAATATCGAGACAAACTAACATGATGCAAACATGTCTTGTAATTGTTTATGTGCAATAAAGAATTTACATACAGTCGACGTCATAAATATGTTTACACTTTAGTACATGTCACTTTCATTCACTGAGACAATTTCATATATAATTATAATAATTATATGTTATTGTCTCAGTGAGTGAAAGTGACAAGGTACTAAAGTGTAAACATATTTATGACGTCGACTGCACCTACATACATACAAAAGTACCAAGAGTGAAATTGTTACAAAATAATAATATTTAAAACATCTCTCAAAAGAAAATGCAGTGAGTCTTGCAAAAGAGTTCTAAATGTGTTTTACGCGGACATGTCGCGAAAAAAATCTTGTGCATAAAATAATCGATAACACGTTTCAGAGTTCTGGACATCACTAGGTTTGCTAGTATTATGCGTAGGTACGTCTGGCAGTAATGGATTTTCCACTCTCGCTCACTTTGACGTCAATTCAGTAACTCTTATAGAGAACAATCTGCTTTTAAATTGCGTTCTTTTAGCCTAACTTCCCTATTCAATTTAGCCTTTAACTTTAACTCGTTTATCGCTATTCTATAGGTATAGATATTTATAGATTTTCCTGGGCACCATTATAGTCGCCTTTATTGCGGTGGATAAAGCATCCGTCACATTTTATTTATTTATTTATTTTAATTTTTTCTAAACTACAAGCATACTACATTTCATTTAAATCGGTTCAGCAGTTAGCTGTGAAGGCGTAACAAACAAACAGAGTTACATCGCATTTATATTATTACTAGTGGTTTACCGCGACTCCGTCCGCATAGGAGTCGTTTGTCACTATCCCCTAAGGAACCATATCCTATTCCAGACCATAATCTATCTCTGTGCCAAATTTCATCTAGATCTGTTCAGCCGTTCTGGCGCTATTGAGTAACAAACATCCTTCCATCCAAACTTTCGCACTTTCGAAGCATGAATGGATGGTTTAGGTATAATTTTAAAGGTAGGTATAATAAAACTAACCTAACCATAAAAAAAAAATCTTTTGCTGCCGACTGCACTTTTTTGGCATAGTCACCATCTGCTTATCAAGACGATTCTAACGAGCCCTAACACGACGGGTTTATCATGTGTAATTTAGGAGTTCCTATGGCCACCTTCCGTCTCCATCATTAGACCAGCTCGATGCGCCATATTATTGCATTGTCAAATTTCAGCTCAATAGGTCCCCGCGGGAAGTGGTTCAAAATTTCCTTGCAAATTTCGATGGACAACTCACATATTTACTCGTTCATACGAACGACGCCAGTTAAATAAAAGCTTGTATAAAATACTGTTGATCCTGGTATCCTTCATGGATTTTCAGGAATCTTAACCAACTGGATATATAAGAAACGCTTCTTGATCGCAGATGGGGCTGAATTTAACCCTATTAAGTATACCTAAGTTCCGTGTGGTTGCCGGGTTAGAATAGTGCCACTCCATGTCTTCCCGTGGATGTCGTAAGAGGCGACGAAGGGAATAAAGGCTTGTACTGTTAGGCGATGGGCTTGCAACCTGTCACTAATAGGTACCCAGTGTATTAACATCTTAGCCTGTTTGTGCAAAATGTGGGTACAGATTATCATGAAGTCTTTTTAGAGTTGTTGGTATTTCTGTAGCTCTGCCTACCCCACTCTGGGAATGAGGGCGTGATGTTGTTATAATAAGAGCTATTTCTAGACTGGACCCTAACTTCCCTAAAATGAATAATATTAAATAACCTATCATTCATTATCATTCTGTATGTTTATATGTATAACTGTTTTTTTTAAAACGATACCTTGCAAATCCCTGCAGCGCCAGCGTAACACGTTTTTCTCCAAAATTCATAAGTGCAACAATTTACACTATCTTCAAAAATAACACTTTAAATCGTGTCCGGTGGGCTCCCCCCACTTACACTACTTAATATCCTAATAGCTACTTCCTCAAGCGCTAAGTACTTCATAAGCGCCGGTTTTGTCAATAAGTTTTTACAAACCTTTCACTTAACATGTTAGATGCCTTTGACTCGCCTGTAGTATGAACATTACATGCATTTTTTCGTTAGTGGCACTCAATGATTCAAAGTTAGGTGTTAGTCGACTACTTCAAAATGATCCCTTGTTTGAACCGTTGGTGTTCAAAAAGTATGCATTTATAGTGTTATCACTATCATTAATATTGGAATTATTATTATCGTATATTTTGAAACCGTCGTTGTTTACTATAATATTAGTTTTTTTTTGAAAACTATGTTCTGCACGTGGTTTTGTCCGCGTAGAACTTGTATAATTGTATAATCAAATATAGAATGTGTCAAATTTGTTCAGTGAATTATGAATTTTAATTTTAGTTAACTAGATTTTTCATACGTTAATATTTAACTCTATGATTCTGTCCGCGGATGCACGGAGTAGGTTTTTGCATGTTAGATCACGCACACATGCATTTATTAGCATAAGTTCAGTAAAGTTTTATTGTTGGTTGCAAATAAACAGTCCCTGTGACCACTCGTTAAAAATAGTTTTATTACATTTCAGCCGAATTGAAACCTTATTGCTATCGGAACAACTATCGTTATTCCCTCGGGAACTTTTTCCAGGATAGACAATAAATTATGTGTTGTTAATTCAGGTATAAGCTATCTCCATTTCAAATTTCATCTAGCTCCATCCAGCCGTTGCTTGAAGCGTGAAGACGTAACAAAGTATCACACAATTTTTTGCATTTTGATTATTAGTAGGATAGTTTATGTAGTGTGGTTGCCGGGATAGAATAGTGCCACTCCATGTCTTCCCGTGGATGTCGTAAGAGGCGACTAAGGGAATAAGGGTTTGTAGTACTGTTAGGCGATGGGCTTGCAACCTGTCACTAATACACTAGTAAACTTCTTGGCCTGTTAGTGCTAAATGTGGTTACAGACATAAGTCTTTAGAGTTGTTGGTGTTTCTGTAGCTGCGCCTACCCCAGTCAGGGAATGAAGGCGTGATGTTATGTAAGTATGTATGTATAAAGATAAACTATTATTTTAGTTAACATCATCAGCTATAAGTTACAGTGCCTTATTTTAGTTTATGTTTACTATTTAGATCAAGATCAAAGATAAAATGCAAATGCAACCAATTGCAAAATGCCAAAAGGATTCTTTAACAAAAAGTTATCACATAATTCTTAAGTGTCTGCAATATCCACTTTTATTAATATTTGTGTAACCTACACTGTTGAAATAATAAATTTTAATTTATTTTGATAGTTATAAATTAAATTTGCATTTAAAATATTTTAATGAAGACATTTAGCACACGCATGCGGCATGTATGGACATTGGTCATGCGTATTTACAATATTAATAAATACATTATGCTTCAGTAATACCCTAATTTGCGTCGCATTTAACATGTTGCAGTAATAAGGTGTTAAATAACTATTCAAT
The DNA here is from genome assembly GCA_949316455.1 of Acleris holmiana. NCBI lineage: Eukaryota > Metazoa > Arthropoda > Insecta > Lepidoptera > Tortricidae > Acleris > Acleris holmiana. The sequence goes on from OX438784.1 coordinate 11,462,637, forward strand.
AAATCATTAACAGCAAAAAGCGCAAGTGCACGTTAAGCTGTATCTCTTTCAAAACGTATTAATGTCTGTGGTCTCAATTTAATTAGATAACATACCTACATAATTTATAAATATTTATGCTAATATTATAGCGCACCTTATAAAAAGAAAAATAATGTATGGGCATTTTGTCTTATCTTAATATACTTCGTAGTCATTTTGAAAAGTATTTGTTTTAAATAATGGTTACTTACAAAAGTGGAACATTTGTGCATCTATTTTTGGAATGTGGAAAATAATGTTACGATTAGGTTTGGTTAGGTAGGTAGGTAGATTAGAATCGACGCGCCGGCTCAAGGACATGCCTATTGCTAACGAGTTTAATCGAAGTCAAGGCCAAGGCCGTCTTTATTATAATTTATAATACAAGGCCGCAATGAGTAGAACCTTCCATTATCGAACATCCCCGGCGGGTCAAGGTCCATCGGTCATTCGAGAGGGCATTCTGGAACATTCGGCGATTGGGAGTATATAAGGTGCGGCGCGCGTGCGGCGATTCATTCATTACTTGGAGAGCGAACAGTGCGAACTAGGGCGACCCGAGCGATCATCTAAGTAGTCGAAGTTTATTGTGCGATAATTGTTTGTGACGATTAAGTAAGTGTGTTAATAAAGTCTAGCTCTTAATTATCGGTGTGTTCGTGCATTTCTATCAGTTACTCGTACTGCTTATCAAGACGCGCTTCGAGGGAAAAAAGATGGTGGCCTTGTTCTTCGGAAGGACAGGTCATTACGCGACAATTGTTTTATAGGATCGAAAAAAAGTTGCTGCAGAGTGGTACTCTAACAATTGTTTGCCACTTGTCAATTGGACGCCGAGGAAGCTGTGGCTGCATTTCAAAAGGCCGTCGAAGAGACCCCTAAGGAAGAGTGGGCAAAGTGATTTTCTCAGTGGTTCCATCGGATGCAGCATGAATATTGTGGTGACATGAATGGACACTATTTTGAATAACTTGCTAGTTTACTCAGTTTTTGCTTTTCTAAGAACTTTCATCTTGACCCTCGTTCCTACCCCCGCGTACGTAACAATAATTACAAGAAATTATGCCCTTTTTATCGTCACACTCATTTATTGTTTTTCCCTCAACAGCTACCAAATTATCTAGAACAATCTTCTTAACATGCCCTTTACCAGGCTCGAAGCTGTCTTCCACCGAGTTCAGTGCCTACAGCCTGTTTAAACGTGAAATCGTAATACGAACATACTTTCGCATATAAGAGGCCACATAATGTTTCTCGATCTGGATCTCAATACCCATAACGCCTATGTATGTGTCTGTTCTTTGGATATATTAAATATACATACATACCTTCATGCACGCCTGTCTCCCAATGGGGTAGGCAGAGACCATTGAGCGCCAGGTGCCCCGGTCTCAACATACAACTTTAGCTTCCTCTACACTCATCAACCTCTTAATGCACGTACGTCTTCAGTAAATCTATTAAAGTAAATATAAAACATCTATTAGGCTTGTAGTACTGTTAGGTGATAGGCTTGCAACCTGTCACTAATACACTGGTAAATATCTTAGCCTGACTATGCAAAATGTGGTTACAGAATTATCAACAAGTTTAGAGTTGTTGGTGTTTCTGTAGCTCTGCCTACCCCACTCTGAGAATGAAGGCGTGACGTTATGTATGTATGTAAAACATCTATTACAGTATAAAATCTTGGTTATATTTCCTTGGGACTGTTAAACGTGAAAGCACGATTAGAAACCAAATCCTCAATGTTATTTTTCAAACAACCCTAACTATCTTCATTTATGTTTTTTGATTCAATAGTTGGACATTTATAATATTTTAATCCTGGTTAACCTTTTTTTTTATCAATGTAGTGGTTCTAAACAGCAATTATTTTGAAGTTGACGCTGCCATCTCACGTTCTTCGTACGAAAGCACATAAAGCCATCCGTTTTCAGTCTTGTGTTGGCAAGGCAACATATGTAATCTCTTACTAATATTAGTATAGATAGATAGTAGCGCCGATATTTAAGTGCGTGAGTATACTGTGGGAATCACGAGGCGTGCGCGGGCGCCGCCTGTGATCTCGCCGGCGCTGCGCAAGAGTGGAGATGGAAGTGCCGAGCTCATATGTCACTGGCGCTAACACTTTCAATGCCGGTGACACGCCGAGCGTGTTCAGTTTACATATAAATATAATCAATGGTTGGTGGATGGGTCAGGTTTTTTTATGGCGTGAAGTAGGCAACCTGGACACCTGCATTATGCTTCTAAATCAGATTGTCGATGTCATGATAGCCTCTAATTTATTTGATAAATGCTTCTATTACATATATAAGTTATAAACGTTAAAAAAAGAAAAATGTTGGCATTGGCGTGACAAGCGGCCCTTTGATCTTTGTTTTGGTAATTTTTAAACGACTTCAAATACGGGGTTCGTATTTCGTTGGAATATTTTTTATTGATTTTGCATCAAGGGACGTAAGAAAGGGATTACTAACGAGAGTGTAAAATATAATAATAATAAAATAATTGCAAATGCAAGTTAAATGTATCATATAAGTTTTTACGTTTGGTTTTTAGCTAAGTTTTCAATATAGAAAATAAACCTTGGTTGATTTTAAACCTCCAAAGTCTGAAATGACGTACGAGTGGGTTCTATATTTTTAAGACTAAACTCATAACGCCGTCGGGAGTTATAAAAATCCTTAACTAGCGTTATTTTAAGTAACCGTTATTTCTAATGTTTTTACATGTTCGCTCCATAATAGTTCCTTTTCCGACTAAGTAATCCGCCAGCACAAACGGTTCCCGCCACACTTAGTTGCCCCTGCGCACACCGACCGGCGCTTGCGCTTGCTTTGTTTCCACCGCCATGTTTGCACACCTTTCGAGTCCGATTTCGTCGGATGCGGGATTCGCAAAGGTTTGTTTGTTCGCCTATTAACTACTTAGTTGCGGGAAACTGTTGGTTGGGTTACCTTTCGACTTTGTCCATTATAATAGGCCGACTGCTAACCCGGTGCAGTCTAGAACAGAGGTTTTCAAAGTGAGGGCGCGCGCCCACTTTGCACTTTGACTACCATCGCATTATAAAGAAATTGGGAACCCTGGTCTATAAGGTTGAGTTAGACATTTAACTTACTACTTGCTGCCAAAAAGAGTCTAATTTTTATTTTTAACTCGGTTTGAGACTAACGGTTTCGTACACTTTGATATAAGGTACATACCTATTTTTTTCCTTATAAAAATTAGTTAGCCTTTGACTAGATTTCAGGTAGTTTACGCTTATCCAGAAAAAAGCCTACATTCCCTCTTATCTTCAAAACACTAAGGTTGTACGCTTCCGGGAATACAAACGCAGGGAGAGCATTCCACTCCTTGGTAGTGGGAAAAGTAATTACGTAACCCAACTTTATTATAAGACTAAAACTAGATTTTAATCTTTTAAAAGCTGCAATTTATGGGTGTCTTCAAAATCACTTGTTCAGCTTAGTGCCTGCAGCATCATTTTACCATCTAAGGGAATAAGGGCTTGTAGTACGTACTATACTTAAGAGGCAGTGGGCGGGGCACATTGCTCGCAGGACTGATGACTATGGGGTCCACAGGACCGGTCTGAATGGAGAGCCTTGGGGGAGGCCTATGTCCAGCAGTGGACGTCTTTCGGCTGATATGATGATGATGATGATGAGTACCTACTATTAGCAGAAGGGCTTGCAACCAGTCACTAATAAAATAGTAAACTTCTTGGCTTGATTGTGCAAAATGTGGTTACAGAATTATGAACAAGTCTTTGTAGAGTTGTTATTTCTGAAGCTCTTCCTACCCCACTCTGGGAATGAAGGCGTGATGTTTTATGTATGTATGTACCTACCGGAGACACCATCTCTCGTACTAACTTGCAATCAGTATCCAGAGCTCTTTTTTTGCTCATATTTTGTGACTATGGAATTCCTCTTCGGTGTTTCATCTGTTTTCACTGGAAGGCGGCTTGTAGACTTGACTGGGTTAGTGGTATTGACGTTATATTGGACGGTGACCGGTGTAGGTTACCCTTCTGGGCCTATATTCTATTGCGTTATAACGATATAGCGTTTGGCGTGTTTTAGAATCGTTTATGTCACAGTCGCCATTATTGTCAATGACATAAGAGTTATCAAAACGTTGACAATACGGAAACACGTCAAAGACAATTGTTATTAGTTATTACCGTGTAGAATCCCAGCCCTGAGCCTATAGCCAAGATGCCTTCGCTCACTAGCGTTTCGATTCGTTGTTTTTAAACCAATCGCGTCACTGGTAGATCACGCAATACGAAAAGTCACGTGATTTACCAGTGACGCGAGTGGTTTATAAACAAAACGAAGAGAAACGCTAGTTAGCGAACGCATCTTGGCTAGGGCCTCTGTACGCGTTCTCGAGTCTTTACTGATACATAAAATACTGTAAGTAAAACGTTAAAATGTAAGTTTTAACGCCGTACATTTGTTTTTTTTTATTGCCTTTTTCTAAAGATTTTCTTCATCATTCAGTTTACTTTACATCACCAACGCCTCATTTCACCACCTAAAAAAAGGTGATTGCTTCTAAAATGACTTCTCACACAAACGTTTTTTTCAAAAACCCAAGCCGATTTGGTCCTTATGTCAATATGAAATTATCCCACGGCGGGGTCCCGTTAAGTTGGCCGTATTTAACGTTTACGTTTAATTGTTTTAAACTACGACAAAGTAGGGCCCAGCTGTGTTGGGGAATACAGAGTACCTGAAAACAGAGACCGGCGCTCCTAACGTTTTTTTTTTCTATCGCTCAATTTTTTTTCCATGGAATGACAGTTGACCACGTGGTTTATCGTAACGCACGAGAATGTCATCCCATAGATTATGTTACGAGTGATAGAAAAGAAAAACGGTAGTAGCGTTTGCATTCAAATAAATGGAGTTAAGTTTAACGCGTCCGTCTATATATTTGCTAACTCCTAAACCACGCAACGGATTTTGATGCGGTTTACACCATCAATTAGATATTTTTTCACGAGAGGTTGTTATGTTAGGTTGCCACGGGAAACTCACATAAACCGAAGCGAAGCGTGGGCGGGTCGCTAGTGTTATATTATTAACCCCTGACCCAAAAAAAGGTGTTTGTCATTAAAGAAAAGCATGTAACTAGTAATTGCAACAACACAGTATTCGTACAGTTCTTTGTGTTACAGGATGTGCTTATGTTTTACCTATCTTAGGCATGCAATATTGAAAATAATACCATAAACTCATTTATTATAATTATGTAAAAATTAATCCCAATTTCCCTTAGTCACGGCATCACGGGTTCACAGGTGAACGACTGGACCGATTTCGCTAATTCTTTTTTTGTTGTGTTTGTTATTGTCAGGGGAAGGTTCTTATAAAAGAAAAAAAAAGAATAATCCATAGGGAAGGTCAGAAATGTTATAATATATACCTACACGTCAATTACAATCACAACACTACGAGTATGTGACAGGCAGCAGGCAGGTGAGTCGAATTCAGTGTCGTATAAAGCTGCCTAATTAAGAAGGCACGCGTTAAAATGTGTTTTGTACGCTCCGACGGGACTTTTAAACTTGCCGGATAAAACTTCGCCTTTGAGATCGACGCAGCGCTGTGGTGAGAGAATCACCCCCTTGCCCTAGCTCCTAAAATTAAATATTGTATCAACTGTCCTTTTCATAAATGTAGTTTATGTAAGTTTAAGTATGTATATTGATTTATAAATATATATTTCTGTGTCTAGCATATTTATGTACGTATTTAAATGTAGGTAGTTAATTTTATTTTTGTACTTAGGACTTATTTGACGACACGCTAGCCTAGTTGGGAGTGACCCTGCCTTCGAAGCTAGGGGTCCTGGGTTCAAATCCCGGTAAGGGCAGATATTTGTGTGATGAACACGAGTATTTGTTCCCGAGTCTTGGATGTTCTCTATGTATTTAAGTATATATTTCTCTATATAAGTAAGTTTATCGTTGTCTAGTACCCATAGTGCAAGCCTAGAGCTTGTTTGGGACTAGGTCAATTTGTGTGAGATTGTCCCGTGATTATTTATTTATTTTATTTGTATGCTCTTATCCTACAGAAATTTGTATTTTGCCTACTCGATGCACAACCTTTCACTTTACTCAATCTCTCAAGGGTTAGCTGGAAGAGTTCTCTTAAAGGGATAAGTTCGCCTTAGTACATTAATTTCTTGTACATTCATTGTATTGTTTCTGTTTTATTTTGTACCATGAAGTGTTTACATACATACATTACATATATTTATGCCCTTAACTGTAGTTATGAATTAACCAAAAAAAAGCAACTGCAATGGCGACTTATCCCTTTAAGGACTTTTTGCAGAAAACCTTGGTTGAAAAAAATTAAGGTTTCATCATAAGTATCCCAATGATAAACAAACATCATTATAATGTATGTCTGTCTTTCCGTTTTTATTAAAACTATAACATATTCTAGGTTCTTTAACAAAATTTTATCGTTATCAGTTTGAGAAATCATTATTAAGGGTGCTTTAAAAGTATCAGTATGAGAGGATTCCATAGTGGCCCAACCATTAAAGTGCTTAACTGTACAATGTTTGAGTTAATAATTAAATGCAATAAAATTATGAAATATTAAAATTGTACTCTATGCCCATATTGAGTTCCCATCAATCAATATCCACAGTTTAATCGCATTACAAATATTTGACTCGTCCGGAGTTTTTGCTACAAGCGGCGCTGATGGTTTTGCTCCTTTGTCAAATGACAGAATATATTCGTTTGTTTTCGGATTTGAGTTTGTGAATATGGGGGTTGGGTTACTGTGCAATGTTAAGGTGTCTTTGTTACGTTTGGGCTCTGTTTTAAACAGATCCAACTATGTGTTTAGAATTATTTTAATTTTAGGTATAATGTTGAGGAAGCTGGTTTCGTAGATAACTTAGCTTAGCATTGTTTGAACATTTTAAAATACTAGTATTTTGCAAATTATTGTTTGTTTATTAGGCGTGTAAATATGCAAACTGAAAAATTCACTAGGTATACGTGTGTATTGTTATTTGACAAAAAAGTTTTAGCACCAAGGCGATCTTATCTCTTTAAGGATATATTCCAGATTCCAGCTAAGTCTTAGATTTGGTTGTACACTGTTTCACCGACGATCATTTCTTACAACGTATCCACTTCGCAGAATTTTCATTTCATAAAAAGCTAATCTCTGCTGAAACCTTACTGTTTTCAGATTTTTTTTGGTGGTCACAGGTCTTACGTAAACCAACCTTCTGTGAAATGAGTGTCAGTGAATCAATGGGACATCTTTACGTTCAAGATAAAAAAAGAACCTTAGCGATCGACAAAGTGATACTTAATGATACCATAAATATGTTTTTTAAGACACGTTATAAACTTTTTTTATTATTATTATTAATGTATATACAGATGTATCTATTATTTTCACTATCATTAGGAGTGGCTATTCTTTTTGAGATCATTTATATTTTCCAAAATTATAAGGCTACCTCCAGGATATAAACGATTTCTACATATTATACCAACATAAGAAAGAAAGAAAACTATAATGGTTATTCAGACGTAATTTGTCACGAAATGGTCACAACTCAGCGTGATGCTGGCAGGGCCAGCGCTGTTCTTCCGTAGTGACCATTTGGCGAAGACACGGCGCAATGACGCCACGATCGCACATGCAAAAAAAAAAACCAAACACTTAAAAAAAAATATTTGCAACACAAAAACATCATAAAGTATGCCACACAACTATACAAGGTCGTCGTGCAAACACCACTTAACACAGCAGCATACATTGTGTTGGTTTAAAAAAGAAAAGATGAAAACTAAACATTACACTACACATTACACTAGAGTGACGAAGTTCTGTCTTGAACAATTGTCCTTAAAACTTTTTCCTCTTATTGATTTTTTTTTTCTATTCAGTTATTGTATATATCTGTATATATATATATATATTTATTGATATTTATAGCAATTTCAATTTGGGTATAATACTATAATTTCCGTTAATGTTATACTTATTTGGCTATTCGTTGTTATTAACTATTATTTCTCAATTGCTCAAAGGTTAACTGAAAGAGACACCTTGAAGGGATAAGTTCGCCTTTGCATATGCCTGATTTTATTTTGTTTATTTTATATTTGTTATCTCTTTTGTTTTTAATAAACATACTTCCGCATTTATAATGTAAGTATTACTTGGACTATTATTATTATTATATTCCGTGGTATTACTGTTCTATCCTAACCTATGAACCAAACTTATCCAAGGCTATAGATAACATACGTTCCATCCCGCTATTTAGGTAGCAGGAGATTGAAAATCTAGAGAGGCTGGATATCCGCAGGCTTTAGAATTTCACGGTCTAGTCTACCGTGAAGATAGGGTCATTTGTGCCTGAGGGCCTAGGCTCGGCTAGACTCGGGTTAGGCTCGAGCCAGACATTTAATAGACAATCGGGAGACAATAAGCCTATGGCGTGTTATTGTATGTTCTAGGCCGGGAGGCAGTGACAAAAAGCTAAGTGATTTTGAGCTAACGTAATGAAATGAAATGAAAGTGTAAATATGCGTAATCCTTGAAATTAAATTGGACGTCGCTTGCAACGATCCAACCGGAAATGGTGGTCTTGTTCTAGTGTTGCCACACATATTCTCGTTAGTCTTTGTTAATCTTTTTAATTGAATGTTAGTGTTGTTTGGTTTTTTTTCTCATCTTCTGTATGTAGCACAATGCTGAGAGGAGATTCAACATAGATTTATTTTTAAGTTTTTAATTTTTGTATTTTTTTATTGTTATTTTGTGTGCGTTGAATAAATACTTTCTATTCTATTCTATTCTAACGTTAGAGAGTTGAGTGTGTTCCTTAGAATTAAGACGCGTGAACTCGCTGCCTACCATTTTCGCTTTCAACTTGTTATTGATAGCTACATAATGTATGTTTATTATTAATGGAAAAACAATTTTAAACTTATCTAGAGATATATGTTCTACTCGGTATAACAATATTGCCTTTGACATCGTATTGGGGCGTTTTCCAAAAAAAGTGTATATCGTTAAGCACAGAATTAGAAAATAATAACTTTTTCAATTTCGTCACGAAAATGAACGTATCGAAATGTATGGCTAATTTTCGTGACGAATTGGAAAGTTACATTTTCTTAATTTTGTCCTTAACGATGTGCACTTTTTTTGGAAAACGCCCATTGACCGTATTGTCAACGTTTCGAAAAGTCTTATTGACTTGACAGTAATGCGCCGAGAAAAAATTGCAATACTTAATTAAAAGTAAGACAATTTGTTTACTTATTAAGATTAGATGTTAAGCTTACAAAAAAATATTGCTTTTTAAGAAATAAACAAGTGAAAATTAAAGTTATTATTTAGTTAAAACAAATCGATAACATTTCAAAAGCACAATTGGATTTTCAAGTAGAATAATAGAGCAACCTATTTGGTTGACAAAGACTATGTAAGACTTCGAATCAGTTTTTATTCTTCTTACAAAATCATGTGAGTTTAAATAAGTCGCTACCTCCTTGAACATACGAGTAAACGGGAGGAATCATGTGACGCCGGGGCTGCTCGTTTGTCGGTTCTTTGTTGTAACCTAAACTGAAGTATGAAGGATTTAATCAACAGGGTCTTTTGTTACCTAAATGCGAGGAAGATAGTATATTTATGTATGTGACAGTATACATACAGGGTGTTAGGTGATTATTGGATAGAGAGAGACCTAGGTCATATGATACTGCACTTAGGTCGTTCCGAAAAAGCTAAAATAGTCTCGGTAAAAGTAGCACTGATTTCGAGATTTATTCACTTTTTGTTTTTGTAATGTATGTGAGAAGACATTCGTAACCTGAACAAAAAGTAAAAATATTTCGAAAACAGGGTCACTTTTACTAAGACTAATTTAGCTTTTTCGGAACGCCCTTAGTGCCCCTATCAGCAGGTCACGGCTTATCCACTAATTACCTAACACCCTGTGTGCGACCATCTCACACAAAATAACCTAGTCCCAAACTAAGCTCTAGACTTGTACCATGGGTATCCGACAACGATGCAAATATCTAAATAGAGATATAAATACGTAAATACATAGAAACAACCAAGGCTCAGAAGACTTAAAGATAATTATTTATATTATACGCGAAAAATTAAAATATGTCCAATACTAACATTTTTGAAAAATTTTCAAAAAATCTTAAGGACCATATTGCACAGAAAATACTAATTTTGTTATGAACTAAACACGGAACCCACGGTGCGCAAGTCCGACTCACACTTGACCGGGTTTTGGGTTCTTTGTGTTTGTTATGTACAACCAACACTGGGCATGGTCTGACTCGCTCTTCACGGTTTTTGTAAGTACATAGCATTCCCAAACACTGCAGTATTACGCGATACACCACAGATAAGAAAGTCTGTAGAGGGCGTGGCGGAAGCGGAAACGCGGCGGCCGTCCGTCATCGCGGCGCGGGCGCAACACTTGGGCTGTTGGAATGTCCCGCGCATTGTTTATGGTTCTTGGGTTATTCATGTGTTTGATAAAGGTGTGAAAAACATTGAAGTTTAAAATAAAACATGTTCGGTGCCGATGACTCCATTAGGAGTCGTTTTTCTACGAACATTTCAAGTTTACTTCAATATTCAGGGTATTAATATGGAGTGAAGTATTTACTTTATTATACCTACCTTACTTATATTGGACTTAAAAGTTAAAAGTAGGTAGGGCTTTTTTTGGGGTAAAACTAACTAAAGAAATTACTAGCATAGAGGCATTCCATTCTAGACCTCAGGGTTGGCAACGAATTTTTGCGATCTAAGATTTGAAGTCGTATGAAAATGCCTCATATGTCTATGGGTCACAGATTCCCTTACCATCAGGTGGCCCGTGTGCTTCTCCATGCCATACAAAAGTCATGAAAATGTCGACTTTATACTAGTAATAATTAATTGAATTTCTTTAAAATAGTGTGAATTGGAATACTGTTGTTTTAATGAATAAATTAACGAACGAACGAATGAATGAGTAAAGGAAAAATAAAGAGATAAATTAATTTGATTTAACAAGTGGAATGTTTCCTTGAAGCAATCGGAAATAAAAAAAACACGACGTACAATATTGTTGTTTTATTTCTTTAATATCATTTCAATAGTACTTACCCTAGCTACCGCTGAGCTCAATAGCGACACTATAAGTGTTTCGCGTGACTTTTTAAGTGTTAATAACGACTAACTCTTAATTATTGGTGTGAACCTAATTTATGCATTATTTATATTAGATGGTGGTAGTCCTACCACATTTGTAATATACGAGTACTGTGTGTAACAGTTACTACACTCGCGGTCAAATAATACGGGTCAGAGTGCGTTTTTCACACTAAAGAGGCAATTTCGAAACCTTTGTTCCTCGCCAGGGGATGCTATTAGTGAAATTTGATGATGGATACCCTGTGCATCAATGCAGGACTTCCAGTGTGCCTAGGATTCCCAACTGATTGAATCTGCCGTTAACGCCAAAATTGTGCATGTTCAGAAAAACATCTACGTATGTAAGGAAATCCAAATGCTGACCCAAACTCTCTCGCTGTGGTGTTAACTGATTGTGCGATGAGTTAGTTATCTTAAGAACATTTGACCTCCTCTATTGAACGGAGTATCCGCAATTAAACCTCACTGACCGCGAGAATTATTTACAAAAAGGTCCTATGCAAAATTCCATAGACATTGCACCAATTTAAACAAGACCCTCACCATTTCATCCTTACTTCAACTAGAATCTAAATATCGTAATAATAAAATCTAAGATCATACTTATACCAGATCTCTATAAGATAGTCTAAGGGATTGGCAATAAGCTATAGATTTCGGATGCGATCTTTAGAAGCACTTGCAGAATGTGTAACGGCCCCGGCGGCATACATATGTGTTTATTATTCCAATCAGGACTATCTGAAAGTGACTGTATTATCTTTGATTTTTTGTATGAGCACGGAGAATGTAGACATTGTGACGCTTTGGAGATCTAATATCCTTTTTGTAAAATAACCCTTACACACTCAGCTGTTCTAATGTGCAGGTTGTCTCTTGATGTTTTTCTTCACCGTAAGAGCATCGGGTAATGTACTAACATAAGTTAGAAAAACTTATAGATACAGTCAAGGACTTTAATTGTTACGCCACTATGGAACCCTGTCATAATGCCAGCGTTAATCATTTTCTTTTTATCTTTTTAGCTTTCTTTCATGTGGTTTAACGCTATCATTATGACATGGTTCCATAGTGGCATAACAATTAAACTCCTTGACTGTATAGTAAGCCTTATAAGTAGCTCACTCTTGTACATTATCGCTTTAACGCCTTTGACAGATTGGTGCAGCGGGTCAAACATAAAAGCAACCACGGGGTACGAACTCGCTACCTTACGATCACGAGTCGACAACCAAAACTACGGCTAGCTTAAGTGATAACTTTGTGACGACGCGGTTAGTTGGTAGTGAGTCTGCCTACGAAGCTAGTGGTTCCAAGTTCGATTCTCGGTTAGGGCAAATATTTGTGTGATGAGCGCGAGTATTTGTGGTAGAGCCTTGGATGTTTTCTATGTATTTAAGTACTAATTTAACTGTATATGGGTTTTTCCGCTATCTAGTAATCATAGTACAAGCCTAGCTTAATTTAGAACTAGGTCAATTAGTGTGAGATTCTCCCTCTGTTAAACTTGAGCGCAGTATTACCCTAATACTGGGAATCAAACCCAGGATCGATAGCTTCGTAGGCAGAGACACTACTCACTACCAAGGACATAACTAGAATAATGTAGTTGTAAATACTTTTTACACAAACTTCCTTATATTTTAAAAAACATCGTGACCTATTACTATTCACCAGTATAATTCGATATTGCTATCGTCCCACTTATTAATCAGCGCACAATAGTGCGCCGACGCATATATTAATAGTTAATTCTTGAGAGAATCAACATGAAATTTAATTTTTAATTATTATGGTTAAGATTTCCCCCGTGTGGTTGCCGGGTTAGAATAGTGCCACTCCATGTCTTCCCGTGGATGTCGTGAGAGGCGACTAAGGGAATAAGGGCTTGTAGTACTGTTAGGCGATGGGCTTGCAACCTGTCACTAATACACTAGTAAACATCTTAGCCTGAATGCAAAATGTGGTTACAGAATTATCAACAAGTTTAGAGTTGTTGGTATTCTGTTGCTCTGCCTACCCCACTCTGGGAATAAAGGCGTGACGTTATGTATGTGTATGTAGTTTTCCATTTTGTCAAATTGCAAAACCTCATGTAAAGCTGTTATTTGTAACGTGTCTTGTGACAGGGATCTTAGCTAAACACAGTATTAATACACAGCCCTTCAGATTGCAGTTTTCAGATCTCATTTACCATCAGTAGCCATTGTGCTAATTGCCTTTGCCTTGCCATAAAAAAAACAATACTCTTCTCCTATTGCGGACTCTTACGGCCGCATTCAGGTTACCATGACATGCCTAAAAAATTCAGTTTACGGTGACAGAAACAGACAGAGCTATGTAACTGCTTTAGCTCTGTCCATTACACACATCGTAAACTGTATAGCTTAGGCATGTCACTGTAACCCCCCAGATATTTCATACACAAGTTTGGAAGAGGATCAAGTTAAATCTCTCTCAAATTTAAATTCTAATTTTTTAGTCAGCTTACCAAAAGGAAATATCCGTATGTATGTAACGAATAAACGGTTCATACACACTCTTAAAAACAAAAGTTGTTCTTCCTGTGGTCAATAGTTAAAAGCTTATGTGCATATAAGTTTTGTTTTTATATGATAGGTCTAAAGCAGACCTGACGCCGTTTATGCGGGAATAGGCTTAGCCAGAAAGACGCTAACCTAAATCTGTGTATGATCCAAACTTCAAAAACAACTGGACTGATTTTGAAAATATTTTCACCAGTAGAATGCTATATTATCACTGAGTAACATAAGGCTATGTTTTAATTTTCTGCACGCGCGGAGTCGCGGGCAACAGCTAGTATCTGATAAGGCGCGTACCTACACACACATACATAGGTAGTAGATAGAAAATATCTGAGGCGGTTAGTATGTTTACTCCCTTCTATCATGAAGACATCGCGACCTATTACCATTCACCTGTATAATGCGATATCGCCATTATCCCACTTATTGTGCGCCGACGCATTATGAAAAGCCGGCGTGCGGCGCGTCGCGTAAACTACGCAGTTATGATAATACAGTGTTCTGTTTGTCACGGGTAAATGTCGAATGTGTTTACGGAGAAATGGGTAAACACTTGAAAAGGTGTCAATATACAGGGTGGGAACGAGTAACCCGCCAAATTTTAACCATCGATTCTAGAGCCTATTTGGAGTATATAATGTGGTATAACATGAAGTCCAATAAAGCATATTTTCCGAGATTTTTATTATTTAAAAAACCATTCCATAGTTAGTCTAATTTGAACTTTGCAAGCATTATTTACTAGAAAGATTAATGTTGTAAATAGCAATGTCACCAACGTACAACATACATTAATTTAATCAATTTCTTAATAAATAATGCTTTAGGTTAAGGTGACAGAGTTCAAATTAGATTAACTATGGAATGGTTTTTTAAATAATAAAAATCTCGGAAATTATGCTTTATTGGGCTTCATGTTATACCACATTATATACTCCAAATAGGCTCTAGAATCGATGGTTAAAATTTGGCGGGTTACTCGATCCCACCCTGTATGAGGTATTACGAGAGCTAAGTAGGTCATATGTTTAGGGTTCCGTACCCAAAGGGTAAAAACGTGACCCTATAACTAAGACTACGCTCTCTGTCCGTCCGTCCACAAGAACCGCGATAGGTAGACAGTTGAAATTTTCACAGATGATGTATTACTGTTGCCGCTATGACAACAAATACTAAAAACAAAATAAAATAAATATTTAAGGGGGGCTCCCATACAACAAACACGATTTTTTTGTCGTTTTTTTCTCGATCTTAATACAGACATTGTGGTTGTAAAAATAATGGTACGGAACCCTACGTGCGCGAGTCCGACTTGCACTTGGCCGGTTTTTTACTAGATGAATTATAGGTACATTGACAATTTAAGAATCGTTATAGATGTTATACATTTTAGGTTCTGGGGTAACCTTTTTACTCTTACCGTTATGACAGCTGTTATTGAGATAGCAATAAAGGCGGCATAGTAATTAACAATGATTGCAATAGGCAAAATAAATTTGAATGAGGGCCTTTTAAAAAAAGTCGGTTGCATAATTACGAGTTTTGAAGTCTCTTTGAGCATTTTGCCGTCGAATAATCAACTCTATTCATACTTACTAAATTGATTGTAATACTGGGGTGTCCCAGAAGTAATAGGATATAATTAGGTTAGAAATAATCAACAACAGTCATGCATTATAATAAATTATAATTATAATTTTCGCCGCACGTTTTTTTTTTGGTAAGTATATGTTTAACCTTGCCTAACCTACGTAATTATATTTCATATGTCCTCAAAACATCATGGTTTCTCCAGAAAATTGAGTTCGATAAAATTCGATAAATAATGGGTTACCAACTTTAACAGATGTCGAACGAACTTGCTCAAATGTGTTTTTTATCTATTAATGTTTCGAGCGGTTGAAACTAAAAGCTGTCTGTCTAAATCCACACTAACATTCTAAATGCGAAAGTCTGTCTCTTTTTCTGTTACCTCTTCTCGCTAAACCGATTTAGATGAATTTCGGTAGGGAGATATTTTGAGTCCTGGGAAAGGATATAGGATAGTTTGTATACCGAAAAATTGTAGTAGCGATAAACGACTTCTACGTGGACGAATTCGCAGGAAAAAGCTAGTCATTTTATAATTCTAGTGTTATTAGAATATTCATAGTATTGAAAAACTCTTTTCTCAATAGTTCTCGTTTGAATTCACACGCTAAAATTTGAATGATTTGACATTGGCTGTCAACAAACCAAAATCGGTTTTTAAAGATGTTCTCTTTTTGACCAATTTTGGTCAGTGAAGATTGTTTCTTTACTTCCGTGACTGCTTTTAATTTGAAGCAAGGAGTTTTTAGCATTAGAAGTTACTTATAAGTTTCAAAAATCTTTACCTCTATTCTTATAGTATTGTCAACATTACGCTAACTTTTATTAATTTGACAGTAAAGGCAACCAACATAAAAACGATACAATAACAAGCGATATAATAACAATGTAGAATAAGACCTTGCGATCACGTCATTATGTTGTAATACTTGCCAATTTCCATTGAATAATTGGGCGTTTTCCAAAAAAAAAGTGTACATCGTTAAGGAAAAAAAGTAAAGAAAATTAAATTTTCTTAACTTTTGTCTTTAACGATGTACACTTTTTTTGGAAAACGCCCAATTATGTAAACACATTTTTCTTTACAAGTCCTTTACTTCAAAGATTTAGGTATACAGCATTAGAATCTGAATAGAAACATAAAAGTAATCCCCTACTTTATTATTTAAATTCAATGAAAAAAACTCATCTCACTACATTGCCTACTTTCAACAAAAGGTCACATCTGCATTTGAACACTTATAGAAAAAGCAACCTTTTCTAGGTTTCAAAAGGATCACAGTTTAATCGGACTTCTAAAATATTTCCAACGTTTTTTCCCGGGCGGAATAGTCAATTCCATCCAATCCAATCTAGTGTCCGTATTCCCTAGACGTCGAAAAATACAAAAACGTTTGCGATGCAAATCATTGACTGTTTTATTGGAAAAACCTTTTGTCAACGAGCCCGTCGACGCGGAAGGGCGTGCAGTTAAATCTTATACGCCTACGTTTGAAACGATATGCAAAACTGTTTAAAGAGGGAGTATTCCGATAAGCAATGTGCAGAACAATTTACTAAGAAATAAGAAAATATTTGAGGAACATTGAGAATGCTTTCTTTTCATACAAAAACCGGGCGAGAGCATGTCGGACCATGCTCAGTGTAGGGTTCCGAAGCCGTTAAGTACTTAATACAAACATAAAATCAACAAGTACCTAATAACTAATTTTATATTTAAAGTCATTTGGTGCCGCGATGCCGTCTTAAATGTTTTTAGTAGGTAAAACAGTTTAATCGCCTGTATCTCAAGAATCAATGATGTCTACTTAGTCGTGATAGTTCTCCTTATAAATTCGTTATATGTACTTTCATTTAAGGTATTTTTTCAGAGTTTTTGTATTTGTAGTTTTGGCTGTTTTTGGGGGGAGGGGGAACACTTGAATCTAACAAAAATTAGCACTTTAAAGCTTAATATTTCATAAACGAATCACTTACTCAAAAAATGTTCTTTCCAAACTCGCAATATTTTTTAAACGACATCCCACGCTATGGGGTAGACGAGGAAAAAAATACATCCCCACGTTACGTGTAGGGGAGGTACCCTACAAAAAAATGTTTTTACATTTTATTGTACCACTTTGTTGGCGTGACTAATATGTATATTCTTGCTAAATTACAGCTTTCTAGTACTAATATAGTCTCTGCGCTAGGCTGCGGACGGACATGGCGAAACTATTAGGGTTCCTAGTTTGACTACGGAACCCAAAAAACTAGGAATATTCTTATAATAATAACCGAGATTTTTTAATGATAATAGTCAAGAAAGTTTTAGCGGCCCAATGGTCGTTTTTCGATGTGGATAAAAATAGAAAGCAATATCTGTCACTTTTTGACCAGCATGTAAGTGCGAGAGTGACGGATGCTGGATCAACATTTACCCACCGCGATAAAGGCCTCGTAATACGGGCGCTGGAAGTACCCCATTAATGACAAGTACCCCATTAAACACACGTAACACCAAATAAAATTGGAATTTTCCAAAAAAGAAATTAAAAACACTCTGGTTGCTTTTAAAAAACACTTAGTTATGAATTTTTACAACTAAAATAAATATTTAATAATATTATTATGTTTATTTATTACATCTGTATACCTAACTAACTTGAAGGAATTCAATAACATTCAATTGAACTAGAATTTGAAACATTTGCAAATCAAACATCGTAGCATTCAGAATAAGCCCGCCAATGAAAAAGAGTTGATTTTCGATTTGGATACGGGGCCAGGCAATTTCAGGGATATCACCGGTACTCGATACTCGTCCAAATACTTGGATACTAGCTATACTAGGTGCGTCTATTGGCCGGGAAATGTACGAGCTGATCCGTATACTAAAGCTGCCCTCCTAAGCAAATAGGTAGTATCTCAAATTCAATAGCCAAAGCAGATTCAATCCTATCGTGCTAGTGTTAAGGTTGCGTTTGCTACAGGAGTTTTCTCGGAGATACTGCCATTTATCTTAGCAGGGCAGAAAGGCTTGGATTTTATTAGATTTTCATTCATGCCGTTGGTGTTTTGGAATTGAAATATAAAAATCTATAATATTGTTACTAAGTAGGTGCTTTATAATCATGATTTTTATGGAATCAAAATGACTTTTAATAGATTAAAGAAATGGTTTACGTTTCGCATCTTTAGAATTATAGAGACCTAATCCACATATTTTAAATTTCGACTTAGGTCTCTATAGTACTAAATTTATGACTCGAAATCGAATGCTGAAAATGTTTGAATTAGGTCACTATAAATCTAAAAGTGCGGTTTGTTCATTTCTTCTTACGACGGAATCTTATTCAAAATATAACGACTACGGTGGAAACAAATGCATAGAGTAAGTTTATCGTTATCTATTACACCCATAGTTCAAGGCTACACTTGGGAGCAAAGAAATCGATCCACTTATTACTGAATTTCCATAGAAAGTGGCTCGATTTAAATTGTAAACTGTATTATTTTATGACTTATAAATGAGATGTACATTTATCAATAATTAATCTCAAATCTGAAATCTGATTTCTTTGCTTCCAAGTATTGATCAATTTGTGTTAGATAGTTCTGTAATATATTTATTTATTTTATAGAAATCGCCCTATCGCCGCCCGTCGCGGCTATAGTCTGGCAAATGAAAGATGAGAATAAAAAAAATACTTAATAATAATAATAATAATAATATCACGGGACAATGTCACACAAATTGACCTAGTCCCAAACTAAGCTCTAGGCTTGTGCTATGGGTACTAGACAACGATAAACTAACTTATATAGAGAAATATATACATAGAAAACATCCAGCAACAAATACTCGTGCTCATTACACAAATATCTGCCCTTACCGGGATTTGAACCCAGGACCCCTAGCTTCGAAGGCAGGGTCAATCCCAACTAGGCTAGCGTGTCGAAACCACTGATTGTCAAAACCTATGGTAATGACATGACGTATAGTGTTGCCACGTACCTAAGTGATTTTTTCCTTCTTATCTTTCATTTGCCAAACTCTAGTCGTGGCATCCTTCATAGACCATGATGCGTTTGTTTCTTTCCGCCCACCGCTCGTCGCCGCCGCTACCATTGTCGCTGTCGTGGCCATACCGTAATTTATATTAACAACATCAAAAAATCTTTATGATCGTTTGCTTTTAAGTTTTAAAGAAGAAAACTAATTACAAGAAGCTCAATTTAAACTTAATAAATTGCCTTTGTGCAACCGCATTACTTGCGTCAAACGGCAGCCATTTTGAATGTTAACATACTTGAGCAATGTGTAGACGGTTATCTCGTGAAATATTCAAACAAAGGCTCCCTAAGCGTCTTAATTAAATAATTAAGATAAGCATAAGAACAAATACAGCGCTTTTTATCTGCCGGAAACGCTTCGGAAGGTACCGACTGAAATATCCGAATTTAATTATAATTGTTGGGGTACCATCGGTTTTGGGTTGAGGCGTGAGTTGCGTTCGAGTAAAATGAAATAAATAAATAAATATCACAAAAATACATTAAAAATTGACCTAGTCTCAAACTAACCTCTGCCTATAGGCTTGTACTATGGGTCCTAGACAACGATAAACATACTTATAGTATACAGAAATACATAGAAAAAATCTAAAATTCAGGAACAAATATTGGCGCTCATCACACAAACATCTAACCTTGCCGGGATTTGAACCCAGGAACGCTGGCTTCGGAGGCACTCCCAACTAGGCCAAAGTGTCGTCAAGAGTTTATCGTAGGATTTTGGAAGAGATTATTTTAGCTGTGTGTAAATGTTATTATGTTTTAATGTGTGTATGAAACTGCAAGGCTGTATTTACAAAACTCAAACAAACTATGTAAATCTGTAACTATGTTGTAAAAGGTCCGTTTGACAGCTGTCAATATGTCAGCAGCAGCCTGAGTTTACCTATTTAATTTTAAAGTTGAAAACTTAATTAGTATGATTTGATTATAATATTCAAAGACTTACATTACTACGTACTAAACTTTTTTAGCAAGACCTTTTAATTTCGCATATTTTTTACTTTTTTAAGAACAGTTAAATAAAACTTCTTAGTTTTCTTACAAAATCAATAGTGAACTTCAAAAAAACAACCAACTACTTAATTTATCGTACATTGTCGCAACTGCGCGCAGCGTCAATTAGAATTGCGGGACGCGCCGTCGTGGATTAAAAACAACGAGTTACATTCGAGAACCCTCGGTACCACTAAAAATACTTGGTCTTCATAAATTTCAATTAGGCAAACTGTATAGGTGTCAAAAGGTGATCCAACGTTATCTCACATCTGTTACCGCACAAACTTATTCACACGGTGGCTAAACTAAGAACTAAACTCTTTTCATACTAAGTTATATGCAAAGTGCGACAGTAGCGACCTCGTTGGGTGTATACTTAAGTTAGTATATTTGTTTATGGTTTACTTTATTATGAACGTGTGGGGGTCGATTATGGTGTCCATGTTTAGTCTTAATATGTATTGGGAATGGGGGATAAATGAACACCTTAAGTTGTAAGTTATTTTCATGGTCACAGCCAAATGGCATACATTATTTTTTAAACTAGCCGAGAAGGAGGGTGACTTTTTTATACAGGAACTCTGTTCTATTTGAAGGGTTCCCGGAAAGAACATGTCCAGTCATAGTCACTTTTTTTAATGAGATTTTTATCTCAATGTACATAATGTTTAGAGTGAGTGAATGATCAATTCATTCACTCACTCAATTCATTCATTCATTTATTCAAGCACAAATTAAATTTATTTATTAAATTTACAAAAATCAGTGTTCTTCATCTTTTTTTTGTATGAAATATAGAGCATTTCTTATTTTATATGTCATAGTTATTTACTACTTATTATCTAAACACTACACATAAAAAGGCTCGGTATTTTTGAATGTTTTAATGTTTTTTCATGGTGTCCGAACTGTCCCTTCGTCGCACGTGTACTACAAAGGGATCCACAGAAAACCTGCGTTGTAGCACTAAGTGATGCAACATTACTAGGTTAAGGGCCTGTTTCTCAATCGATAACTAAATTCATCTGTCAAATAAAGCTAGCCCTCTCTTCGTCTATTTTCAAGTGTAATAAAGGCAGAGAGCTAAATTTATTTGAAAGATATTCTTGGCGATTGTGAAACAGGCGATAAGTCTTATTTTATTTTCTCATTATGTTGGTAGAGGTGTTCATCAGTTATCAATTAAAATGTTTTTCCTTCTTTCTTTCTAAAGTTGAAAATATCGAAATTGGTTTTTTAAAGCTTACCTGTTGTTTAACGTAGAGTTATGCTCCTACATTGCTAACTAGACTAATTAACATAGACATGACAGGCAAAGACGCATTGTGCTAGTTCTATTAATTAACTTAACTCTAACTTTCTGCCGTTATCTAAAGTAGATTTCTCCTCATTTCTTTCGAAAACTCGTATAATACTCAAAAGCTAGCTTGAAATAGCAACCCTAATTGTATATGTGTTGTGTTCAAATTGCAAGTTGATGCTGCGTTCGAGATCGGAGTTTGGTGGAGGAATAGGGATGTGCGCTTTGATTCCTCGCTCAATTAATGTCATACTGTGAAACGCTGTAAAACGACTCGGGGCGCTCGCCCCGCCTACTGGACGCGTAAGCACACAAGTGTTATAAATATTTCACATTTAATTTTATAAATAACGTTGCGATAAATTATATTTTTTATGTATGTTATCATTTTTGCCGCAAGAGCCGAAAAAAAGTGTTACCATTTGAGCAGCGATGCTTAAAAACGTGCACTATTTCTTTTAAAACAACGTACGTTGGCATCATGGCATCTATTCAAATCACTGAAACCACATTTTACTGGTAAGAGTGATAAGTAACTTAGAGTTAGGTATCATTGTTACCAGAA
This sequence comes from Acleris holmiana, assembly GCA_949316455.1. Taxonomy (NCBI): domain Eukaryota; kingdom Metazoa; phylum Arthropoda; class Insecta; order Lepidoptera; family Tortricidae; genus Acleris; species Acleris holmiana. Next base: position 11,484,960 of record OX438784.1, read on the forward strand.
TGTTGACAATACGGAAAAACGTCTTAAACAATAAAGCCTAGTTATTTCCGTGTGGTTGCCGGGTTAGAATAGTGCCACTCCATGTCTTCCCGTGGATGTCGTAAGAGGCGACTAAGGGAATAAGGGTTTGTAGTACTGTTAGGCGATGGGCTTGCAACCTGTCACTAATACACTTTTAAACATCTTAGCCTGATTGTGCAAAATGTGGTTACAGAATTATCAACAAGTTTTTTAAGAGTTGTTGGTAATTCTGTAGCTCTGCCTACCCCACTCTGGGAATAAAGGCGCGACTTTATGTATGTATGTAAGTATCTCTAGTACCTATAGTATAAGCCTAATGCTTAGGGTGGGATTAGGTCAAGAGAGAGAGAGAGAGAGAGAGTTTGCGTGAAAATGTCCCCTCATATTTATTTTGATATTTGAACGATATGCATTCACCATAAATCGCCACAAGGATCGGACCCGTGACGCCCGCAAAAATAATTAAATTACATTATGAATTTTCCCTCAAACAATTCAGAACGCGACATTACATTTCAACTCAACCTCTTTGTAGTTACTGAAAACTTCTCAACAGATACTAAACTCGGCGTCTGAAGTCTTTACGAGCAGTACTCGGTACCAGAAAGTACCGATTCTTTGTATCGGTAAACCGTTAACATTGTACCGCAGGCCGCAGCCCTACTGCTAGGGGCGGGGCTACTCGGAACTGTGGCAATTTAAATTTGGAATTGGCGCCGTTCGGGTTAGTGCAATTGGCGGAATCGGAGTTTGAAAAACGAACATGGAAGTTGCACGTGGAAAACGGTTTTCGGCGTCTAAAGAGCTTTTTTATATCATGTTCAGAAACATGTTAAACTATTCCAAGTTTAGCATACATTCATAACATCACGCCTTCATTTCTAGAGTTGGGTAGGCAGAGCTACAGAAATACCAACAACTCTAAAATGATCTGTTACAAATTTCGTAACCACGTTTAGTACAAAATTATAGGCTAACAAGTTTACTAGTGTATTAGTGACAGGTTCCAAGCCCATCGCCTAACAGTACAAGCCCTTATTGCCCTATTCGCCTCCTACGACGAGTGGAACTATTCTAACCCGGCAACCAGACGGGGTTGTTTAGATCTCTGAAAATTAAATTTTCTTTTGGCAATGCTCTAGTAAGAATGTCCGCATATTGATAATAATACTAACAAACCACCTCCATCCACCACCACCACTATCGCTACCACCATCTTATCCATTAACCAACCGCCAAGCAACAGTGTTCGCATTGTTGTGTTCCGGTGTGGGGATAAGATAACCGATGAAATTACTAGCATAGAGGCATTCCATCTTAGTCCTCAGGGTTGGCAACGCATTTGAGGTCTTGGGATTATAGTCTTGAGAATTCAAATGTGTATGGGTCTCAGATTCCACTTACCATCAGGTGGCCTAAGTGCTCGTGTGCCTTCACCTCAACATAAAAAAAAAAACTTTAATGCAATAAAAAATAAAATTACCTAGGTGGCGACACAAGAACTAAAGTATCGAAACAGCCTAATTGGTTGATATCTAAATATGTAAAAGAAGAAACTGATTGAGTGACTGACACATCAACACACATCCCAAACCGTTGGGTCTAGAGATTCCATATTTGGCACGTAGGTTGCTTATGAGGTCTAGGGGTGCACTAAGCAAGGAATTTTGGAAATTCATCCCCTAACGGGTTAAAACAGGGGAGTGGCAGGAAACTAATTCCACGCGCACCAATTCGCGGGCGTCCTCTAATAACATAATAAGTTAGTATTCCTACAATACCACTTTAAGTAACACCAGTGCCGGTATATTTCAGTTCCATATAAAGCGAACTCCAATCGGAGTATTTGGCAGAAAGTACAAGTTATATTGTTAATTAGGTTAATTATAGCTACCTTTAAGTTAACAGTTAATGTTCTCGGAACTAGTGTAGTTAAATTTATTTGTTTTGTTGTTTATAACTTATAACTTGTAAATGGTTTTATGGCTGCTTTCGGAATTGTTTGCAGTTACTAAAATGTAGTACCTAGCCTAGCGTATTATAAATAAGTATTTCTATTAAGTTTTACTGTTTGCTTTGATATTTCTGTTCAGAACACACTAGATTTTTTATATGGATTCTGCATTGTGCAAAATGTGGTTATAGAATTAGGTATAAACAAGTATTTTTAGAGTTGTTGGTATTTTTGTAGCTCTGCCTACGCCCTTTGGGAATGAAGGCGTGATGTTATGCTTTGTTATATTATAGTAATTTGAAGGGATTCAATTTTTTCTATTTAAGTTCCTTTCACCCGTGTCCTTTCCCCCGTGTCGTTGCTTGGGGGTGATTCTCTCAACACAGCGCTGCGTCGATCTCAAAGATGAAGTTTTATCCGGCAAGTTTAAGAAGTCCCGTCGGAGCGTACAAAACACATTTTAGCGCATGCTTTCTCAATTAGGCAGCAGGCAGGTGAGTCGAGTTCAGTGTCGTATAAAGCTACGACTACACTACTACAGCTGTGACGTCATTCCTGTCTTCGATTTTGTATAGAGTATTTTTGTAGGGGGTCTGAACTAGGACTTTGAAAAGCTTTATATCTTATGAAAAAATGACACGACAATTATTTCGCGTATACAGTTATTCCTCTCTTTCGTAGCACTTTCCAGAGAACGTAAGATAAAAAATATGTATTTTCCCTATTTTATCTTTTTATTATTATCTTTTCTTGGAAAGGAAAACGAGTACAAATCTAGTTTTTCGTAATATCGCACCTTCGGTAGAACAAGGGCACAATGTTCAATGTGACTACAGGGGAAATTGTGCCCTTGTCCGGTAGAACAAAGGCACAATGTACAATGTTACTAAAGGGGAAATTGTGCCCTTGTCCGGTAGAACAAAGGCACAATGTACAATGTTATTAAAGGGGAAATTGTGCCCTTGTCCGGTAGAACAAAGGCACAATGTACAATGTTACTAAAGGGGAAATTGTGCCCTTGTCCGGTAGAACAAAGGCACAATGTACAATGTTACTAAAGGGGAAATTGTGCCCTTGTCCGGTAGAACAAAGGCACAATGTACAATGTTATTAAAGGGGAAATTGTGCCCTTGTCCGGTAGAACAAAGGCACAATGTACAATGTTACTAAAGGGGAAATTGTGCCCTTGTCCGGTAGAACAAAGGCACAATGTACAATGTTACTAAAGGGGAAATTGTGCCCTTTTCCTACCGAAGGTGCGATATGTCTAAGAGAAGGACTGGGTAGAAGGAAAGAAAAACGATATCGCAATAAGTATGGAAATTAGGTAAAAAATCTTCATAAGACAAAGTGAAATAAAAACTTTGGTCATACTCGTATTTCCCTAAGCATATAGCCTTGGCCAAAGGCACCCCTCGTTTTCCGTTGTAACTTATAAAAAAAAGTGTTTTTTCAAGTTAAATTTTTACAAAGACTTAACATATAACAAGTGTTTGAACATGTACAAATCCTTAATAGATATCGTTTCAAATTAGCTATTAGAGTGTGAAAACTGAAGCTTAAAAAAAATTGTATTTTTTCCACGGAAATTTTCTCAACGCCAATTAATACCTACTCGTATGACTAATTTTTCCGATAGATATACAACTTTTTACAATAAAATATTTAATTGCACCTTTAAAAGTTTGACTTTTACATGAAAAACGTATAGGTGTTCAACACCTTTACCGTCAAGACTGTATAGTAGGGCTAACGCCACCCCCATATCACCATACTTCCACAAAATAGGGTGACAATAATTTATTTGAGGCGTGCATAAATATCCTCTATCTCTCCATGGGCCATAAACTTTAATGGACGGCTCACTTAGCCCCGATAAACAGCTCAATTCGGGCAAACTTGTTTGTTCGGTTTTCAGTTCCGGCTAGAGGGTAAACAATGTAAATAAATCGCTACACGGAACCGGTGGAGGATGTCCGAATAAATAAAAAGGTGCCAAGAGGTTTTTAGAATGTTTTTTTGAATTCTTAGTTCTACTTTTTGAACAAGAGCGAGCTTAAGTAATTTTTAATGCAAGTTTCAACACGTTTGAATGTATATTTCATAGTAATGGATAGTTTCATCGATCGCCATTTTCTTCTGAACCCAACATAAAAATTAATTACGAAGGTTACGTTTGGTTAATCTTGTGACTACCATAAAAGATAACTCTACTAAAAAAAACTGCGAGGTAAAATGATACGTTCGTTGAAATGTATTTCGATAAAATAATAAGTACCTCCCATAGTTACATAAAACACCATTATAAAAAACAAACAATAGCACGAACTGAAGCGCATTATATTATATGCACATCGTATATCAGCTGTAATACTTTCGTACTGCTTCTTTAAGAGCAATTTGGGCCCCAAACTATACTGCATTGAGCTTTATAAAGGCTGCTTAGTAGCGTTACAACGATGCAGCTACCCACATAAATTTCGTAGCCTGAAAATAAACACAATAATTAATAAAAGAATACGATAAATTGTTTGTACATTAACTGATCACTGGCAAAAAAAATATCGTAGAAACATAATAATTAGAACGCACAAATTGAAATAAAAGCAGACATACTGGCTGGAAAAAGTAAAATGCAACAATACATTTTTAAAATAATTCAAAATAAGAATTTGTATACCGGCTGGAATTCATAAAAGAGCATTTTACTTGCAACCGTTTACCAGCGCATCGGAAAGCCGCGGATATAAAAATGACGTCAAAAATTCACAATAGCGTATTGGCACATGTCATAGCCGAGAGTGGGATAAAAAATCAATTTCCTTTCCTAGGGGAGGCTTCCGTATTTAAACTCGGAGCAATAAAGTGTTATTTCGGGTTGTTTATGGGTAGAATGTATACATTTGCGGACTTTTTCGCGTTAGTTTTACACGACGGCTGTTTTAAACGACTGCCAAATTGGAGTAACATTTGTTTTTATTTGTTGTGTTAATTTTTTTGCAATAATCAAAATTTTTGAGCTTGTGAGGTTGTAGGGGGTAATCTCTGGATCTACTGAACCGATTTTGAAATTTCTATTACCAATAGAAAGCCATGTTATTTGTGAATGTTTTAAGCTATGTTTTATTTTACTACGCGGGGAGACTCGTGGGCAACAGCTAGTCTAAATATATAGACTGAGTGACTGACTGGCATATCAAGGCACAGCCTAAATCGTTGGGTTTAGAGATTCCAAGTTTGGCACTAAGGTTCCTTATGAGGTTTAAGGGTTTACTAAGAAAGGATTTTTGATAATGAATAAGGGGTTAAATAAAAAACTGGCAAAGTGCGAGTCGGTTTTGCACAAGAAAACTGCTGTTCCGTTCTTGTGTGTGCCCGCCTTTAATTTATATAACATGTCGTAGTCTAGAAAAACACGCAACATCAGTGAAATATGATACTTTTCTGTGTAAAATCATTTTACACTCTCTTTCATTCCTTTTTAGTATGACTTCTTGAGGCCCACCATACTAAAACAGGTAGGTTTTTGTGCATGGGGATTTGAATCTACCGCCAAGAAAATAAAGTTCAGTTTAATTTGCTATAAAATGGAATTATTCATTACGAAACAAAAAAACTTGAGCTTTATCATTGTGGAAATATAGTTTAACCCGAGTCTCACGACGATATTGTCATTTTTCTCTGAAATCCTTTCCCCTTCTCTTTTATTTTCCCCTAACGCCTAGGTGGGCGCGTATATGTCCGCCATCTTGTTTTTTCCGGCCACAAATTCACGTAAGTGTAGGGCATTCATAATAGAGGGGAACAAAATACCTACGTTATCGTTATCCCTCCCCTCCTTAACCTTAACTACCAAGTAATATGCTCTCATTACCATTTGATTTTATTCAGAGTAATATCGAAAAAATATTTTTTTTTTGATGTTAAGGGTTTTCTCATTCGTTTTCATTTACAATCACAGAGAAAAAAGGAATTTGGTGTAACAACTTTAAAATTTTCTGTGTGATGTTTCTTCGTTTTAAATATAAATTAAAAATACTGTAGCCAATTACTAGAAGAAAGGTAGCTATTTACTAAAACACATTATGGTGTACATAATAATAGACTTACAAAGCAGTTAAGACTACATTTAACAGAGCTTTTATTTGCTTTGTAGATACGCAAGGGAGCTCTAATGCGTCGCCAGTGAATAATTCAATCAAAATTGAGAACAAAAAGGTCGCATATAAAAGAAACAATAACAGTATTTAAAACTGGCAACGAAAGGCATCATTTTGAAATTTGAATGTCGACGTCCACGTCTGTCATTTTAAATTTGGAACCGCCAAAAAATGAAGCCGCTCCCTTACGGCCAGACATCGGATCGCGCGTTTTTCCCATTTCCCCGTCTAGGCATATCACGCGTCCGCCCGACTGACTTGCGCTGGACTACCTCTCTATTCTAAAAGAGCGTATATCCATACAAAACTTAAGTGACATAATATTTTTCGGTTTCGTTACGTTTTTTTCAGCGTTATTGAAACTGAATAACGTTTTATTAACGTGTGCCTGACTCCATACGTTCGTTTTTAAATTTTGCTTGTTTTGGATTTGGCTGAGTGGAAATTGTGGAATCTGTTTCAATTTTGTAGGTTTGTCTCTAGCTTGAAATGAGAATTAATAAATCGCTAGTGTCCTTGTTCAACACTAGGTTATGGTTATGTTTTTTATTTGTGTTCTTTCTAAGGGATTGCAGCTAGGTTTTATTAACAATCGTCCACTAATTGTAAACTACATAATGGCACATTTTT